>JARWLC010000007.1:1725000-2325000 GCA_033318265.1 Phyllotis vaccarum
CTCTATGGAAGAAATATTGACAACATGTAAACCGTAGTTTGCTTTGAAGTTAATCAAGGCTGTCATGATACATCTTGTCTCTGAAGATGAGAATACAAGACAGGAAGTATTATAAGGTATTCTTCACAAAAGTAAGTTTTTGTCTTAGTTAAGGTTACTATAACAACAAAAATAAGATACCATAGACTTACGATTTAAATAATACAGTGATGTCTCTCTCTTCCGGAGGTATCTGATATGAGGGTGCCAGCATGATCAGGGTCTGGTGAGGACACTTTTTGAATTGTGGGTTATCTCCTAGTAGGGGGAAGGCTGAAGAAGCGTCATGGTGTTTTTATAAAGACACTGGCTTAGTTTTGTTTTCTCACTAACATAAAATACCATGAGAGATTCCAGAGTTTAGCTCATAGTCCATTGTGGCCTGGAAGCAGGAGCTTGAAGCAACTAGTCACAGCACATTCATAGTTGGATGAATATATGTAAGTGTACCCAGCTGGCTTTTGATGGTGTTCTACAGCCTAGGATCTCCTAAGGAATGATCCTGCCCACAGTGGGCAGGTCTTCTCACTTCAATCAACATAACTAAGAAAATCCCTAACAGATTTTTAGAGGCTACCCTTAATCTAAATAATCCCTCACAGGTGTGGCCTACCTCCTAGGTGTCTAACTCTACAACTCTACTTCTTTTTATTTGTCTAATTTTAGAGACAATGTTTCTCTGTGTAACAGCCTTGGCTGTCCTGGAACTCACTCTGCAGGCCAGGCTGGCCTTGAACTCAGGCTGCTTCTGCCTCCCAGTCCTGGGATTAAAGGCACCTGCTACTACTTACTATCTGGCCAAACACATCACCTTTAACCCACAACCTTCTACCTCTTGGCCCCATAAGCTTATGACAATTTTATACCTTAAAAACAAACTCATTACAACTTAAAAGTTCCCATAGCCCACCCAACTCTAAATAGTTCGGTACTCATTAATAATTACAAAAATTTAAAAGTCTCTTAACTGTGAATGAATGAACTATATACTTCCCACATATAACTGCACACAGTAAACATCTTATTCCAAAATGGAAGACTCAGAGTGTAAACAATAAAAAAACTTCAAAACTAAATTCCAACAGGGCAAACACGAAAGCCTATAGCTCTTTGCCCAACACCTGCAGCTTGTGAGTGTTATTAGCTGGGTTCCAAGAGGATCTGCAGCCTTACTTTCTCCTGTACGCCTGCTACCCACAGCGCACAAAGCTTCTGTCTCAGGTTTCTGTCCACTCTGCTTCACACTTGCAGCTTTCTGGCAGGTGTTCACTGGACCCTGCATTGCCAATATTCTGAGGGTCTCAACGGCCACTTAGTCTTCTTCACACACGACATCTTGGAGTTTGCAATTCTGCCACACAGTGCGTGGCCTCTGCTGGTCTCCATGACCCCCTCATGCCTTCAAAACCAAAACCACATGAGGACATTGCCAGTTTCTGCTTCCGGCTTGAAATCGGCCCAGCCCCTTAGGTGGCAGCTGCATTAGTGCCTGTGTTCTCCCTGGAAAATACTTTTCTTTTGTCCCAGTGTCAAGCACCAGGCTTTTCTCAAATTGCTGTAAGTTATAGATGTTTGTGAATTCATTGGTTTTTATACTCTCTCTCCTTGTCTAAAATTTAACCTTCCCCCAAACCTTTCCTCCCACAAACACATGAGTTCATCATCTTTAAACTTAACTTCACTTAAGTTCTTAGGACATAAACAGAATGAAGAGATTCCTGGCCAAAATGGCACACAAACAGGCCACTAGCCAAGTTCCTCAAAGTCTTTGGTTATCCCTTTAAAACCTTGTGAGCCAGACCTCCACTGTCCACATTTCTCTATGCACCATTGCCTTCCTAGATGCTACAAGAGTGTCCCATTGAACCCTGTTTACAAATGTCAGCGGTTTTCTTTTTTAGTTTTTTTTATTTAAAAGTTTTTTCTACATACCAACCACAGTTCCCCTTCTCTCCCTCCTCCCACTCCCTCCTTCCCCAGCTTCCTCTCACCCACCCCATTCCACTCCTCAAAGAAGATAAGGCCTTTCAACAGGGAATCAATAAAGTGTGGTACATCAAGTAGAGGTAGAACCCAGCTTCTCTCCCCTGGTCCCACTGCCAGAGGCCCCACCAACTGCCCAAGCCACACAACTGTCATCCACATTCAGAGGGTCTAGTTCTGTCCC
Source organism: Phyllotis vaccarum (assembly GCA_033318265.1). Taxonomy (NCBI): domain Eukaryota; kingdom Metazoa; phylum Chordata; class Mammalia; order Rodentia; family Cricetidae; genus Phyllotis; species Phyllotis vaccarum. The sequence continues at coordinate 1,727,207 of JARWLC010000007.1, forward strand.
ATGCTGGGGAGTCCAGAGTCCCTGAGCTCCTAATAGCTCGGGTCAGCTGTCTCTGTGGTCATAATCATGACCCCCTTACTTATATAATCTCTTCTCCAACTTCGACTGGACTCCAGGAGCTCAGCTTAGTGCTCAGCTGTGGATCTCTGTATCTGCTTCCATCGGTTGCTGGATGAAGTTTCTATTACTCAGTGGCTTTCTATCCCAGAGTTCCAAAGCCCTCTGCATTCCTACACAAAACAGTCACAAAGGCCTAAAAGCCACATGGCAGGTTTATTACAACAGCAACCCACACTCACAATCAGCGTCTTTGGATGAAAGACTCTGTCAAAACCAACTTATGGGAGAGGGCATTTATTTATCTTACGGTTTCTGGTTACAATTCCATAGCATGGAAGTCATGTGTGGCAGGACCTTGACGCAGCTGGCCACATTACACTGTTATAAGAGAGTAATAAATGCACCCATGCTCAGCTTCTTTTCTTCACTGGTACAGTCCAGGAACCCATGCCTAGGGAATGGAACCACCCATGTGGGTGTTCTTTCTACCTCAGTATAATAAAAGCAATCCTTTATAGACACCCTCAGAGACTAGCCTTAGATAATCCCTCACTTATATGCACAGAGGTTTTAAAGTTAATACTAGTCATCATAACTATTAATTCTATCATGAAAGGTTTATTCTTGTGACCTAATTTACAAAGTCCTTATCTCCAAATGCCATACACTGTAGGCTAATTTCAACATAGGGGCTGGGAATAATCATTTAAGCCACCAAGTCCTACAAAGCTGAATTCTAGTTGAGTGATTTATTAGGATCATATTTCATGACTTTTTCTTCACAACTACCTTTGAAACTGGACAAAGACATTTGGGCCCTGCTTCCCAGGGTGTGTGTGTGTGTGTGTGTGTGTGTGTGTGTGTGAGAGAGAGAGAGAGAGAGAGAGAGAGAGAGAGAGAGAGAGAGAGAGAGAGAGAGAGAGAGAGAGAGAGGAGAGGAGAGATCATGTATGTGTGATGCCAGTGACATTTCCTTTGCTATTCTTTTTTTAATCTGCTGTCAGCCAGAATGCATAAACGAGAAGACTGTTATGTTTATTTTTTTCTCTTAGAAAAAGTAATTAATAACAACTGTAGGGTCTATCCCCGTGTATTTTATGAACGCATGATGGTTCCTCTGGCCAGTGTGGCAGTAGGGTGGTCATAGTAGAGATGGTCCAGTGAACCCTGTCATCACAATCTCTGCTTCCTGATTGCTTTACTTAATAGAGGCCTGCTAGCCATTCTCAACTCAGATATCAGGCTGCTTGGAAACCTAATATGTCCATAAGAAACTAAACTGAATTTATTGTTCATAAAAGCACAGTAGTCCCACAGAGCCCAAATTTGCTGGTAACTTAACTGTCTCCGGAACTCAGCCATTTTCTAGGGACAGAATTTTAATCTAAATATCCATGTTTATCAGTAGCTGTCCTTAATTTGGAGGCTAGTCCCTAAGTTAAGGTGGTGGTTTAGTTCAAAACTAGAAAGGATTTAGGAAGTTCTTAGGACCTCAGATTCTTAAGGAAACTTCCAGGAAGCCAGTCCACAGAGATGAGGCACTGTGTCCACTTGTTAAGCACATATATCTCACATACGTCACTTCATACAGCAACATTCCTATGAAAATACTAAGAACCTTAAAAAAATTAAAGGTACAACAGTAGACGTTTTAAACCACCCAAAGTATTTTACAGAGAGAATGCGAAGGTTAAAAATGGCAGCAGGCACTAAGCTCCCTCCCAAACCCTCCTTAACATGACCCTGGTCTCTCAGAGGCAGTTCTGATTAAAAATATAATTCATGACAAGGCTTTTATTTTGATTGGTGTGTGTGTGTGGGTGCACACATGTGTCCTTGTATGTATGAAGGCTAGAGTTTACACTAGGTATCTTTTCTTTTTCATTCTCCACCTTATGTTTTGAGATAGGATCTCTCAGTGAATGTGGAGCTTACAATTTTGCAAGACTAGTTGGCCAGTGAGCCAGAGATTCCCCAGCTCAGGTGTGAGCCTTTTTAGATGGGTGCTTGGAATCCAAACTCAGATCCTCCAGTCAGTGAGTACCTTCCTAACTGACCTTTGTTTCTGGCCCCAAGGAAAGAAAGGTTTTTAAGCTCTGAAAACGTGAGGCTTTCTCTTAAATTTTCACTTTCTTCTGCCTCTGGTACCTTGCTTCACTCAACATAGGGAGGGGCTGCTTTTCCTTTGTCTTCAGCTTCATTATACACGTGTATAGTGTGTGTGTGTGTGTGTGTGTGTGTGTGTGTGTGTGTGTATGTGTGTGTATGCCTGTGTGTGTGCATGCCTGTGTGTGTGCATGCCTGTGTGTATGTGCACATCTCTGTGTGTGTATGACTGTGTGTGTGTATGCCTGTGTGTGTGCATGCCTGTGTGTGTGTGCATGCCTGTGTGTGTGTGCATGCCTGTGTGTATGTGCACATCTGTGTGTATGTGCACATCTCTGTGTGTGTATGACTGTGTGTGTGTGTGTGCCTGTGTGTGTGTATGCCTGTGTGTGTGCATGCCTGTGTGTGCATGCCTGTGTGTGTGTGCCTGTGTGTGTGTGCATGCCTGTGTGTGCATGCCTGTGTGTGCATGTCTGTGTGTATGTGTGTACACATGCCTGTGTGTGTTTCTTTACCCCCCTTTTTATTCTTGAAGTAGTCTTGGAAGAGAGTGAGGCAAAAGTAACCTCAGGCTGATAAGTTATAGAGGAGAAAAACCTTGTGAGGAAATTAGAAGCATTCCCGTGTATTTTCTCCCAGGCTATTGTTCTTTGGGTGGGATTTCCACTGCATGATTGTTTGGGCCCCTAACCATACACATTGCCCTGTTAACTGTAAATCCATCCATTCAAGAACAACTTTGTATTAAGCTGTTTTTATAATTTAGGGTTTTTCTGGGAGTGTTTGTCATTTATCTTAACAAATCACTTATAGTGGAGCTCATGGGCCCCAGACCTTGTAACTTAGATTCTTTTTCTCCCCACCTTGATGCTGTCCATGCTCACGCCCATCCCCTGCTCTTCAGCACAGGCTATATACACTTATTCTCTTCTTCAGCAACTGAGATCCTCATTCTACAGTCTGATCAGAGCTTTCTCACTTCTCACTGACATGCATGATTGTTCTTATTACTGTTAGACGTCTGACCATTTATTTCTTTACAGCTGTGTTTTAGTCATCACTGAGTGTCCCATAGCTTGGAGACTGGCTCCACATCACTGCTGAGATAACTCCAAATAGAAGGCCCATAGACTAGGCTCTTGCTTGGAAATACAGAAGCAACAGAAGCTACTCAGACACTTTCTGTTCTGTGCTGCCCTATTTTGTTTTGTTGAGACAGGGCTTCAGTACAGAGCCAAGATTGGACTCTTAATTTCCCTCCCTTCGCCTCCCAATCCCTGGGTTTGTAGGCATGTGTATTTGGCTTAGAATGCTTCATTGAATTCTTCAAACCAACTGTTCATTCACTAGAGATTCAACAGTTTTGAGAGCAAGCCCATCTTCTTTTCAGATTCTAGTAACTCAGCCAGGAGATCTTGCCCATGTGAGCAGAGGGATGAAGATCTAAACTGTTGCTTAGAACCAAGGCCAGATTTAACAGGTCCCTGAGAGGGTGGCTGGAGCCTTGGGAAGCAACATACAGCAACAGAAGAATCATTGGCTTTGTTAATCCCAAAAATGGGAGGAGAAAGACCACCAACCCAAATCATCATGACCAAATTAATTAAAGGAAGGTTTTTTCATTTTTTTAAATTCTTGTGTATGAGCTGTTTCTCCTTAAGGCTGTATTTTAGAGGTCAGCATTGGAATGAGGAAGACAAGGCTTTTATAGCTCAGAGGTAAAGGGTTTCCAAATGGAGGGTTTAATAGGCAAAAGACACAGGGTTATAGGAACAGAACATAAACGTAACAAACTAGTTCCTCCTGAAACAAAGACACTTGCAAGGTGGGCGTAGCAAGGCAGGGCAGGCATAACAACATGTAGTCATAGGTGGTCATATAACTTTTTGAAACAAAGTTATGGTTACAAGTTAGTTACAACTTCTTGAAACAAAGATGTGATTGCCGTTTCTGTAAGAAGCAGTACAGAAAAGAAGTTTAATTATAGACAAGAATGAATGAACCTAGTTTGTCTTCACTGATGCTTGTTTTTAAGGCTAAGATGGAAGAAAGCTGGTTCTTCGGCTTTGAATTTATGCCTGGATTCGAATTTAAGTTTAGCTACCCATCAGAAGGTGCCTTGTATTTTCCCTTCTCTTCTATTTGAAACAGAAATGATACTGACATCACAGGGATAGACGAGAGAGCAGGTAGAAGGCTGTTGTGTTCCCAAGCCATGGCTGGGCAATGACTAGTAACTATCACTAGTAACAAAATATAGAAATGATCCCTGCAGTATAGTCTTGGCTAGGGACTATCATTATCTCTGTTAGAGTTGCTCTCTGTCCATCAAGGGTTCTCAGCTAAGTGACAAATTATAAGCCATAAACTGTTTCTAGATAGGCAAACTGTTTTTATGCTGAATTACCTGAAATTCAAGTGCCAGTTTATTAACTATTTGGCAGTTGATTTAATTTCTGAGGAGAAATCTTTAATAGAATGAAGAAAACTATTTCCTTAGCCAATGGCCACAGTGAGACCCACCCTGTCCTTGCACAGGGACAGACAAGAGAACAGAATCCCAAGGAGAGGCTCAATTATTTTGATAACATCAGACAAATTGTTTCACTGCAGGCCATGAGATAATGGAAATTGAATCATACTGAAAAGCACATATGCCACAAGAGAAACACAAAACAAAAAATAACAATGTGATACCAGATGATACATTTGGCAACAATTATTACTTTAGTGTTTGTTCAGTGTTAGCAATGTCTAATACCCACAGCACATGTAAGTGCACACACACACACACACACACACACACACACACACACACACACACACACCTGGGCTCTTATGAAATATCAAGCAATGTAGTAGGTTTGTCTTTCATTCTGTGAACATACAGCTATGTGATTTGAAGGCTCTTTGGGCACGAGGTCGACCAGGAAAGGTGGGAAGGAGTTTTCAGGAAGAAAGGATAGATGGCATTTTCACACTCACAGCCAGTTCCTCGTGAAGAAGCATTCTTGGATGTCTTGGGCTATAGAAAGTGTTGAAGAAGCAACATGTGGCTGGAAAGAAGGCTGGCAGCTAAGAGCCCAAGCTGCTGTTCCAGAGACGTGGGTTCCATGGCAGCTCACAACTGTCTGGGACTCCAGTCTCAGGCCATCTGACATCCTCTTCTAGGCGCCAGGCATATGTGTAATGCACAGGAATGCATTCAGGCAAAATGCCTACATACAGAAAAAAATGTTTTTAAAGGATCAACACCATTTCTCCCCCTGAATTGTAAAGCTTTGCATCATAAAACTCTGGTCTAGTGCTGAACAGTGTGTCTGCCACCTACTCACAGAAAGTATCTGGGTCTCTCTTCTCCAAATCTGAACAAAATCTTGATGCAAATAAGAAAAGTTCACAACTGAGGAAACCACTTTATCCTGAATATCCTCAAGCCTCAGCAGCAGAGGGCGCCACATTCCCTGAGCCTTTATCTGGGTCTTTCCCATTCGTTATATTGAACCAAACCAACTTCCAAGAGTAGGCTCCTTCAGTCAAGACTGTCTTGGAACCGGATGTCAGGGAAGAAGAAAAGGAAGAGAGGTGTAGCTGTGTTAAACGCGGGCGGTAGTGGGGCTTGTCGGCACTGGCTCCCAGACACCAACCAGCACAGCTCTCCTGGCTGTTCCTACCAGACCTAACCTGGGCTTGTTCTTGCCAGCTTGAAGTAGACTCTGCAGAGGGGAGACAGTGTCTCGTCTGGAACTCACAATCACCTGGCTTCTCACGTTTGGGTTTCACTCTTGGACCAGAGATTAAGTGTGGATAACTCTTAGTAGAGATGGTCCAGTGTGGTCTGGAGCAGAGCCAAGGCTAGTAACACGAATGTGGGACTGGTAACGTGCTAATTGGTAAAGCTGAGTTGGAATCCTGAGCACCCATGTAAAACCCCAGATGTGGCAGTGCTGGGGGCCTGAGACAGGAAGATCCTGGAGTTGATTCTTTACTGAACTGGACCTTTAGAGAGCCAGTTAATGTTAGCCTATAGGCTTCAGGCTTTTCTTAGTGTGTGTGTGGGGGGGGGGGGGTACATGCAGAGACTAGAGGAAGCCCTTGGGTGAGGTCTTCAACTGCTCTGGACCTCCTTCCCTTGAGACAGGGTTGTGGACTCTCAGAATCCACGTATTCTGCATTCTCTCCCCATTCTTAAGGCCTCAGCATCTTCATCTGCAATGTGAAGGAACCAAAATAATTATCACTGAGGTCCCTTGGGGCATGAATTTTGCATTGACAATCCATTGTAGAACAGGATGAAATAATGGTCCTTTTGTCGTTCTCTTGGACTGTTGCTGTCGCTGGGAATCACAGGGAGGGCGGGAGGGGGGAGCAAGGTCAAACTGATTAACGGCCAAGTTTGGAGGTCTCTGCTTCTTTAAAGAGTAAGAAAACGGTCTTTCAGATTTTGTTTCGAGAAACAAGCCTGTCGATTTCTGTGTATATAGGAGGATAGAAAAGTGCAAGACGGGATGCATTCTCCCATCTGTAAGTACTCCGGGCCACTTTTGCTTTGCACGCTCGCTGTGCCAAGTACTTGGTTGGACGGAGTCTGCGGAGTAGAGAGCTAGCTCCAAGGTGTGGCGCTTGGGGCCAAGCGGACTTCTAAGCCCTCACCAGCGCGGCGGGAACCTTACCGGGGAGAGCCAGGGGCAGGCTGCAGGAGGTCACCCGCGAACCGGTGCCACGTTGCATTTGCAGCACCGAGCTGGGCCGCTCCTGCCCCCTCCCCCCACCATGCAGACGAGATCAGGTGGCTCCCGGGAGGTGGGGCGGGAGAATGAAGCGGTTAGCTCACTTAGCTCTCTCCGATGTCGCTGGGGGGGTGGCGCCGCGTGCATGGGCGAGCGGTGGCCCAGCTCGTCTTTGGATATCTCTGGCTGCGCCCACTGGGACTCAGAGCTGGGTGGAGTAGCCCCTGGCGGTGCCAGCGCCGATTCCCTTGACTCCACCTAAAGGCTACCACGGGCCGGGCGCGGGCCGCGAACCAGCGAGCAGGGCAGTGCGGACGGGCTGCAGGAGGAGGAGCCGGGTCCTCCGGGAGCGGCTACTAACTTGACCCAGGGGGGCGTTCGCGAGACGGCGGAAACGCTGTCCCTGCAGCCCGGCCAAGCTGCGCCCTTTGAGGCTGACGCCAGAGCCCTCCCCGAGCTGCACCGGCCCCGGGAGCCCGGGCTGTGGCCAGGGGCATGAAGCTCGTGGAGCACCCAAGCCCAGGCAGTGCAGACCTGCGATGGCTGAGCAGCTGCCCTGCCGCTGTGTAGGGTAAGTGAACATCTGGGAGGTGGGTGTCCTGCTCAATATCTGTGACCTTTTTTTTTTGACTTTCCAATCCAGGAAAGCTGGAGTTGCAGGAGTTAATTGTATCTAACATTTCACAGCCAGCTGCTCTGGATGCATCCTCACATCCCAGGTCCCTTAATTGAGACGTTAGCTCCACCCTCCGGATCTTGTTCCCAGTATTCAAATTAAGTATTTCATTGTGAGATGCGGGTTCCCTTCCCACCTGAAGAGGAGTGAATGAAGGCCCTCAGGTAAAGGACACTTCATGCGCACGCCAACCTGTCAGGCTCGTGCTGCGTGGCTCTGGATGGGTATTGGTGCCTGTGCCCTTGGAAGCCGTGGGAGGCTGAGTCTCGAGAGGAAGTAAAGAATAAATAGGCAGATGGGGTTCTCGGCCGCTAGAGAAGACTCCGAGAAGCAGGTAGTGTCTCGGGACTGACCCATACCCATCTTTAATTGGCTGTCGTATAACATTGTAAACTAGCGAATAGCCACATCAACCGGTGCCTGTATATATCAAATAGAGATTTTTTTTTTAAGGTAAAATTTTAGGGGGTTAAAGGATCTACTTCTATTGTGGCAAAGCACAAGTCAACACCAGCAGGCATATAACTTGTTTTTCCTTCGAATGGGGTTGTTTATAGTTCCCGTTGTCGCTATTATACATGAGGAATAATGTTAAAGCAAATGGTTCGGGGGGGGGGGCGGATAGGAACCTCAGGCTTTACCTTTTTCTTTCTTGGTAACTTTAGGAGCATAATCAGATAATAGAAGGGTACTTTAATCTCGTGCCCGCTAGTCAATTTCAGTATACTGTGCACACCCCATTTCTGACAGAAGTCAGGTTTCGATTGGGCCACTTGAGTGTCAGGAAGCTCCCTGTGTCTGAAGGTAACACCCTGCTTCTGTCAGCAAGGCGGTGTTTACACTGAGCAGACAAGGCTTCTTGGGACCTGTGTCTCATTAGAGATCCAGAATGTTCAGCTGAAGTCCATTCCACTCATCCCCCCAAAACATTAAAGGAGAGGGGGAGGAGAGGGAGGGAGGGAAAGAGAGAGGAGAGAGAGGGAGAAAGAGGAGATATAGGTGCTCAGAAAACACGGCGTGGCTTTTAATGAATAACCAAAATTGAGATAAACTCATCCATTTATTTTGAGCAGACAGAATATGACTTTTCAAGCACACAGTAAACACCCCGACTTGACTGAAACCATCACGGACAATTCTATTTGTTGTCAGGAGACTCTATAAATCTTTAAATTGTGCTTCTTGAATGGAGTTCTCTTTTGCTTTGTATTACTTTAAACCTTTAATTTCAACTTTAATAGATATATTTCAGCTTTGATTCTGACATTCATTGTATTCGTTCTTCACATTTGAGGAATTTACTTGACATTCATGTCATTGAAAATGCCCAGCACAGGTCCTTTTGAGCTGAAGGCTGCACAGTTAGAAGCCTGTGGCATGGTATGTAGCCCTTTACAGATCAGTAAAATGAAGCTAATGCCATCATCCACTTTCAGGTGATTACTGAACTTCAAAGTACTGAAAAAGCCAAGCACAGTAGTATTGCACAAACCCTAAGTGGTCTTATAATAAAAATCCAGAGCCAGATATTGGGGAAAAGCTGAGAGATCAGAGATGCAGAGGAACAAGCCACAGCCACTTCTCACCTAGCCCCTCCACAATATACCACCGCATACCAGTGGCTGGAAAGCTAATTGGTCCCTGGTAGATGGTGGTGAACTTAAGTGTTCTAGTTTACTGGTCTTTTCTATAAGGATTTCATGAAAGAAAAGTTTAAGTGTCTTGCTGGAATCAGACTCTCCTGAGGTAACCAGTCAGCTTCCAACTCCTAGAGATAAAGACTGCTGTCCCTGCCTAAGCATTGACTGCTCGCATCTCTAATTTTCCTGAAGATTTGCATCATTCTGGTCTATATGGCTTGGGAATTCTAATTCACTTTCTCCCATATTTATTATAAATTAACATTGAGGCAAAGTTGTGCAAGTGGCTGGCTTCTTGAGACCATCGCACGGGTTTTCAGGAGATTCTCGGGACATTCCTTTGCTCACAACTTCAGATTCTCTCGGGTAGTGGAGTCTGAGTGGTTGGAATGGGAAGTTTACCTGTTCAGGTCATGTTCTAGTTCTTTTGATCTTCCCATCCTCTGCAGCTTGATGCTCGTAAGGCAGGAAGACAGCCGCTTCCCTACTCTAATTAACACACCATCTGCCTTTGGATTCTAGGATCTGTTAACTTGTGCCCATGTTCCACAGCAAATGAACAATGAAAAATATGCACCAAATTTGGAGCATCATAATATTGATAAGTTCAGAGTTTGGGCAATAGTAAATAACTCTAGACAGCATGTGGTATGGAAGAGCTATATTTCAAGGATTTATTTCTTGAAATGAGGAGTAGAGAATTAACACATTTTTCACAAGGGGCTGAAGGTAAAAGATCCATGAAGATAGATTGCAAAGACACAGGAGTGCCATGGGGCCCTGTGAGGTAGAGGCATGTATCCTCTATGGGGTATCTTCATGAGAACATTGTCAGCATTAACTTGGGTTCAACTCCCCAATGCTGCAACAGCCTTTGTATACGAACAGTTTGAAGAAACTGTTTCTGCCCAACATCTAACACTGAAGACACATGGGTTTCTGCTGAACGGCCACACTTTAATAAACATTCATTATGTGCTTCGACACAGGGAAATGTTCTGGGCCTCTAAAAAAGAAAAAATGATTGCTCCCCATGAGGAGTATTCTTACCAGGGAGACAACATTTGCATACTCAACAGTCTAGACACCAGTGCATGAGGATTCTAGAGAAGAGTCAGGAGAATTCTGAGAAGTCTGTAGAAAGGAGATGGGCTTCTCCATCCTTGACAATAGCCTTTGATGTAAGAAGGGAAGTGGGGAGAGGGTGCTGGATGCAGATGAGGAGGAGATGGGTTGTTTCACGTTAAGAAAGGACTATACGACAGAAATGGATGTGGATGCAGGAAACAGTCCAGCACTACAGGAGAGGAGATGCCCTGGCTTGAGTGAGAAATCTAGAGCTTTGAAATACGCTTCAGTGAACCCTTCCTCCCATGTAACACTGCCCCTTCACTCCTTAGGAAAGAAGTACAGAGTATGCATTAGGAAAGAATTCTTAAGCTTTAAGTAACACAATTTTCTGAGTTCTTGATCTCTGACCTAGAGTCCAAGTGCGTCTGAACTCTGAGTTCTCTTGTGTCTGTGCACAAGAATCATGCTGCTTTTCAGTGTTCAGAATTAGATATACTGCTGCCTGGAAGTTAATTTAGTGCTCAACACTTAATTCCCTCTTATTATATGCACCTCCTACTTGTTCTGAAGTGTCTGAATTGACTTCACTGTGTAATTTAATGCCTAACGGAATTTAGTGGGAAGAAAAGGAGCCTTTGCTGCTGCTGTGTATCAGTGACTAGTGCTTGAGAATCCAACAGCAAAAAGCCATTGCGATTTACGATGAACTTAATCATATGTATGCAACTCACGTGATACAACGAGCCTTTAGAGTTGGGTCTGAGGTTCTCACTCATTCCTTCTTAACTAGGCGGGCAGCAATGTCTCACTTTGCTCTAGAACATGTTTCTTATGCTGTTGGAACCAAGGCAGGCCCAAGTTCAAATGGCACTATCACGAGTGGCCAGGTGAAACCTGAGAGGGCTGAGGGAGACAATGTGGCTTGGATGACATGACATGCGAGAGATGACACACGTCGCAATTCTGATTTCCAACTCCAGAACTACTGCTAGCCATCTTGTAATATAAGTATTTTCATGGTTATGATCTAAGATAAAAAACACCTAAATCATAACCTCATGTTCCAAGGTTTAGAGGCGAAGGAAAGAAAGAGGTTCAGCTCTGTTCCAGGCCCTTCTGGACCCTGAACACAGAGGACTTACCTTGGCTTTCACTGTCTGTGGAAGAGCTTTGTTTGTTTACACAGAAAACCAAACCACCTGGTTTCCAAACACCAGGCTTACAGGATTCTCAAACAATGCTGCTTTCTCTACTTGGCAAAGGAGTTGTCTCTCTGTATGTCTCTGTCTGTATCTCTCTGTATGTTCCTCGAGCCAGATGAGGAAACTGTATTCGTGCACTTTCTAGTTTTGGCTTTCTGGCAAACTGTGTCATTTCATCCTCTTGTAAATTTTTTTGTCCAAGTGGGTGATTCTCAATGTCCACAAAGACCCCATATAATGCTCAGTTTTCATGTGTCCTTACAGAAAAAGACAACAGAACTTTTCAGTACATTATTAGAGGACAAATATGCTCTTACAAATTCAATGACATTTTTAGAAAATAACTTAGGTATTTTGTATGTCCCTGTAGGGAATGTGTGCCCGTATGTGCACGTGTGTGTATGTGTGTGTGTGTGTGTTTGTGTGAGTGTGTGTGGTGCGTGTGTATGTATATGTGCATGTGTGCGCGCGTGTGAGTGTGTATATGTGAGTGTGTGTGCATGTGTGCGAGTGTGTGTGTGTGTGTACATTGCCAGAGACAGACACTAGGTCTCTTCTCGACTCACTTCCAATCTTATATTTTAAAACAGTTTCTCCTTGAGCCTAGAGCTCACAGATCCAATCAGACTGGCTGGCCAGCAAAGCCCCCAGGACTCACCCTGTCTCCGCCTCCCCCGTCAGGATTCTAGATGCACCTTTACTTCTCTCTCTGTGGTGCTGGGAATTGGAAGCTGGTTCTTGTGCTTGCAGGAGAAGCACTTTACTACGCCATCTCCATGGTTCCTCCAAGTCTGTTTTTTTAATGAGTTAGCATTTTATTAAGTATATTTACATTGAAATTGATACTGCATAAATATACATTCTAAGATGTGTGTGTGTGAGTGTGTGTGTAGATTCACATTAATTCAAGGAAGAGCCCACTTTAAAACCAGGACATGAAGCAGATAGCTTCACAAAAACCCATGAAAGGTTTAGAATGTGATGTAAAGTGAGTCAACCATAAACCCAATCTGGAGTTCAGCTCCGCTATGCTATTCTCTGTCTGATGATCTTCCTGACAAATTTGAGTTGTGGTTTCTTTTTGGTTTGTTTGTTTGATTGTTTTTTTGGGTTTCTCTGTGTAACAGCCCTGGCTGTTCTGAAACTTGCTTTGTAGATCAGACTGGTTTTGAACTCACAGACATTTGACTACCTCTGCCTCCCAAGTGCTGAAATTAAAGGTATTTACAACCATGCTTGGCTGAGTTGTGGGGTTTTTTTTATTATTTTTTTTAAACAGCTTTTCCTTGTGTATAGCCCGCAATACTCTGAATCCTTCTTTGTCTCCTGAGCTGTGGAATTATAGGTCATTTTGAACAAACAACACTGGTTGCCTTTGCTTACTGATTGCTGCCCTTTTATATATCATTTATGCCTTTTTACTAGGGATTAGTTTTTCTCTTTCTTTTTAGCTTAAGGAGAGAATTGTGTGACTAATTTCAACCTTGTTACAAGGATTCAAATCTATATAATTTCTTTTACGTTTAAAGATTCATTTCAGGATTTTAATATAGTGTAGCTTTTACTGAGCTGGAAATACATTTAATTCCTTTATAATCTCCTCTTCACCCCATGGGTGACTTATATTAATTTACAGACATTTAAGACTTCTCTGGATATTTCATTATTTTAAAAATCTTAATACCAGGGCAAGTGGAAAATATATTCTGTAGAATTTTACTCCTTAAGAATCTGTTAGACTCTCCTATACTCATCTACCCTGGTCAAGCACGTGACATGAATGCCCTCATTGCTAAGGCTCTGTTCTGTCAGTGATGGTTGGCTCAGGCTGGACCATGTTTAAAATGTAGACTCTTCATTTTGTCTTGGGTAGTCTATCCAGTTCTGCTTACCTGATAGAAATCTTCTAACTGTGTGTGGCTTCTTTCCTCCTGTTATTTCTGCCAAGGCACTTGGAGTATTTTCAGGCATCAGTCACATACTCGCATGTACAGAGTCCTCAGACATCTGAGTATGTTAATTTGCTCTTCTCCCAGACTGTCAGGACCCCTTGGAGTGACAAGATCCACAAGATGCAACTGTTTTGCTACATCATGACAACCTAAAGTTCACACTTTATATTAGGGTTCACTCTTTGTTTATATATAGTTTTTGACACATATATAATCATTTTAGCAACATATAAAATACTTTCATGGCCTTCACTATCATCTGTGTCCACCTATCCATCCTACCCACCTCTATAATTCTTGTAACCCTGCCCTTTAATGTCTCTATAGCTTTTGCCTTTTCCAAAATGTCATAGAGCTGGAGTCAGATAGTACATAGTCCTTTCTGCCTGGCTTGATAATTTTTTTTTTTTTTAATACTGAATACTATCCCAGTGCCTAGATGTACCACAGTGTATCCATTCATTACCTGAAAGCTATCCTGGTTTTTTCTGAGCTTTAACAGTTGTGAAGAAGACACTAGAGTGTAAAATTTTATGTGGGCATACATTTTCATTTGGGTGAATGCCAATTGATATGAAATGTCTAAGGTTTCCTCTATATTTTGTCCAGATGAGATATATATTGGAAAAGTGAGTTATTGAAATTATCTATTATTGGGCTGATACTAATCTCTATTTAATTCCAGCAGTATGCTTTTTATGAAATTGGGTGCACTAGAGTTTTCTGGCCCAGCTTAGCCTGGAAGTCCGGGCTAGCAGTCCTAAATACATGTGCATTTATTGCTATAATATTATCTTGGTTAATTGTTGCCTGGACTAGAAATGAAGCACCTTTCCTTGGCTCTTTGATTTAGCTTTAGTTTGAAGTATAATTTTGTCAGATATTCAGATGGCAACTCCTGCTTCCTTTTGGTCTCACTTGTTTGGAATACTTTTTTTTCCCCATCCTTTCAATCTAAGGTGATGCCTAAAACTAAGTTTCTTGTAGATAACAGAAAGACAGATCTTGTAGATAACAGAAAGATGGATCTTGTAGATAACAGAAAGATGGATCTTGTAGATAACAGAAAGACAGATCTTGTAGATAACAGAAAGACAGATCTTGTAGATAACAGAAAGATGGATTTTGTTTTGTAATCCATTCACCTAGTCTATGTCTTTTGGTTGGAGAACCGAGTCCATTTAAAGGTGTTCTGCTGCAGTAATTTTGTTGGCTTTTATGATATTTCTTAGTCATGCTTTGTATTTCCTTAATTATAGCCTCGTTGGTTGTTTTTTTTTTTTTTTTTTTTGTTGTTTTTGTCTTTTTTTTAGTCTCTTGGCCACGTGTATTCCTCTCTTTAGTCTGAAGTACTGCTTCCAGTATTCTTTAAGATCATTTTTGTAGACGTGCAGTTTTTAGGCTGCCTGTATCATAACATTTTTCTCTTACCACCCTGTTAAATGGTTTTCCTAGGTGCGATGGCTAAGGCTGGCCATCATGGTCTTTTAGAACTCTAAAATGCATTGTTTCAGGCTCCTCTGAGAAATTAGCTAGAGTTCTGGTGACTTTTCCTTCATTATGTGGCATGTATTTTCTCCAGTAGCTTTCACCAGCGTGTCTTCTGTGTATATATTTAGTGTTCTAAGTGTGATATCTAAGTAGTTTCCTGCCATGCCGCATTGGGGTTCCGTATGCTTCTTGTATCTGTAAGGCTGCTTCCTTGGTTTGAGGAAGTCTATTTTTATATTCTTAAGATCTGGCCTGTGGAATTGACATGGGATTCTTCCTTCTCATTTATGTCTTTAATTAGAAGAAGGGGTCTTATCATGGTATCCCACAGTTCCTACATGGTCTTTTCCTGTGCTTAATATTTTTATAATCTATGCTTGTGTGGTCTAATTCCTTTGTCTTCAAGACCTGATATTCGATCTTGTACTTAAACGGCCTTCCTCTGCATTTTCTAGTTAGGATAATACATTTTCCAATTCTGCCTTCGTTTTAGCTCGAGTCTCTTCAATGCTTGTCTCTTTACTGAATTTCCCTTTCAAATCCTAGATTGCCTTTGTCATGCCATCCAGCCTTGTTTGTGTGTTTTTAAACCATTATTCATGCAATTTTTCTCTGTATGTTCTTTCTCTTTCAGTTCATTGAGATCTTTTCTTCCCAAGCTCTTTGAATTCTTTGATTAAATCTATGAATTTTTATTATTATTAAGATCTATTTCTTGGGCTAAGGGAGGCGATTCTTTTCTAGAGAACATTTCTAAATGACTGATTTCAAAGGAGACAGGTTTATCCATTTTTTTCTTCTCTCTCTCTCTCTCTCTCTCTCTCTCTCTCTCTCTTTTTTTGATGATGCATGTGTGCATGTGGATATTTTTTTCTTGTTGGTTGTATGTTTGATGCCAATACAGCAGATTGGGATGCACATAGGATATGTGTTTTGTCCCAGTCTGGGAGGTTGGAAGGGTGTGGTGTGGAAAGGGCTCCTTAGACTGGGCTGGAGCATTGGATATGGGACTGGACTCCATCTGCAGATTAAGGTGACTAGAGCCCAGAGTGTGCTGGCCAGGCTAGACCTGGAAGGTAGCTTTAGGGTGAAGTGAGGGAAAAGGTCTGGCAGACAGAGCCTCCTGGCCCAAACCTGGACTTGAGAGAGTGCAGACGGGGCTTCTAAGAATGAGCCAAAGCACTGGGTATGGGACCAGGGTTCCTTCTGAAAGTGGTGTAAAGTGCTGGAGGCAAGGCTAGAGCACAGGTGCTTTGGCATGACTGGAAGTGGAAGGTGGCTAGAGGGTGGGACCCCTGGGAAAACCCACCTCTGCTCTTTTACTTGTAACAGAGTGCTCTAATCATTTCCATGTTAATAACCTTATCACCTCTCAGTCCAAAATAGATTCTATGGGAATTACATCCTCTATGGTAGAGATATATAAGCAAGGTAGACCCAGTTTCAGTGAGCTCAGCAGAGCAAACAAGACAGACACTCAATAGTCTAGATTCCCCTTATATCTCTCTGAAATCTGGAACATAAAGCAGGGCATACAAAACTAAAGAAATTTAAAAGTAGAATTCTGGGATTCCTTTCTGTCCCCCTTGTCATCCTTACTCAGTGGTAGGTATTGGGAGTAACATTAAGATAAAAAAAAAACCCCATATTTAAAAAAAAATGTATAGCAGTATACTCAGCAAAAGGTTAATTTTCTAGTCTTTGATTACAAACTATTAAAAGTAAGTAGACATTTGTAGGTATCAGTGGTCACAGAAACCATAACCTTCACTTTATGACTTTTTAGGGTTACTTCTAAGATCTCATCAGGTGCATGGACAGGAACTATTGACTTATCTGTGCTCCCATGTGGTGGCATCTCCCTAACATGGTAGTCACTTATATAATCCCTAAAGTCCTATCTTAAGACAATTCATTGAGAACAACATCCACTTAGGATGCAAAGGCATGCCACCGAGTACAGCCTACTTACTGTTCAAACACCAATAAGTGTAGGATGAGGATAAGCTGGTATATATATATAAACTTTGTTTAAAATAATTTCATAGGAAGTATTTCATTTAGAAAACAAAAAACAGATGGCTCCTGGATGTCTGTGTTCTGTGTTGTCCAGAGCAAACACGGATATGAAGACTGTAGTAAGTAGTTTCCAGCTCAGCCTAGCCTAGCCCAGAGGTCCAGACATGGAGTCCCAAATAATCACACAAAGTCTTAAATTAGTTGCATGCTGTTTGGCTTATGGCTCAGGCATATGACTTGCTAACTCTTAAGCTAACGTATGCTGTTATTTAACCCCGTGTCTTGGCACCTTTTCTCAGCGGCATTCTCATCCTCTTTGCTCTGTGTCTCCTTCTCCTCTTCCTCTTTCCAGAGTTTTCTTCGTCTGGTAGCCCTGCCCACGCTTTCTGTCTACTTCTGACCAATCAGTGTTTTATTAAACCAATATTTACAATGACAAATATTTACAGTGTACCAAGGCATAATCCCACAGCAGAAAACTATCATTCTCTTGTCACCCTTAAGTTATAAGTATCTGGCCAGGGAACAGTCTGATTTGAATGCAGCCTCAGATGTGTGGGCTCATGGGGTTGGTGGCAAGAATATACTTTGCTTTATTTTTCCTAATAGTAAGGGTCAGAAATCAACAAACACTTCCTGCCAAGGACCAAAGAGCAATCATTTTATACTTTGTGGGCACCACCTGTCCTAACTATGCATGCATCCTCACCACTGCAACCCACACAACACACAAACAGTCGAGCTGTGTCCTGGTAAACTTTGACCATAGAAACACATTTTTGTTTTCTAACCTTTCGGAAGTGGCTGCCATAGCCTGCACAGTTCTGGGTGTGTGGTGATGGGAATAAAGAAATGGCACACACTTTATTCATACAGGGGTACATTTGCTGCCCACAGATGGTACCTCCAAATAAAATGTTGAATAAAAGCACCCAGCTTTCAAATGGTTATTTATGCTGTGGGACACCCACCCACCCATGGTGGGGGCAGCAGAGGAAGGGGGGGAAGAAACAATAACAAAAAACACGAGATGAGTGTGGCGCGGGAGGGATGTGAGTTTGATGGTGTAAGAAGTAAGAGGGTCCTGGGGAGAAGATGATCAAAGTACTTACATATGTATGAAAATGTGAAAAAGAAACGTGGCTGGAATTCAGTCCAAGAATCATCCCTTGCTAGTGTAGGAGTTTACTCCATCTATTTTCATAAAATTTCCAAGAGTTCAAAGAAAAATGTATGGTGTCTTTTCCACTGAGTAATTTCTCCAGATTTGGCTATGATAAGGTTGTTAAAGTTTTCTTTCAAGGAACCAAGGGCTTCTACATCACATCATATGGAACATCACAGTAAAAACTCCCTTCTCTTGACAGGTAGACAAGGCACAAAGGGCACTGAAAGGAATCAGTGGTTGCCAAAGTGGCCTGAGAGGAAGCCTGGTCAACACCGTTTGAACAATCCTGCATTACTTTGAAAAGATGCTGTTGAAGTCATCTTAATTAACACAGCTTGCCTTCACTCCGCCAAAGCTCTTCACCATGGGGTGCATGAAGTCAAAGCAAACATTCCCATTTCCCACCACATTAGACATCCACAAGCTACATGAGAGTGAAGAAGCCTTTATGACAGATGACCACAGGACCCCTTCTCCAGGTAAACCCCAAGTCCAAGAGGAAGTCAAGAAACTCCCAGAGCCCAGTCCTGTGGTCCTTGAATTTGCAGAGCGTCTGTCAAAGGAAATCGTGCAGGATGCCTTGCAGCAGTGGGCGTGTGAAAACATCAAGTACTACAACATCCCATACATCGAGAGCGACGGCTCTGACGCTGCTATTGGCTGACAACACCTTGCTGTGCTCTGGATGTAGTTGGTGCTAGTTTAAATACATGAAATAAGTTTTAAAACGCCAACTGGTTGTAAAACCATGTCTGTGGTAATATTAGTGTAGGGATGCTTATGACGAAATATAATTTTAAGCAGTTCTATGTTAACATCAATGTATATCTGCTTGATCTCAAATTTTGGTTCCAGAAAGGATGAACAGAGGTCTTGTGACACCCAGCAACCAACCGTTTGCCATGGTATGCTCTTTCTGAGGTAGTACTGGCATCACCAAAGAAAATGTTTAATTTGCGGTGCCCAAATGGTTATTTTAAGGCATTGACTTTAAAATTACTATTTCTGTTAATCTATACCAAAAATAAGCCCAGAAAATGAAAAGGGGTTTCCTTAAAATGCCTTGACAAAAAATGGAATTCCAGCCATAGTGACCCACATCCTGTCCAATTGAGAAAATATCTGTGTCAGGAACCTTCCCCCTTCCTGACACCTATAAACTACAATTAGAAAAGCCACAGGCAAAGCTGCCTTGAATGCTGTTATTCCTGGGGAGTTTAATTCGTAGGTGAAGAGGGTAACTATGACTCTGAGCCTCAGGGTCATGCCACAGTTGTTACTGGATGGTTTAAAGTTTGCACATTACAGCCATCTTTAAATGATAATTCATATAAGTCATGACATTAGTTTATAGCATTGAAATAAGAAGCTCTTCAGTACCTTTTATTCAGTAAATCTCAAAAATGACAGAAACCTAGTCTGCAAGGTGAAAGAAAATTCAAGCCCAATGTCATGGCTAAATGTGGGCAAAGCCTCTCTACAATGCTGGTGCAGGGGTGTAGGAGCAGGCACACAGGGGGGTTGTAATTCTCCTACATTACAGAGCAGAACAGAACACTCTTCCCAAAGGGAGCACCTATGCAGAATTCACCAGTCACTCCTGCCCCTGCAGCACTCTTAGCCAAACATTCACCTCCCAGATGGAACACCCGTGTGGGATTTAGCAGTTACATAGCACGCTTAATCATGTATTATAGAAATGTTATCAATTAGGCATTTTAAAAACTATCATAGGATATACTTCCTAAACAATGACTGCATAAAGCTCTGACTGACAACAAAGTCAGTAGAAAAATGGAGCTGAGAGTCTAAAATTATCACCGAGCTGTGCTAGACACCAAGTTTAACTAGAGAGGAAATAGGCCCATCTACACCGGCCCTTCAGCAGCATGGCTTATCAGCATCCTTAAGATCTAAAACCACTGGAGAAAGGCTTTTGGTACCGTTAATGAGATAAATAGGTACTTGACTCTGTCAGTATCGAGTAGTTTTAACAGTAATCTGTTGAAATCCAAACCAAACAGTATGATCCTCACATTTTGGGAGCAAAGAGGTTGCTAAAACGAGCAACAGGACATCTTTCAATTTACTTTCAGACACCTGATTATTCTGCTAATTTCACTACGCCCTGGGGATCATAGCACTCCACTACACTTGTGATTCAGCAAAACTACAAACAACCACTCTTGTTCCTACGATGATATGCACATGTCTGAGTGCAGGGTACCTTCTCTAAGTACAGTCTATCTCTAGTTCACAAAGCAGCATGGATTCCAATATCTGTACCGATGATCAGGCTAAAGCGTAGGTCATGAGTTCTTTGCTCAGTTGGTTTCTCATGAGGACACCTGTTGCAAGGTTTCTTGTTATTTAAAATATATAATTAAGTATATAAAATAATACATATGTTGGTCAGAAGATGAAGACAGTCTACACAGGGATAACGGCAATGGGGTTTGGGTTATATATTTTAACTTCAGGTTCCTTCTTTCTGACATGTCGATTAGGGATGTCTGCCAGGTCCACATCAAGCTAGAGGCCTGCTCCTCACTGCCACCCCCTTTCAGCAACTACGGCTAACAGTTTTATCATGAAGCAAGCACTGTAAGCACTGTGCCCTCACCCCCCTGAGTCAGGCTTTATATATATAAATTATAAATAATACATATATTCTAAAAACTTATCTTCCCTAATTTTATATATATATATATATATATATATATATATATATATATATTCCAAGAGACCTGTCTTTGAGATCTATGAGAATTGTGTGTCAGCCCATGAACAGGAATCACCGTGCATACACAGTGAGTGGATAAACCATGTATGACAAAAGTGCTGAACTAAAGCACACTGGACAGTTACCAGGGCATAGTTGGGACTTCAAGAGGCATCTCTGATAAGAGGCCAGCCTTCTTCCGTGCCTTCATGTTCAAACATCTGAACCTCATTTGAGGTCTTTTATTAAGGAGTTATGGATGGATCCATGTGGAACTTGAGGGTAAGGATGGACAGACTTCAGTCAGCACAGGGCCTCCCAGTGCAAGGGCAGAAGATCAGTGGAAGAGATAAATGTGCCAATTCTTTATTTAAGGGTCTCTCAAAACGCCACAGTGGCTTCACTGCTCCTCTGTTGTCTCTGTGACCTGTTGAGTTCAGGCCTTTGATCCCAGAATTCTCCCATCTTAGCTGCCTTTATCAGTTCCTCGTAAACTACCTACGGCTTATCACCTAAAGCACAACTTTAAAGGGGCCAAACGCAATTATCTTAAGCCCAAAGTGATTTGTATCAAACAGTCTCATACGGGTTAAAAATAAATGTCCAAAAATACCATGATATTCACAGCCTACTTAATCACCATTGGCATTTGGCGAGATGGGACAGGGAACACTTCTACATTTTATTATTGTAGAAATCAGAGGTTAGACATGTATAAAAGATGTCAAGAAACAGTAATGTGTACATGATGTCCATACAAATGCAGTATCCATGTGAATGACCAGCCAGCCATGTATGTGTTTCTTCTTGGAGCCATAAAAGCTCTAAGAATTAGCCACCACTTTATCTACAAACTCCAGTTTTCTTAGCAGATTATCTTCACTAACTCTGAAGTGATATTTTTCCCAAATATTTTTGTGAAAATGCTTTTTGTAACTATAATAAAGTCCAACTGCAGTTAGCGGTCAGTACTTATTTAATTGAAGCAAATCCTTTTTGGTGTGTTCCACTGATGTTTTCCATAAACACTTGTATTCTGTATTGCGAACATGAACTTACACAGACAAGTCCAACTTAGGAGCCTTAAGACAAATGTAAAGCGTGGTCAATACCATGGTACCATTTCAGACATGTTCTGTGTCCTGCACTGTTTGGAGGAAAAGTCTTTCATGATAAATAGATTAAGCATTGGGAAAATGTAAAACAATATCCTCTGGGCTGGAGCCTCTTCCTGTGTGGGAAGGTATAGGTGTGAGCTGAACATGAGCCCAATGCTCTTTCCAGTTCTGTTTGCTTTGTTCTTATCTCACATTCTCCTAGTTTTTCAGGAGAAAGTATAACAAGTTACGAAATAAATGACTAGCTGACTCTAATACTTTTGAGCACTGGCTGCTCTTCCAGAGGACCAGGGTTCGGTTCCCAGTGCCCACACAGCTGTCCATAATCATTCTTAACTCCAGGTCCAGGGATCCAATGCCCTCTTCTGGCTCTGGGGGCAAAATATCAATTTCCAATTACTAAAGATATTTCCTTTAAATTGCTTTTAACTTTTCATATAAAGGTTTGATATAATTTATAAAAGCAAGGGTGTGTCTGTTTTAGAGACTGGAGTTTTTTAATTCTCACTTTTTCCAGATTAGCAGATACTGCAAATAACAAGAATACGGTTTTCATTTCTACCTGAGAGGTATGTTCTGGTGACGGGGAAGCTGAGGCTACATTAGCATCCTGCAGATGGAACTTCATGCAAACTTTAACTCTTCTGCTACGGTGTTGTTTTAAATTAATTCACATTTAAAAAAAAAAAAATGTTTATAAGACATTAACACACCCCCTCTAAATTTCAGGGTCTTTATTTTTGATAATTTATACATAATTTGATTAATTAACATATAAACTACCACTGGGAGTCAAAGTTAGCCAGAGTAAATCAAGACTCTCTGGAGCTCTTGAGAACTACCCATCTTTTAAACCAGGGCCCAGCAAACCATTTCTGATGAAGATCACAATAGACACTTAAGGCGTGGCAGGTCATATATTATAGGTCATGGTGTCTTAGTGTTTCTATTACTGTGAAGAGACACCATGACCATGGCAGCTCTTATAGAGAAAAACCTTTAATTGGAGTTGCTTACAGTTCAGGGGTTCAGTCCATTATCACCGCGGTGCTGGAGTAGGAGCTGAGAGTTCTTCATCTAGCAAGGCAAACATGGTGCTGGAGTAGGAGCTGAGAGTTGTTCATCTTGATCCTCAGACAGTAAATGCAAATGTGTCACTGGGCATAGCTTGAGCCTAGGAGGCCTCAAAGCCTCCCCCACAGTGACACTTCCTCCAACAAGGCCTCACAACTCCCCATGGGGCCGTTTTCTTTCAAACCACCACACCTGGCCATTTCCAGCAGCCTTAGATAGGTCCAGCTATGCTGCAGCAAAGTTCTATAAACATTGGAATTTGAACATCAGCTAACTGTTGTATCATGAAATATTATAACTACCAGTGTTTAAACTTTAGATTTAAACATAAAATAATCATATAATAAAATGGGTTAGTCTTTCCCAACAATTTAAAAGTGAGGAATCCATTTTCAGCTTGCAGGCTGGATGAAAATAGGCAGGATGCTGGCCAGACCTGGCCTTGGTGCTGTCGGCTGACCCTTGCTCCAAAATAAACCTTAGCAATCTGGCCACCTCAGAATTTCAAATCACTGCTTCCCAGAGACTTAAAATAACTATTCAAATCTTCATCAGTAACTTCCTTTAAGGTGGCTGGTTTCCACTTTGGACTCTGGTCTTTGTCAATGAGAACTGTCAAAAGAAGGTAGAGACATTAGCACATCCTTTGCTGCTGTTATCAGTTTTAACAACTGAACTGATGACTATATTAGGCATAGTTTTCTATAGCACATTTTTCTATAAGCATAAGCTTTTAATAAAACCCAGTGAACTAATCTGGCAGCTTAAACATTCCTCTTCCAATCCTCAGACAGAACTATAACCTAAATCTCCATATTACAAAGAGCTAAACCAGTACTGGTGCAGTGGAAAGGAGGCAATGGAGGGCAGAGGGCCCAGGCTTCTAAGCAGGCTTTGGGAGGAAAATTCATTACTTGGGGTCAAGGAAAGGAAAGTATACATAATTAAATGTAGATGTTGTCGGTTTAACAAATCCTCTAGTATAGTTTTGAATTAAGAAGAAATCCGATGACCATCAGGAAATCACAAAATTTTCTATTCCTATTTTATTACTGACATCACTCAGGGTAGCCACATTATCTCCCCCATAGAAATCTCAGTGTGAACACTTTAAAACCTTAGGCTTCTTGCACCCTGAGCAAGCATCCTGTCATTAGCCCAGATTCTCAGCCTTAAATATCTAAGCTCTATAGACACTCAGAAAAACCTAAATTACGTACAGGAGAGCTTCTAGCCCTTAGCTCTGCTGGTAGGGTTCACTTCTATCTCCTGCAACCAAAGGTCTTCATTCTAGGTAAGATTAAGGATGTTTAATAATTGTCTCCCCCGTTTCCTGACAAACTGTTATAGTTGTAAATTGCAGCCCAGCAAATGTTACTGAGTAAAAGTCGATGCTGAAACAGAAGGCAGCAGTGCTGTCTCACTATGAGCTAGGTCTGTCATCCTATTCAAGAAGCTGAAGCCCCAAGATGACAGGTTTCAAAACAGCCTGGCCTTCACATACACACTAAAGCCATGTCTCCTAATAAAAGCCCCCCCCCCCCCAATCAAAAGTAGCTTGATAAACAAGTGCTTTGGATTTATTGTTGGTGTTATCAATGTTGGGTTTTGTTTCTGTTTTGGAGACATGGTCTCTATTATTTCCTCTGGCTGGCCTGGAGCTCACAGAGATCCACTTGCCTCTGCCTCTGTGCTGGGATTAAAAGTGTGCATCTCCAACACATCTGCCAAGCACTTGCTTTGTGATTCTACATTCTGATGTTGACTAACTTCAACTTCTTTTTCATAAAGTAAGTGAAAATATTACCTAAATATCTACAAGTATCTTGTATTTGCAAAAGGGCCATTATCATATTTAGCAATACTTTAGTGACAAGTGTAGGGAATTGTGCTGTTTCATGGTAAATAATTGTGCTACCCACTGGTTTAATAAAAAGCACTGATTGGCCAAAGGCAGGCAGGAAGTGTAGGCGGGGCTACCAGACTAAAAAAATCTCTGAGAGCAGAATGTCAGAGAGCACCAGAGAGAAGCTGCAGGATTCAGAGGACAACCATGCAGCTTTAAAGAAAGGTACCGAGCCGCATGGCTGAACAAGAGACATGGGATAGCTTAAGGGTAGAGAGTTAGCAAGTTATATGCCTAGGCCTAAGGCTGATCAGTCTAAAACTATTGGAAGCATCTGTGTGTCTCTGTGGGACTGCAGGACTGCGGGTCTGCGGGTCTGCGGGTCTGTGGGCCTAGACCTTGAGGTTAGGCCGGAAAGTCTGGGCCAGAAACCAAATACTACAGACAAGTCCCAAGTAATATATGCCCCCCCCCCCCAGCTGAGACCATGATTCTGATGTTTGCAGGGAGAACCCACAGCGAATTAATAGGAAAGATGCATATTTGCTTCATCATAGAACCACATGTGCAAACTCCACGAGTCTCCCAGAATGACCTGTACCCTATGCTTATTTATGCTGTCATACTACACACTGAGAAAATGCTACAACAAATTTACTAAATCTCAGGGTGTAAAAAACAAAGGCTTTACTCAGAGAAATATTTCTGGGGTTGGAGAGTAAAGGTCAGTGGTAGAACAGTAGTCTACACACACACACACACACACACACACACACACACACACACGCACGCACGCACAAGCACACACATGCACACACACGCACAAGCACACACATGCACACACACACGCACACACATGCACACATATGCACGCACATGCACACATGTGCACACACACGCATACACACACATGCACACACGCATACACACACATGCACACACACATGCACTCACATGCACACACACGCACCCGCATGCACACACATGCATGTGCACACACGCACACACGCACACACTGCAACCATTCTAAAAGCTTGAGTTTCACAGAACAGCCACGAAAGTTAACAGAATACTCACAGATCCTCTCCCCGACAGTCAAGAAGTCACTTACCAGCTCTAACAC
Organism: Phyllotis vaccarum; assembly: GCA_033318265.1. Taxonomy (NCBI): domain Eukaryota; kingdom Metazoa; phylum Chordata; class Mammalia; order Rodentia; family Cricetidae; genus Phyllotis; species Phyllotis vaccarum. The sequence continues at coordinate 1,753,205 of JARWLC010000007.1, forward strand.
CTTCATGAAAGTCATGGCCTTCCTGAAAGAGAGTTAGGGGTGAGTGGAGCAGCTCTAGCTCCTATGCTGACTACAGCCCTGACCACGGCACCCAAGAGCCTGGACTCTCCAGACGGCTCCCATCTGACCACTCTCGGCTTCACTGGCTCAGACAAGTGTGCAAAAGTGCCACTGAGGCACATCTTTGCTGCTCCTCAGGTCAGTGCGGCTTCCTACTTGCTCCACCTCTGCCTTTTTCTTGGTCTTTCTCACGGCCAGGCTCTGAACCCACTGAGTTGGCCACTTGCTCTGGAAAAAGCCCTCGGCCTCAAACCTTTCCACAGATTCCCTACACTAGCTGCATCCTAATGAAAAATCATAAGAATGTGAGTAATTTCATTTAAAAGTCTCCAACAGGCACAGAAAACTGCCCATGATCCACGATCTCTCCTCATTCTCAAGGTAATGTTTTAAACTATTTCTACTTTCTCAGCTCCACTCACTCTGTTCTTACATTCCCAGTTGAGGACTTAACGCCCTCTATTAACAAAAGAGAACCACCCCAACACACACACATGCACACCAACACACACACACACACCCCAACACACACACACCCCAACATACATACACCAACGCACATGCACCCCAACACACACCCCACACACCCCACACACATACCCCAACACACACCCCACACCCCCTCCACACACATCCCCCTACACACACCACACACACCCCACACACATACCCCAACACACACACAGACCCCACATCCACCCACCCACCCACACACACCCCAACACACACCCCAAAGCACACACACCCCAACACACACACCCCAACACACATACACCAACGCACACGCACCCCAACACACACCCCAACACACACCCCAACACACCCCCCACACCCCTTCCACACACATCCCCCTACACACACCACACACACACCCCACACACATACCCCAACACACACACAGACCCCACATCCACCCACCCACCCACACCCCAACACACACACCCCAAAGCACACATACCCCAACATACACACACACCTTTCCCCTTCAACACTGGAAGGAAGAGGGCTCTCCTTCGCCCTCCCAGGTTTTCTTAAGAAGGGTGCACAGATTTCCCTTGCATCATCGCTGGAGGCCATAGGACTACGTAGCTGAGTCTATGCAGTTGAAATGTCTATCACTACCCACAGGGACTATTGCCTTGGAAATACATCAATTCGCCACGGGACTATGAACCCATGTCCAAGCACAAGGGCACGCCAAGTGTTCAGTGTGTGCACTGCGCTATAATCTTGTACAATCAGTACACCTGCGCTCTTTTTCTCTCTGGATAACTACCCATCCTTTACGACTGCGTTCTAATATCTTCCATCTCATAGATAAGCCTCACAGTCCTAGACTCTGTCAAGAAGAAAAGGCTGCATGCATACATGTCTCATTCCTCCACAGCCCATCTGCTGCATTTCACCTCCAGTGTACGACACTAACGTCTGCCTCCGCCTCCGAAATGGCTGAAACTTTATCATAAACTTTCCCCTATTTCTTTGTTTCTCATAGATCTGGGTGTGTTATGTTTTCATATTCTCATTCAGGTCTAGTAGTTTATTTCATTTCCTTGCTGATCCATTCTGTAAGGGTGCAGTTAACCCCTAAGACCTTGTATATTTTCTAATGCTGTTATTTAACTTTATTCCACGGTAGTCGAAAATACAAGGAGTCACTCCAATTTTCCTTTATTTGTTAGGATTTGCCTTGTGTCATGATACTTAGCCCACTTTTGAGAAAATTCCATAGGCTATGGAAAAGAAAGCATTCTACTGTGTAGGTTCAGGATTCTGCAGGCCCATTTGATGGTTAGTCCTCCTATCTTTTAGCTTATTTTTGAATATGTGCTCTTTGGTGAAAGCTGGGAACTGGAGTCACTATTAATGCACTGGGGGATAATCACCGGCCTTATGATGTGCCGAGTTTATATGTTGTATATATGTTTAAGGCCGTATGTCCTCTCGATGGACAGTCCCTTGGTCAGGGTGGTGTGATAATCACCGGCCTTATGATGTGCCGAGTTTATATGTTGTATATATGTTTAAGGCCGTATGTCCTCTCGATGGACGGTCCCTTGGTCAGGGTCTCGATGGACAGTCCCCGGGTCAGGGTGGCATCATCATCTTTGCAGCCTCTTACTAGTTTTAATTTGAAGTCTCTTTTGTCAGTTATTAGGACAATTCCCGTTTCCTCACTCAGTTTGTTGGGACAGACACCTGTGGCCATTCTCTCATCCTGACTCTATCTCTGGAGTAGCGTATGTTTCTTGGAAGAAGCAAAAAGCTGAGTCCTGTTTTAAGACCTACCTCTAATCTGTGTCTTGGACCAGGAGGCTAAAATCACTGGTTCAGTTAACTGTGTGGTGTTTGCTTTCTTAGCCCGTTGGATAACCACTGACCTGACATGAACCTTTCTCCCTGCACCTCTTTCGTGTTTATCTTTCTCCTCAGTATGAAGCAGGTCTTTCTACTACCCACTCAAGTAGCTTGGTGATCACAAATTACTTTCAACTGCTCTTATGGGGGACTTTTTCTTTTGTCTTCAATTACGAAAGACTTGCTGGATCAAACAGTCTGGGTTGGCACCTGTGCTCTTTCCCTGGTCCGAGTCTGTCTGACTTTTAAGGTCTACACTACAAATTCGGCTGTTATTCTGACAACCCACCTTTTTATGGGACTTGGTCTTTCTCTCTTGAAGTACTCATTGCCCTTCCTGTGCTCTGGACCCTGGGTGTTTGGTGGTATATGATGTGGGGATCTATCTTCTCTGTCCATATTTGCGTTCTGCATGCCCTGTTCACCTAGATGGCATCTCTCCAGATTTGGAAAATTTTCTTCCATGATTTTACTGGAAACATTTTCTCTGCCTTTGATCTGCTTTCTAGTTTGATAAACTTGGCCCGTAGGTCCTGCATGTTTTCCATGATTTCATTTAAAGACTGATCCTTTTCTTGGACTGCAACACAATTCCTCTACCTTTCTTTCAAGCCTTGATGATCTGTCTGCCACTTGCTTTTTGTATTCTGAATTTTACCTGTTCTACAATGAATATCCTAACTAGAAAATAACAATACTCATAGAATAAAATTCTTACCATACATGCTTGAGTTAGCCGATATTCCATAGTCAGAACCTCTTGCAAGGTCTTTGATGAGCCCTCCATAAGCTGCCTCAATGTGATCTTTAGAGATGTCGGAGACATTTTACTAAGTACCTATAAGAGAAAAAATATTCCTTGTGGTCCTTTGATGCTGCCTAAATTTCTATGTAAGCCAAATTCACATCTGTGCTTTAAAGCTTCTCCCATGCACCAAAGACTCATAAAATGATGCCTTAGCTTACCCCCCCCACTCCAGTGACAGAGGCCATTCTGCCAATGGAGTCAACTTAGACCTTAATCAAATAAACCTTATTTGAGTTTGCCTGGCATGAGCTAAACAGAGATTACACGGAAGCAAAATACAGATCATCTCAGCAACAGCCCTCAAAAGGGTCTTGGCAGAAAAACTGAGCAACCGAGAAGGGAGGGAAGAATTTACTGACTGCTCTGTCCTCCTGTCTCGGGAAAGTGCTCAAAGAAAATAAACTGGGTGGTGGTGCATGCCTTTGATCCCAGCACCTGGGAGGCAGAGGCAGGCAGATCTCAGTGAGTTCCAGGACAGCCAGGACTACACAGAAAAACCAAAAGAAGAGGAGGGAGAGGAGGAGGGGGGAGGAGGAGGGGGGAGGAGGGAGGAGGAGGGAGAGGAGGAGGGGGGAGGGGAAGAGGAGGAAGAAGAGGAAGAGGGGGGGGAGGAGAGGTGGAGGGAGAGAGAGGAGGAGGGGGGAGGGGAAGAGGAGGAAGAAGAGGAAGAGGGGAGGAGGGAGAGAGGAGGAGGGGGAGGAGGGAGAGGAGGGAGGGAGGAGGGAGGAGGAGGGAGAGAGGAGGGAGAGAGGGGGAAGGGGAAGGAGGAAGGAGGAGAGGGAGAGGAGGAGGGAGGAGGAGGGAGAGGAGGAGAGGAGGAGGGAGGAGGAGGGAGAGGAGGAGAGGAGGAGGAGAGGAGGAGGAGAGGGAGAGGAGGAAGAGGAGGAGGGGAGGAGGGAGGAGAGGAGGGGAGAGGAGGAGAGAGGAGAGGAGAGGAGGAGGAGAGGAGGAGGAGGAGAGGAGGGAGGGAGAGGAGGAGGAGGAGGGAGAGGAGGAGGAGAGAGGAGAGAGTGAGGAGAGGGGAGGAGAGGAGAGGAGAGGGGAGAGAGAGGGAGAAGGAGAGGAGGAGAGGAGGAGGAGAGGAGGAGGAGGAGGAGGAGAGAGGAGGAGGGAGGAGGAGGGGAAGGAGGAGAGGAGAGATGGAGAGGAGGAGGAGAGGAGGAGAGAGGAGAGGGAGGAGGAGAGGAGAGGAGGAGGAGGAGGAGGAGGAGAAGGAGGGGAGGAGAGGATGAGGAGGAGGGAAGAGGAGGAGGAAGAGAGAGGAGGAGAGGACAAGAACATGAGGAAGTAGAAGGTAGCCGCTGTCATCTGGATGTGTTTTAACTGAAGTAAGCTCTTCACCTCTGAAAAAACCTTGACTTAACCTGGACACAGAAAATAGCTCATTTCTAACTCTTCTTTAATATTAATTAAAATCCAAATGCCATACTGGATCCTTCAGCTACAATGCCACGTGACTTGAAAGTTAAAGATCCTATTATAGTGTTCCAAGTCACATGGATGACTGCAACCACTTGGCTGATACAAGAGGCCATCGCATGTGTCCAGTCTCCTTTATAACCCGCACATAGTTTTTCTGGTTGATCGCTGACTGAATGGCTCAAAGGTTTAAACTGGGGTTCAAAGAATTCTCATTTCAAATTCTCTATTTCTTTATGTTTTAAATTTTCTTTTTTAGTCTTGCATATGTATATTACCTGAGTATAATGTCCTGGGTATCTTATCTCCCGTCCCCACTGAACACTCTTCTTTGCAAAGAGCCCCCCCCCCCCCCCTTGCTGCCTTCCTTTTTATGTGTGTGGTCCATCGTTTACTTAGGGCTGGCTGTCTCATGTGGAGCATGGCAACAGCAGGTAATCTGCCAGTGGCTACAGCACTGAGAAGTATAACTTCCCTTCCCCAACAATGACTGACTCTTGCTAGCCCTTCAAGGAGTGGTGGGGCCTCTAGACTCCTCCCTAATCCATGAAGGAATGGATGGCCCAGTCTTGTATAGGTTTTACAGGGAGAAGGTTCTGTGTCCCTGTAACACCCTCAATTCTGTCCACACACACATTTCACTCAGCCCTGCTGAAGCATAGAGCTCGAGCACTGCACAGGAAAACATGAGGAGACATCAGTGTCTCACCCGGAAACACAGGGCTAATGGAGGACCAGGATGGAGCCTTCGTGCACTGTACCTCGATGGGACTATTCTTCTAACCCCACATTCTGGTTCTAACAGCGCTTCTGTCCAGGTTCTTGTTTGACGGCTGTACTGCCAAACACTTGGCAGGCTTACAAAAACACCATTTTTGATGTGGGGAATGCCTTTCTGTATGCTGTGAATATTAATCTTAATTAAAGGAGCTGTTTTGGCCCATGACAGGCACCATAGAAGAAGTAGGAGGAGGAATCAGAATAGGTAGGAAAGGAAGGGCAGAGTCAGGGAAGACAAAGCCAGAAGCCCAAAGGAGCAACATGTAAGGAACACAGGTGAGCCACAGGCCACATGGCAGACAGATTAATGAGAATGGGTTGATTTAAGATATAAGAGCTAGCTAGCAACATGCCTGAGCCATAGACCAAACAGCACGAAGTTAATATAAGCATCTGAGTCATTTCTGGGGGCCTGAGCAGCAGCGGCAGGAGGCTAAGGGGTCTGGGGCTGACTGCAGGTCTGTGAGTCCGGATCTCTGGCCGCCCAGGACCAAGAAACAACTTTATAACACATTTTGCTGATATACACTTTCTTTTCTGTAGTGAGAAGGCACCCACATCACTTCAGGCAAACACTTGAAAGAATGTCAAAGGTCTGCTTAAAGAAACACAGCTACCTTCAGGCTTTTCCAGTCTCCAAAGACAAAGTCACCTTTCTAGAAACCCTGTGGTGTGCAAGCCAGCACATGGGTGAACCTAATGCTTTATTACATTTCACAGACATTTCCAGTTTTATAAAATGGAAAACAAAAAACTTTCTCTTTTTTTTTCCCCTCAGTTGGCTGACAATTAATAAAAAAGGTTATTTAAAGCTCCATTTATTCATGCTTGTTACATGCCTGGAAACAATGGGAAAATTGTTGTGAGAAGTTTGTTGACCCTGCTGTTTCATGGCCTATGAACTACTGAATGATGCTTGTATACAACAGACCTACAGCATAAGTGCCAGGTACTGAACCTGGGTCCTCTGTAAGAGCACCAGTCTCTGAACTGCTGAGCCATCCCTCCAGACTATGAAGGGGTAGTTTACTAAGCACATTTCTCTGAGAAGCTGGAGAAGTACTTTAACATGTTTAATCCCACTTTGTAAAGGGGGGTAGTAGATTGTGGGTGAGGAAGCTAAGCCCTGATGTGAACAGGTCCAAGTGAAAGCTGGAATCCAAATTCAAGGTTACCAGCTGGAAAGCCCACTTCTTCTATACAAAGTACCAGCCATGAAACCCAAGAGAAGTCCAAGGAAGATGATGGTGAGAAGGGATTAACAGACACTGACTAAACCTGTTGGTGAGTCTGACAGAGAAGAATTGTAGCTTAAGAATGCTCAAGAAGAAAACCTTTACACTTAATGTTTCCTACCCGATTTCGTCTTCTCGCCTTGTAACGATGTTACAGGATGAGGATACGCCGAGTCCATGGACTAAATCAAACAATGACTTTCACTGTGGGGAGAAGCATCCACTCCAACGAGAGCGTGAATAAAGAGTGGACACTGGATTGGGCTTCTGCCAAGTGCTTGGGTTTAGACACCAGTGCCCTCAGGCCTCCAAACTGCTCTTGGGATCTCTTGACTCCCCATTTCTCCAAAAGAAAGCATTTGATGTGGGACTCACAGTTACAGAGTATTAGAGACCATGAGCATCATGGTGAGCTACTGGAGCAGTAGCTGAGTGCTTACACCTGATCCACTGGGAATGGCACAGACTTTCGAAGCTTCAAAAGCCACCTCCAGTGACACATCTTCAATAAGGCAAAGGGGTCAAGATCCTGATGAGGAAACCCACAGAGACAGCTGACCCGAGCTATTGGGAGCTACTGACTCTGGACTGACAGCTGGGGAACCTGCATGAGGCTGAACTAGACCCTCAGAATGTGGATGACAGTTGTGTGGTGGGTGCAGTTTGTAGGGCCTCTGGCAATAAGACCAGGAATTATCCCTAGTGCATGAACTGGCTTTGTGGAGCCCATTCCTTACAGAGGAACACCTTGCTCAGCCTTGATACAGGGGAAAGGGCTTGGTCCTCCCTCAACTTGATAGGCAGACGTTGTTGACTCCCTCATAAGTGGCCCTACCCTCTCTGAAGAATGGGTGGGAGGTAAAAGGAAGGAAGGGGGATGAGGAGGAGGAGGGAGGGAGGGGAACTGTGGATGCCATGTAAAATTAAAAAAATAAAAACAACAAATTTTTAAATGATATTATTTTCAAAGGCATCAAAACCATCACTATCTAGTTATAAATCCAATGAAAAATATATAAATGTAATTCTCTATAAAGAAAACTGTAACATCACTAAGATGAACACAGGTCTAATAAATGAAGGAGCACATCAAATGTAAAGAAGAACCAGCATGAGCTTTCCTCTAAGGAGACTGGAATTCTGGTGTGCAGACTACATGACTACATGACTAGTCACTGAATCCTGCAGTGAACATTTCCCTGATGTGTGCTGAGGGAACAGGCAGATACTGTGTGATTCTAACTGGAAGTCTGGTTTTCTCCAGATTGTGGGGATTCAATAAAAGCTTTGGAAGTTTCAGAGATATCAGAGGGAATCTACCCACAGTCTATTTGGGGAGTTAATAAAAGCTCCAGAAGTTCCAGAGCTCTAACCACAGTCAGTCTAGGAAAATCAGAGAGTGGTGATTCAAACCTTTAATCCCAGCACAGGGAGTATCCTGTGTGTGGTGACCTACGCCCTTAATCCCAACTGAGTCCAGGTCACTTTATATTATAAAGAATATATAGAAGGAATTCCAGGCTCCCAAGCAGGCAGTGGTGGGGCCATGCCTTAATTTACTAAAAGGGTATTTAAGAGAGGATAGAAACACAGGAGGGGGAGCCAAACCAAGGGAAGTGAGGCTGAGGAAGCTGGAAGACAGCTGGGTAAGATCTGACTGTGGTGCTTATTCTCTCTAGTATCTCCAACTTCTTCAGAGATCTATCCCTGAGTCTCATTTATTTGTGCGACACCAGATCTCACTCTGTTTGCCTTCCTTTGGTTTTTCTTTATGTGTTTTCACCACGTGCTGAACCTTGTGAGTCCTGCTGGGTCACCAAACTCACAGGAGTGAGTGGAGACTCTAAGTGTAAAATGAAATAATATGGCAGCCAAAGGACTTGTATACAGAACAGATAAATCATTCTTACAAATCAATAATATGATGAACATTTAAAAGGTATTTCACATGAAAAGATATCCGTAAGATCAGCAGACATATGAAATGGCATTTGACTTCATGAACTATCATGGAAATGCAAATTAACCACAATGTAATGCTATTTTATGTGCTCCTGAATGGCCAAAATGAGAAAGAAATATCATCAATTGGTAAGAACGTGGATCAAATACAATCAGAAACAACCTTATTGAAAGTATTTAGAATAATAAATATGTGTTTCCCCTAGGCGAGTGGCTACTTGTGGGTATATACCCAACAGAAATATGAATCTGTGTTATCATAAGACACATATAGAACTGTTGAGGGCCACATCAATTCTTACAGTAAAAACCTGCAGGTAACTCCAGATGCATAACATAACTCACACCATAATAGAAATAAACATCTAAGCTACTGCTGTGCAGCACAATGTGGATTAATCTACAGATAAAGAATGCTAAAATGCCCTTTCTTTCCTCTGCCTAGAACTCTGAAATACTTCAAGTTTCATGCTCAGTCCTACAATAGGCCCCCGGGTATCAAGTCCCAGTGAATAACACTTATACCCAGGTGGTTTTTCTTCCACCATTACCAGTTACGTGAAAAAAGTCCAAAGTGCTGCTCACTGAGAAACATTAGTTAAAACTCGGCAGTGACAGAAAATGGAGGCATGCCAGCTTAAACAGGATCCCTTCTTTATTAAATCACTTGGTTAAAGACCATCTTACATATTAAATATTAATTACAGGCTAAATCACCACTATAATGTATCATCACCAGGTCACTATTCTTCAGTGACTCAACTCTTCTAATAAAAATGTTCCTATAAGACTAGGGACATTGGAAATGCAGTATAACTACAGTACGACTACTAAAGTCCTTCTCTGTTACAAAGGACAACCAGCTTCACTTGATTCTCAAAAGCCAGCAGGTAGACCCGACATTTGGGTATACTCAAGGGTTAGGAGCTTTCGGAGACTTATTAGGACCCTCAGACGGGCTTCCCTGTCCCAAGATGATCCATACTCGGTAGGAATGCAAAGGATTCATGCATTACCTTCAATTGCTCTATGGCAAAAGGTGAACCATCCTGCCGTAAATTTTCAATGATCTGTTCCACGGTATTGGCTGAAAAACAACTATAAAAAGAAGAAAAACACGATTTCACCACTGCACAAATAATTTCCAAGACAACAGTGAGTCTAAGCACTGGCTTTCCCCAAGCTCCATTTCAATATGCAGGTTTCTCGGTGGGTAAGAGCATGTGCCACCTATCACTGATAGTGAAGAATAAAACCCAATCTTGGCTTCTCATTTGCTCATGTACTTAGATCTAAATCCACGTCTAAACTACACAACCTCAGGCAATCGCACTATCGACCAGTTTTTCCCCTGGGCCAGTTCACTAGGCTCTCAGATCACAAAGCCTCTTGCTGACTGGGAAGATGACATTGTGAAGGTAAAAGGTAAGGTAATTCGATTATCCTCTGGCCTTTCCTCCCAACTTTAAAAGAGAGAAGTTCTGAATTAAAATAAGCACGGGCGAGAACTACAATGACTATTTTCTCTAGGAAGAGTAGGTGAGAGGTTACTGTCAAAGGTAAATGGAAATGAAAGCCGGCTACTACCCATCTCAGACTGGGGAGCAGCATTAAGGACTGTAACAACAACAGAGCAGCTCTGAATACATTCCAGAGGACAGCATGATCCAGATCTCGTGTTACGTACCTGTTTATTTTGTCCATGTGTTCCTCAAATATGACAGATTTGCCTTCATCCATCTTGGACTGTTTGAAAAGAAGTAATTTAAAGTGACTCAAATCTTTTTAAACGTCCTTTAAAGGTTCATCATGTTTAATGATACACTTTGTGACAGATTATCACTTTCATTCAAATTATATTTAACACTCTCATAAATAACTGCCACCATATGTTCAAAATTCAATCTGCAGAACTCCAGATAAGCTCCTGAAAGTGCCAAAGGCAAAAATATATATATATATTTTTTCAATCATCTAAATGTCTCTCTGATCTAAGGATAAGAGTGTAGGACTTAAGACCTGAGAACACCATGTCAAATCTCCATCAGAGCCAGAGCTCTGCCCTCAGGGAGAGAAAGCCACAGCAAGCTAAGCACCACAGCACTCAGCCCTTACCATCCGAGCTCTCAGTTAGCCTCTCCTCTGTCTCAGATGGCCTTGCAGCTCCCTCCCTCCTCCAGCAAAGCCACCTGCTCTCTATCTGTCCTGACCTGGACAAAGTCCCTGGGCCTAGAGGTCTGACCTTAACAAAAAGCTGTCTCTAAACCAGATAGGCGATTCATCTTTAGCTTGACCCTTGACACAGATCCCTGCTGACAGGACTGTGCTAGGGGCTCTGCTATTGGACACACTGCCACATACTAAGCCACTTAATGCAAACTAGGGTTTGTCCCCAGACTCCCCAGTCATATATAATCCTTATACTCTGGAATAAAATTGAGCTGATTCACTGAAATCTGTCTTCCAGAAGGCCATCTCCTTTCGTGCTCATGAACTACCAAAGCTTTCTGATTCTGCCACTGACACCCCCCTCCCCCGCCTCTTTCCCCTCTTGACCTGGTGGCCAATAGGCCTAGAGAAAGAGGACAGCCATGTCACATGACATAATCCAGGCACCTTCTTAGAATACAAACTTTACTGGAGGTGAGGCTAGATCACAGTAATGGCCAGTGGAGTCTGAGTTTTGGATACAGTTCTTTACTGACAGCACCGTACAAGGCTTCTGAACACTGAACTCCAATCAAGCTATTGCTTTAAAGCCTGTATAGCAGGTGTTTCTCCATCCCAATACTTAATCCAGCACTGGAGACAGTCCTCTTTTCTGTCAACTGAATGGTGCATTCCAAGGGTCAGGCAAGCACCTACACGTATCCGCAAGAGCTCCCTGTGTGCCATCACACAGGATTCCTCCAGTGCAGATGCTGCTTCTGCAGCCTGCGGCCCCAAGAGGCTGCCTTCCCACTTAGCCTGCTTCCTCTCTCTTCTGTATGGCACCCCACCCATCCCCTCCCCTTGGCTAGACTTTTGGAGTCTGGCTGTACTTATTAAAACTTGGAAGACATTTTTTCCTACACTTCACCAGTATCCCTGCGTCTCAGTCTGTCCTCTCCTAGTCTCTTCCTTCTTTCTTACGGTGCTGGAGAAAACACTCCACCACTGTGTGATGCCCCTGCCCACGGTGCAGGTCTTCAGAGGTTCAGCCCTAAAGGGCTCTCCCCAGGATTCCGATTGCTCCAGCTGGCTTCTCACATGGAAGGATGATGTCATAACTTCGCTAGCCAGAGCCCTCATCTTTGAAGCTGCCATTGATCTCACCTCTATCTTCATTTTATTTTACTTGACTTCATTGATCTACACCCTTTTTCTTCCTTTACTATAATTTCAATAAAATCTTGGCGCTCACCATTTAACCTAGGCCAGGCTGGCTGGCCAATAAGTCTTGGGGGATCTGCCCGTCTCCACCTTCCCGGAGTTGGGGTTACAAATGTACCATATCTAACTTTATAAAAAGCGCCCATAAGTGGGTACTGGAGATCAAATTCAAGTCCCGATATGCTTGTGCACCAAGCATTTTACTGACTGGGTTACTACCTCCCCAGCTTCTATTTCTGGCCTTTATGAGAAAACTTAGGTGACATAAGTAAGAAATCAAGCATTGCAGAACATTTTATTATTAGCGTTTCACTTTAGCAGCTCCACAAATAGTCTGAATATGGAACCTCTGTCACAGAAATGCCACAGAGCATTGCAAGAGCTTTTGCAAAAGCTCCTTCCAAGGCCAAACACTTAGGTTCCAAAGACAAGCCACTCAGCTGCACAGAAGGAGGGCATGTATTGGATCCCCAGCCCAACGCCAATGCTCTGGGTTCTACCACCAAGCCTTTAAGTAAATGATCCTCAATGTGCTTTCTGTGGCCACAGACCAAAGCTTACTGTCTGATGACCAGTTGAGCGCTTTGCTATCCCGTGACTGGAAATTCACTTACCTCTGCATGGTAACGTTCTAAGACACCTGCAATGTCTGCTGCTGAAGGCAACTTCAAAGCTAACAACTCCTCTTCCAACGCGTGCAACTAGGAAAGAAAACCAGATGGGAAACTACGGAGGATCTACACCTTAAAGTCGCATGGACTGCAGCTGAGTGCAAGTACATAGCAAATGCTGCCTCTGAAGATGTGGGACAGCACGGAGGAGGAAGTGGGGAGGGGAGAGTAAGAACTTTCTCCAAGGTCACACAGCTATAAGCAATTCTGCATTCTCACTCACACTCAAAGGTGTGATCTCAACCACTTCAGCAGAAACCCCAACAATTACCTTCTCCAAATCTACGAAGTGTGTGGCGATTCCTGCTCTGTGCACATCTCTTCCCTTCAGTCTAAACCCTGTCAGTGCAAGGAAGTAACCCAGCTTTCCTTGAAGTCTTGGCAAGAAATAACCTCCACCCACATCAGGAAATAGCCCTGTAATTGAGAATAGCAAAAAGGAAGGTGGAATTAGTCTCACATCATGTAGCCATTTCTATACAGACAATCTGTACTACAAATATTATGTGCTATTCAATGAACTCAAATCACAAAAAATGTTATCAATTGTTATTTTGGACATTTAAAAAAATTCTTTGTATCTCATTGCTATAGAAGTCAGTAAGATACCTGACTATACAATATCCTATATAATATACAATATATTAGGATTATGCAGTTTGGGGGTGTAAATGGCTCAGTGAGGACCTGAGTTTGACCCTAGAACTCATGTTTAAAATTCCAGGCACAGCAGCACCTGATTGCAATCCCAGAGCAGTGAAAGCCAGAGAGGTGTCAGGGTCACATGACTAGCTTGACCAAGCTCCAGACCAGTAAAGAGACCTTGTCTCAAAGATTAAAGGTTGATGGTACCTAAAGAATGATATCTACTTTCCAAATAGAAAGCACAGTACTTCCTTTCCTAGTGTTAATTTGGGAGCCTTTCAGAGTAGCCCAGAGTGATCTTTTACCTCAGCCTGTAGGCTCCTCAGCCCCAGGATTACAGGTGTATGGGTTACCATGCCCAGAAAATCTGGTATTTTTAAAACATAAATTCTGGTCAGAGTCTTACTGTGCATTTCTTAAACTTTTCCAGTGGCTGTGTTTTCTTTCACATTAGAGCCCCACCCTACCCCATTAGTAAACATCCACCCCACCCCAGGTAAATGCCCACCCACATTCCAGTTGCATCTCCTATAATCACACTCTGACCAGACACTCCTGTCCTGCACTCTCCCCCTGAGCACAGCCTCAAGGCATTCTGCACACTGGAGACCCTTCTGTCCTGAAACATGCCCTTACTCTCTGAGGCATGATCTGGCCTCTGAGGCACAGGAAGCACCTTTTGTCACACTGTCAGAGTGCGGCACAGAGGATACCCACCTGACTCACATGGCTTTAAGGAACATCTATATGCTGATTCCTCTCCATTATTAACAACTGTGCCCCAAATCTGTATGTTGAACCTTCAGCCCACAGTGTAATTGTGTTATTTAGGTGTTGTGGGTTAAATCCTTTGTACACTGTAAAGACTCTGGGAAGAAGAAAGGTGGGCTTGACAAAAGCCACGGGGCGATATATAGATTAATAGAAAGGGTTAATTTAAGTCCTAAGAACCAGTTAATAACAAGCCTAAGCTATGGACAGTCTTTTATAAGTAATAATAAGTCTCCATGTTATTACTGTGAGCCGGCAGTCTGAACAAAAAGGTCCAACCTTCAGGTGAGTCAGATTGTAAGTGAGATGATGTAATCCATTAGAACCATCCTTATGAGACACACAGAGGAAAGGCCACATGGAAACACGAGAGCTGAAGGAGGCAGCTCAGGAGCAAACAAGCTCATTGACAGCTTGGCTGTGGCTCTCAGCCCCCAGGGATGTTTTAAGCCAATCACTGTATAGTTTTGTTGAATAGGATCGAGTTGACAAACAGTCTCTAACAGAGTTGTGCCTTTCTCCTCAAATATCAACCTATCTTCTCTGCAGTCACATGGTTTATAAGCATCTCCACACGGCAACTGTTTCTTTCCTGATCTGTTTCCTCCACCGAGAAGCACAAACTTAATGGTCTAGTGCTACCCTTAGTGACACCTCAAGGCTCCCCACCCAGAACCTTAGGATGGGAAACTAGAAGTGGAAAGCCAGAGGCCTGGCCACAGGACCCACCATCTACAGGAGCTCACAGCAAAGGCGGTTGGCTGGAAGCTGAAAGTATCTACCCACCCTACACCGAATGCTAAACGTCTAACAGGATCAGAGTGTTTCCAAGGAACTTTCCTTCATCCTAGAAGAAAGTGCAAGACCATTTGTAAGAACACCAGGTGTGGTGGCATACACATTTAATCCCAGCCATCAAGAAGTACAGATCAGCAAGGCTAGTCAGGACCCGTCAGGGCTACGTATTGTCACAGAGAAAGGGAGGAAGAGAAAAACAAAACAAAAGCCTTCAAAAGCATCCAGCACCCAACAGAGAAAAGCTGTTTCTAGAATCTAATTAAAAATTATGGTTGCCCTGCTAGGAAGGTGGACACAGGATGCATGAGACCTGTTGGCCAAATAGTCTAGTTACATGGACCAGCTTCAGATTCAATAAATGACCCCGTCTCAAAAAATAAGGTAGAAAGCAACAGAGAAAGACGCCTCAGTTCAACTTCTGACCTCCACAGGCACATGCCTGCCCCCACACACCCCCCCCCACACACACCCATCCCCCCCACACCCGTCCCCACACACACCCGTCCCCCCCCACACCCGTCCCCACACACACCTGTCCCCCCCCACACACCCGTCCCCACACACACCGGTCCCCCCCCCACACCCGTCCTCACACACACCCATCCCCCCCACACACCCGTCCCCACACACACCTGTCCCCCCACACACACCCATCCTCACATACAAACACATACAGCATAATCATGAAAGAAGTCAATTTTGTCTAACTTGTTAAGATTGCAAACTTGCCAAATACAACAACCGAGGGCCTTTTTACGTTGACACTTACAAACTAAATTTTATACAGAAGTACAAATGATCTTTATAACTAAAAGCATCTGAGTGTGGGGACAAGGTTGATTCCAAGAGCACTGTAAGGAAATAAGATGATGATGATGATACGCTGACAGACTTCCAACAGAGACCACACAGAAGAAACGAGCCCTTTCCAGAAGCCCTGAGGGAGTGATGGAGCCTGAAGGGGGTGTGGCCAGCCTCTTTTAAAAGGGGCTGCTGGGATCTTGAGCGCCCCATTTTGTTCCTGCTTTCTTAGAGATTGGATCAGCATCCATCGCCCGGATCATCCTATCGCCAAAAAGTCGTCCTAAGGTTTAACTTGTAATCATGAGTGTTAAAATACCCTCCAATAAATATTAATCCTAGATTTGATATATTACAAGTAAGATTTACTACAATAGAGTAACTCTCCTTCTAACACTAAACAGTAATGCTGACCTGCTAAACTCCCAAAGTTTTGAAGATGGAAACGTGAGGATAACTTTCCTCACCTAAGATTAACTACAGGGCACTAATATCTTCAGATAAATATTCTTACATGTGATATAATTACCTTGGGTTTTCTTCAGTTCTTTAATGTTTGGATCTCTTGGCTCCATAAGTTTGTGTGTAAAATATCTGAAGTAGTAATACATATTTGTGTGTGTGTGTGTTTACCTATTCCGGTTTCTGGCATTGCGAAGAGGGACCTTTCAGTGGCCACTCGGAATCGTCCATGGACCGAAAGACCAACTCCCTAGGGAAATAGGAGGAAAAAATGCCTCAACATGGTAAAACTGAAAATAACACACAAATATTACAGAGCAAGAGAAAAAATGCCTCAACATGGTAAAACTGAAAATAACACACAAATATCACAGAGCAAGAGAAAAACTGCCTCAACATGGTAAAACTGAAAATAACACACAAATATCACAGAGCAAGAGAAAAAATGCCTCAACATGGTAAAACTGAAAATAACACACAATTACAGAGCAAGAGAAAAAATGCCTCAACATGGTAAAACTGAAAATAACACACAATTACAGAGCAAGAGAAAAAATGCCTCAACATGGTAAAACTGAAAATAACACACAATTACAGAGCAAGAGAAAAAATGCCTCAACATGGTAAAACTGAAAATAACACACAAATGTTACAGAGCAAGAGAGAAAATGCCTCAACATGGTAAAACTGAAAATAACACACAATTACAGAGCAAGAGAAAAAATGCCTCAACATGGTAAAACTGAAAATAACACACAAATGTTACAGAGCAAGAGAAAAAATGCCTCAACATGGTAAAACTGAAGGTAACACACAAATGTCACAGAGCAAGAGAAAAAATGCCTCAACATGGTAAAAACTGAAAATAACACACAAATGTTACAGAGCTCTTTATGCTCCACCCCATTTTAAAATCCCATTCCATTCCATAGCCTTCAAGGACCTAGGTAGGCACTGCATCAGAGCCCACCCAGTGGACTTCATCTCCTATTCTCCCCGCACTCATCCATCAGCCACAGCTTAAGGCCATTCCTTTTATGCCTTCAACTGACTGTGAAACTTAAAATATTTAGTCTGCGTTACTAAATAATGGTTTCATTATGACATTTCATATAAAAATCATCACCTCACTCCATCTCTGTGTCAGCCAGTCTTATGATGAACTAGAGTCCTCTGAAGGACGGGAGCGAGCAACGAGGAGCAAGCCAGTATACAGCATCCCTCGATGGCCTCTGTGTTAGCTCCTGACTTCAGGTTCCTGTCCTGACTTCCTTCAGTGATGTTGAAACGTAAGCCAAATAACCCCTTTCCTCTCCAACTTGCTTTTTGTTAATGGTGTCTCATCACACAACAGAAACCCTAACTAAGACAACCTCCATCCACCAACTCTCTGTTAGCCCCTTCTTCTCCCTCAATAACCCCCTTCTGTTTTCATGTCACACAGTAAAGTGTGTGCATGTGTGTATATTTATATGCATACAAGCACATAAACACACACACACACATGCGTGCACACACACACAAGTAAACATGTAAATGTTTAAAATAAGGAAGATCTAGAAGAAAAGGCTTCTGCCAAAGGAATTTCCTTCCTTGCCAGCAGTGGCTGAGCAGAGGACCCAGGAGTGACCAACTGAGACTGACCTGAGGAGCGAAGGATATAAGGGATTAGACAGAGTCAGTATAGAGGGATTTGAAATAAAACACAGTGGTCAGCTTTGGGCTGGTGACAGGCAAGTAAGTTTAAAGGTCACATGGCAGCTGAATTAGGGGAAGAGAGGAGAACCTGAGAAGGTCACAGCCAGCACATCCCAGAACAAAGCAGACACTTGGAAAGAAGTAGGGGACAGAAGAGATAAAAAGGTAGGAGCCAGAGGACCAGCGAGTTTGTGGTGAGATTGTCTCTTAGTAACGTCAGAAGCCCATGAAGTCTCATCCACATGCCCGCCCAAACGTGAGCTGAGCAAGGACAGCACCAGTGGACACGCCAAAGTGGATAATAAAAAGCCTAAGAGACCTCAGCCCTGCACAAAGAACCACAGACAGCTAAGAATGCTAAGAGTGGGGGGAAGTGATGTGGGAATGCCTTTCTGTATGCTGTGAATAACAATCTTTAAATAAAGGAGCTGTTTTGGCCCATGACAGGCACCATAGAAGAAGTAGGAGGAGAAATCAGAGCATAGGTAGGAGGAGCAGGGCGGAGTCAGAGAGAGAAGGAGCCAGAAGCCCAAAGGAGCAACATGTAAAAAACACAGGTGAGCCACAGGCAACGTGACAGACAGATTAATAGAAATGGGTTGATTTAAGATGTAAGAGCTAGCTAGCAATGTGCCTGAGCCATAGGCCAAACAGCATAAAGTTAATATAAGTGTCTGAGTCATTTCCGGGGGCCTGAACAGTGGTGGGCGGCTAAGGGGTCTGGGGCTGCAGGGTCTGTGAGTCTGGGCCTCTGGCCGCCTGGGATCAAGAAACCACATTGTAACAGGGAACAGTCTTCCAATTTGTTATCCAACACCAAAAGACATTCATACGAGTAACATACAGACTGAGCAGGTTATATATAGGGGGAGGGATGCGTGTGTGTGTGTGTGTGTGTGTGTGTGTGTGTGTGTGTGTGTGTGTGTATGAGTGTGTAACAGAGAGGTTTACACAGGAGGCATTCACAAAGTCCTGGGTTCAGTTAAACATTGCCTAAAACCAATAGTGGCTCAAACTTGTAATCTGAGACTTGAGAGGCAAAGGTGGGAGGCTCAGAAGTTCAAGGTCATCCTCAGCTCACAGAGCTTGATGTCTACCTGGAATACAAGATCCTGACTCATAAACAAAAAATTTCTAAAGCTTAAGTTTGTATTTTATTTAACCATTCATTTTGGGAGGTCCTCCTCTATTCTACAAGAAAGGTCTTAAAGCCTTCCATTTTTACTATATTAACTAATCAATTTTTAACCACTCTCACCTGTCAAAGGGCCTGACCTCTGTTCATCTGAGAACTCTCCATGCATGTGTCAAAGGACTCTCGGCTCCCTGGGATACCACTGTATCTTCTGATGCGCGCTCTCTCTCTCTCTCTCTCTCTCTCTCTCTCTCTCTCTCTCTCTCTCTCTCTCTCTCTCTCTCTCTCTCTCTCTCTCTCTCTCTCTCCCTCTCTCTCCCCTTTCTTTTACATTAAAGTATTGTTTAAGGCCATCCCTCTATTCTACTCATTTACAGTTGATCCATACTCATTCCCTAGGCAATCTGGAGCCCCAGAGCATCCAGCTCACTCTGTAACATCCATGACTAGTTATCGCCCCATCCACAATCTCCCTGGGCTCTGCTGTCATTTTAACATCTTTTCATGTAAGTGGCTGAGCCTTCACACAGCTCTTAAGCTGGGAAGTAGGTCAGCAGTAGGGGGGCTACATTCAATTTCCCTCATACCTATAAAAATAGCAGTACTTCATCCACCATCTACTCAGGCAAATAACTACGTGCTAGTATGTACTTTCTTACCCAGAAATCCATCTTTACAGCTCCAATTTCAAAATGTATCTGACACTGGCCCCTTTCACTCTGCCATGAGCCTGCTTGAATATACCATCATTTTTGCCTGGGCTCCTGTCTCTGGCTTCTGTTCCTGCCACAGCACATTCTTTACATAGCAAAAAAAAAGGCTTATTAAGATGTTATACAGCATGTCAGTCTCCTCTCCTAAATTTTCCAGGATTCCCCACTATACTAAGATAGTATCAAAACTCTTCACCATGGCAAATGTGAACCTATGTGGCATTGCCTTTTCTAGTTTCTTAATTAATTTTTGATCTACTTTTCTCAATTTCATCCTACTCTGACATCTTTACTGTTTTAACACTACATAAATTTGAAGATGCTGTTTAGTTTCAGCAAGCGCCCATGATGTATTCTCATATGACTAAATGGAGACGGGACTGTCAGTCTCCAGTCCTGCTAGCCACAGAGCTATCGCTCTAATGCCCATCCAGCATGCGTGGAGGTCAGAGGAAAACTTGTGGCTGCTGGTTCTCTCCAACCACCAAGTGTGAGTTCTGCGGACTGAACTCAAGCCATCAGATGAGAGGCAACATCTTTGTTTACTGAATGTTTTAATTGGCCTTGTCTTGGGTTATTTCCTGTTGAGGACAAGTTAGTTACAATGAACAGTAGTTGGCTCTGATTCTGGATGCAGGGAAGTCCTGGGAAGTGAGGTGATACCTGCTGGTTTCTGGTAAGGACTTCTGCTACCATCCAACATGGCAAAAACCCCTGCGTGGCAAGACTGTAAGCACACTAGCTCAGGCTTTCTTAGAGAGCTACTGATGTCACCGTGGAGACCTCATCCTCATGATCTTACCTAAAACTACTTAGCTCCCCCAAAGGACCAAGACTGATAAGGGATATCTTTATGTACGCTGCAACTATGCTTTATAACCATTTGTTAATTAAGACGCTGTTTTGGCCTACAACCTCTAAGGCAGCTTAGAGGCAGGTGGGAGATCCAAGGAGAGATGAAGACGAAGGAAGAGTAGAGTTATGGAGGCTTCAGGCTGCTTCTGAGAAAGCATGACATAATGGGACCCAGGCACAGCCACAGAGCCACTGGGTAATACACAGATTAATGACAATGGGTTCAGTCGTAAGAGTTAGTTGGTAATGAACCTGAGCCATATGCCAAACAGTTTGTAACTAATATACCCCTTTGTGTGGTCATTTAACACAAAGCGGTCACAGGGCTGTCCAGGCCTGTCTTTAAAGATAGTAAAAATAATATAAAAAATTAGTCACATAAAGATGAAAAACAGAGTGCAGATTATGTCTAATATTATGTTTTATCTTAAATTTTTAACTGTTAATGAGCTAACTGCAGAAAGACATTTCATTGTAAAGGCTGTAAGTTAAACCAACATAATTTTTAAAAAGATATCCTGACTTTGAAATTTGGGTCTAAGGATATGTTGCTTTGGAAAAGAGGTTCTGCTTTTGTTTCCACAGATGAGAACTGTGGATTTCTTCCAGGCTAATATGGTCTGATCTACAAAGATCCCCTGAAGGCAACTGGCTGAAATGATGCAGCCTCGCAGACTACTACAGCCAAGAATTACCCATGATTCTGAATTTTCTCGGGATCCCCATAAGGTTGTCAGCACTCCCAATCAGCAGGAAACAGTATAGAAAGCTATGTTCAAATTCCTAAAATATTGTTTATAAATGTATGTTTTCATTATAAGTAGTTAATGGTCATAGTCAATCTCTTTCTAGGAAAAAAAAGTAGGATATGATATAGAAATGATAAAAAAGAAATAGATCATTGCATCTACTATGATCCAAAAAATAACTGTTAATCTCAAAATACTTTACATTGGTATGGATTTTGGCTTATTGATAGGAATTTAAGGTCAATTTTGTTATACTGTGCGTAGATTTCTACTCGTGTTTAAGTTATTATGTTAATATAATTCATTTAAAATTATAGTGTATCATTAAGAAATACAGATTAATAGTCATCTGTGATAATCAAACTTAGTCATGTTAGTTAGATTTTTTTAGGTATACAAAGATATATTTCAATTAGATAGGTAATCTTCAAACACTTCAAAGACCTACAGAATATGGCATTTAAAATTTTTTTAAGAACTTAGACTTTTCTGGACAGTGAAACAGGTCTGCTCCTGGCAGCACCAATTTACTTCAAGATGATGATGAGCATCGAAGAAACTCCATATGAAATTTACTTTCTTGATGGCAAAAGTTGGCCGCTGGAAAAAACTGCCTGACAATATGCTGTATGAACTGGACATGCGGGTGTTAGGATTTTGTGCAGATCTGGCATGATATGAATACAAATTATCCAGATATCTGGCAGAGGATTTCTATAAATGCAGACGCCTCAAGGGAGGCGGGGCAGAGGCAGCAGCAGGTAGCAGGAGCACATAGAAGCTGTTCCTACATAAAAGGACTTTATTATTATGGAAGAGGGGTATGGCTATGATAACAGACTAGGGAGAGGATGGAGGGAGGGAGAGAGGGAGGGAGGGAGGGAGGGAGGGAGGGAGGGAGGGAGGGAGGGAAAGAGGGAAGGAGGGAGAGAGGGAGGGAGGGAGAGAGGGAGAGAGGGAGGGAGAGAGGGAGGGAGGGAGGGAGGGAGGGAGGGAGGGAGGGAGGGAGGGAAGGAGAAATAAGAATGAGGTGAGTGTGTGTGTGTGAGAGAGAGATGGATATCTATAGAGAGAAAACAAAGGGACAGATTCAGCGGTGGGAATTCTTTAAATGGTGCTTGATATCAGAACTCTGAGGAAGGCCTGGCTTTAGAGACCAACAGCAGGACCCTAGGAAGGCGACCTCTGAACTTTGCCAGAACAAGCTAAGAGGGTCCTTCAGGTTCCTGCTTCACAGACATTCTACAGGACACAAGGAGAAGCAACTAGCGAACTATATCAGAATGGACAGGACAGTCCTTCAAATTTCCTGCTGCACTAAAAGTCTGCCAGAGACTCTAGACGTATAGGCTGAAGATGGATGTCCCAACGTTACAAAGAAACTCTGGGTGACTGTCCAGGCAGCCAGATGTCTCTGTCATTTCTAGAATTTGGAAGTTGCTTGGAATGCACTTCCTGTTTCCTCAGGTAATATTATATCCTTCTGTGGTCCTTCATGAAGTTGAAGGATAGTTATAGGTACAGTTTTTCTTACTTATAATAAAAGGTAAATTAGATATGAAACTTTGGATTCACAAGAATAAGGTAGATGATAAAATATTTTCTATAATTTTGCTAAATACAAATAGACTAGGAATTATAACTGCAATTCTTGCTTGATAACTGTTTTGTTATATATAATTTTGCTATGTTAAAATTGAAACCTTCCTTTTTGATTAAACAGAAAGGGGGAGATGATGCAAGATGTCTTTCTGTATGTACACTGTAAATATACTTTATTATCATTTGTTAATGATGATGCTGTTTTGGCCTATGGCAAGGCAGCTTAGAGGAAGGTGGAAATCCAAGCAGAGATAAAGATGAAGAAGGGCAGAGTCAAGGGGATGCAAGCCACAGAGCCACATGGCAATATCCAGATTAATGAAAATGGGTTAAGATGTAAGAGCTAGTTAATAATGAGCCTGAGCCATAGGCTAAACAGTTTGTAATTAACATAAGCTTTTGTGTGATTATTTGGAACTAAGAGGCTGTGGTATTGCAGGTTCACACCTTGGGGCTATGTCAGGACAGAAACTTCTGGCTGCACCAGATCCCCAAAGAACTAACGTATATGGACTTGGACAGGAAATGCGTAACATAAATTTTAGAAACACAAACCATACTACATGTGTATGTGTCACCATACTAAGATATTTAGCTTGTATTTAACAATTTAAGGATTATTATGATAGAAGTTCCTGGCATGTGATTTACCAATGATTTCAGTGACTCAATGACATGGGTTACTCAACATCCACAACATGCAGAAGCCTGCCTCTGTACCACCAAATGTTAGTCATTTATTTTTAATCCATTTATGACAGTTGTACTGGAGTTAGTATACACATTAATAGATAATACATCAATGGATATAATTATAAAAATAAAGTCTCCTGTGAAAATCAGATTAAATATTTTGGAAATACTGTAAGAGCTGTCACTATAACTTAAGACAGGGCAAATACAGCCACTATTTTAAATGACTTCATTTTTAGTAATAATACTAGTATTGTTATCTGAAACTACAAAGACAAACGGATTTGGCATAGTGTCAACTCAGGGTTCGGTAGCTCTGGAATTCTATCTTCAAGGGATCTGATGTCTTCTGGCCTCTATAGGCATATGTTTATGTGCGCGCATGCGTGTGTGTTGTGTGTATGTGTCTACATACACTTAAAAAATAAATAAATCTTTTTCTTAACAAATGTCCATTTATTTTTATTTATTTATTTTTACTTTTATTGGAGTGTTTGTACACCCAGTATTGCTCTACTAGACAAAACCAATTTTCTCTCTCTCAGCAGGCAAAACTGACATTCCAATTGTTAACATTAATGCTAGCAGTTAAGATTTTCATTCATTCATTTCCTTAAAATACAACAAAGTAAATAAGAAAGAACTAAGACTACCGCATTAACGTTGGACGAGACAAACCAACAGAAGGAAAAGAACTCAAGAGAAGGCACATGTCAGAAACCTACTCACTCGCACACTCACGAGTCCTGTCAAAACACTAACTGGAAGCCCCAGTATATACACAGAGGACCTGGTGCATCCGTGTGCGTGCTGCTTCAGGGTCTGAGCTCACATGACCTTTGCTCATGTTGCCTCAGAAGGACTTGTTCTCCTGGGGTCCTCCACTCCCTCTGGCCATAACATTCTTTCTGCCTCCTCTTCCACAGTGTCCCCTGAGCTTGAAGGGGAGGGATTTGATGGAGACATTGCACTTAGGGCTGAGTGTTCTGAGGTCTCTCATTCTCTGTGAAGTGTCTGGTTATGAGTCTCTATATTTCCTCTGCTGTAGGAATAAGTTTTTCTTGTGATGGCTAAAAATGGCACTGATCTAGGAGTACAGCAGAATGTCATTAGGAGCCATTTAATCTGGGCATTAGAACACAAGTATTCAGTTTTACTCTAGGTCCCTGGTTATCAAGGCTCAGGTACATGATCACCTTGTGTCGAGTATAAATTTCATCTCATGAAATGGACCTTAAGAAAAATCACAAGCTTCGTGTCAACATGGCCCTAGCATATCTTACAGGCAGCACACCATTGTAGATAAAGGATTTGTGGCTGGCCTGGTGTTTATATTTCTGTTTTGAGAACATGTGGAGTTCATCCCAGTACCAAAGACACTTCAACATGGAGGGTGAAGGCTCTACGCAGGTGATGGTTCAACACCTCCATCTTCAGTAGTTATGGAGGTGTTGTCTTCAGCCACAGGGCACTGCTGTCAGTCTGTGGAGAGTAACCTGTAGTCTTGGCAACAGCCAGAGTTGTTTAGGGATTCCTGATGGGCCCTTTTGGCCAACATTTCAATTAGATATAACCCAATCCTTGTACTGGAAGCTTCATTTGGTGACAATATATGGTCAGCTGGGACTCTGCCTCTTGATTATTTGAAGATTCCATTTAGATCATCTTCATACATGACTACGTTTGAGGAGGTTTCCTTACAACCCGGAAAACGCCCCTTAATTTCAGATGTCTCTCTCCGTATTCCCTCCCACAGCCCCCCCCCCACCTGATCCTCCTAATCAATGCTCCCCTTGTTCCACATCCTCAACAGCATGAGCTGTCACTTGTGTTCCTGAGAATTCGGTTTAGATCTGTACCCCGGTTTTAAGCTTTCTTTCTGATATCTAGTTTCAAGTTCTTTATATATTTTGGACATTAGCCTCTATCTGATATATACTTTACAAAAATCTTTTCCCATTCTGAAGGTATCCACTTGTTCAGATGACAGTTCCATGAAGTCACATTTATTGTCAAATAAGAGGTGCCATGAAGGAGTGGTGGGTTTTGCCAAAGGTATTTTTCTCTTTCTTTTCTTTTTTTCTCTCTTTCTATTTTTGTTTGTTTGTTTTTCAAGACAGAGTTTCTCTGTGTAGCTCTAACTGGAAGTCACTTCTTAGACCAATTTGACTCAAGAGATCTACCTGCCTCTGTCTCCCAAGTAGTGAGATTAAAGAAGTGTCCCACTGTGCCAAAGGCCTTTTTTTTTTTTTTTTTTTAATTTAATAAGATGCTCATGTGAGTTTTGTCTTTCAGTCTGTTTATGTGATGGATGTCTTAGTCAAAGTTCTATGGCTGCGAAGAGACCATGTTCATGGCAACTCTTTCAAGGGAAAATATTTAACTGGGGCTGGCTTACAGATTTAGAGGTTGAGTGCACTGTCAGCATAACAGAAAGCAGGACTGCATGGTGCTGGAGAGGAGCTGAGAGTTGTACATCTGGATCCACAGGCAGTAGGAAGAGAGAGACAGTGGGCCCAGTGAGGGCCTTACATACTTCCTCCATAAAAACCACACTCACTCATGTCAAGTAGCACCATTCTCTAATGACCAAACATTCAAATATAGTAGCCTGTGAGGTCCATTCCTATTCAAACCATCACATTCTACTCTCTGGGCCCATAAGCTGGTAGCCATATCATATTGCAGAAAATACATTCAGTTCAACTTCAAATGTCCCCACAACAGTCTCAACACTGTTTAAAAGTTCAATCTCTTCAGAAACTCATGGCAATCTCTTATCTCTAATAATCTCTGTAAATTCAAAACCCAAAAGCAGATCACATCCTTCCCACATACTGTAGCACAGAATATTCATTACCATTCCAAACGGGAAGGGAGGGAGCATAGTGAGGAAAGTCTGGACTAAAACCAGCAGGGCCAACTCCAAACTCTGCATCTCCCTGTCTGAGGTCAAAGTGTTCTTCAGAGCTCCAGCTACTCTCAGCTTCGGTGACTGCAGCACACCTTCTCCTGTGAGCTGATTCCACACCTGATGTGCAACCCTCCTTGGCAGGTAGCATCTCTAACATCTCCAGTGAAATCAAAGTTTTACCTTCACACAATGGCTTCTCCAGGCCTCCATGCAGGGACAACCAGACACATGCCTGGCTCAGGAGCTTTCTTTAGTCACAGATGGAGATTCCATAACCCCTCCACAGAGCAATGATAGGGAGGGGGAGGGCCGGAGGGGGGGGTTGCCTATGAGCCAGTGAGGCCACCATGAAACATCTCAGCTGTGGCTACTGGGGAATGGCCAGCAGGGGAAGATGCCCCTAGAAAAGACATTTGTTATCCATTTTCTAAAAAAGACAAAGCAATTCCTGTTCCCAGCACAGATGAACTAAGGATCCTGTCAGCTGACAATCTCAGCGCTCTACCGGCCCCTTGTCAACCCTACAAATGCACCAAGTGGATTTCTGCATTATCCCAATATCATCTTCCCTGTCCCTTGTGAGCTAATTCACATTACAGAACACACACTGTACCAGACCTGCCTATTCAGTAAAGACACTTCAGTACACTCAGTCCTGTCCCCAGCTGGGGATTCACAGGCATTTCTCAAATGCAAATGAGTCCCCTTAGCCCCTCCCTACACTCCTGAACCCACCTCTGAGCAAACAGCCCACCATGGCCCAGACCAGAATCCTGGATGCCATCTCTGGCCCATTATCTTTCGCATACATCTCATGTCAAGTTTTATCACATCTTCTAAACTAGTCTCTTAAATCTACCCCATTGCCTGTGCTCCGTTAATTACCACAGCTCCCTCCTATCATTTCACCTGACTCCCTAAAATGGCTTTCTAAATAATCTCTTTGCCTTCAACCCTACTCCCCTTCAGTCTGTTCTTTCATAAGAGCTTGCACTCCCCCCTCTCTAAAATGTAAATATGTTCTAGTCAAGCCCCTGCTGAGCACTTAAGCTGCTCTCCAGATTGACATCGGGATAAATTATTCAGCACGCCCTTATGCGAGAGCATGATCTGGCTTCAGAATTTAACCCCTACCTGCAGTTCTTGTTCTGCTTGTGTGCTCGTTCTCTCTCTCTCTCTCTCTCTCTCTCTCTCTCTCTCTCTCTCTCTCTCTCACACACACACACACACACACACACACACACATACACACACACACATTTTCTTCTCAATCAATGTTGTAGCAAAGACTGATTGATGGGTGCACTAAACGCCTTCTTCTCTCCCAATTGGCTCTTTTCAGGCAAATCTCTTATCTCTGAATCTCGGTTCCAAAGTGACTTCCTCCATGTATATCCCCACTGCATTCCACCACTAAGAGCCCAAACATTGCAATGCACTATAAAAGTGGTACTTATGTATTATCAGACCACCCTGCACTTGCCGGATTCAACAGAAAACTTTCTAGGCAGAGAAAATGTGTCTGCCTTGTTCACTGTTTATCCTGAGTATCTAACCAGTCTCTAGCACTAACAGACATCGATATGTTTTGTGGCTTGGAAAATAGTTGAGAGAGATCTTGAACATGTCTAAGGTTATGCTGGGATTCTAGTTAGCTTCAAACTTCTCATGATGACATATCCTAAGAAGAAGTTTATTTTGTAGACAAAAGGAACTACCTCCCTCACCTTGATCTGTGAAAGTTGATTCTAAAACAAACAAACAAACAAACAAAAATCTATCTAGATTACAAGTCATCAAAACAGTATGGTGGGGTGGGAATGTAGCTGGGAAAGCATCACCTAGGAGGACAGGTGGCTCCCCTTAGCCTTGAATCCAGGGTGCTTTCACAATTACAAACAGAATGAAGCAAAAATCTCACCAGTGCAACCATAGGAGACAGCCAAGGGAAAAGGAAAATAACTCAGAGCTGAGACTCTGCAAGTGTGACAGCTTCTAGAAAGGCTCACACTCAAAGAAAGCCAAATTCTATTTCCCACTGCCTTAAACTAAAGAGGGGGAGGGCAGCAAAGCCGCGTTCTTGGTGAGGAAGTGGAAACTTGCATTAACCTTAGATGTGCTTGGGATGAGGTAGAGAAAGGACATTAACAAGACGGGCAGGCAAGCATGAGCAGATTACCTAAGGTGAGATATACGTGAAGAATACGCATTACGTCCTGAAAATTAAGTCATGCTTACTTATGAATAATGAGAGCCAAGGGCACAGTTCAGGAGACTCCTCCAGTAGCACGCAGTAGGCTCTGGGTTTGAACCCCACAAATGCATGAGGGCAGGGCTGGGGACAGAGAGCTAATGACCTGAAAACTGTCTAGGCAAATTTCTGCAACTAAGGACAATCCTAACTCTAAAACAGAGGAAATCGTAAATAGATTTCCAAATGTGGATAAATGATCCAGTAGTAGGCATATAAAAATTAATGCAAAAAAAAAAAGTGAACATACTTAGAAATCCAGGAGTTTTCCTGCTTCCACTGCTACTATTCCAGTACACACACACACACACACACACATATTTCCATATACATAATTTTCCATGTGTTAGAAAAGAAAAAAAGACCACATCACTCAGAGTGCCACCTCCAGGACTGAAGACTCCATTCGGTGTTTCTTGCTGGGTCATACACGGCAGAGAACATCACAGTGAGCCAGAATACACAAGAATAAGACTTCATTCTTAAAGGGGGCTTAATTCTTTTCATAAAGTTTTAAAATGATTTAAAAAAAAAAAAAAAACCACCGGTTTTTAAAAATTCAAAGAGTGGGAAGAATTGTAGCAAATTAGGCAAAACTCAAAAGTTTCTCAAAAAAATTCTTCAATTTAGTTAATAAAATCATTTGACTTATTCAGGTCCCATTAAGCCTTCAATTTCTATCTACTAAATGATGTTGAGAAAAACTCAGTTCTTTATTATAATAAAAAAGGATTTTAACATGTCACCTTCTCAATTGTCAGTAACAGTATCAAAAGCAGAATACCTTTTAAAACTAAAAAAGGCTCCTATTACAGCTAGCAAACCTTTTAAAAATCATATATTAATGTAATTCTAGGACTGTGCATTCTCTTCATATGACAGGACATGTCTTATGTGACCTCAGTGGTATACCATTAACCACGCAGGGCCGAGACTCACCGTGGGCGTCCTAAGGTCACAGAAGCATTGTGTATGCTCAGGGTTTCTACTGTAGTTCCCATGCTCAGTTAATCAGAACACACCAGAGAATAACTCAGTCACTGGCCTAGGAAAAGCAGAGCTGTCACTCCACTCTAGTCTACCTTTTCTTCCTAAGACAGGGTATCTCTGTGTAGGGCTAGCTGTCCTGGAACTTGCTCAGTAGACCAGGCTGGCCTCAAACTCACAGACATCAGCCTGCATCTGCCTCCTGAGTGCTGGGATTAAAGGCATAAACTGTCACCACCCAGTGCTTCTGCCTTCTGAGTTGCTCCCTTCCAGTGGCCTGGATCCCAAGGACAGGACAGACTGATTCAAGGGACCAGAACTCTAAAAATATAGCGTGGGCCTGGCAGAGCAGACATCCCTCAGTGTAGGATGGACTCCAAGTGCAGTAGTTACACCATCCTGGAAACCGAGGCTGCACCCAAAAACAAAGACCAATGATCCTGTGGGTGCCAGAGTGCTCCTCAAGGAATCATAGCCAGAGTAACTTACCCAGAACCCCCCCGAAGAACCAGAACCATAATCAACCAGACTCCAGGCTCCACCAAGATAGTTGCTCTGTCAGCTACCCAACCACACAACCTCCAGCCTCTGTCTTTGATGCCTTGTCCTGTCCAGAGTCAATGTTCCTGCCAGTCCCTGGAAAACTGTTCTGGGGTCACTGAGCATCCTTGAGCCTCTTGATGTATCACATGACTAAAGCTCTCTTCCCTGCACTTCACACACACACACACACACACACACACACACACCCACACCCACACACACAGGGGCCCATACTTTGTCCTAAAACTCAGTAACAAAACCTTCCTGAAATGGGTTTAGAAACTTGATTTTCCATTTTTGATCATATGGAAATCCTTCTAAGTTCTAAGTTGGGATCTCTATAACAAAAGGCAAACAGACACAAAGAAAAATGTGTGCACCTGAGAGCTACCCCAGGTAAAGTCAGAAATCTCTGAGATGTACTCACATAGATTCTCTGATTAAAAAATGTGGTGGAGGCAAGCCATGGCAGCTGACCAGAACATGGCAGCAAGATTGAAGTTTGCTTTACAGGGTAAAGTTGCCACCTCATCTGGGTCAGATCCTGGTAACTGACTCATTCTTATCTTCCTCCTGGTATACAACAGACATCTTGCTGTTCTTAGAAAGGGTTTTTCAGGTTTCTGCTGCTTCTAACAATAATCCCCATGATAGGGTAGTCCTCACGAGTAAGCGCACCTGGTATCCTGCAACCACACGGCCTCCTATCCTAAACACAAACGATGCCATATTGCGGCGGTAACTTCAGCTGGCTTGAAGAAGCCAGTTCGCCCATGGTAACAGGACAGTTGGGAAAGAGAAGTAAAGGTGTTACCTCATACATGGAATGCACACTTCAGGATTTTCTTATTTTATTATTTGTTTGAATCTAATCCCTAAGCAAATCCCCATCCTGTTACTACTACTTGAGAAAAATGTGATGTCAGAACTTGAAAGAGCAAAACAAAGATTTTAAATGTTTTCAGAAAAAGTATGAATTGTTATTTCAGGTATCTATTCATAAATTTATCTTCTCAGGAATACCAGAAGAAAATACTTTTACATGATTTTGTCAACTATATGAAGAACTTTTTAGTAACATTTATTTTTACTTTATTGTATACTACAATATTAAATTATAGAATTTCAGAAACTAAAACATAATGGAATTTAGTCATTTCCTCTACAATAGGCTGTGTTACTCTTCATGATGGATAACAACACAGTGAAAATATCATTGTCTATCCTGGAAAAAAATACTTCCTATAGCAGAGTGAGAGGAAAGAGGCAGGTAGTGTGTGTGTGTGTGTGTGTGTGTGTGTGTGTGTGTGTGTGTGCACGCGCCTGTGTGTATGTGCACGTGCCTCTGTGTGTGTGTGTGTGTGTGTGTGGCAGGTAGAGATCAAGCTCTACCATGTCACCTTGTGGGTGCTGGGTTCCCAGGATTTCTCCTCCAAATATTTCTCATGAATGATGCAGCAAAGCAAAAGTTTGAAAGTTATCAGAGAAACGTTGGTCAAGAAATTCTTAGAACTATTCACTGAACTAGCAGAAAATAAACAGAACTACAAAAAAAATTACGAGCAATTCTCAATGAATATAGAGCTTGGAATTTATGAAGACTCGAAATCAGAAGAAACTTTCGGAGCTGTCGCAATGCTATACATCTTCTGGGAGTGAGGTAGTTTATCTCAAGAACTGCACCGGAATGACAGAAACCAGAAGCACATCTATTTTATGACAGATGAGACCCAGAACCAAGTTGCTAACCCAACCTTAGTGGAATGTGTCTGACAGCAAGTCTTAGAAGTGATTTGTATGATGGAGCCCATCCCGTTGATGAGCAGAATGTGCCATGGCTGAAGGAGTTAGCGGACAAGACCCTAGTGCCAGTTACCAAAGGCCCGAGACTTCCAGAGGGAACAGAAGAAACAGGAAAAGAGAAAGACAACGTTGAAAACCCTCTGCAAAACTCTGTCAAGAGCCAGCTTGTCCTGTGTCCTGCCTTCAGTCTGGAAGATCCGCAGACACGCTCGGACAGGACTTACAAAATGATCTAGCTTGGTCTAGGTGTATGAAGATGATCCCAGTGTGGATGACACCTTTGCTGCTGTAACTGAATAAATGCCACCCCGGGGGAGATGACGACACAGACACATCATGCATAGCAGTGGGCCAAGCTCCACCAGAAACGCCAGACCCAGACATATCTGTGTTCAATGCTTACCTTCCTTCGTTCCAATAAGACACTTTCCAGGAATTTTTTTTTTTATTTTTGTGGCCTAAAAACTAGGGAAAATAAAAATTTCTTTCTACTTGTGGTAATGTGGTACTGTGGGCTTGATTCAACAGGCTGGAAGAAGAATTGTTGTATGTAATGTAACTTGTTATTAACTTTGCAATCTGAAGTATTTAGCTATCCAACTAGAATTCTTAGTCACTGAAAGGTTCATATATATATATATATATTCTATAGTTTGAAGGTTTTCTGTCCTGCCCACCCGAAGCCATTTAGTCCCAAATAAACACACAGAGGCTTATATTAATTAGGCTTATATTAATTACTTATGACTTCCTGACTCTCCTACTTTAAGTTAGCCTACACTTCTATTTATGTTTAGCCACACGACTTGGTTCCTTTCTGCTCAGTGCAGCTTCTCATCCTCCCTCTGCACCTCACTGTTGTCTCCCCTCTCTTCCACTTCCCAGAATTCTCCTAGTCTGGTTGCCCCGCCTCTACTTCCTGTCTAGCTACTTGACCAGTAAGAGTTTTATTAAACCAACATTTACAATACAATAGCACAGTCCCACAGCAATTTTGATTTTTATAAGAAAAATGATGCTAAATTTTAAATGGATTGAGTTTCTTATTCTAGAATATATTTTTTAAAATGTTATCCCCTGTAGTTAAGTCTACATGTACTAGACTTTGAAGTAAGAATTCACACTGAAAAACATGACAGAAATTCCCCACATTTTCCACAGTAAAATACCAATAATAAAACCTTAAGCTTCCCTGTATCTTGTGACACAGCAAGGCTTGTGACTGGAGACACATTGCCCAGTCACAGTCTGCTTTACAGGTAAATATGGATAGTATTCAAAAGAGAACAAAACAACAAAATTACTGACCAAAAGTAAAACAAAGGCTACCTTATCTTACCCACACTACCTTTCCAGATCAGTTCAGTTCACCTACTTCTCCACACAGCGCCTTATCTTACCCACACTACCTTTCCAGATCAGTTCAGTTCACCCACTTCTCCACACAGCCCCTTTTCTGCCCTGAAGGTTCCTTCTGACCCCTCATTCTGTGAAGACTAGGATTTGTTACAGTCAGCACCAGACAATCCATCACGTGTTCTATAATTATTTCATGTTTCCTCCAGTTTCATAGCAAGCTGGTCAAAGTATGTCTTAGTCTTTTTCCTAACAGCACAGACACCAAGTAACACATTTGTCACCTGAAAGGAACATGGTTTTAAGGAAATGCCAAGTTGGATCCAACGGCATATACCTGCAGTACCAGCATGTGGAAAGCAGAAGCAGGCAGACTAAGAAACCAATTACCTAAGCTTCAGGGCAAAGGAAATAAAAATTACAGCACTTCCACAAATGTGAAATGTTGTGGAGCAGAAACAATTCAGTGACCCACCTCCCACTATTGTCTCCCAAGTCTATTGGAGCACTGGTAATGTACAAGTAGGAAAGAGGGCTATAGAGGGAATGATGTTGTATACCTGAAATTCCAGCCAGCTCTTGGGAAGCAGACGCAGGAATATTTTGAACTCAGGGCTATCCTAGGCCACATGACAAGTTTATTCCTGGCCTGGGCTATATATCAAAGCCATGCCCCAAAAAGCTCTAGCTAAGGATGAAGTTCAGTGGTAGAACACTTGCTTAGTGTGCATACAGCCCTGAGGTTACTGCAAAAGAGGAAAGACGTTTCACATGTAAATAAAACAGCGCAATCAGAGCTGGGAAGAAGACTCGGAGGTCAAAGCACTTGTTGTACAGGTGTGAGAACCTATGTATGAATCTCCAGAATCTACAGAGCCAGGTGTCTACAACCCAGGGCTCCTAAGAGGGGATGTGAGCAAAACCAGGAGAATCTCTGAAGCTTTCAGACCAAGCACCCAATATACACGGCAGAAAAATAACAAGGGGTCTGGATCAAAGATGATAGAAGGTGACAGCTGACAAGGCTGTCTTCTGACCTCTACCCACGCACCGTGGCACATGCCTGCGTAATCTCATATCTTTCACATTATACCACACACAGACACACACACACACACACACACACACACACACACACACACACACACAAATATGTTTTTAAAGTACGTGTATTAGAGAGTCTGATAACCACAAAGGTTAAAATAAATTACAGCATAATTAAGAACATGAAATATTCTTTTGGCTCCAATATATTTTATATCCCAAATCTTCCAGCATCTGACACTGAAATAAACATATATTCCAATGAGGTGTACTGTGTTACATTCACTGTCTCATTTTTATGAAATAATCATTGCCTTAGTTTAATACAATTCATTTATACAGTGAAAATAACGAAGATCCACTTACCCCACCCATTGTGATCCCATCAATAAGGGCAACATAGGGTTTTTGACAAGAAGCTAAAAGAAAGAGAATTTTAGTTAGAATATTTAAAATATATCCACTTTCCAAAAAGTGACATATGTGTACTCTGGCTTCCTAGGAGTGCTTAAGGACATATCAAGGAGGTCAGTTATTACATGGTCTGCAGTGTGTAGTTAAATGTCAGTTCACTCACAACCACAATAAAATAATCATTACTGCTTGACAACTCGGTCTTAAGTCAGAAGCAAATGAAAGTTTGTATTATTTGACAACTAAGGAAAGTAATTAATATCACATTATAAACCACATACCCAGCTTTGCTTTAAGAACATATTTGCTTTCTATACAATGACAACATCAGGATACATGCAGGAAAGTACACTGTACATGAACAATCACAGAGTAGGGGACGGCCAGACCCAGATTTCTGACTTGGCTTTATATTTAAATGAAGAATCACTGAGTGATCAACACATGAGTCATATATAACACATGTACATATCAGATAAGGGTATTTCATATGCATCATCCATAAATCATGTCTTCCTCTATCAAATAAGACTTAACATGTGCCCTTAAATATCCCTCCCTGTTTGAAAATTCCATTAATCACATAAACTTTTACCATCTCTATTTCTCTTCTTTGGTTTTCTTTTCAGAGAGTTGGCAGAATGTAAGAACATAAATCACAGGCTTTTGTCACAGTTTACTGTCAATACTACTCCCAACAAAGGCCAAGATAAACCTGCATTCTGATACATCTGGAAATTCTCAAAGTATTCAAACAGAGAACAGCTCAGAGTTCACACTCACAAGGTCTAATGTGCAGCTCCTTAAGGACCATGGAAATTATTGATTGTTGTGGAGAGATACACAGAGACCCTACACCAACTACTGCAGAAGTGCATGTTCAAATATAAACTACTAGGCAATAACTAATGCAGGACACGAAGCCAGAACCTGCCAAATCCCTTATTGACCATAATATCACTACATACAGAAAATTTACCTTATGATTTTTAAGCCATTAACATTTTACCAAACACTATCTTCACACTGCCTAAACACTATCTATTTCCTTTTTATTTGATTAAAAATAATTGGTTACTGTTCACATGGAATCGTTTACACTAAAATTATAATTAAAAACATTTGAAATTCAGTTTCTTGGTTATATTGGCCACATCTCACATGTTCAGTGGCTCTCAAAATGAACAGCACACATGTGGCTGCCATGTTAATTTTCTAAAAAGCATAGAATTTTTATGGTATTTACACTGTAAACCGTAACGTCACAAAGATCCACGGAAAGACTCCTATCAGAGAGCTCAGTTCTCCCCAGGTTAGGGCAGAAGAAGCCACTGTCTTTCCAGTGCAGGTTCCCACAGCACTAACCGGCTCACTCGCTCGCTTCTCATAATCACTCATTCTTGCATATGTGCGCTCTCTCTCTCTCTCTCTCTCTCTCTCTCTCTCTCTCTCTCTCTCTCTCTCTCTATTTATCTGCCTGTCTGTCATCTAAAGGCTAGGCAATAAATATCAGGCCTCTGGTTTATATATTCCCAGATTTCTATTTTTAAAATTTTATAAGTAGACAAGAAATTATTAAGTTAAAAGAGAAGATTAAATAAATCCAGGAGTAGTAAAAACAAAAGATGTGCACAAAGTCCCTGCTATGGGACATTTTGGAAACAATGTAAAGCTATATAACATATCCACTCGATATATAATTTAAAAATAAACTTTAGCAATCACTCATGTCTCTATCAGTAAAAGCCAGAAACTGCCTCTTAGGCATAAACATAAAGTAGATGTATTAGATGTACTGACAACGCCTGGCAGTAGAGAAGCAGAAGGGTCAGTGACCAGCACTGGCAGTGAACTGTGATGCTAAGCTGTGGTCTTATGGGTTGGATGCATCAATGTCTTCCACTGTTTTCAACCTAATTGCAGCTTATTTGGACAACTCCTATCATAAGTCAGGGCACATTTGTATACTGCTCTGTAAGCCGGTTTAATCACAAAGTGCTGTAATGAACACTTATGGTGTCATGCTATAAATTCTATCTCCAGAGAGTCATGGAGGAAAAACTCGTATTAAAAGGGTCAGTCCTTCCCATGTTAGTGCAGAACAAGCCCTGTGTAGTTAAAGTCAATTTAAAGTATGGTCTAAAAGAAGACACTACAGATTAATGATGGTGAGGCTTTTGAAAAAGGCTAAGGTTCCTTCTAGATAAAGGAATGGCACTAAAAAAATTCAAGAAGGGGCTGAACTATAACCTTCAAATGTATTTTTCTTAAAACATTATGCAAAATCGTAATATTGCTACTATGCCTAGACTTAGGGATACAAATGCTGTATTAACTTATCTTTTGAAAACATGTTTGGCTAAAGTAAATGCTATTTTACTTCCACAAAAGCCTAGAACTCAGATTCTAAATTAGAAAATTCCCACTCCAGAGTTCCTAGAGAAACAGAAAATGGTATTTTATTCTGTTTAGAAATATAATAGGATATAATATAAAGCTTTAGAATGCAAGCTTCTGGCCTTCTGATAAAGCTAACTAAATGATCAAGAATGCATATTTTCACATTGATTTTAGACAAATGCAGAATAATCTTATCAGCAATGTCTCCATAAAGCACCCACTGGTTGCATCAAACAGACTGCAGTGCCAGCCCAGCTCATGATTTCATGTTCAAAGCTCACAGCAGATCACACAACTTACCAATGGCGTTGTTCAGGATATACTCTTCTCTGAATAGATCTTGAGTCAGAGTCTGCCCTGCTTTCTTAGCTTCTGACAGTGCTAAACAGGAAGGGAAGAGAAATGAAGAAGAATCACAAGTCATAACGATGGCTTCCAGAGATCCAGTCACCAGTGACGGTTGGAGGGAGGGGACTTCCAGACGCGTTAATGTTTCAAGTCACCAATGTCGATGACACGTTCATTACCTTTGGTCCAATACCAAAACCTCCAAGCAAAAATTCTTTTATTTATCTTGCTGCTACCAAATACACGTGCAGACAAGCATCTGTGCGCACGCACACACACACACACACACACACACACACACACACGCCGTTCACACACATGCACACACTCGTGCACACATACACACGTGCACACACGTACACACACGTGCACACACGTACACACACGCCGTGCACACATGCACACATGCGTGCACACATACACACATGCACACACACGTACACACACACACACATTTTCATTCACAATTCCTTTCTCCTTAAGTTCCCCTTCAAGGTAGGCCACAAACACAAGAACTTTCTACCTAAATCAGGTCAATCTCTATTCTTTCCCCTTCTGACACTTGGAGCTGGTCAGACACATTCTGACCCAGATCCAAAGAAGCCCATCTGAAGAGTCCTGTTCCAGACCTCAGAGGAATGTGCAGAGAAAGCAAGAAGGACTTGAAACACAAGCCTTGCTCAGTTTCCCCACTTGGTCTATGTGCATTAGCTTATATCAATCACACTTTTGCATGTTCCTCCAAAAGCTGCAGAACAGTTACAGATAATATACTGAAAAGAGTATATATCCTTAACAGTGCCGTTGTGTGTGTGTGTGTGTGTGTGTGTGTGTGTGTGTGTGTGTGTGTGTGTACACGTTCTGCTCTGAGCTTTGAAATTTAACAAGATTCCTGATGGATCAACAGGAGAAGGTTCTACACAGCAAAGCAGACATGGAAGTCCCATACTCATATATCTATACCTAGTCTCATTCCTGTATCCTTTATGAGGAAACAGTAAGATGACTAAGGCACACCATCCTCTGCACTGTAATCACCTCCAGGCAACCTCTAAAATCCAGCAAAAATTATTGCCACTGGTATTGAGGGAATAATTAGAAGGAAAAAATACCTTTTCAGTACAAATATAATTTTTTCCCAGATATTTTCCATCTACAGTGAGGTGAATCCATGAGGCAAAAACATCAGACACCAAGGGCTGACTATCCTTTCCTCAAACTCTAATTGTGCCATTATGATACAAATGAGGGATGATTTCCCCAAGGGGGGGGGGGGGGGAATCCTTATCTGTTGTCCTTTGTTGAGCTAGAGGCTCACTTACCAACTCTAAAAGTAACTTTTCCCCAAGCCTTCTCAGAGTTCCTTCTAATTTTATTTTAAGCTAATTTTATTCAAATCAACTAGTTATTTATTATGGTGCTTTGAATGAAAATGCCCCATAGGCTCATGGGAAGTGGTATTATTGGGAGGAAGTGTGTCACTGGGGGCAGGCTTTGAGGTTTCAGAAGCTCCAGCCAGGCCCAGTGTCTCTGTTCCTGCTGCCTGCTGATTCAGAAGTAAACTCTCAGCTCCTCCAGCACCATGTCTGCCTGCATCCATCAGCTTCCCCGCCATGATGACAATGTGCTAAACCTCTGACATGTTAGTCAGTCCCAATTAAATGTTTTTCTTTATCAGAGCTGCTATGGGCATGGTGTCTCTTCACAGTAACAGAAACCCTAACTAAGACATATATAAATTAAAATAAAATTTTTTCTGAGTATTTACTTTAGGATTTTCTAGAGCTCATATTCAATGTTTTTCGCATATAAACTAAAATAATTCTGGAATTTAAAACCATATTTCTACACAAGAATAAAAAGTGGTTCATGTGGCATTTATATGAGAAATGTCCCCATAGCTCAGATATCTAAACACTTGGCTAAGGTTGGTAGTGCTGTTTGAAGAGGCTCTAGGATGTACAGCCTCATGAAGAAACTATGAATAAGAGAGGCCATAGCCTAATCCCATCTCCAGTTTACTGTCTGTGCTTTATGCTTGCCCTGTTCTGGCTGCCATTCCTTCCCTGTCATGGACTCCTCCTGTAAGCTGTCACAGTGCTGTATCACAGCAAAGGACACTCGAACAGAAAAACTTATATTTACAAATGCTCACAACAAGCAGCAGCTAACCTCATCAATGCACTAGGCTTCCCTGTGTGGAGAATGATAAGACCATGGCCCACACTCTAGAGAAAAGGCACTCCCAGCGGGTAGAAATGATGCTTTAAAATATTCATGTTATGGTTGTTAAGAGATAAGAGTACAGGTTTGCATGAGACCCTGGGTTTGATCTCTAATGTGCATATATACACAAGTGCGCGCACACACACACATATATACAGACAACACAGAGACACAGGTATGCATGCACACACACACAGAGGTATACAAATACAAATACACACAGTATCTTACACACACAGTCATAGGTAAACAGGTGCATGAATGCGCACACACAATCACACACACATGGTGGCATATTATACATATATGCAGTTATAGGCATACCGGCACTCACAACACGGTAATAGACACATAGGTTCACACACATGCATACACATACACATAAACATGCACATGTGCACACACACACACAATTCACATTGTGGGCAAAACCACAATTTGATGTGCACACATCACTTTAAGAAATTAAGTTTCTGTTATATAGCAATTTCAAATTTCAGCTACTTTAAACCGAGTGAGCATCTAGACTTGGTCCTGAACTAGTCTTATTGTTCTGTTTTCCCTTCCTACTCACAACACAATGGTTCACATAAACTTGCAAATCTAGTCAACAAATCAACCCAAAGGTCTTTTAATAATAAAACACGGTGGTGGGGTTCCCTTAACTCTACCAATTCCTTAGAAACAACATATAAACTGTAAAAATTCCTCTCAGTAGGAACAACAAGCTGAGGTAACAATGATTCATAATTCTTGTCACAGGAACAAATATCATCTTTAATAGTTAAATAATATAGACTAATTGAACAGTAATAAAAAGCAATTCTTTATTACCGTGTCTTGAGACACATAACAGTATTATATAGTAGGCTTTAATTCTAACTCTGCTCAAAAAATCTGTTTTGGGTTGTGAGCAGTGGGGAAGTGATGGAGGTGAGTATGTATCACGCTGGGCAGGAAGTTCTTGACATAGCGGTCATGGTGATTTGCGGGTGGAGTGCATGCACCATCAGAGGCAAACAAAATATGTACATTTCAGGACATACATGAATAGTAAAATGAAATTTCCATTGGAATGGTAACAAATTCTCTATATTCAACTTTAGAAAATTATTAACATATAGCAAACAATTCTAAAAAAGCAAATCAAGAAAGAATCACCTCACACATCTTCCAACGCTTACTAGTTCCAGTGGGTGATAATGGCTTACAGTGGGCACTTTACCTTTGACGTCCCCTCCAGCACAGAAGGCCTTTCCTCCAGCTCCCTTTATGATGATCAGATACGTCTCAGGGTCTTGTTCCCACTTCTACACAAACGGAAAAGATGACGGAGGCTTTTGAGGGCACAGCAAATACAAGCTCATTGAAGACAATCACACACACACACACAGCCTTTCCTAAAACGCATCCAGAGGAATGGATCCCACCCATTGCATTTTATTTTCTAAGTGCAATCTGTGTTCCAGAAATATGTCAAAACTTAAAATTAAGATGAAGAAATATGCCTAATATTTATACAAATATACACCTTTGAGTCTAGTGGAATCCACTCACAGAGGGCTGGCGTGTGGTGCAGCAATTACCTTTCCCCCATGACAAGGTAGAACAGGACTGTTATAGCAGCAGTATTTATTACACAGACAAATTACTTGCGAAGTATTTTAAATCTGTTGGTGATGAGGGTTTGGTGAGATCAGGCAATAAAATGAGCACAATGAGAGCACAGGATGCAAATCAGGGGCAGCCACTTACTTTATAACCACACTACAAAGACCATTGTTCCCATTTCCTCACAGCTCAGGAAAGGAGGTGCAGAGATTCACATGCTATTCAAACATTCAAGTTTCAAATCCACGACTGACTTTCAGCCCTGTACTTTCTACTGTCTCATGCATTTTGCTTTAGAACCTACGATCTTCTCTAAGAATGGCTAAGAAATAGAAAGGAGAAGAGACGGGGGGGGGGGGGGGGGGGGAAGCTCAGTAGAATACTTGATTGGCAGAGAGAGGAAAGCAGAGCTAGCCAAGCAATTTAAAACAGCTATTCCACAGGACATAGAGGACCGCCTTCAGTCCCAGCTGGAGGAACAGTAGGTAGAAGACTGTAAGTCTGAGGCCAGCCTGGGCTACCTAGCCAGACTCTATCTCAAAAACTGAATGACAAAGTGTCTTCAACACAGAAGATCAGGTAGAAGCAGACTAGACTGGTACATGTTAGATCTCAAAGGCAGGACACATGGCTGCCTGGGATACCTATTTAACCTATCAAAATGGACCTGGTCACCAGATTCTCCTAGCATCCCCCAGTCCCTACCTGTTACAGAGTATGGTTAGCATACTCCACCCCTACCCCAAACTTCTCCAGCCCAGAGGCTGGGCTGCCCTTCCCTATTTAATCCAGCCACTTTGGTTACCTACCTGGCCCTTTTCATCTACTCCTTACTCTTCCGGTCAGTCTCCTGGCTCGTTTCCTATGTGGTGTAGCCAGAGAGGTACCCTTTTCCCCCTCTTTGCATGGCCCGATGAAGAGTCATGTTCACTCTGGACTCTCCCAGATGTCCTTGTCTCTCCTACGCTCTCCCTTCTACCGACAATAAACCTCCACCATGCTGAGGAGAGGAAGCACCACAGTCAGATCTCACCCAGCTGCCTTCCAGCTTCCTCAGCCTGGCCTCTCCTCCCTTCTACTGCTTCATCTGTCTTCCTACGCCTGCCTTCTTCACCTTCTTCACCCAGGTTAAGATTAAAGGCGTGAGCTACTACTATTTGGTAGTTAGCCTTGAACTCACAGAAACACAGACAGATCTCTGTCTCTGGAGTTATGGAATTAAAGGCGTAGGTCACCTGGTCTTCCCCATGCTGGGATTAAAGGTGTGAGTTACCCTCTCTGATCCACCTAGAATGACTGTGTGTAGATCTCTGATATTCCAGACTGGTTTTATTAAATATATAACATATCACCAAGAGATTTTATTAAAAGCTCACGGTCTTACTGCAAATGACTTGGCCTCACTACAGCTCCGTGACTAAATATGGCACACTTGAATTCCAACTTCTCACAGATTGTAACAACTTCTGCCAGCATGAGCAAATGATCCCAAAGTATCTCATCTCTAAGGTTTTTAAATTTTGCACACTTAAATCTTTTATCTCTATAGTTTCTCTGTGTTCTTCTCTCAGGGAATCTTTAAAAACTATTGTGTAAACAGTCTTTAACTCAGGATATAACTTCAATGCGTCTGATTAAAGAACCTGTAAAATCTATATATCAAGTCAGCTTAAAGCTTATAACTAAAAGTAAATAATTTTTAAAAAATCTATACATAGGTAATCTTGATTTGCTACAACATATCATATGTGATTCAACTCTTGTTTAGAAAATAGATGTTTTTAAATAGCAACCACGTGACTCTCCTCCATCACGGCTGGTGACCTCATCAAGATTTGAAAGCAAGCATGTGACTGGCATGTTTAATAAGGGTAAGGAGTGCATGACATGTAACTTCACCATCTTATAACTGCTGCTTTATGTCATGATCCTGTGACATAAAGCAGCAATTATAAAATTGTTTATCCCTAATGAGCTCTCTGCTTATCATTATATCTCCTTTTGAGACTCAGGAGACAACAGCAGTTCCCAGAATATTTTGGATTGATATGGATTTTTGTATGATGATAAATGTTAAGGCTATAAAAGTCTCCTCAGATTAACAAAAGTTAACTTAGAGACTTATACCTGACTATGTCTTTGCTAACTGTTCGGCACCAGGCTTCTAGAAAATTTAGATTAACAATATATGTTTGATAAGAAAGGTATATTTGATAATCAAGATTATAAACTCCTAAGGTCCTGTCAGGTTCACCACAGTCTGTCTAGCTTCTTTGTCTTTGCTCACTGCTAAGATTTAGCTATTTGGACAAACTAAGTTATAAAAACGAACAAACAAAAAAATAAAAAAAAAAAAAACTGTGATAGTCTTTAATGGTGTACCATAAAAGGACCACAAAAGTTCCCAGTGTCCCTACAGACTGTATTTATGGTTTAAAGTTTTATTTTGGTGCTAAGGAATCTTGAATTAATTTTTGAATCTTCAACTCTAATTTTTAAAGTTCAAACTAAACAGGATAACACTACAAAATCCTAATCATATAAAAGCTACCAACTTAAACTGTTAAAGATAATTAAGACATACCAGTTAATGTATTTTCAAAATAAAGTCTAAACTCAGGTATGCTTAATAGATAGATGGTCTTCAAACTCTTCAGAGATCTGTTGAATATGGCATTTAAAATGCTTAATGAAAAAGCTTCCCATAATAGACAGAAATGCTCCCAGCGGGAACCCTAAAATCTCCAAAGATTATAGATGAGACACAGCTATTACTTCTAAATTATGGTAACAATAACCACTGGGAAAAACTGCCCCATCCCTTGACTACTGCCAGAGGTCTGCCCAGGCTGCAGACACTATAGATTGACTGCCCTACTCTGCCTGGTCAAAGTAAGGTCAGTCC
Organism: Phyllotis vaccarum; assembly: GCA_033318265.1. Taxonomy (NCBI): domain Eukaryota; kingdom Metazoa; phylum Chordata; class Mammalia; order Rodentia; family Cricetidae; genus Phyllotis; species Phyllotis vaccarum. The sequence continues at coordinate 1,797,594 of JARWLC010000007.1, forward strand.
TTCAAGTTCCTCCACTGAAAAATTTCAGACCTGGGTCTAGCAGCCAATGCTGTTCTGTGTGGCAGCTGAAGAGTAAGTGCTGTCCTGTATTAACACCTGTCCTGTATGACCACCGCCCCCAACAAAGCCACCGGGACCATGGGAGCCTGGGTAACTGTGTAGGTAGTGAGTCTCTGTCATTTTAATTGATATATAGGCAATTTGGGTTATACCTCAGCTCTTCCCCCTAGAAATGAAGAGGCAGATAAAGCCTTGGTGGGAGAGCTGAGTGCTTGTTGCTGCTAAAGCAACAGTTAGTCAGTATCATCAGAGATCTGAAAAGGGTAAATTATAGCGAGAAAGACCCACTACCTAGAAAGTAAACAGAGAGAGAGAAAGGAATAAAAGGAAGAAAAGAAGGGAGGGATGGAGGGAAGGAATCAGGCCTCAGGCTTCACTTTTCTAGACCTACTAGTCTCCAGCTGAGAAAGACAGTTTCCTTTGCTACAAAACTCTGGAAAGAGATAAGCTCTTTCAAAGGTTTCAAAGCAATGTTTTTACTGTTCCTATATTTAAAGGAACTTTCTTTACAATGCTCTTAGAATCAACCACCTGTGATTCATGGCTAACGATTGACTAGGAAAAAGTTTAAATGTGATGTAAGGTCTGAGGGTCTAAGAATGTGTTCTTAGGTATATAAATACAAATTATAAAGCTGTGCAGATAAGAAAGCTTAAATAACTCGTAAGGACCCAAAAGATGTTTAAGATGTGTAAATGCAAGTTATAAAGGTCTCAGAAACTGTATAAAGGTATGCATAAGGAAGTTGTAAAGGTTTTTAAAAAAAATGGCTTAAGGTATATAAAAAATAGAAATGTTTCATATTTCTTTTCTCCTCACTATGCTATTGTTATACCAAAATTTCTAAAGTTCAGAATTTCACTACCAATGGAGTTCTGATAAGCTGGTAAAGCACTGACTACCATCATCAGTCACAAGCTTAAGATTTTAAATTTACTTTGGTTGTCTTCTAAGAATAGACTTAAAAGTGCTTCTCAACAGTGCCAAAAACATCTCTGTCCAATATACATATCCAGCCCTCTGAAATGTTAATGCTTTTAACTCAAAACCATTTCTGGATCCCAAGCTTTTACTATGACTCAAAGGCATGAGTCTACTGTCTGTTCCATAATATGGACTTCAGTGCAGGTCACAAACAGTGGTGATGCTAACGTCTCTAAAACTTTTCTCCTTTTGCAAATTTAAAAAATTCTTGTCGGCTTCAGGGAGTCAACTTGGATCCATCTCTCCCAGGTCAAAGGGACTCCAGATAAATACCCCTAAGTTTTCCTACTGGTCCACTCTTGAGAGTGGCATGCCTCTCTTTTTCCTGGTCTTGGGACTCTCCTCCCACAGTTACCAGGACCATGGGCCGGAAGTTTCAAATATACAGCTTGGATAAAAACAATTTACCCTAAAGTCTTTAACTTTACATTCTGTCCCAGCTGATTTAAATCAATAGTCGACTGCTCCAGCAACTCACCAGCTCCAGGTGTTCCCTGGGAATCTGCACCATAGCCTACTCTGTTCCAAAGCTGCTCCAAGGCAGCCTGCACTTCCCTGGCCACAGAGCCTGGACAGCAACTGAAACAACCTTCTCTCCTCTCTCTCTTCCAAGCTTTGGCCAACATTCCCTTGAGTCCCCAACAATGATGCCCGGGTGCCAGAAGGAAGTAGCCATGGAGAAGATTCTATCACCTTACCATTTATTATCAACTGAAAGGTTGGGAGGTTAGGTCCCAAACCCAGGACAAATAGCTGACTGGCATGCCTATTTAACCTATCAAAGGGGATCTAGCCATTAGGTTCTTCTAGTATCCCTTAGTCCCTACCTGTAACAGGGTAAAACTGACATGCCCCACTCTCTACCCTTTACCTTCTCCAGCCCAGAAGCACGCTGCCCCAGCTTCCCTATATAATCCATCCATATTGGTTACCTGGCCCCTTTTCATCTGCACTCCACTCTTCTGGTCCTGGCTCTCCCCTCCCAGATCTCCACACATGGCCCAACCTAGGGTCATGTTTATTCTGGACTGTCCTCGATTTCCCTGACTCTGGCTACGCCCTTTTGTTTACAGTATGCATTTTCCTCCATGATACCTCCTTCCTTCATTCCCTACACAAATGCTCTGAGAGACTAGTCTGCATCACTGTTTAAAAGGTCAGCGACACGAAGAGTTGGCAGAACCCAGGAAGAAACACGGGAAGTCAAAGCTATGTGAAGAGGAAGGTCTCCCAAGACAGTGAGTGCAGTGCAAGGTTCCACAGGAAAGCACCAATGTTGCTGATGTAACTATGGTGAATAAAATATTAGGAATATTCTCCTACAGTGTCAGGCTTTCAGGCTGTTACGGACCTTTATCTGTGGGTAGATCTGCCGGATCATGTTCAGAGACAGAGCATTGAGGAACTTGGGTCTGTTGAGTGTTATGATTCCCGCACAGCCTCTCCTCTCCAGCAGCACTTCTGCAGCTTCTGTGTGCATGGACATTCTCTGAGTGGACAAAGAATAACTCTGTTTTATCATATACTTACAGCAAAACACACCCCAAGTGCACATCTTTCTAGTAATAACCAAAGGAGTAGCTACCTAGAAACATGGAACATTTTCAGCCTAGACAGATGGAGCAGTGCCAAAGGAAACCATACACATCTTGGACTGAGTCAACTCATCTAAAATACAGCCTCTTCCTAGAGCACCCTGGACTATGAAGTACTCTTAAGTCCTACAGTTTACTACCACATTTCAAATTCTACGTGAGGTGCTTAGAAAATGGGGAGAGCAACTAATTCTTACTATAGTAGCTGTGAACAGCTTGGAAATGGTAGCGTCTGGGCAGAGCTGCGATGTACATAAGGAAAATGGGGGTGAGAATTCCAGGTGAACAACAGCATGTGCTAGCCATAAACATGACTACCTGGAAATGCTCAGGTGGCTAAACATGAATATAAAAAAGGCTGGACAAGAACATGAGTGTGGGAAGAATGAGCAGCAAGGCCAGATCACAGCTTCAGACTTGCACATTCTCATTGGCGGGGCCTTACACAGGACAACTGCACCATAACTGTGTAACTACAGTCCGACACAGTTGTCTTCAATCCAAAGGCTGTCCTGTCTTATCAGATTAGAGTGGTGCACAGATTCTCTAAGAGTCCAGTCAGCATCACTTTTTAAAAGATCAGGGAAACTAAAAGTGGCAAGGTACAGAAAGTGATATGTGAGACAGATGAGCAAAATGACTGTTCCTAGGTGTGAGGGCAAGCACAGGTGAGGAGGGGGGATCTGGGACAGTCTAAAGTGGATATGACCAGACTGAGCTGGGCCATGTGAGGAGAGGGGAGGGGAAGGAAGAGGGGAACCAAGTGCAGCAGCCAGAAGGCCAGAGGCCCAAATGGGGCAGGTAACTACAGTGCCTAGATTATATTCAGGGAAGAGCCTCTGGGGGGAAGGGCAGCTCAAGGCCTGAGCTGAAGAGTTTAGGGTAGAGGGCAGGGTATACCACCACACGTTCTAACAGGTAGGGAGAATCTGGTGGCCAGGTCCACTTTGATATGTTAAGCAGGCACCACAGTACCTGTCAGGAATATGAGTTTAACACACAACAACGTTAGAGGATGGAGACACACACACAAAGCTCTCCACCCCTTCCTTTATCCATTGGCAGTAATTTAACTTCACCAGGTGTTGGAACACGGTCCATGAATGAAGCTGTGTGAGATAAACAAGAGTCCTGTAACCTGTTTCTCCATAACATAGACTGTTGCTGGAATGTGCTTCACGCTCATCCCAAGTGTAGTAACAGGACTGGTTTACTCTGGATTATCCATCATCTTACCCATTACTATTCAAGATGATGATGTTCTTCTAACTGTATACAGCTTGAACCAGTGTCAGCTTTGCTCACATGACCTTGCTTAACCCTCAGAATATAAACTGTCTAACATCTGAATAAAGTTAGCTATTGTGTGACTCCACTATCCCAGGTTCACTGACAAATTGAGTGGTCACATGGGAACCGTGTATAGTATAAAACTGGAAGTCAGTGGGGCTAGAGAGATGGCTCAGGGGTCAAGGGTGCGTACTGTTTTTGCACAGGACCTAAGTTCACTCCCTATCACCCACAACAGGGGCTCCTAACAGCCTATTAACTCCAACTCCAGGAGAATTTGCGGCCTCTGGCTTCCATGGGCACACATACACACAGATACTCACAGACAAAATTAAAAATGGTAAAAATGATCTTAAACATATACTCAAGTTGGAAATTAGTTTAAATTGTAAAATTGTAGCTCAGTGGTGGAGTACTTGCCTAGCATGTACAGATTCCTTAAACTCAATCCTCAGAATTACAAAATTTTAAAAACAAGTGAATTTAAATTTTTACCTGGAATATACTAATTAAAACCATACAGCACACATATGACTACATCTGATAAAATCCAAACAAGTATATTTTGACAGCATTAAACATGTTTTCATTTTCCTTTGTAAAATCATGTTGTGTATTTAATTCTTACGGCAATCCATTACCAGATATTAACCAAAAATAATATGTACATAGAAGAGCTTTAAGAAAGCCTATTGAAGCTGGCTTTCATCCCAGAGGCAGAAGGATCTCTGAGTTCAAGGCCAGCCTGGCCTATGGAGCAAGTTTCAGGACAGCCAGGGCTATGCAAAGAAACCCTGCCTTAAAAAAAATAAAAATAAAAATCAACCTTCCCGTACCCCCACAAAAAAGTAAAAAAGAAAAAAAGAAAAAAGGAAGGAAGGAAGGAGAGAGCCTACTGAATAACAGGAAATGATGCAATGATGCATCCTTTTAATTTGAATTTTTCACCCGAAAAATCCAGTTAACAAAATGATCCCTTGATGTAGATGAGAGATCCCGACAGTATGTCCAGTGTGTGAGTGAACACATGTTGTGGAAGCCTTAACTATTACAGGGCAAGGAAAACAACCCGGTACCCTCTTTAAGGCAGGTTCTCTGCATGCTGCTGTCTGGCAGAGCCAAGACAAGAGAAACTACATCTATGTTCAGATCAGACTCCACAAATGAACAAGGAAAGCTCTTACTGAAGAGGCTGCAGGCTCTAATTCATAGGACCTGTAATGAGAATTGACTGAACTAAATACACAGATGAAGCCCCTGGTGTAGCCCCTGGTGTAGAATATTCATCAGATTCTACAAGAGATAAAAAACTGAATAAAAATTATTTTCCTGTAACCTAACAATGAATGTTTGGCTTTGCAAGGTACAATAGGCCTAATTGCTAAGGTACCAGCATTTATTATTATCAATAACTGTTAAGGTATGAGGTTATTATTTATATATTATACACTGTATTAGTGTTTTTAAAATTTTTTTAAACTTTATTTTATGTATATGGGTGCTCTGTCAGCATGTATGTCTATGCACTAAATGCTTACCGTGCCTACAGATGCCAGAGAGGACATAAGATCCCCTGGAACTGGAGTTACATAGCGCTGACAGCCACCACGTGGGTGCTGGGAACTGAATCCCAGTCCTGTGCAACAACAGCCAGTTTCTTCAGCACTGCTGAGCCATTTTCCAACCCTCATGATAAATTTTTAAAATATCTTTTTAACACTTTGAATCACTGTATGGTAAAGAGAAACTACAATAAACTAAGTTTTTAAGCATTTTAAGATTAAGTTGTAGACTCAGTATTTAAAACCGGGACAGTCAGACTTACCCACACTTGTTAAAACAGCCTCACTACAGAGTGTGTAGAGGGGCAAGTCTTCTCATTGCAGTTTTGGGGCAGTGGTTAGGAAGCCAAGGAAACCTGCCGTCCCAGGAGTGCCTACTTCCCTAACAGTGATACTTCAAAGCTGTACCGTAAACAGCCAAACAAAGTCCCACCTTACCAGGTGCTGCAGAACAATACTGCATCTTCTGAGTGAGCTGAACCTGAAACAGACACACACTGCAGTGAGTATGGTAACAGGTAACCATGTATTGCTGTACACTCTTCTAAATGTAACCGGGACAAAACCTTGACAACAGACTTAACAGCAATGAAATGATGCACCATCTCAAAGGATGTGGGCAGCACCCTGTCCCATGTGTTTTGGGAACTGTCTTGGGGACAAAAACAGGTATTAAACCCCTACTTACAGGACACCAAAGATGAACCAAAGTAACTCCACTAACATGCAACTTGGGGAACCATTGATTTTACTTACAGAGATGAGGAGGGATTTGGGTGACTGTAAAGCAGCCACAACATAAGAATATCTTGTCCCATCACAGATGTTGGCTATCTCATATCTATAAAGATAGAGTCCTTACTTCTGCTAATCTTCTATGATCTATACCCTCTGGCACCTTCCAAGACTATATGGCCATGTGCTAATAGGACATGCAGAAGGCTGGAGGTACAGAAAGGAAAGGCTGGGATCTCCATGAAGGTCTACAAAAGCTCCCCAGACCTAAGAAGATTGCTAACCGTCAACAAGTCTGGGCTCAGCATGTGTGTGATGTGTGTGCATGTGTGCAAGTGAGCATGGCGTGTGTATATATGGGGAGTGTTTGAAAATTTACATTTGTTGCAGGTCTTAGCTAGGGTTTCTATTGCTCTAAAGAAACACCATGACCACAACAACTCTTATAAAGGAAAACATCTAATTGGAGTGACTTGCTTAGAGTTCTGAGATTCAGTCCATTATTATCATGGTGGAACATGGTGGTGTGCAGGCAGACATGGTGCTGGAGAAGCAGCTGAGAGTCCTATATTTTGCAGGCAATAGGAAGCGTTTTGTGACACTGAGGGTGGCTTGAGCATAAAAGGACTCAAAGCCCACCCCAACAGTGACACATTCCTTCCAAGGCCACACCCCCTCCACACCTCCTAATAGCAACTCCCTTTGGGGACCATCTTCTTTAAAACCACCACCACAGCAAGAAAATGAGAAACTGAAGATTAGGGAAGGCAGTGGCTAGAAAGCACCTAAGGAGAGCTTCCAGAACACAGGTATTAGCCACAGGTATCCTTGGTTTGTGAACATCAATCAAACTGCATCTTTATGCTTTCGGCTTTTTCAGAGAGTTCCTCAAAGACAGTATCTCTGGCTCTTGGTAAACTCACAAGGTAGTGACTGAAATCAGAAAATGCTATCACTAGGATGCACTGTGAAGTACGCTAAAGACATCAAACTTAAGACACTGAGAAAAACAAACCAGGAATGCGTAGGAGCAGCCTTAAGGAGGACCATGCCATCTGCAGACATGCACAGGGCATGACAGAATTAATAAGCTGCCAGGTGTCAGTGTTTTTCAGTTATACTGGGAGCACATAAGATGAATAACGGAGAAAACGGGAAATAAAGAAAGCCTAGTAACATAACCCTACTTATACATATGTTAAATGGTTGTATATATAAGCAATTGAAATCCAAATGATTATGTTCAAATTGACAATACAATCCAAAGAAAGAAACTGCATATTTGTTTAAATATCTCACAATTTACTCTTCTAGCTTAGCATATTTTGAATTTGCTTCACCATAGTGAAAACTTCTGCCCCTGGTCCAGTGTTCTATCACGTGTGTGGACATTAGAGTCTTCTGAAGACCCTTGCCACATTCCAAAATTCTGGTCACAACACCCCAGTTAGATATCAACTGCAGAGGTGAAGCCCAGGTATAGGGTTTTTTGTTTGACAAAATGAAGACTACAAAGTCCAAGCTAGTTGTCATTAAAATAAAAAACATTAGAAAAATTAGCCTGAAGGGACAGTAACCAGTAACTTAGGAGGATTTTCCAGAAAGGGTTTTCATGCAGGCTTTATGCCCATGCTGAGGCCAGAGGTCAAGGATGAATGTGACCGCTTCAAGGCCTAATTTCAAGTCCACCATTAACTTTGGACAGTCTTCCACTGAACCTGTTAGACCAGATTTTCCAGCAAGCCCAGAGCTTCTGTCTCCACCTCCTAGTATTGACCTTTTAAGTGGGTGTGTCATGCCTGGGCAAGTCCTTCACCAACTAATCTATCCCCAACAGACTTTTAAATCTGCAATACTTGACTTATACACCCCAACACCCAACTGGGGGGAAAAAAAAGAGGAAAAACGTCTACTTGACTCAATTTTGTCTTTGGAAACTTTTCAGTATTAAAAGAAGTATGAGCTGCACACACCCATGAGCATGACTGTTGGCTTATTCTCCAGCCAGGGGGGGGAGTTATTTCTTCCAAACCACAGTCTTAGGCCAGTGCTCAGTTCGGGGTTATCATGGGTGCTGAAGTCTGGCAGATCTAAGTAATGATTTGAGAACCGCCTGATCACAAGAGGACATGAGTCCCAGTTTAATTTACGAGATACGGTTCTGCCAGAATCAAGAACTTAACCCACACCAACCACACTCAAGTGCAAAGCACTGGGCAAGGAATTTGCAGGTCCCAAAGATCCAGGACCAATCACAAGGGAAGGAAAGAAAAGCTGAGTATAACTAAAATCTCCACCATTTTCTATATATCCATACTGCTTCCATTTAGTGGATTCATACTTAACATTCATTTAAAATCTGACACTGGGGCTTGGGATGCACCTGGTGGTACAGAATTTAGTTCAATCTCTAGTACTACAAAAACATAAAATACGGTATTTGAGAATTCAGTCTCCAAATTTATTCCAAACTTATCTATTTGGTATTTGAGAAATCAGTTTCCAAATTGCTTTTTTTAAATTGCCTCCAAGACTGCCATCTGGTGGACAGGAAGGGCGAACACACATCTCAGCTAGTGTTGAAGTCTTTGTTCAGATATCAAGATTATTTAATCCTTGCAGGCGATAAACGCTGGAAACCTGATTTGAAAGGCAAATTATTTGCTACCATCAGAGCCCGTGGAAGAAACTGAAGGGCACAGAAATCCTCCTGAGATTATAACACATAGGAAGGTGTAAAAACAACTCTGGTAGCATTGCAGCCCACGCCTTTAGTCCCTGCACTGGGGAAGCAGAGCAGGCAGATGTCCGTGAGTTCCAGTGAAGCCTGGTCTACAAAGTGAGTTACAGATCAGCCAGGAACACACGGTGAGACTGTCTCAAAGCAAAAACGGAAACACCACCATCATTGAGAACAAGTTTCAGAAAACTTGTTGCAATTCTCCAATAAAGCAAATACAAACTTACAAAAGTCACACAACTCAGACATGGAACTGTTCAGGCAAGAGAAGGAGAGAAAGAAGGGCTGAGACACTGGTAGGTAAGTAGCCTGTGCTGATAAATTGGGTATATAATAATAATAATAATAATAATAATAATAATAATAATAATAATCTGGAATATCAGAGGACAGAGCCACCACAGAGCCAAGCCAGAGGTCAGGGAGTGGTGACTGACCCAGGCCTTTAATCCCAGCTCAGAAACCTTGAATTAGGAAGTAAGGTAGCTGGGCAGAGGGAGGGGACAGAGGAGTTCAGCTTCCCCTTCTGCTTCCCTGGCTGTGGAGAGACTGGAGAATTCCTGGAGGCAGGCCTGAGGAGTTGGTAGGTGAGAAGTGGCTGAGGTTTGTTTCTCTATCTCTTTGATATTTCGGCTTTTCCCCAATATCTGGCTCAGGGTTTTTATTATAATACAAAATAGATTCCGTCCGATATAGGGCAGAAAGCCTTGTGAGTAACTCAGGGGTGAAAGGACAGAAAACAGTGGCACGGTAGCTGAGCTGTGGTGAGAAGGACGGAAAGGAGGGACTTCAGGGGACAACGGGGAGAGTTGGTCCTGAGACGCTGCTTTCCAGTGAGATAGGAATTTGATTTTTAGGTGCTGTGTGCTGCGACATGGAGCAGAAATATTCATCAACAAACAAAGAGAAGATCCTGAAGCCTAAGAGAAAATTAGGACCGCAGGCCCAGCCGGAGCTGACTCCCAGAGACCCTGGAACCTCTGTCTGCTTGTCAGAAGTAAATGCAAACATGCAGTGCACAGCGAACCTCTGCGAGTGTTTTGTTATTTTCTTCCTGTTTAGTCAAGTTATTTTAAAGCCACAAACATTTTTGAGATATTGCCTAAGCTGCAGTTTTTCAGCTTTCCCAGAAAATAAAAGTTTTTAAAAGCCACCCTGTTAGTTGTGGGGATAGTGTATCTATATTATATCTAAACTACACTATTAACCTATTAATAGCGAGTCTACTAACTGCATCAGAGCCAGAGCTGAGAAGCTGCCTCTCTACTGAAGAACCTTCTCCCTCACCCAAATCCCAACTGGTTGTTAGAATTCTGTTCTAGAAGCCACACCCTGAGTTCTGAGTTCAAGCTCCATTTAAGAAAAATTCCCACCGCCCCGATTCCTTCTGTTTGTCTCAGCCCCCCCCCCTTTCTCTCCTTTTCTCTCCCTCTTTATCTTTTATTCTTTTATAATAATAAAGTCTTTCTGCGTAGATCCTGACTAAGCGCTCAGTTCTGTCACTGCCTCTCACTGTCCCTCTTACCACACGGGGCATGAGGTCTCTATGCTATAGCCAGTCACCTAGGTAAAGCGTGTACCATACGAGATCACAACACTGATTGCTCAAGCTTGGTCTCCAGGTTTGTGTCTCCTGGCACTGGGAGGAGGTAAAAGGTATAACAGAGCCTCAAAGTTTGCACCTTTGTTGAACTAGGAGAGAGGTGGCAAGCAGCAGGCACCAAACAATAGAGTTAAGCAGAGGACAGCAGGTGTACTGTTTAACAGCAATCTCTTTACAGAGTTAACCTCTATCTAAAGATGGTGTTACCCTACCTATACTTTCTCATTTAAAACACTTATCAAGGTCAGTAAATAAATAGGACTTTATCTTAAGCTTACTTAAGGATTTCTGGTAAGCATGTCTGGTCCTTACTGCCTGCAGAATAGCTGGTACCCAAAACAATGCCTCAGGGCAGCTACAACAGATTAGTAAGAAAGTAAACTAAGACCCAGATCCTTGAGATCCAGGCTAGTGAACTCTTATTTTATCTCATTGCCAAGAGAGTTTCTAAGCAGATGAGCAGCAGGCAGGCAATGAAGTAACACTCAGTAAGGTTTACCTAGCAGTCACACACAGAACTTACTCAAGCTGGAAAGAGTAAGTCCATCAAGTTTCTGCAAAATTAACAAGGGCTAAATTGAGGGTGTTGTATAAATTTAAGTCTGAAAGAAAGCAAAGTAAGTTTGGGGAGTATTGGAGGATTAACATTAGGAAATGACTCTAAGTCCTACCAAAGAGATGCTTGTGTATTTATTTACTGCTTCCTCAGATAGCCATGAAGTAGCAAGAACTCGGATAAAGAAAACTGTGACAGAGGCACAATAGAATTTTATAGCAGGAAAGAAAAAAACATGACATTTGTAGGAAGATGGGAACTGGAAGTTACTGTGTCTTGGGATTTCTACTGCTGTGAAGACACATCATGACTAAGCAACCTGGGAAAGAAATGGTTTGTGTGGCATGCACCTCCATATCACTGTGCATCACTGAAGGAGGCTGGAGCTGACGCTGGGATGGAGAGGTGCTCTCTATGGGCTTGTTCCTCATGGCTTATTCACCCTGCTTGCTTGGAACATCCAGAGCCACCAGTTCAGGAGTGGCACTACCCAGTGAACCTGGCCCTCACACATAAATCCCTAATTAAGAAAATGCACTACAGGATTACCTATGGCCCCATCTTTTGGAGGCATTTTTCTCAGGAAAGGTTCCCTCCTCTGGAATAATTACAGCTAGTGTTGAGGTGACCTAAGAACTAGACAGCACACTTTGGAGTCAGATGAATACAGCATGCTTTATATGTGGTTGCCTGGTGTGTGTGGGTGTATATGTATGTGTGTATACATATGTGTGTGTATATGTGTGTATATATGTGTGTGAATATGTGTGTGGTGTATATGTGTGTATGTATATGTGAGTGTGTGTTTATATATGTAAGTGTGTGTATATGTGTGTGTGGTGTATATGTGTGTGTATATATGTGTGTATCTGTGTGTGTGTGGTGATATAAGAATAGGGCATAAAACTAAAACGGAACCATGGGTTCAGAAAAGGGTCTTAAAGGAAGGCTACACAGAGGGTAGAGATGGGTGACTTCAGGAGAAATGGAGGAGTGGATGAGGACTTATGAGCAGGAAGTGGACAGGCCAGCAGGGTAGGAGCGGGAGGCTCAACAACAAAATCAGTATTACAGAATGGCCATAATCACATCATTACTTACCATGCTGATCCAAAAAAACTAGTGAACACGTATTTCAAGTGCAACTGAGGCATCCAGCATAGAGCTCAAAATATATCAGGCTATACAATACATTCGAGAGTTATCTTCATAGACGTGATGTATGGACAAAGAAACCACCCAAGAGCATTGGCACTACAGTGGAGAAAGGTGATGGCAGGAACACCCAGCAGCACCAGGAGCCAACTGAGGTCAGAGTTCAATGTCATTGCCCAATTAGATCAACCAAGACACACAAGCCCTTTTCCTTTCAGAAACACTCAGATCCAGCACACATGTGGAGTACACGCCTCTTGAGTGTATGGCCTTGGCTCCAATCCCTTTTTGCTAGGGACATACCCATTCCAGGACTGCATCTAGAAAAGGCACCTGGAATCAATACTACGCAGTTCTGTCCTGGCCTGACCTAATCCAATCAATACTACCCAGTTCCGTCCTGGCCTGACCTAATCCGTTCACATGTTGAAATGTGGGGTGAAATAGGAACAACCTGAACTAGGTAATGACAGAATCTTTCAAAATGAAGTTAACTTTGAAAAATGGTTCCCAATAATTTGGAATTTGCCGTCATCAGAAAAGCCAACAATGAATATAGGCGCAGATGTTAGGATTTATCACAAAAGAAAGAAAAAAGAAAAGCAATGTGTAACAACTACTTGAGAATCAAACCCCTGGATACAATGTTAGGTACTTTCCCCCAGAAACAGCAGTGTTTTCAAGATTTATCTTTAAGTATGTGTGTGTGCCCACGTGAGTACGAATGTCCCATGAGTCCAGAAGAGGCTGTCAGATTCCTTGGAGCAGGGAACAGAATCCCAATCCTGTCTTTAAGAGCAGGTTCTTAAAGCGTCTCTCTAGCTTCAACAGTAACTATTTATTTAGAACAAATTCCCATTCATTTCTTCCCTGGAACCTCCCAAAACAGTAAGGCATAAGAAACATTCAGCGGAATAAAGGTGAGTTCCACTGTCCAGATGCTTCTAGACCACACATATGTCTAAACACTAAAACATGTCAGCATCCAAAAAGGTGAAGCACAGCACGGGGGACAATTAAAGTTTTTGTTTATGGCGGTGGGAAAAAGCGAAGCCCCTAGAATGAGTGCAAGCCACCACATTCTCTTTGCAGAGGTGGGGTTGCAGTGATAGGCACTTTTAAAAAGTTAACATTAAATGTCCACAATACTGTTCTGTGAATTCCAAACATTCGCGCTGCTGCTGCAGTTTGCTGAAAAGGTAATCAAGTTCCTCTACCCGGATCCCAGATACACAAACATCACACCTGTGTGACCAGACAAAATATCCCACACGGTCAATTGGGTGGCACGTCCCCAAACTGCATCCAGCTCCAAGGCAGTGAATAGGAGTCAAAAGAAAAGAAAGGCCAAGTCTGAATACAAGATTGAGAGAGAAAAATGAAGTTGTCTTTGCAAAAAAAGGTGCTAGAGGAGAGCAAAGGTTGAGGACCCCTGCGGATACGGACGGTGTGCACCGATGGGTCACAGGCCTGTCGTGGACACTCTCGAGCCCTTAGCCGCTGGCTCGCTCGCTGACTCACCTCGACAGGAGCCGCCACAAATCCTGCTGCCCCATGGCCTAAAAACCCAGAGCTAAAAGAGAGCCCTGAGACCAGACAGACATGCGCACATCAGACCCGCCCACAGCGCCGGAGCCCAGGAGAGCCGCGGGCACCAACAACAAGTCCTCCGGACGGCCAGAGCGGCCTATAGCCTGCATTTCCGGTGCGCTACGCTGACGGGCGGGGCAAAACAAGAGCGGGAGGAAATGAGTATGAGCGAAGGGCGTGGCCAAGGCGGGGCGGGGCCTGGTTTGGGGCGGGGACTAGGGGGAAGCTGGGAGGAGCCACGCGAAGGCGGAGAGAGCTAAGTAAGGCAGGTGAGAAGAAAATCTGGAATTGAGTTGAAAAGGGAAACCGAGTTTGCTCCCTAGAGGCCGTCTTTGAAAATGCCCAAGCGGTCATCTAAATTTGGCCTTCAGGCTTGACCAGCAGGGACTGACTGATCTGAAGGAGTTTTGTGAAATTTTAATAATTTTTAAATGAAACGGTAAATTTAAACGAGACCTGACCATGCATGCACTCCTGTAATCCCAGCACTCAGAAAGCTGAGGCAGGAAAATGCTCATCAGTTGCAGGCCACTCTGAATATATAGCAAGACCCTACCTTAGAAAAATAATCAAATTTAGTGTTCTTTGAGAATCAAACATGAAATGCATTTGATGTCAAGGAGAGCTCAGAGTCCTTTAGTACTCTACATAGCTGAACTTGCTTTCAAACATTTCTAGTTGTTTTGAGGAAAGTTATAGATTGCTCAGTCTCCCTCTGACAGACGAAAATATCTGATTAAGAGACTGTGCTCACCAGCTAAGCTAGAAATCACTTTTATCAGAGAAACCACATCTACACCAGAAAACAGCTTATTTAGTAAAAATTCATATTTAATTGCCCACCACTGTGGAGTTGCCTCTAGACTCACCCAGACGCCTATGTGTAAGCATTTCATCACCAAGTATTGATATATTATTAATAACTGAGGAATTGGGGGGATAGTTTCAGAGAGTGGGAAGTTAAAGGAGTGTGTGTGTGTGTGTGTGTGTGTGTCTGTGTGTCTGTGTTGGGAATGCCCACTAAGGCATTCCACGAAGCATTCCATAAGCACTCATCCACTATATCCTAGCCTTAAAAAGGTTGTTAAATATGGCATTTAGGAGACACACTATGACATTCGATCAGAAATTATCTTTCTAGCCTAGGTCAAATATAATAACATGCAGAGAACAGAGGAAGCCAACAGGCGCCATACAAGCAGAAGACACCAGACACAAGGAATTCCTGACTTTTCATTAGTCCTCAAAGCTACCAGGAAGGGATGAATGTGTTAGCCTATCCAGCATTCGTTACTGGAAAGATGAACAATTCCTACTCTGGCCAGAGCCAAATGATCCTTTTCCTGGCTCCATGTGAATAGGGCCGGTGCTTCATAGTCTCCTTATTTAGAAGGTTCTATTTTGATTTCATGATCTGCTATTGAATTTTTTACTGCATTAATTAATTAATTTGTTATATGTACCTGTACACATTCAAGTTTTATGGTTCAAGTTCAATACAGGGGTCAGAGGGCAGCTTGCAGAAATTGGTTCTCTCCTTCAACCGTGTGGGTTCTCAAGGATGGAACTTGGATTGTTAGGCTTGGAGGCAGTGCCTTTAACCAACAGACCATCTTGATAGCCACTTATTAATCAATTTTGAACAAGTGACCCTACATTTTCACTTTGTACATTAAGAAGTAGTGAGGACAGTCTCAGAATTGCTTTTGTTTGTTACAGTAGGGCCATGACCAAAAGCAGCTTGGGGGGGGAAAGAGTTTATTTCAGTTTACAGTTTGTATATAGTTTCTGCCCTGACTTCAAGGGAAGCAGAGGCCATGGAGGAACTCTGCTTGATGGCACATGTGCCTACCTTGGGCACATAGTGTATGATCAGTAGGTGGACCTTTCAGCCCTTCACTGGTAGTATTTTTCAAGGTTTGTTCACAATGTAGCATGTATTAACACTTCACCTCTTTTTCTTATTACATAATACTTTTACTTTGGTAGAACTGTATGTGAAGGGGAGGAGGGAGGGATAAAGAAGAGAGAGGGGAAGTTTGTTTAGGATAAACTTGGGCATTTTAGGATAACCCTGAACTCCTGATCTTCATGTTTTACATTCCCAGTTCAGGAGATTACAAGATGCCTGCATTAAGTGATGTTGGGGACTCGACCATGGGCCTCATGAACACCAGGCACTCTACCAACTGAGCTACTTCCCAAGTTCTGGATGTAAAGCTTTTCTGTCCTGATTTGTTTTTAATTCTTCGTCGGTTGATGAATATTTTGTTATCTCCACTTGGGGCTACTGAGAATAGTGATTCCATTAACTTCCATGTGTCGTCTGTGTTCATTTTTCTTGTACATGCATGTAAAATTGGAATTGTCGGACAGTGGAGTAATTCTTTAATCACGTAAGAAAGTGGCTGGAGGGTGAAAAGAATGTCTGGTTGTTCTATATTCTCATCAAAATCCTGTATTATAACTCATAGTTTTGTCATGCTGGGGCGTGCAGTGTTATCTCACTATGGTTTAGATTTTTATTTTCATAGTCTTTAATATGTTGAACACTTTTTCATTATCTTGTTACTATTTTTATAAAGTATCTGCTTCATTGTCTTGCCCACTTTTAAATAGGCTCTTCTATTATCCATTATAATTATCTCGTTCTAAGTCACCCCACAAATTAAGCAGCTTAAAGCAGTCACTTTCTCCCAGAGGCCCAGGAATCAGAGATGAACCAGGTGATGCTGGCCCAAGAGCTAATGAGGTTGCAAAGTGGTGGCTATGATTGAAATTTTCCAGATGCCCTCTCTGGACAGGAGGAATCACTTCCAAGCTTCAAGTTCTCACTCTGTGGACCTGTCCAGAGGCTACCCACATGCAGAAGCTGCCTCCTACCAGAGCACAGAGTCTTAGAGAGACAAACACCAACACAGAAGCCAAGGTGTTCTTATAACCTAATCTTGGAGGCAATTTACTAAGGTTTATTCTATTGGTCACATCAGGGAGCCCCAAGACCTACAGAAGGCTTGGGTACTAGGTGGCAGAGAGCCTTAAAGACTGCTTGGAAGCTGGTTATTACATTTTTCTTTTTTTTTTTTCTTTCCCAGTTGCCAAGCAGTCATTAAGATGTGTCAATCATTTCATTGAAAGATTTTTCAAATTCTTCCTCCTCAGCACTCCACATCTTCTGTGCTACTCACCGCTGTGATTCATTCCAAATCCTACCCCTGACCTCCCAGTTCAAGCACAACTCATTATGCATTTCACATACAGCCTGATGTGGGATGTCTTTCTGTTCACTGTCAATATACTTTCTTACCGTTTGTTAAAGAAGCTGTTTTGGCCTTCAGTAAGGCAGCTTAGAGGCAGGTGGGAAATCCAGCATACATAAAGGAGGAGGGCAGAGTCAAGCCGAGACACCGCATGCTGCTGCCCAAAGAAGCAAGATGTGGAAGTACCAATAAGCCACTAGCCATGTGGCAAGACAGAGATTAATAAGAATGGGTTGAGTAAAGTTGTAAGAGCTAGTTCGGAATAAGCCTGAGCCATAGGCCAAACAGTTTGTAATTAATATAAGCCTTTGTGTGATTATTTGGGACTCAGCAGCTATGGATCCTTAGTTGGGAAAGATTCCTCCAGACTACAGCCTGGACAGGCCAGAGAAATTCTGACTACAACAACCAATTAAGATATCAAATTTTGTTTACTATCCAGCTACTAAATAATCTCACAGTTATGTGTACCTGTATTGCCAAAACCAGACAAATGGGGATATTGAACCATTGAAATGCAGTTAATCTCACTGAGAAAACAAAATTCTTAAATTTTGAATTCAAACCAAAAGCAGTATGAAAAATAGATTTAGTGTGTGTTAAGTTGACAATATTTTAGATATACTGAGTTACAAAAAAAGTCATAAAAATTAACTCTCAATGTCTTTTTTCAGTTTTCAGAAACATTTTAAATTTTGCATGTGGCTTAAATTCTATCTGTATTAACCAGCAATAGCCTGTCACGTTCAATTCCAGTTAACTGACTTGGGACCAAAAGAATCCAGACTCCACCTTACAATCATCTGCCCTTGTTTTCTGTTTACTCTTCTTCACTCTGGGCGTCCCCCCTCACATGCTGACTTTCTGTCCCTCTGCCTTAGCTCACTCGTGTCTTATATCACAAAAGCTGTTCTGCTTCTGGCCTTTCTAAAGGCGATCAGTGGGGCCGGATCGCCCTCACATCCGGTTGCCTTGTCATTTCTTATTCTGCATGTGTAAAGGAGCAGCCTGGTGGAGCCCAGTTTTTTAGAGGTGCATGAGGCTGAGGAATGAAATCTTCTGGTCTTTCTCCTTCTTGCTTAGTACCTACAAGTAAATATACCTTCACGGTCAAATGGTTGTTAGTATGTCAAAACACTTGTTTTTATTGAGATGCTTTTGATACAACATGTTAGATCATGGTTTCTTCTCTCCTAATTTTCCCCAGATCCTTTCCATCTCCCTGCCCACCCAACCCCGTGCCTTCTTTCTCTATATTTTTTTTAGAAAACAGACAAACAAAAACAAATCAGAATAGAGAAATAACAAACACTCACACAAAGCCTCATTAAAACACAAAATCAAAACCCATAACAAATAAACAAATGACCAATGACACAAAAGAATTCCCAAAAAAGCAATATGAGACAAAAAGTCTACAGAAATATTTTGAGTATGTTTTGTGTAGGCATCTACTGTGGGGGATGGGCTGCCCTTCAGTGTGGTTGATATACTCAGGGAAGACCACTGGAGAAAACAGATTTCTCATTTGCAAGTGGATATCAATTAGAGATGACTCCTTGGTTAGGGATGGGAGCTCATGCCCACTTCCCACACTTAGCGATGGACCCTTTGAACCTAGGAAGGCTCTGCACATGCTGCCGAGGTTGCTATGAATTCATATCTACCGTCAGTCCTGCTGTGACTGGAAGTCCATTGTGTTGGCTCTTACACTCTTTGTCCCTCCTCTTGCATCCTGAGCCCTGAGGGGAGGGGTTTGATGGAGACACCCACTTAGGACTGAGTGTACCAAACTCTGATGGAGACATCCACTTAGGGCTGAGTGTACCAAACTCTGATGGAGACATCCACTTAGGGCTGAGTGTACCAAACTCTGATGGAGACATCCACTTAGGACTGAGTGTACCAAACTCTGATGGAGACCATCCACTTAGAACTGAGTGTACCAAACTCTGATGGAGACATCCACTTAGGACTGAGTGTACCAAACTCTGATGGAGACACCCACTTAGGGCTGAGTGTACCAAACTCTGATGGAGACACCCACTTAGGACTGAGTGTACCAAACTCCGATGGAGACATCCACTTAGGACTGAGTGTACCAAACTCTGATGGAGACATCCACTTAGGGCTGAGTGTACCAAACTCTGATGGAGACATCCACTTAGGATTGAGTGTATCAAACTCTGATGGAGACATCCACTTAGGACTGAGTGTACCAAACTCTGATGGAGACATCCACTTAGGGCTGAGTGTACCAAACTCTGATGGAGACATCCACTTAGGACTGAGTGTACCAAACTCTGATGGAGACATCCACTTAGGACTGAGTGTACCAAACTTGCATTTCTGCATTGTCTAGTTGTAGGTCTGTTAGTTCCCATCTACTACAAGACGAAGCTTCTGTAATGACTGAGTGAGGCACTCACCTATGAGTATAAAGAATACCATTAAAACTCATGTTATTGCTGTGTTCTTTTAGCGGAATAATAGTATGTGCTGCTCTCCTAGGCCAATGGTCTATCTAATCTCAGGTTTTTGGCTGCCCAGATAGACATAGGTGCCATCTCATGGAGCAGGGCCTTAAATCCAGCCAGGATGTGATTGGTTATTCATTCCCACAACCCATACAGCAGTGGTATCATTCAGATCACTTTTCATCATTGTAGATCACAGTGTTCATAGCTGGGCTTTACTTGTCACCTCTGGGAGCATGCACAGTGCCTTCAAGTACAGTCAGTAGAGGCACCCGCTCAACTCCCCTGTGTTCAATGAGGTAGACAACTGATTTTTTTTTTAATTTTGTTTTGTTTTTCAGCAATAGGGCCTTGTCATCAATTTGTAGAGAACAACCAGTAGCTTGGCAACACCCTAACTTAGTTTGGGGCTTCCATAAGGTCCCTTTGGCCACTAGCTCAACTAGATGTAACCCCACTTGGTGGCAAGAGATGTCCAGTTGGGACATTATTTCCTCCATTCTTTGGTGACTCTAGATTTCTTGAATGTATGTATGCTTTTTAAGAGGTTTCTACAGTAGTAGGTTTCCGTATAGTCCTTCAAATTGCCTTTCATATTACTTGTTCCTCCCCACACTCGCTTCCTTCCACTCCCCTCCCCTTCCCTCCCCTCTCCTCCCCTCCCCCAGTTAACCCACTCTCCTATCTTTCCATAACTGCAGACTCTATTTCCCACTCTTGGGAGATTACCAAAGACCTGAGAAGTCACCTTACAGATGTTAAGGTAGACCTATGACATAATCAGCCTCACTGAAGCACATCTGTCCCGTGTGTCAGAGGATATGCATCTGGCTCCCACACGAGTCCCTGTATCTTTTAATACCTTCATTCCAACTTGACTTGTAAGAGATTTTTACTTTCCCTGGCTGGACCAATATCAACTATATTCCATCACATCATCCATGAGAGCACTTTAATATACTTATTTGTTTTTTGTTGTGCTAACTAGCCAATTTATTTCTGAACTCAAGTAGGGCAAATTAATTAGTACTGTATGAGTTTGCTGATGTTTCTTTTAAGATTTAGTTTTTATGAGCGTGTTTGCTTGAACATGTCTATGTACCACATAGCAGCCTGGTCCCTTTAAAGGGCATCAGGTCCCCAAGAACTACAGTGACAGACAGTTGTAGGTTACTTTGTGAGTGCTGGGGACTGAGTGAGAATCCTCTGAAAGAGTAGCAAATCTATCTAGCTGCAGAGCCATAGCTCATTTTGAACAGTGAAAGGGTCACTGCGGATTAGCGGTCCATGAGGTTTAATCATCTGTGGCCTGTGGGGCTGTTCATAGGTTCCAAGTTTAGGGAAACTGTCAGACAAGACTGACTTATTTTTCAGGTCATCAACTTAGGCTCGTGCTCATAGAATCACTTTAAACAGCAGCCGATACAATAGGAACATTAATAAAGTAGGGAAAACTTTTCAATGGTTTCTGTTAAATAAGAAATGTGTATGTGTCCAGAACAGTCAAGAAAACTGAGACCCAAAATATCAACAGTGCACAGCTGAAGAAATGCATGACACACTTCTTATTCACACTTACACGCCTTATTGTTCTACTTAAGAATGTGCAGTCCTAATAAAAGCAAACAGAGTTAGATTTTTATGTATTTACTTATTTTTATGAGTATGGGTGTTTTGTCTGCACGTATGCCTGTGTACCATAAATGTTCCAGTGCCCACAGAGGGCATCAGATCTCCTACAACTGAAGTTATAGACTGTTGTAAGCTGCCATGTGGGTCCTAGCAATCAAACCCTAGACCTCTGGGAAAGCAGATAATGGATCTTAATAACTGAATAACTTCTCTGGCTCCCAAACATGGATTTAAACATGTTATAAGCCATATTTTTACTCTGGGGTTGGTAATTCCATAAATCCCTCCTATGGAGTTGCCATTCACCGTATATAGTGACCATATCCCATCCTAGAAAGTAAAAAGTTGATAGTCCCTCTGAAACAGATCCACTAGAGAACAAACTTGAACACATTGCTTCTCTGCATGACATGACATATTCTCCAGTAATTAAAAGTAAAATACATCACACATTTACAGCATAAAATGTGACACTGGCATTTTAAAGACTGCACTGTTTTTAATACCAGCCTTAGTACATAGTAAAAATACAATGTGCACATATCACAGGAGGTCAACTCCATTTATTATAGAAAATATTTATGTTATGTAGACACAGTTTGCTAAGTTTATGAAGCCTGTGACATTAACAAGACCCTCAGAGAACTGGGTAAGCAAGGGCCTCTGCAATCTATCACACTAAATGCATATAACTCATATACATAATATAAATTTTAGAGCATGTGAATGTTTCTGTATTTCTAAATATATATATATATATATATTTCTTTGGGGAGGAAAAATAAAATTAAATGTGTGTTGAAATGGTATTCCTTTTCTATATACAAGAAAAAGCTTGAGTGTTTTTCTAAATCTCTTCATTGCTCAAGTATTTGGTATTCAGAAATTTTCTGCTGTCATTCAACATTCATTCTCTCCTGTGGAAAACAAAGAGGTAAGGGAATATAAAAATCATAATTATTGATATGAATAATCTTTATTACTATAATGTTCAGAAATCTTCCACTGAAACTCTTCCTCCCAAAACATAGGTCAACAAAGAAAAAGTGACTCACTGATTCCACAGTACTGGCGGCAAAACTGATTTAAATGTGTATAATCTCTGCTTACATTTAGGGACAAAAAGACGGTGGAAGGGCATGGCAGGAACATTGTATTTTTAAGGTTCCAAATAGATAAAGGAGGAAACAGTTTTCAGTGGGTAAAAGACTTATGGGAAATGGTACCATCAAGGATTTGTTTCCCCAAGTTCTGACTTTGATGTCACCAATGATACAAATCAGAGTCAGGTACAGTGGAGCAGCGACCTTCTCTTAGACTGGATAGCACATTGCTGTCTAATCTGCACGCTTCTTTGTAAAGACAGACTCTAGAGACTCAAGCAGGAACTGAGAACTCGCTTCCTTCTCATGAGGTCAAGCAGTGGTCTGCAACACTCCTTTAATTTATTGAACCTGTAGAGGCGGCTGCATTTGTTATTTTCAAAATAAAGTTTAACTGTGTAGATCAAACGAGCTATATTTTTTATAATCTTTTGGAGAGTAGAAAAAGGCAAAAAAAAAAAAAAAAAAAAGGAAGGGTACAAAGTAGGAAAAATGACACACAAACACCCTATGTGAAATTAGTTTGGTTTTTTTTTTAATGACCAATGAGGGGGTCCCTTTAGGTGCCACGCAGGGAATGGACCCTTGAAGACAGAAGACTGAAAACCTCGTGCAGGCTGACTTTGTCAACCTGGATCAAATTTCAGAGACTCTAATAACAGGTGATTTATTCCCAGTGTATTAAAGCCTAGTATAGTTTGGGGGAAGTTTCCTGGTGTAATACAATCCCCACTGCCCAAGGAAGCCGAATTACATTGAAACACAACTCAAGGTACATGACATTTCTTGCAGGAATATGAGTTCTCGAGATAGGCTACCTGTATTAGCTTGAGGGCCTAAGGAAAGGTCTACCCTGGTCTTGGTCATACAGATACTGTAGTGGTCATTTGGGCTGTTAGCCACCTCTGGTCCTGGTTGTGGAAGCTTAGGGGAGCCTCTAATAAGAAAGGTAATTTAGACTACTAGCCATATGGGGTCAAAAAGAAATTGGTAACAATAAAATATTTTGAATGAACAAAGACCAAAAATTAATTAAACATTCAAGAAAACTAAGATGCATTGAAACAGT
The DNA here is from genome assembly GCA_033318265.1 of Phyllotis vaccarum. Classification (NCBI taxonomy): domain Eukaryota; kingdom Metazoa; phylum Chordata; class Mammalia; order Rodentia; family Cricetidae; genus Phyllotis; species Phyllotis vaccarum. Next base: position 1,821,005 of record JARWLC010000007.1, read on the forward strand.
TCTACAAACTAATGTGCTCCGGAGGAAACTCCACATAAGCTTCCACAAGAGTCTTCTGTGGAAAACTAAACTAAACAAGAAAATCTCCAGGAAGTTCAAAAATGTAAGGAAATGACTCACTGATAATATTCTTGTTGCAGAGGATAGCCTCTGTGCAGGACAGCAGGGAAGGGGGCCCCTCCTCGTCAGAAGCTGGCCCAGATAGTCAAAGGGGGCATTCAGAGCCCACAGGGAAAGGCATCCCAACACCCCTTCCCTTCCTGGAATTTTCACTCTCAAAGTGCAGCCTGCAGGGCAGAGTTGGAATTCTAGGATTCAGAGTGTTGGCTTTTACTGTGCTGATGTGAGCACCCACGCTGTGAACTTGCAAGCAGAAAACTGTAATTCCCACATTACCAAGGCCTGGTGAGACCCAGAGAAGAAAAACACGTATTTCCAAGTATAAGGGTGTGAATCTAAATATATCTATCATAACTTGTCCATCATGTGCTTTTGCCCTTTTAACTCTCAGCTGGAATATCTCATTTGATTCCTTCTAGTTTGTATGTAATGACCCTGCCCTTTTAAAACTTTAGTCTAAAGCATTCTATTTATCACAAAAGTTAAGGAGTCCTCTTTAAAAGTTTCTTTGTTAAGAGCTTAGATGAATTTGACTTTCACGAGATTCAATCTTTTCTAAGACCAAAGATTGATTTAACAATTTAAAGGTGGCACAAAAGTAACGCAGATCGACATGGGCCTTAGATTCATGACAATATCAATTCAAACAGTCCATGCTGTGAGCACCGTGCAATTATTCACATCTGCCTAATGGAAGACACAGGAGGCAGATGCTGCACCACTCACCTGGTGAGCCACAGCCGATCACAGCTGTCCAACAGTTCAGCACACTCTGTTGTCTGCTAGTTGGAAGTGAAAGAATAATTTTTTAAAAATATTTGTGTATCTTGGGGATGCACCTGAATGTTGGTACTATAGAGGTCAGGGGCACCAGATCCATAGGCATCGGTGATCTACTATGTGAGTGTAGTGGAAAAAACTCAAGTTTTATTTATTCCATCTCTTAACTGAGATGCCAACTCTGGGCCCATTAGATACAATTTTATGACTCAGTCAATGAAGCCAGGGAGTACTTGGGACTGTGGCTATTGGCCCTTAAAACAAATTGGCTATAATATGACATTGAAAACTCTTTCAGAAAAAAAAAAGTGTGATAGCTTGGAGAAAATGGTCTTGTATAATGATTAGAGGGCACTTCATAAAACTATAGTAACATTTTTGTCCATATATACACAAAGGAGAAAAAAATAACTATATCCAAATTGCCAATGGCTATAGTTTATAGGGTAAGTTGTATTTCCATTTACAAAGTCTCCATAAACCTTTCTTCACAGTGCAATAATTATATAATCAGAAAATATCACTGAAAATGCCAAATAAATTTCATCTGAAAGTATAAATATTAAGAATATTTCCCAAAAGGTGAATTTTTTAGCACTGAGCTATGCTCAGACTGTTGCAGTCTATGGCAATGGCACAGCATTTCCCAAGAGACTGGTGGGAACAGAGGAAAAATAAGTGTGGCTCAGTCAGTCTGGGCTACACCATCTCAAAAAATTATTACATGAGACTGGAAAGCAAACTAAGAAAACATCTGTACTGCGTGGAGCTGGGTTTCCATGTTTGTTATATTGCTAGGGAATTTCACAAAGTGAATGTGTGCCGTGTTGTTGCAGTGAGCTCCATGAACACAGAAGCATCACAGACTTCTTGACTATTTACATATAATAAAATAAGGCCATAGCCTGATGTAAGAAGCTTGTATGTTTAATGAATAGAGTCATGACCACATATGAAAAAGCAACCAAAATCAAAGAGGAAGAGGAAAAATAGAAATGTTTTCTCATTAATAATAAAAGCACACAATACCGAGCTAAGAGATTAGGAGAATGTTCTTGATGTTGTATATTTAATGATAAAGACAGCAAAAAGACAATATCAGTCACTATGAGGAGCATGTTGAGTAGCAACTGGTAAAACCCTATCAGTGACCATGTAATTCTAGTAATTAATCTAACTGAACATAACAAACTTATTTTTGAAGACTGTATCTTTTAGACTGGAACTCTCCAATTTTGTATTTCAATTTGCATTCAGAACCATCCCAACACTGCTTCAGAGATAAAGAGAAATTTCCTCCAACATATTCTCAGGTAGTACACCTCAATATTTGTGCAGTCTCCATGTTTGACACACACATATGAGTGTTTTACAGAAGAGTCCACTAAAGCTGACTGTAGGGGTGCATGCTTATAGCTTCAGTACTCAGGGCTGAGGTAGGAGGTCATTCCAGACCACACTGAAAGAAAATCTACACATACACAGACACAGACACACAGACACACAGACAGACACACACACACACAGACACACACACACACAGACACACAGACACACACCAATACACTGTAGTACATAGTTGTTGTCCATTATTAATTTGAGGTTTGTTACTTTTGTTTAGGTTGCATTTGTTTAAGTCTCTAAAGCTGTGTTACTTTGCCTATGTAGTGGGACTATGTTCTGCTACATTGTAAATAATCATCCCACCTGTGGGTTGAATGAAAATGCTGATTGGCCAAAGGCAAACAGGAAGTGTGGGTGGGACTACCAGACTAAGAAAACTCTGGGAACAGGAAGAGCAGAGCAGAGTTGCCAGAGAGACACTAGGAGAAGCAGAGGACAACTATGCTGCCCTGAGAAAAGTTATCGAGCTGCATGGCTGAACAAGATAAGAATCATGGGTTAGTTTAAGAGCAAGAGCTAGCTAGCAATATGCCAGAGCCATAGGACGATCAGCATAAAATTAATACAAGCATCTGTGTGTCTCTGTGGGACAGTGGATCAGAATCCTAGGGCCAGGCTGGGAAGGCCAGGCCAGAAACATAATACTACATGCCTGCCTAGAACACTTGTTGGTCTAATAAAAAGCTGAACAGACAATAGTGAGGCAGGAGAGAGAAATAGATGGGGCTGGCAGGTAGAGAGAATAAATAGAAGGAGAAATCTGGGGGAGGTGGGGAGAAGAGGGGAGCCAGAGAAGAAGGAGGACTTCGGGAACTACCCATGCAGCTACAGAGCAAGCCACAAAGTTTGAAACATAGTAAGGTATACAGGAATAGAAAAAAGAAAAGCCCAGAAGCAAAAGGTAGAAGGGATAATTTAAAAATAAGGAAAGCTGGGTAGCAACAAGCCAAGCTAAGACCAGACATTTATAATTAAGCATGAGCAAGTGTGATTTATTTGGAAGCTGGATGGTGGGCCTCCTAAAAGAGTAGAGTTTAAAAGCAAGCAACAACATTTTGGTGTGCCAATGTAGTGCTCAAATTTCCATAGGCCCGAGAAAGCTTGGGAATAGCACCTTAATCAGGAACAAGAAACTAAGTGAAAAGCACTTGGCACAGTAGGAGGATTGGCATTTTAGAAATGTAGGAAGGTTGAGTCCAGTCCTTGATCACTGACCTCCAACCTGAACATGGGTTTTAGGCTTGGCTTTCACAATCTGAGAAGTGGGCAGAGCCACCCAAGAGCTACTCAGAGAATCTAGGTGTAGTTTAGCAGTTTAAAGGTTTTCTTACACAGTCAATAAATAAATAAAAGGCTTAAAAGTATGCAAAAGGGTTCGAGACTAAAACAAACCTCTGAACAGGTTCCATGGTGCTTAATAATACATAGAGGGTTAAGAAAACAAAAAGGATATAGTCATAGCAAAAAATAAATACTTAAAAAATAAAGATTTTAAAGAGTGTATCAAAGAATAAAAAAGAATAAGCCACATAGAGATGGGAAATACACAGGAAGTCTGGATCCTGTCTGTTATTGTGTTGATTTTGAATTTTTTAAATTCAAAAGTAAAAGAGAGCAGGGCTGCAAAACTGAGCCAACCCTACATACTTTAGGACTATCTTAAGTTTAAAAGAGATGTCAAAAATGTATTTTAAAATTGAAATAAAGAAATGCTTTGGAGTTTTGTTCCCACAGGAGATGAAACGTTGTGGATACCTTCAGAAATAATATGGGTCAGGTTTGATGTGAGAGAGAGAGAGAGAGAGAGAGAGAGAGAGAGAGAGAGAGAGAGAGAGAGAGAGAGAGAGAGAGAGAGAGAGACTGGTACCTGGCCAGGCTTACTCCCCACCACTCACTTCTTCCCGTGAGACATATCTCCCCCCACCCCCAACACACACACAGTAGTTCTATAACTCACCAGAAGAGCACCACAAGCTAGGGACAAAATGTCCAAATGTGTGAGCTTGTGGGTAACACTTTACAGTTAAATCATAATAGTCTGAGAAAGATATTAAAATGATGAATGTGAGTACTGGAGCCAAATTTCCAGGTTCAAACCTAACCTCACCAAATACTACATATTTGAGCAAACTAAACCCTTTACATTTTAACTGTCTTATAGATATTTCCTTATAATATAAAAATTCTTTATAATATAATAACTGAATATTTCTTTATAAAATAAGGATAGCAGTAATAACTGCCATAGGATTGGGGTAAGATTTAAAGTTTTTATTTTTACTATGTGTGTGCATGTGAGCACACATATGTACCATGGCATATGAGAAGCAGTCAGAGGACAAGTTTGGGGAACTTTTCTCTTTTCACCACGTGGGCACCAGAAACCAAACTTGAGGTCCTCAGGCCTGGTAGCAGTCATTAGTACCACTGTGTCACCTCCCCAGCGGTGGTATAACCGTGCTACAGCTGTAAGAGACTGCTCACGGCCGAGGCAATAAAAGTGTCTACAAACACGGAGTTATAAGTGTTTATGGACCGATATCTAGACCAGGTTTGGTAAAAGGGTCAATAAATGTAAGAGGCAAAGTTGACAAATAAGAGGAGACAATGGGCCCCAGTCTGGGGGGATCTTGGCCTAGTGATGCCGGAGACCGGAGCCAATAAAAACTTACAAGCAAGCAAGCGACTCTCGGTCAAATAAGGTATAATAGGGTGGTCTCTGGAGCAGCAGAGTGGAAGTGGGTAGATCCACATATTCTCCAATTCTGCTTCTAGTTACTTCTCCTAAATATCCAATTTATATATTTTTTATTTTGCTGCCATAGATCTGATTTCATAATAAGAGCAGTAATCGCAAGAAGGGACTATTGCTCTAAAGGACGACCTATGTCCTGGTGGCACACATCTGTACTCCCAGCACCCAGAAGACAGAAGCAGGAGGATTGTGAATTTGAGGCCAGCAGTTATTATAAAGTGAAAGTCTGTACGAGAAAATAAAATTAAGTTTAAAGAAAAAATGACCTGAAAGAGAAGGCTGTATCCACTGAGCCTGAGTAAATAAAAGCTGGAAATGGGTGGGACCTACAGGAGCTGGCTGAGTTATGGTTAGAAATGTAAACATGGCTGTGTTTTTCACGGTACCACCCCAGGCTCCAGTCCCAGGGACTCCTTGTTGCTCAGAGAATTAACCATCACAGTGATGCAGATACATGGCGGTGCGGGGGAAGGTAGGCGAGAAAACCCGCTTGCTAGCCAGAACTGTGGAAGAGCCGTCCAGTTGCAGCCACCTCCTGCAAGGGCACCTTCTGCAGGCTTTGGTGGTTTGCAGAGTTGTCCTGCCCTACTTGTAAAATGTAATGAGGGCTGTAAAGGCCTAAAGCACTCACAGACGGAACTATCCCAGTGCTTTATGCCATTTTTAAATTTCCACCCCTGCTACCCGTCTTACTACATCACCATCCATTCCTATATCCACCTACCATTCCCAACTATCCTTAAGGCGCCCTGAACACTACTTTACAGGGATGAAGTAAGAGGCGTTCCCACTCAAGACGCAGTTCCTACCTGGCTGGCCCATGGCCCAGAGCTGGTATTAGGGATGTGCTCAGAAGACATGGCTTTGGCTAAGCGAGCATGCAGCAACCTAGACACCTCTATTAGAATAAAGCTCCACAGCTTCCAACCCTTCTGTCAAACCCACAGCAGCCGGAGTCCTAATGAATGGAGCGGGAACATTCTCAAGGAGTCCGTGGGCGGTTCGGAAGAATCACGCACGCCGCGAACCGTGGATGAGGTCACCCTGAGCTTCCCGGCCCTCCCATGTAATTCACCGTGCTTCACTTGTGACGTCGCGGACGCCAGACTCCGGCAGGCGTGGGATGCCCTCGCCCGCCCCAGAAGCCAAAGGCGTCACCGCGTTTTTCCACGCCAACAGCCCGGGGGAAGAGAGGAGGCGGGGACCTGGCAGGAACCGGGCAGCACGGTTCGGAGCCTTGGAGAGAGGCAGGGCGCCACCCCGTCTTCGCTGCGGTGACCTCCGCGGTCCTCCGGGCGGCTCGCCCTCCAGCTGCGCCCGCCCCAGGACGCCGGGGCACCGGGTCCTCGCGCCACCACCTCCAGGCATTGGCACTCCCCTCCCCCTCCCCTTCCTCCTCCTCCTCCTCCTCGCTCGCCCCTCCTCCGCCTCTTCCGTTTCTCAGGGAAAGGCTGCAGCCTCCTTCTGGGCTCCTCATCTCCACTTAGGTAATCCTCTTTCCCTGCTTACGCCACTCTGCCCGGTGTCCCCGCCCGAGCGTCTCCTCTGCGCATCTGGGTCCCGGCGAGCGGCGCGCGCGCTCCATCGCCTCCGTGGAGGGCAGGTGAGTCGGTCTCCGGCCCAAGGCTGCCGGACTCCGAGGCTGGGCCTGCGAGGTCCCCGGCCGCTGCAGCAAGGCCTCCCCGGCCTTGGCGGTGCCCAGGAGGGTGGGGGGGGGGGGGGACAGAGCCCCGAGTCGTGAGCCGGGAGGCTCCCCCAAGCAAGCCCCCTTAGCTCTGCAGGAGCTGCCTGCGAGAGATCCGCGCGGGAAGACAGAGCAGCAAGCAACTTTCTTCCTTGCTTGGCTCTTAGTATGAATGAGCTGATCTGAGAATGGTAGAAAGCAGAGGCCCAGGTTGCACGGATAGGTGGCGTAGCTGTCTAGAAGTCAGGGAGCAGTTTGAGAGATGCTACTCAGCGTGGGTTTATGTTGACTGCCTCCAAAGACCCAGGTGAAGTGAACCGAACGGGGACTATATTTAGATAGATCTTCACCCCTTTGCTTGTAATTCTTTCTGCATCTTAAAGTATGGTCGTGTGAGATGTGCCTAGGTAGTTGGGTGTGGACAGCATGGGCGGGTGTCATCACCTAAACATGGTGAAATCACATGGACTGTCAGACGTGAGGTATGAGAGAAAATCCGTGGAGAACATGTAAGCAAGCGCGCTGTGTACTTTGGAGATTTCCATCCTTAAAACTAGCACTGCTCAGCGCGTGGAAGTTTGCCCACTGTGTGAGGGTGTTCACTTCAAAAGGACAGTGGCTTGAGGCCAGTGCAGACAGGCCACTTACGTGCGCCCCATGGGCGAAATGGAACATTTTTCTGGCTCCTTGCCGGTAATTCCTAGTTTCGATAAGTTGATAAGGCTTGGGTCGGCTCCACCTGTTTCTAAGGCAGAGAAAACAGTCCTCTAAACTACTGTTGGCTGACTAGCTGAATGACCTCAGCCAGGCCTCTGGAAGCACAGACTATAAGGGATCGTGCAGGCACCAGGGAAGCCCACTTCCTTTATCTGTAAGGACTTTTATGCTACTTTTTAAGTTAATTCTTAGGCATGATGTACATCATTATGTAAGATGCATAAAGCTACTTGTTTTGGATAGAATAAATACCCTTTCTTTGCAAGCTTTTGAACTAAGGCATGGCGTTTGGTAACTGCACTTGTAAGTGTGAAACTCATTACTGCTGATTTAAATTATAACTATACTTGGAGTAAAACTATACTTGAAGAGAAAATGCTAATTTCTTTTTAGACATAGAAGGCCAATCAAATACAGGCAATAAAAGCAAATCATTAGGAAGGCATTTCCTCTTTGATTTTACCTTGAATAATAACTAGAGAAAAATGCCTTATTTTAAGCTGTACTGAAACTGCTCAAGCATTAAACATGTAATAAATTAAAAACAAACACTTTCAGTTTTAAAGTCAAGAACGGTACATATAAGACCGTTTTCAGGTGGGAGTCCTTGTAAATGTCTTTGTCGAAATACTTTCTGTGTCCTAACAGGTCAGCAGAACTCAATGTTTATGCTTTTGCCTGGGGTACTTTGGAAATAAAAATTTTGCTTCCTGTTTCTCACAATTAGTGTGGAGTCACGTTTCTTACACGTTTCTGTTTATTAATGACCTGAGCTAAGGAGCGGATAAGGCAAAGACAATAATAATAGAAGGCTGGGGTGGGGGGGACGACACTCACTGCTTAAAGTACTTCACACCCCGAGAACTGATACAAAAGGTGGTCAGGCATAGCTGTAAATGTCTTCTAAATAGGATGCACGTTTTATATCTCCAAGACACATGCTAGGATCTGTAGGCGTTGAGTAGTAACCTTTCCTGTGAGCTAACCTGGGGCCTTTTTTTTATCACACGCTTGAGTTGTCTGTATTGATAGTAAGAACAAATGCCGAATGTGTTGGTACTTCTAGATGGGGTAGGAAGAGTTCAGAAGGAAAGATGATTTGACTTGAGAACCTTCCTTGGTGTCCAAGAATGCCACACCCAGAAAGAACTGTTCAAAGTGGACTTGAAGACCAGCAGGTGTCATAGCTCCAATGCCGTCTTAACAGTCCTGAGAAGAGGGGGCCACAGTTGAAGGATTGCCACTATCAGCTTGTCTTGTAAGATGGTTTGTGGGGCATTTTTTTAGTCAAAGACTGATGTAGTAGGGTTCAGCAGCAGTGATAATAACATTCGTTGTCAGGTGGGTTTGGGCCACAAAGGGGAAGTATCTGAATAAGCCTGAAGAGGCAAGCCAGGCTGCTTCAGTGTCTCTCTGTGATCGCTGCTACAGCCCCTGCCTCCAGGTTCCTGCCTCGAGCTCTTACCCTGGTTCCCTTGAGGAGTGATTGAAATCTGGAGTAAACCCTCCTCAAGTCGCTTTTGGTCAGCATCTTATCTCAGAGAACCGAGGGAGGACAAGGACGGAGATTTGATTAACAGTCTAACTATAAGTTAAGCCAGTGCCTATAATTCCAGCTCTTGGGAGGTTGTTGATGTAGAGATCTCGTGAGACCAGACCGAGCTATATAGTAATGGTGGGAAAGGTAAGGATGATGGAGGCAGGAACAGAGGCTAATGAGTCCTTTAGCTCTCCAGAGCTACAGTGAGTTAGACTACCCTGTTTATAAATGCCACGTGTGTTAACACCATTTGAAAGTGAGGGGAAAAAAAGGACAGTGTAAGAGTTAAGTACAGTCTATGATCCATTTTTGTTTACTTTGAGACAGGCCATCACTATATAGCCCTGAATAGCCTTGCCCTACTTAGGTCAGTTCAGTTAGCTTACTATTTGGGTGCTTTATTAACTAAAGTAATGTTTTCAAGCATAGGTGACTTCTGAATGAGACAGTATAACTTCATATTCTGGTTCAGTGCTCAAAATGGCTGTTTGGTTGTTTGCCGTCTATTGAGAACTCTGATTTTCCTTATAATCAATAGAAAATGTACCTAGATTTTTCCATGAACAATATGGTCCCTGTGCCTAATAGCTCCTGTGTAGTGATGATAAATGCTAAACACCAAGAGTGGATTCTGTGCTTATGAAGTTAAGGGGAGATTCACCCATCAGCATGTATTGAACGCCTCTGAGTATATACTTTGAGAGTTATAAGAAAGCAGATATGTTTTAAGTCTCTTGCCAAACAGCACAGATAAGGTTAGTGATACAGCTCTCTCCTGTTCTTCCTCAGCCCAGGAACCAGAGCTGAAGGAGCCAGAAATGGTTCTGCTGAGTCCTTCTTCTTTCCATACATGAGTTAAATCCTCTCTCTCTCTCTCTCTCTCTCTCTCTCTCTCACACACACACACACACACACACACACACACACACACACACAGTAGAAGTTGGAATGAATTAGATGTACATACAGCTTTCCAGCAGCTCCTTCTTTAATGTACTGTTGCCTGTTGCGATCATCCATCTCCACTGCTGTGTGAATGTGTTATAGCTGGCTTCATTTTACCCAAGTTATTGCTAGTATTACCTCTTTGGAAGAATGGTGTTTGTGAATAGTCTTAAAGACATCTTTCTTCTTACTCTTTTTTTAAATTGAGATTTCTTTATTTATTGTGTGTACACGCACCAGAAGAGGGCACCAGATCTCATTTTATATAATTGTGAGCCACCATGTGGGTGCTGGGAATTGAACTCAGGACCTCTGGAAAAGCAGCCAGTGTTCTTAATCTCTGAGCCATCTCTCCAGCCCCCTTGAAGACATCTTTTTAATGCCTATGTGCATACATTATTTGATATATGTGAACAAGGGAAATTGCTGGATCACAGATTAACATTTGCATTGTAGAATGTTAATATTTTATAAACCACTGTGGCTTTCCAGGCAGCTTCCTTCATTCGCCACTGCGTAAGAGATTATTGCTCTGTGTCTTTATCTAGATGCAGACAAGTCAATCTTTACTGGACAGGTAGTAGCATCCTATTCGGATTTTAAGTTGTATTTTCCTAACTACTTTCAAGATGTTCTCATCTGTTTATTGACCATGTGTGATCAGGGATTTGGGTATCTTCTATGAGGTGCTTGTTCAAGTTTATTGCCCTTAAAAAAAATTCATAGATTGGTAGAAACTTAAAGGGGGCAGAAAAAGAGGGGGAAGCATGTGAACCAGAGCAAAGAGCGTGTGAAAATGTATAGTGTTCCCAGAGTCCAGAGACAGTGGACAAGAAGTCAGTGGCTCAAAGGTACAACTTCATCAGGGTCTGTGACGTAGACAGTGACATCAATCAGGCAGTTCCAGGCTGTCATGCTGTCTCCTCAGATGGCTAAATGTCAGAAACTCCAACCAAGAAGACATTTTAGCTCCCACTACACTGAAAGTCAGGATTACAAGTCTCTAGAAGCTGCTTGTTCGGTTTCCTTTGGGCTGGGTGACCAGGTAGGCAGTTGAACATCTTCAGGGGCATCAGTGCAGTTAATATGAGCCAGCTGTACACAGAATTGAGCCCTGCCCTAAATACCTGAGCATTGCATTCTGTTCTCCTGCTCTCTGTCTGTCTGTCTCTCTCTCTCTCTCTCTCTCTCTCTCTCTCTCTCTCTCTCTCTATATATATATATATATATATATATATATATATATTTGTGTGTATCCGTGTTCTGCTTGCATGTATGTATGGGCATCATGTGCATGCCTGGTGCCTATCTATGCAGGTCAGAGGAGAATATCAGAGTTCTTAGAACTGTAGATGTTTGGTTGTAAACCATGCTTGTGGATGTTCCAGAACTATTGAACATTTCTCTGGCCCTTTTCCTTCCCCTTCGCAAGAACAGCCTCCCATTGCTGAGCCCCAAAGACAGCAAAAAGAGAGACAGAGCAGAGTCCACTTCCCCACAATAGCAGTGTGGGCTCAGTAGAGCCTTGGCCACACCTTAGCATTCATCTCCTTAGGGGCACTCCGGGACACCTTCTTGTGAAACACCCCGTACTCTGGGTGCCAAGCCTTTCCTCCACCAGCCATAACTGTCAGGGCCACCATTGCTCAGTGGTTAAATGGTGATTAGTATGGGTGGTGTGGGTGGGATGCACTCAGTGACCCCTGCAAACTTGGATTATCTGCCAGGAAGAGGGGATGGCAGGGGAACACTGAACCTCTCCACTATTTGTCAGAGAGCCTACTGTTTTGTTGAGGGCCCCCAGCTCTGTTTTTTGCTTCTATCCCTGTGAACAACAGAAGGGCAGGCCAGGTCTTCTCACAAGAACTGACCTGAGCCCCAGAATCCAGAGTCTCTTGACAAAACACCCCTTCATAGAGCTCTCCCAGGCCACCCTCACATGATTTGTACACACAGCCTCTGGGAGCCAGTTTCCACCCATACACCCAGAAACGGAAGCCATCAGATCTGGCCTACATAAAGGGACCTTATTTTGTGTTGTTCACAGCATTATAAGTCGTTCCCAGCGCTGGGATTTAATGAACTAGTAAATTTAAGCAAAGGTTCCAGTGACCCATATAACTTGCCAGCCGCATACTTTCTCAAGGAAGGACATATGATTGTGGGGTGAGTCAGAGCTGCCATCTATGATCTGCTGTGTGCAGGTCTGTGCTGGTGCCTTTTCAGAGACCTCATTTGATCTTCGGACATCACTGAAAGGTGAGTTTTGTACTTCAGGATTAGGAGAGGCTCGGGGAGGCTGAGTAAAGTTCCTGATGCCACGCAGCTGACCTAGGTTGCCAAGCCTGTGCCTTTCATTTTATATTGCTCATTGCCTCTTAAATGCCTGCAAAGTATTGATTGTGTTTATTTTCATATTGGGGATTAAACTAAGAGCCCACATGGGTAGGCAAGTGCTCTACTGCTGAGCTACATCCCTAGCCCCAGACCTGGTTTTATTCTGGTTTGGTTTTCTTTTGAGATAGGGTTTCCTATAGCCCAGGCTGGCTTTGAACTCACCTTGAACACTGCCCTCTAATTGTTCTGTACCCACCTCGTGAGTGCTGGGATCACAGGCATGTCTGTTGCCTGCTCTGGCCTGCCTCCAACACAGACAACAGGATAGGTAGAAAATTAATATAGGTCGTGTAGTTGTAATGTGGTTTTTTTTGTTTTTGTTTTTAGGGGGTGTTGTAGTTGTGTGTGTGTGCACGTGCCTGAGAAAATCAAAGGTCACCTTTGGGTGTCTTCAGCTGCTCTCCACCTTATTCTTTGAGACAGGGTCTCTCACTGAATCCTGAGCTTTCTTGGTTCACAGCATCTGGCTGACCAGCGAGTTCAGGAATTCACTTATCTCTGCTGCCTTCTTCCAATTAGACTTGAAAATCTCCCCAACGCCATCAATTCTAGTTCTCTCTAACATTGTGACACAATTTTATGTCTGTATATGTTTATATATTGATATGTATGTTATATGTGTGGTTGAAATGATGATGAGGCCTGTTTGGCTGACAAGTGGCTTGGTGGGTCATCACAAACCAAGGCTGTGAAGAAGCTGCTTCAGCATTTACCATGTCTCTAGCGGGCTGGCTACTAGAGTGACAGCTAGCTGGAAGTTTTGTCTCACAGAAGTAAACTTTTTGACCACACAAAGAAAGAAGACAGTTGCATTTTTACAATTTGACCAGAAGACAGAGGACAAAGGGCTGGGCTGTGTTTGCTTCTCAGAAGCGTTAAGTGCTGGGCTGCATTCCTTCAGCATGGAGGCACTGAAGCCATGACCCTGCTACCTCAGAATGTGACTTTGCAATCTAATACCTTTATCCATTATTCTGCCTAGGTTTAATCAAACAGGAGTGGGAAATATTTGACAACAATGTGTGTGGGTCGAATACAAATAATCGTTTCCTGGTCATGTCCTAAATTCAGAAGAACACCTATTTATGCAGCGTTTACAGTGAGCTAGATATTAGTAGTCTAGAGATGACTTAAAGATTTAAAGATCAGGGGATGTGTGTGGGTTCTATGCCAATATTAAGCCATTTTACATGAAAAAATGAGCACACGTGTCTGTGGAGAGCCTGGAGCCAAGTCCCTAAGAATACTGAGCAATGACTGGAGGAAAGGACCTCCAAAGGTGGCGTGAGGTCACATAGGTAGGTCCCAGTCTTGCCTGATGGAGTCCTTATAAGAAGAGGGAGACATGCCAGCGTTACATGTCCACCAACAAGAGAGGCCAGGTGAGGACACTGACGAGCTGCCAGCCTCCAGGGTGGTGAGAAAATGAGGCCACCCAGTTTAAACAGCAAAGGAATACAAGAAGGGGGTCTGTCGTGATCCAAAGCCCTGCCTGGCCCCATCACCAGTGTCATGCAGCTGACTAAGAGGGTCATCACTAGACCGTGAACAAGTACCTAGTAAGGTACTTTACAGTATGTATGAGCACTGGTTTTTTTCACAAGCTCATGAGAGAAGTGCTTTTCTGAGAGTTATAGAAACAAATAACTATCAATTAAATAGTGACATGTGACTCAAATTGAGTTCAAGGCTCTGACTCAAAATCAGTGGGCTAAGAATGTAGCTTAGTGTAGAATACTTACCTGGCCTGCTCAGGGCTTTACTTTCTAATAATGGGCACACACATAGACACACACACGCACACACAGACACACATGCATATGCACACACACACATACCCCTCAAAATAAAATAACAACCACCTGCAACAAACTCACCCTGCACATGATAAGATTCCTTCTATCAGCCCCAAAAGAGGGCCATCTTAAGCAAGTAAGGCAATTAATGGTTGTACAAATTCAATTAGCTTTTTAAAGTCAAATGAAAGATAATTTCCACAGAAGATTAAAGAAATTGTGTGCAGGTGTTAGCCCTGATTCTAAACAGCTTGTCTCAAGTATTTGAGGTTAAGGTGATGCACCGTGGGCAATTCTCTTACCTGCCTGAAACCTAAGATAAATGAGCCAAGGGAGGAGCTTACTGAGGCCAACAGCAGTGAGTTTGGGGGAAGAAATGAGATTTCCCTCCATAAAGTAGTGGGTCAACCAGCTAGTTATAAAGTTGTCCATTGAGACAAAGGGCTTTCTATGTTGTCCTATGACTTAGTCACCCCCATCTCCCAAAAGTGAGGACTGCAAACTTGCAACCCTGTAGGAGATTGAGAACGTCTTGTATGTATGCTGTAGGAGACAGGATGGTTTCTAGATCCCTGGGGCCCCAGAGAAAGGGAAGGAGCTGGCGCGTGCTATGTTGGTTAGGCTGGCTGGAGAAAATACCAGCTGAAATTGAGCAAGGAACCCGGGACCGTCTGGAGCCTGACAAAATGGGACAGGTAGTGTCATGGGCCAGAAGTCAAAGAAGTTAAGGTCCACCCAGGTGTGGTACTGTGAATTTCTGAGCTCATGCCCCTGTGCATCACACATTGCCCACAGTTGAAAGTTCTCTCCTCTCAGCCAAGTTCCTATGCTTGCTGCTCAGGGAGGGAAAATGACCATTAGTAGGATAAGCCAGGCCTAAAATTGAGGAACTTCAGGTTCCCAGAGATAATGGTGCAGAAGCTTACCCAACAGTGTAACTGATACGGTGTTTTCGTTTCAAATAAAAAAAGGGGAGGGGAAAAACATTGATTTTAAAGCCATTATATGTGTATTTTGCCTAAGTTCAAAGTGAGCTTTATGTCCCCATGCAGCTTCTAAATAAGAAGGACCTTACATACACTGGTTCATTGACTCTTTATTCTTACAGTAATGCAGAACAATTGCTAATAAGAGTTGTGGTCACTGAATTTGTTCTCTTATGGCTCATGAGTTATAGTGAGGATATGTGTGCATCTTTCTCTATGTATTGTTTTATAGCATCATTTGTGGCAAGTATTTATATAATAGATGCCTTAAGTTATTTCTGTGTTCAAGTGGATTTGCTGTATGAATGCTGCTTTATTGATATATACGTCCACACCAACGTAAAGAGAACCTTCTAACAGGATTGAGTATGGAGATAAAGACTCTTAAGAAGCTATGGGTGCATGAGTTCTAACTGTATTATCAGGTAGATCTGGAAAGTTTTATTACCATGGGCACATCTTGCTTGGACCATTACATCAAGGAGCCCAAGAATTCTTATAGATTCATTTTTAGGTTTTTTTTTTTTTTTTTTTTTTTAATGCTATTTGTTAGCTGGGCTTATGATTCTCGATATTTGGGAGTCTAAGGTGAGAAGGTCAGAAGTTCAAGGTCAGCCTGGACTGTATATCCAGTTGAAGGCCAACATAGACCTGTCTCAAAAACCAAAGGGAGCTAGCTCAATGCGAAACATTGGCTAGTCCCCAGTCACTTACTCCCAACACACAAAACACTAAATAATGTCATTCTTATAGAATTATAATGTATAAAATAAATTGTATGTACTACATATTTATTGTATAAAATTTGAATATGGAAAAGTCAAATTAAGTCATCTACAATTATACTACAAATTGACTGTCTTGAAAACATCACCTGTTAGTTCTCCTCATACAAAGGATATATGATATAATGATATATGTAGATATAGATATGGTCATAGATAATTCTGTACTTAATATTACAGCCTTCATGTTTTTCCTCATTAATCATTCCTCAAAAACATTTTTTACAAGCCACACAGTATCCTTAATTTTTACCAATATTTAAAGTTTTGGGGGTAGGGATGTCGAGATGGCTCAGTCAATAAAGTGTTCATAGGCATGAGTGTTGTTAACACATGCAGGGAACAAACCACACAACCAACCCACACTAGAGTTTAAGGAGGTTGTGGGACAGGTGCAGAGGAACGAGAAAAGAGAGAACAGACCTTTAGTGTCATTTCCCTTATAAGGGAGCAGGTGGACACATGTTTACATAGCCACACCTGATCATGTATATGGATGAAAGGGGCGTACCCTCTGCTCTCAGAGTGTTCTGGTGGCACCATGTTGGGTTAGCACATTTATTGGGTAGCTATCATGTGCCAGGAATCCTTACAATGAGAACTTGAGTTTGCTCCCCAGCCCTCGTACCACATGCCAATCCCAGCACTTGGAAGCAGAACCAGGTAGATCCCTGGGGCTTGCTGGCCAGCTAGTCAGTCTAATCAATTTGTAGATTTCAGGTTAAATGAGATTTACTGACTCAGATATAAAGTGGGGAAGTGTTTAAGAAAGACGCTAGATATCAACCCCTGATCTACGCATGTATGTACACCCTCGTATACATAAACCTACATACACATGCATCTTCATGCACACCCACGTACAGGTGCACCCCCCACACACACACATGAAACCTCTCCAACACACATACACTCATATACAAGATTGTCTTTAGGCCAAATGTGGTGGCCCTGGCTAGTTTTTATCGTCAATTTGACATATGTAGGAAGAGGGAACCTCAGGTGAAGAATTGCCTCCATCAGACTGGACTGTGGGCCTGACTGTGGTGCATTTTCTTCATTGCTAATTGCTCTAGGGCTCAGCCTGTTGTGGATGTGCTGTCTCTAGGCTTTCTAAGAAAGCTAGCTGAGCAGAATCCAGAGATCAGGCTATAAAACCCCACTCATCTACGGTTCCTCCTTCAGTGACAGCCTGAGTTTCCTCAGGGATGTATTATGACCTCGGAAGTGTAATCCAGGTAAACCCTTTCCTCTCCAGATTGGCTTAGTCATGACAGTTATCACAGCAATAGAAAGTAAACTAGAAACTGATACATATCTGAAGCCTAGTCGGGAAGGGGACACTGAAGCAGGAAGTACTCAAGGTCATCCTCAGGTACGTAGCAAGTATGAGACAGTCTAGATAACCTAAGAAGTCTTCCCTACTTTAGATACTTTCAGTCTGCCTTGCATGAAAATATTTTAATTCTTATTTTCTCACTACAGATTAAGCTAAAACTTAGAGTTCCTGACTAGTAAGAGAGGGTCATGGGAGGGCATTTGATACAATTTGTCAGCAACTCCTTGGAAATCTGTGTATTTCCAGGCCCAGTGTGAGAGAGGTCATCTGTCTTACCGATGACCTCCAGAGATGCCTTAGAGGATTAAAAAAAAATAAATAAAGTATAATAGTGAGAAGGGATGTCTCATTGTTTTATTTACTTTCCTTCATTTCTGTTTAAGAAGTGTTTCTTCAGGCAGCAGACCATAAGAATTTGAGCAAATTTAAGAAAACTAGGTGTGACAGCCCACCACACCTTTGCATCAACATCTTCCCGGCTGAGTTCTCAGCCTCAAGATTTTTTTTATTAAATAGAGGAAAGTGTTGTGACAGTAAAGAGCCCAAATGTGTATGAGCAATTCTGAGCCCCACCTTTTAGCCTTATGTAATCCTTTAGCTGTTAGTCAACCTCTAAGCTTAACACAGGGCAGATAACCCTCACAGCACCTTCTCTCTGAACAGAAGCAAAATGATTCACACTTTGACACTTTGAACTAGGATACTGTTGCTAAGTAGAAGCATTTCAAGGCAGGCTGGGTAGAAAGGAGCTAGGAGTGGCAGTGTACACCTCTAATCCCAGCGCTTGGGAGCAGAGGTAGGTTAAGTCTAGCCTGATCTACACAGAGTTTTAGGGCAGCCAGGGCTATACAGAAAGAAAGAAAGGAAGGAGGGAGGGAGGGAGGGAGGGAGGGAGGGAGGGAGGGAGGGAAGGAGGAAGGAAGGAAAGAGAAAAAGAAAGAGAAAATGAAAGAAAGAAAGAAAAAAGGAGGGGAGGAAGGAAGGAGGAGAGAGAGAAGGAAAAGAAAGATGTATGCATACTACATGGCTCTGAGTTCTGAGCTTCTCAAATCCTGACAAGATGCAAATTTCCCCGCACTTTGTTGCTGTGTGGGCTGCTACTGGGGGGGTGGGGGGATGGCTCATGTCACTGGGATGTTTTTAGTGGAGTTGACTGTGAGGGGCTTTATGCTGCTAGGCCAAGAATGGGCTCAGAGTTGGCAGGACACCATCCTTGCTGCTCCCCACTTGCCACAGGGAGGTGGGGAGTGAATGTCACTCATAGTGCTGTTCCAATCTTCACGATAAGGTTAAGATTAAGATCTTTGCAGGAATCTGGCTTTCCTTTGACATTACTTCCGTCTCACTAAGGTTCTGGAATACAGATTCTTATTAAAATATCTTGTTACCTTTTACTGAAAATTCAGTCCTTTGGGTTTTCTGAGAGTGTAACTGTTTTACAAAATTTGAGAGGCTGAAAATGTGGTATTTACTAGCTGCTCAGCCATGCTGACTAGTTTCTGCCAGCTCGCTGTTAGCGGGAGAGCCACCCGACTCCACCCTGAATGCTTTCTCTTTCACATTCTTGTGCTTCTCCAGCTGTGAGCCAGAGATGTCAGCCATCCTCCAGGAACTGCTCCGGGTCTCTGAGAAGGCTGCTAACATCGCCCGAGCCTGCAGGCAGCAGGAGACGCTCTTCCAGCTGCTCATCCAGGAGAAGAAAGACCAGGAAAAGAACAAGAAATTCACAGCTGATTTCAAGACCCTGGCGGATGTGCTGGTGCAGGAAGTCATAAAGCAGAACATGGAGAACAAGGTAGGAGGTCAGGGCCAAGGTGGCCTTTTATTGTTCCTCAGGATAGCTTGGGTTCAAACAAACATCTTTTGGTTCCTATTTTTATTACACTATTAAGAAAATGGTCTTTGCAGGAAATCAGTAAAGTAGTGAAAAACAGCATGAGCGTACACAGAATTGACTCTTATTTATTGATGAGTTTCTCATTAATAAATAATACCTGGTTTCTGCAACAGAGCACAGTTAAGGTCCTTCCTATGTCCAGTGTTAGAATCTACATGCTGCTGAGGATAGCTGCTGTCTCTGTGTGTTCATGGGCAGTCTCTCTCACTTCAACTTAGACCCAGCTTATCAACTTAACCATTTAATCTAATGTTTGCCTTGGTTATGGGCTTGGAATCCACTATAAAAAATATGATCATGGCAAGCAGTGACTGATCCTCAGTGTGGAAATGACTAGGAAAAGCTAATATTCTGAACTAGTGACAGACACACACACATAAATGCTTCCTGTGTTTCCTGTGAATTCCAGCTTGTTAACCCTGTAATAATTTTGTATAGTAAGAGCTATTATTTCTCTGTGAGCTTGAATAAGTCGTCTGAAATCACAGCATGACATAGAAAATGATTCTTGAGTATGTGTATTTGGGAATCTTGTTGCCTTTTGTATGATTCCTTCCCCCAACTCTATTTTTTTTTTTTTTAATTTAGGAGGATGGAGCTTTATGACATTTTTTTAAAAACAAAACCACTTTAATATTTTAATGAATTTTTTAAAATTTAAAGACGACTTTAGAGTCAAGTGAAATCTGACCACAGGAATGAGACTAAATAAATTATATGAAATCTCCACAGACTATATTTTCTTCATGCCCTTTACTACCTGGCTTCAGCAAGCTAAAAAGAGGAAACTTGTTTTCTGTTATTACTGACGGAGACAGTTGGATCCAAGGGCTGGTTGTGCAATTGGGTTGGCTATGGATCAAAATTACTTTTATGGGTTAACATATACCCTCTGAGCACAAGAACAAGTCCAGGCAATTGCTCATGAAGCCATTTTTCATTTGAGTACTTCAGATATTTTTATTTTGAGGTTCCTCTACACAGCCCTGTAAACAGGTGGGGACTGGTGAACTGGCTGACTGACAGCCGTGGCAGGTCCTGTTCTGTTTTGCAAAAGAGAAAAAGAATAGCAGGTGGTGAGCCCTTTCCGATGGCTTGAGCATCTGGGAGTTCACAAGTCCAAGTATGCGAACCAGTTCCTTCCCTGAGGGTCAGGTGTGAAATGTGTTTAAGTGAACACTGATACAGAAATGGAGAAAGTCTCACTTGGTTCCCTGTTCACTCTGAATTGATGCTTAAGTTATAGGATTTCTTTAGATCTCTCTCTCTCTCTCTCTCTCTCTCTCTCTCTCTCTCTCTCTCTCTGTTTTGACACAACCGACAGGTGCAGAGATGTACCTGCTGAACATGGAAATAAAATTAAGGGACTGGAGAGATGGCTCAGTGGTTAAGAACACTGGCTGCTTGCTTTCCAGAGGCCCTGAGTTGGATTTCAAGCACCCATATGGCAGCTCACAACTGTCTGTGGTGGAGCTGATGCCCTCTTCTGGTGTGCATACATATGTGCGGACAAGTACCCATATACATAAAATACAAAAATAAATACAATTGTTTTTAAAAAATGAAATTACTTTAGGGACATAGCCAATAAGGAGCTTTTCACAAGCTGGTGTTTAGGAGCAGGATTAGTTTAGGTCTCCAGTCCTGTGACTCTCTAGCTGATGGGACATTGGGAATCGAGGCCTCAGCTGTGGAGCAGGCTCCTTTCTAGACTGGTGAAGAAACAGGAAACCATTAGAAAGCTAAGCACAGAAGCAGCTTGAGTCTGACTCCAGCTGTGAAGGTCTTTAAGTTTTGACCTAACTACACCGGTGGAACGGATTGTGGGGGGGTGGGGGGTCATTGTTTGTTTGTTTTCAAACTCTGACTCATTTAGTTTCCAGGTTTGGGGAAAAGAATTTTTGGAGAAGAATCCAATGAGTTTACAAATGATTTGGGTAAGTATAAGAATCTTAATGTGTTTTGTAACTTAATCATCATATTATTCTAATTTCTAACTCAGGACATAAAATAAACGAATGCTAGGAAGTGTTTAGGTATGAACAGCACAACATGCTTAAATGTGAAGCTTTATTTAGGCTCTACCTCAGAGTATGATGAGGTGAGGTGGTTTCTTGGGATATCTTAGCAGTTCATGCATTGTTCTAAATTAGTATTTTAATAATCGTGACCTAGTTTTTGCAAAATTTCTATAGCCTTTTGACAATATAAGATGATCACTGATGTCTCAGAAAGATGTTCATCTGCACAGTTGAGCAGACAGTGTCTGGGCAGGGATTCTAACCCATTTGTGGACACCCTGGACTCTACAGCTTTCTGCTAAAAGTGTAGCAGATAATGTCAGTCCTGAAACAATGTATGATGCTGCTCAGGTACCTTTTGCACTTTATCTCAGAGCCTCTGTAAGGGAATTGGATTAACTAGATGTTTTCAGTTCATACCAAGTTCTTAATTCTGTTGTTGGTCTGTTTGAGGTGGGACCTTGCCGGGTCGTACATACTGCTCTCCGCCCTTGGCTCAAGTCATTTTCCCACTTCTGCTCCCAAACTATGTGAGATTACAGTGGGGGACCATCCCCTGGCTTTTTATATACGTTTCTATGTACAGTCCCAGAAAGAAGATAGAAATCTCCTTTAAACTTCTCGATGTTAAAAATAACTTACAATCACCTCATAATAGACTCTACAACCTTACATTTGACTGTTTCGTAGACAGTTAATTTAATGCTTCATTTGTCTAGAACTAAAGTGTTACAGAGTATTCTACATTTATTTTTCCTGTCCACAAAAGAACAGGGAAATGGAGACTAGAATGAGGCTGCTGTGCCCACTGGGAGTACAGTGGTCCTGGGCCACAGCAGGAGTTCACTTCCCACTGAGTGTAATGGAGACAATTGGCCAGACTTAAGCACAGAAATCATATGATTTACTCATTCGGACGGTTCTTGGTTTTTAGTAAGCTGGAGGTAGCACACATATTTCAGTGACTGCTGCTTGGTGTCTCAGTGTCACTGTTGTGGACTGGAGATGCCGCTCTATAGTGAAACACTTCTTCAGCATTCCTGGAGACCCTGGCCTGAATCCCCAGCACCAGAAACACAAGCCAAAACTCAGAGTTACCGCCATGATAGGTTCCCACTGGGTTCATCATCACCATATCACGATCTCAGGCTTTTCTGAAAACTCAGTACATCCAGGTGGTGTTTGAGTGTTTTCCAACAAGCTCCCAGTTGTTGGTGGTTGGAATTGCTAGAGCAAGTAGGAGCACGGATCTATATACCTTTTTTTTTTTCCTTTAAAAAAGTCTCACTAGGTAGCCCAGGCTGGCCTTGAATTCAAGCCTTCTTCCTGAGTGACTCTATACTTATCTCAGCTGTCACTCTTTACTGTTAGTAATACCTTTTGCTATTGTGGAGACAGAGGCTCATGTGGCCCACTCTGGCCTTCCACTTGATATGTAGCCCAGGCTGGACTTAAAGTCCTAATTGTCCAGTATTCACCTCCCGAGCGCTGGGGTTTTAGGGTGTGCCACCATGCCCAGCTAACCCTGTCTCCTTCCTAGCCTCCTCTTTCTCTTCATTTTGGGGGCTGGCTGTCTGGCCAGGTGCCCAAGATGGTGTGTCAAAAGATGGGAATCCAGCTGCCTCTTCACTCTGCTTCTGGAGAGGTGGCTTGTTCACATCTGGCTTTCACAGAGCAGAGCTTTTGTCTGTTATAAGTTTTATTGCATTCAAAGATTACTATGTTTCATCTGACACTACTGGACATAAACTACATTTTTGTAAAAAGCAATATTACAGAAGGAAGTAGAGGCATTTTCATATGTAGGTAAAACCTATGTTTTTTTCAGTAACATTCCAACATGGACAGAGCAACCTATGCACTTAAAAAGTCTAAGTAAAAAGGATAATTATGGAAGGGCTGAAGAATTTCAACTTCTGTGGAGCTTCTTGAATGCAAAACTTTGCCCTTCTAGATATTTTTCTAGGGAGCAGCCTGGTCCTGGAGCCTGACCTTTCCACTGAGGGGAAGGGCACAGAGCCAGTAGCATCCATGGCTTGTAACATGCTGTTGCAGGCGATCCTGGCAGTCAGCAGGCTTTCAGAACCATTGCTGTGGACCTATTGTCCCCACTTAAAGGCAGAGGTCCGTTCAGCTGCCCACCCCCCTCCCTGCCCCCTGCTTCCTGCTGTGCAATCTCCCCCTGAACTCTCTCATGAAGTGGCTCCAATGTGTTCTTATTCCAGGGGAGAAGATCACCGTAGAACTGCAGTCCACAGAGGAGGAAACAGCGGAGCTTCTCAGCAGAGTCCTTGACGGCAACATGCTGGCGGCTGAAGCATTGGCTAACGTAGTTCATGAGGATGTGGATTTAATGGACCCCACTCTGGAATCCCTGGACATCAGGGTCCCACAGGACATTCTGGGAATTTGGGTGGATCCCATTGGTGAGTGTGGGACTGCTCGGTCTGTGCCTTCCTCTTTGTTCTTGAGGGGTCAGGGCTATTAGAGCTCCTAGGACATTTATTATTATTTGAAAATTTCATACATGGTGTACAATGAAATATGATCATACCCCCTAATTCCCTTCCAGACCCTCCAGTGTGCTTCTCTCCTAACCTCACATTTTTTTTTTTTTTTTTTTTTGATACTCACTAAGTCCGATTAGTAGACACCCAGTTAGGTGCTGGAGTGTGGACCTTGCACTGGAGCTTGGGAGCCTGCACCCGTACACAAAGAGCCACACCCTCCCTGGCAGCTCCTATTAGTGATCTCCAGTCTGTGCCAGAAGTCTGGCAACCTTAATGTCATGCAGGTCTTATATACAAACCACAGATGCTGTGAGATTGTGAGTGCAATAGTCATTTTATGTCTGGAGAAGTTATTTTCCTTTATTTTTATTTTATGTATGTGGATGCATACATACCCATACACTATGTGTATGCAGGCTGTGGAAGCCAGAGAGGGCATCAGATACATTGGGATTGGTGGTTATCACACACACACACACACACACACACACACACACACACACACACACACACACCACACACACACATACACCACACACACACATACACCACACACATATACACATACACCACACACACACATACACCACACACATATACACATACACCACACACACACATACACCACACACACATACACCACATACACACACACACACCACACACACACATGCACATACACATACACCACACACACACACACACACACATACACCACACACACACTGTGAACTAACTGATCTTTGGATGACATCTGACTGGTAAATCAGTGAGCATGTGCAATGGCAGCAATGTACTCCACTTAGAGAGAGCTCTGCTCTAACAAATTTTTGCCATCTGTGAAAACAGACTAGATCTTTAGATTTTTAAAACGCTGAGCCCAAACTTATGTTTTTAAGGGAGAGTTGCTAACTTTAAATCATTGGCTACTCATTCAGTTAGACAATAGTTAAAACCATAGCCAAGCAAAACAACTTAATGTGTCTTGGACTGATGTGAGAATGTCTTTCTGTATGCTGTGAATATCAATCTTTAAATAAAGGAGCTGTTTTGGCCCATGACAGGCACCATAGAAAAAGTAGGAGGGGAAATCACAGCATAGGTAGGAGAAGGGCGGAGTCAGACAGACAAGCCGAAGCCCAAAGGAGCAACATGTAAGGAACACAGGTGAGCCACGGGCCACGTGGCAGACAGATTAATAGAAATGGGTTAATTTAAGATGTAAGAGCTAGCTAGCAATGTGCCTGAGCCATAGACCAAACAGCATGAAGTTAATATAAGCGTCTGAGTCATTTCTGGGGTCTGGTGTGGCAGGCCTGTGGGTCTGGTCCTCTGGCCACCCGGGACCAAGAAACCCCACTACTACATTGGACAACTTTCAGGCTGACACAAAGCTTACCAAATTTTTGTCCTTATGCTGTAGAATTCTACCTATAGTTCATGTCTTTTAAAATGTAACCCCCTTTCCTCAGCAGGACTGCCAATACAAGGCCAGAGTCTCTCCTCTTCACCATGTCCCTGGTAAATTCTGCTTAATGCAGCTGGTGGCAAACATTGTACTGAGCCAGTTAACTTTCTCACCACCCTATTCTGCAGGCATAGAACACAGTGCCTTTCCTTACATGAGATAACTATGTAACAGTCAGCCAGTGTATTGTATATGAACACTAAGAATTTCACCCCAAATCTCTGGGCCTGTAAGGATAAATTGACACTTGTTATAATTCTAAGGGACAGCAACCTCTTGTCTGAGTTACACCCTGAATAGATATTTACCTATCTCTCTGGTTTGTTGGCCAGACACAGCCTTCTCTGTGTGCTAACTCATGGGACTGGGTCGTGCAGTGGTGGCTGTTGCATACTATGAGACCCAGTCATCTCCCCAGCCCTAACAGCCTTGGAGGCCCTACTGTGTGATTCCATAGGACTGTGACTCTATCCTTCCCCTTTAAGATTTCTCCTACTTAGAAGGCGGAGGCAACAAGAGCTCCGGTTAGAGGCCTGATTATCCTACAAGGAGACCCTGTCGCAAGACAACGTTTTAAAAAGTTTTCATACACTGAATGAAATATAAGCATGATAATATGAGCATTCAAATGATTGATTGTAACACGCAAAGGTGACATTTGATGGACTGCTAAATTAGGGAACTTACATAGGACAAAAATTCTAGGTAGATTGGATTCACTGTTATCTTCAAAACCATCTTATGCCTGTACATTTGCTTCATTTTTCAGATTCAACTTATCAGTATATTAAAGGTTCTGCCAATGTTAAATCCAACCAAGGAATTTTCCCTAGTGGACTTCAGTGTGTGACCATTTTAATTGGCGTCTATGACATCCAGACAGGCATGCCCCTGATGGGAGTCATCAACCAGCCTTTTGTGTCTCAAAATCTAACTACTCTAAGGTAAAAGTGAATATTTTCAGTTTTGATCATCCAGCCTTGCTTGTTAGGATTGTTAATTCTACATGGCATTTCCGTGACTGGATTCTGTGGGCATTTCCACTGTGAATCGACTGAATTAAAATGGTTTCTCTCTTCAGTCCTGGGTTTGGCATAGTTTTGTTTAAGTTCACATTGGTACTTTAAAAGAAATTAACACTAGCTTGGAGGGATCGTGGCTTTGCATATGAGATATAGCAACCCTATTCCTGTTTCTAAATCCACTCAAAACCAGTGCTCAACACTGTCTTCTGACTCATTGGAACAGGGCAGATGACACCATTATGTTGCCAGATGAGTTTCTGTATTATGGTACAACAAATATAGAATCAAATTGCAAACATATTCAGTGGAATGATTGACAAATGTGGCCAGGGTTGACTTTGACACCTTCCAGATACTGCCAGTATCGGTGTCCTTCGTTACCACCCCCCTCCCGCCAACACACACCTTGCCAAGGACTCCAATCACATCCAAGAGAGTGGCCAGGGTTCTCTGTGCTGGGGTCTGCCTCCTGGGCATAGTGGAGTCTGAGCAGAGGTGGCCCCTTTTTCTTTGCTTCGGACACAGGACTATCTGTTGTCCTTAGTCTTCGGGTTACTTCAGATAAGGATCCTTTGCTCATTAAGAGTTAAAAGTTTAAGCCTGTAGAATTTTCCTCTACTCTAGCTTCCTTCAAACCAAATATGTTATGGCAATGTTTTAAAAGGTCATTAAAACATTAATGGCTTGTAAGCCCAGTACTCCAGAGACACAGGAGGACTCCAAGGCCAGCTTGTGGGGGTGCAGATTTGGGGGTGAACTACTTCTGGGTTTGAATGCAGGTACCCCCACAAAAGGATCCAGGCTACTCTAGCAAGTTACTTGCTTTCTCTTAGTCTGTTACCTGACTTGAGGGTAAGTGGATAAACAAGGTTGTTATTGCCAAAATAACAACAAACACCACCGTCTTTCTTAAAAGCCAAAGTGGAGTTAGTGACTCAGAATCTAAAGGAGTTGGGTCAGTGACAGGAGGTCTGTGAAGCATTTACAAGTAGATTTAGACGTGTCTGTTTCCCTCGGAGACTTTGAATGATGAAGGCAGGATTGGGCTTTGGCATTGTTTTTAGAAGTCAGAAAATCCCACCAGTACTTTAGCGATATCTTAGCTGGGTATGATAGTGAGGTAAACTGTCAGTGTTCTCTTATAATAACACAGGCAGTTGCATGCTTGTAGTCACTTAGAATTAGTAGCTTGGTGTTCACTAATAGACTCAGGAGCATTAAAGCTCATTTTGCTCTGAGGCATTATACATTTTTCACATCATTATGCTTGAAGGAAGTGTGAATAACCCAAACATGCTTATCACCAACTACAACTGTTTCCTGCAGGTGGAAGGGACAGTGCTTCTGGGGCCTTTCTTACATGGGGACCAACGTCCATTCCCTGCAGCTCGCTGTCTCTAAAGGGAACAACGATGGCGAAGCCCAGACTGAAAACTCGGACATGGTCTTCCCCCATGCCTTTTCTGCAGTCATCAGTACAAGCGAAAATGAGACCATCAAAGCTGCACTGTCACGAGTGTGTGGAGGTGGCATCTTCCCTGCAGCTGGGGCAGGCTACAAGAGCCTCTGCGTCATCCAAGGCCTGGTTGACATTTACATCTTCTCAGAGGACACCACATACAAATGGGACTCCTGTGCTGCTCACGCCATTCTGAGGGCCATGGGTGGGGGCATTGTGGACATGAAAGAGTGCCTGGCAAGAAGTCCTGAAACAAGGCTGGACTTGCCACAGTTACTCTACCACATAGAAAACAAAGGTACTTCTGGGGTGGATCTCTGGGCCAACAAGGGGGGACTGATAGCATATAGGTCCAGGCATCAGCTGGACACCTTCCTGAACTGCCTCATCCAAAACCTCGGGCCTCCGAAGACACAAACAAAGGACTCTGACCTCAATTTGCCCTTAAGCTAAACTGAACCCCTTCTTGTTATCTCTGTCCCTTAAAGATAGTTTTGTCCTGTTGGTTAATTAATGTTCACCTTCCTCTTTTGAGGGAGATTTTTCTCATTATGTGTTCATAATGTTAATTTCAGTAAATTAATGATATTCATGTCACAACTAAGTTGGTATATGATATTCTTATAGTGAACGTTGTGCTGTTAATGTCACTTGGAGCCCTTTAATAAAATACCAAGGGAAGAGTAAAAATTTCCATCTGGAGTAGAATGGCTAAATACACAGCTGTTGGGTAAGCCAGGCTTGCGCTGGGTGTTATTTCTTGTCCTGAAGAAGAAATCTGTGGTTTTAGCCTGAAGAAGATTTAGAACTGTGCATTTGGATAACATAACCAAGTTCATATACTTTCAATAGCTTCTCCACAGCCCTTCAGCTTAATTATTAGAAGGAAAAGCATAGCAGAGTTTTAGAAAGAGTTATTAACTCTTGGTGCCAGACAGCTCATTGGATGGGAACAAGAGCTGGCCAATCCAACCATGAAGGAGCACTGTAGAGTGGTTTCTCATAGGTCAGGTGGCTTATGCATTGGTTAATGTATCTATAGGAAAATGGTACTTTAATCTGCTAAGTCACTTATATAGACAGTTTCAAAGGGACTTGCATTGTACCCGAGAATCACCTCTAGGGACTGAGGGGAAAGTCCATTCTCTTCCTCTCGTATCCCATCCTGTATCCCATCCCTCAGCAACTGTCTTGGCTGTGCGTTGGCATTTTCTGAGAGAGAATCCCCTGTTCTTTATCAGCTTCCTATTCTCACCATGCTCTCTGCCTTTTTTATGTCTCATCTGGATCATCAAAACAAACTCTTCACTTGCTTTTGTACCCTAACTTCACAGCAGGGATCACCGAATTGACCCTTTCTGAGCATGTCTGACCTGAGCTGTTCTGTTCAAAACCCTCTATGTGGCTTGACAGCTCAGTGAGTAAACATGCCTAGCAGGCAAGACTGACAGGTTGAGTTTAACCCTAATGACCTGACACCAATGCCTGGAACGTACTTAAAGGTGAAGGAAAGAACAGACTCCAGACAGTTGTCCTCTGACCTCCATGCATGCACACATATGTGTACACACACCCATGCTATCATACAACAATAAAGCTTAAAAAAATAAAGCCAAGCCCTTCATAGTCCTTAAGACTCAACCTCCATTCGATCTTCCAACTTTCCCATTTGTGGAGATGTTCCCTCCAGGTTAGACACAAGTTTCAATTACACAAAAGACTATTGACCATCTGGCCTGTTGACACTTTCTCTTGGGAGGAACAGAGAAGCTCCTGAGGCTTGAGGGCATCTGTAAGGTTTCTCATACAGGTTATGCGAAAAGTAAACAATGGACTATGGCAGAAAGAATTCTTCTGTTGCACAGCTGCTCATAGTTGGTCAGGAATGTCGCTAAACTCCATCATAACTCACTGTCGCCTCCCATTCCATCCCTGTCTCCGTAAACAGGACTACTTCAGATTACCTCAGTTAACCGGAGGCAAACCTTTGTGTCTATGCTAGGGTAGCTTATTTCACTTAGCACATTAGCTTTCAGCTTCATCCATGTTACAGGTGTCAGTGTTTCCTCCTTGCTAAGGCTGAGTGTTCATCCATGGCACGTGCTCTACCGTTTTTTGTTGTTCATTGTTTCTTTTGATTTCTGTCTTTGGTGGTTATAAGTAAAGCTGCTGTGAACAACAAATTCACAAATGTTGAATAATGGTTTTAGCATGCAGTAATGTAGAAACCAATCACTAATAACAGCTGAAGACATAGAATTATATAATACTTGATCACAGAAGCAAAAATTGAAATACTGTGATGAACTGGTAGAAGCAGAAATATTTTTTTCCCTGAAAACAAAGCTCATGATTGCCAAATGTTTTATGAACATTTCTGACAGTATATATAATTCCTAGAATTATATTTTTTATAGGTATCAAATAATCACCACCATAAAAAACTATTCTAAATGTTTCCTTAAAATAGTCTAGTATGAGCTGGGCAGATGATAGCTTAGTAGGTAAAGTACTAAGTACAAAAACCTAAACTTGGGTTTCCAGAGAAGCCAGTCATGGCAGCTAGCATGCTCCAGCGCTAGGGTGGGTGGAAGAAAGTAGATCATGGAAATTGGGCAGACAGCCTAGCCAACATGGTTGAGTTCAAAGTCCAGTCTCCTGGCTAGCTTCATCAGTCAATTGACAGCTCAGTTATCAGAGGGAGTCTCAACTCGGGGACTGTCTTCATCAGATTGGCCTGTGGGCATGTCTATAGGGGCATTTTCATAATTGCTAATTGATGTAGGGGGGCCCAGCCCACTGTGGGTGGTGTCATCCTTAGGCAGATAAGCCTGAGCTGTATAGACCGTGAGTCCCTGTCTTGGTTTTCCTTGGTAGTTTCTCTGTAACCAATAAGATGAAATAAACCAATTTCCTCCCCCGTATTGCTTTGAGTTGTGGAGTTTATCACAGCAGCAGTAACTAAAGACACTCAGTGAGAGACCTTGCCCCAGGAAAATAAGACAGAGAGTGTATTAGCCAAGGTTCTCTAGGGGAACAGGGCTGCTAGAATAAAGATGTGTATATATATATATATGTATATATGATGGAATTGGGTCCTTCACATACAGGTACACAGGAGGCAGGGTTAATATATATGTATATACAGGGAATCTGTTAGAATGGCTTAAAGGCCGTGGTCCAGCTAGTCTAACAATGGCTATCTCCCATTGGAGTCCAAAATCTAATAGTTGTTCGGTCCACGAGGCTGAGTATCTCTGCTGTCCTCAGTAGACACTGGAATTTCAAACCAGTGGGTTCTAACACAAGGAAAAGAGTACCAGGGCAGGTGAACTTGCCATTGAGAACGAGGACAAGCAGGCAAAAGGCAAAAGCCTCCTCCTTCCACATCCTTTACTTAGGCTGCCAACAGAAGGTGTGGCCCAGGTTTAGGGTGGGTCTTCCCACCTCCAGTGATCCAATCAAAAAAGTCCCTCATAGGGATGCAGCTGTGTGGGGATTCAATAAAAGCTTCAGAAGTTTCGGAGATATCAGAGGGAATCTACCCACAGTCTATGTGGGGAGTTAATAGAAGCTCCAGAAGTTCCAGAGCTCTAACCACAGTCAGTTTAGGAATATCAGAGAGTGGTGATTCAAACCTTTAATCCCAGCACAGGGAGTATCCTGAGTGTGGTGACCTACACCCTTAATCCTAACTGAGTCAAGATCACTTCAGATTATAGAAGGAATTCCAGGCTCCCAAGCAGGTGTGGTGGGACCATGCCTCAATTACCTAAAGGGTACTTAAGACAGAATAGAAACACAGAGAGAAGCCATTCCAAGGGAAGTGAGGCTGAGGAAGCTGGAAGACAGCTGGGTAAGATCTGACTGTGGTGTTTATTCCCTCTAGTATCTCCAACTTCCTCAGAGATCTATCCCTGAGTCTCATTAATTCGTGCAACACAGCTGCTTACAATTTTGTTAATTCCAAGTTCAGTCAAGTTGACAACAAGGATTAGCCATCACAGGGAGCAATAGGGAGACATTGTGAGGTTGGCCTCCAGTTTCCACATAAGCAAGCACTTGTACATACTCAAATGTGTACACACATACATACAGTCCCATACATACACAGTCGTCTAATAAAAGCCATCTAGAGTATCTTTTTCTCATACAAAATTTGGAAACCTCTCTCCCAGACCCAAATCAAGTCCCCATCCCCTGACCTGGGGATAAATTGCTCTTTGGTAATTCCTTTGCCACAGACATGGCTTATAGGACTTGGTGGTGGTGGTGGTTTTTTGTTTTGTTTTGTTTTGTTTCCTTGAGAACTTTGCTATCTTAGATAATTAAATCTGCAACAGAGCATGTAAGAATTGAATCTAACAATGAGAAAAGTTCATTGCATTTGGTAAAGATAGATGCTGTTTCATAAACTCTTTGGTTTGATTAAATCCCAGCCAGATATTGAATGTGTAGGAATTAAAATGTGAAGAGGAAGAACTGACCATTTTCCTTGAGATGAGTAAGTAAGTGCCTTGTCCCCACACAGCGTGGGTTCCTGAGCCCTGGTTAGATGAAGTTTGGGAATTAGCAAAGAGTAACTTCAAAAAAATAAAAAAGATATACACAAAGGGGGAGGGGGAGGGGGGAGGGGTGTGTTAAGGTAGACTGGGCTTGTGAATGGAGAAACCATAAACCACTCTGCTCCTCCCGTTCAAAGTACTTATTAACGCAGCTGAATAGAGAGTTGGGTACATCACATACAGGTACACAGGAGGCAGGGTTAATATATAAAACTGAACAAGGAAACAGACTTAGTTAACCTCAGTAGGAGCAGACTGTGTAGGGAAGCAACCTTCAGGATGTAAGCATAGTGGGGGAAGAAAGCTCTCATGGACATTTTTTCCACACACTGTCAACATTCTCACCTGAACCCAAAGAAAGCTATGCCATTCTAACAGGGCTGAAGCTTTGGGGTCCTTACCATCTCTTTGCCATATCAACAAAATACATTTGCTCAGGACATCATTTGCTCCCAATAAGTAAAAATTCTCCAGAAATCCAGTGAGCTACTTTGGATGCCTCTGCACATCTGTAAGAA
This sequence comes from Phyllotis vaccarum, assembly GCA_033318265.1. Classification (NCBI taxonomy): domain Eukaryota; kingdom Metazoa; phylum Chordata; class Mammalia; order Rodentia; family Cricetidae; genus Phyllotis; species Phyllotis vaccarum. Next base: position 1,853,716 of record JARWLC010000007.1, read on the forward strand.
TCTTTGCCGATGCCAAGCTCACAGGGGGACAAAGCCAAAGACTAAGAAGACCCCAGAACAAGTGCCAAGGAAGAAAACAGCATGAAAGAAGCCATCTCCTAGCAACCTGGTGGCTCTCAGCCAATCAGCTGCTTCCTCTTAGCACTGTATGTCCATTGTTAGCCATCCCCATATCTCAGTTTCTGCAATAAAATAATACTTTCCCATTTTAAAATAAGGCTGTCTTGACTGGAATGCTGACTTCTAGGATGGGAGTACTTCCTTTACTAATAAACACAATTAGCACCCAGGAACAAAAGAGCTCTGCTATATTGCTTATCATATTTCCCATGTTCCAGCCACCAATTTATTTATCTTACTGTGCAATCATACCCAATCACACATTTACTAACTGATTTAAGATCTCAAAGAAACATCTACAACATAACTCTTTGTGCTATTGTGATTGAATAGGCCTACATGAACCCAAATAAGACTTGGCAAACTATTCCTCTGAGCACCATGGTACCAGAGAAACAGTAATCAGCATAAAAAGTTGAATTCATCACCACACAAGGTGATCTTAGGTACTGTGTGGTTTGAAAGAAAATGACCCCCCCAAAGGGAATGGCACTATTAGGAGGCGTGACCTTGTTAGAGTAGTTGTGGTCTTGAAGGAAACGTGTCTTTGTGGAGATGAGCTTTGAGGTCTCCTTTGATCAAGATACCAGCCAGTGTTAGAGACCACTTCCTGCTGTCTGCAAGTCAAGTTGTAGGACTCTCAGCTCTGTCGACAGCACCATGTCTGCCTGCACGCCACCATGACATACGATGATGATAATGGACTAAGCCTCTGAAACTGTAAGCTACCTCAATGAAATGTTTTTCCCTTATAAGAATTGCCATGGTCATGATGTCTCTTCACAGCAATAGAAATCCTAACTAAGACAGACACCAAGCTAGAAAATCTCTTTGGATTCTAGTCTCTTTATCCATAATAAGATCAGTGCCATCTATGTGCATGCACTGTTCTAATGCAATAAAATTGGTGGCTGGAAACATGGCTTAGTGGTTAAGAGCACAGACTGTTCTTCCAGAGGACCTGGGTTCAATTCCTAACACCTACATGATGGCTCACGACTGTAACTTAAGTTCTGACACGATGCACAGACATTCATTTAGATAAAATACACACATAATTTTTAAAAAATATAGGCATTTGCACTTTTAATTCACATTTAAGGTACCTAGTTAAGAGATCAGGGAATGAGGCTTATTTGGGCAATAGTTCTAGACAAATTACAAATAGGCCTAATTATTTTATTGTTTCATATAATATTAACAACTAACTTTTATGTAGATATGGCTTCACACGGCCCTGACAGCATTGAACCCTGATTCTCCTGCTTTCACCTTCCCAGTGCCAGAATTACAGGTGTGAGTCACAACACTCAACATTAACAGCTATAGCACTGAGCACTATATTTCAAAAGCTGGTAGATACTTACAGATGTAATTGCATAATGCTGGCTGCTGTGGTACATCACTGCTTTTGTTTTAAAAGCCTGGCTATATGTTTCACTTGTGTTTAACAGATTAACTTTTAAATTATGTATATATATTTTACTGGACAGTCTTTAATGAAAGTTGTGTGCATTAAGAAGTTTCTGATCTGTCCATTCAGGCCTAGCCCCAGCCCCAGCCCCAGGTGCAGGTGCAGCCCCGCTGCCACTTTGCCCCAAATAATCACACAAAGACATACATTAATTACATGCTGTTTTGCCACATGGCTCGTGGCTGACCTGAGTTCCTTTATATATTGCTCCTTGGGCAGCTGGATCGCTTTTCTCCTGACTCCACCCTCCTCCTCCTGTATCTATGCTTGGATTTCCCACCTGCTTCTAAGGTGGGTCCCTTTAATAACCAATGAGATTCACAGCATACAGAAAGACATCCCACATCAGCTGTGTATGATGCCTCCACTCTGCATCTTCTTGGCCATTTCTCCCTGGTGTTTGGACGTCTCCTTTCCTACGTGTTGAGACTCGGCTTCCCTTTCCAGGATCTTTTTGTGGTCTTTGTGCAGCTTTAGCCTGATGATAAGCACTTTGCTGGGATGAATGCCCACGTGGACAGTTGTGCCCTTTGCCTTTCTCATTACACTCATTCAGTGTGGGTGACGTATTACTTCAGGTACAGCTGGACCACTTTGACAGTCTTCTGGCCTTTGTTATGTATTCCAATAACCTGTTCAAGAGGGGCTGCTGGCATCTTGAGCACCTTGTTTGTTCCTGCCTTCTTGAGAGACTAGATCAACGTCCATCGCTTAGACCATCCGATCGCTCAAGTGTATTCCTAAGCTGTAGCCTGTTATCATGACTGTTACTTTGTTTTCCAATAAATATCAATCTTATATTGATATATTTTAAATAAAAATTTACTGCCTTAACTGGCACCCAACGTGGGGCCAGACACCTAGCCCATTGGCGTAGGGGGCTGGGGAGTTTATCTGAGCCCTAAGCACTGCCAAAAAACAGAAGACTTCTGTGTATGGGCTGGAAGCTCCACCATCCTTCTCATTATCACTCCCATAGTCATTTGGCCATACTCTGTCCCACGGCAGGGCAGATGGACGGTGGTGAGTACACGGTGTAGCCCACAGCAGACTGCTGTCCTCAGCGGTGGATGCGGAAACTGTCTTAACCATCCTGTCTTAATCTTGTGAGATTCTGCCTTCCCTAAAGTTCATATTCAGTCTGTGTGAACCTGCTGGGATTTTTTAAAACCACAAAGGGTCTATAGGTAGCCTCGGGCTGCTGAGAGTCCCTGCATCCGCCATATTGCTGGTGAGCGGAGCATTAAATGCTACTGTGACGGGTGTGTTGAAATGCAATTTGTGGTTCATGCTCTGGTCGGAAGTCCCAACGGGAGGAATTGAACTTTATTTTGGTGGCTGCGGTCCAAAGGGGACACACAACTTTCAGTTCTGAAAGTTGGAGAGAGATCAGTACCAACTTTTTTTGAGACAGGGCTTCTCTGTGTAACAGCTCTGACTGTACAGGAACTTGCTTTGTAGACCAGGCTGGATCACAGAGATCCACCTGCCTCTGCCTCCTGAGTGCTGGAATTAAAGGGATGCGCCACCACTGCCCAGGAACATCTACTTATTAATATACCTTCAACCCAGTCCTTTAACTTGTCACTCTCTTTTCCAGACACCAGCTTCCACTTATCACCAGCTTTATCTCTCAGCCCAACTAGTATTAATAGCTCCTCATCTATCAGTAGATGCCTGATGATCACTGGCATTTGAGGTGCTGTGTGTGTGTGTGTGTGAGAGAGAGAGAGAGAGAATATGCTCTGGGTGTATTCATGTGTGTATGAGTATGTGGATACATGTGAGTGTACTCTGTGTGTATCCATGTGTATATGAGTGTGTATATGTATGAATGTGCTCTGTGTATGTGAAAGTGTGTGAGTGTGTATATGTGTTTATGTAGTAGTGGGGTTGCTGGGTCCCAGGCAGCCAGAGTCCCAGAGCCTGCCGCGCCAGACCCCTCAGCTGCCCGCCGCCCGCTGCTCAGGCCCCCAGAAATGACTTAGACGCTTATATTAACTTTATGCTATTTAGCCTATGGCTCAGGCACATTGCTAGCTTGCTCTTACATCTTAAATCAACTCATTTCTATTAATCTGTCTGCCACGTGCCCCGTGGCTCACCTGTGTTCCTTACATGTTGCTCCTTTGGGCTTTAGCTCAATCTGCCTCTGACTCCGCCCTTCCTTTCCTACCTGTTCTGATTCTTCCTCCTACTTCTTCTATGGTGCCTGTCATGTCCCAAAACAGCTCCTTTATTTAAAGATTGAGATTCACAGCATACAGAAAGGCATTCCCACATCATGTTTATTCATGTATGAATGTGCTCTCTGTGTGTGCAGGGGAATGTGCTGTGTGTGTTTGTGAATGTGCTCTCTTTCTCTTTGTGTGTATGTTTGTATGTGTGTGAATGTGCTCTGTGTGTGTGTGTGTGTGTGTGTGTGTGTGTGTGTGTGTGTGTGAGAGAGAGAGAGAGAGAGAGAGAGAGAGAGAGAGAGAGATCTTACTACATAGCTCTGGCTAGCCTTCAGCTTACAGAGTTGCCTACCTCCATCTCCTGAGTTCAGGGATTAAAGGTTTATTACTACCTTTTAGTAATCATACAAAATAATGGGATTCATGTGCCTCCCCCTCACTTAGGATTTTTACTCATTGTTTTCCTGCCCTTTGAATGTTGAACAAGAAAACTTTCTTTGACTTACCTTAGAAAATCATACTTGGATTATCTCCTTTCTGTGACCATACAAAGTAGGAGAGCTGTTGTGTGTGTCATCTTCTGGCTGTTTCAGTCATAGTGACACAGCATCCATGATCACAGCATTTCAGGAGATGCAAAGCAAACACTTGCCACATGTCTAAGTATGACCAAGTATTCTGGCAGCCTTCAGGAACCTGAGGTGGCTTGGGACCTGGGATGCATGAAGAAGGCCATGGTGATCAAGGAAAGAGGCACAAGCAGGTTTGCTAGCTTCAGCCAGTGTGGTTTGTTTTATTTTACTGTGTTGGTTAATCACCAATAATTTCCTTTCTGTGTGGCACTGAAAGAGGGAAAGGCCGGGTCACTCCATTCCCTGTCTTGTTGCTGATCGCTCACTGGTGAGCCCAGGTGCAGAGAAAAGTGGTAGGAGGGGTGGATATTAAGAAGCGCAATAAAACCATTGAGTTAGGATCCTGCACTACTGATGGTGTTCCAGCAACAACAAAGGACATAGCTTGAGCTATGAAAAATTAACTAAGGAGAGCTGGGCACAGTGGTGCATGTCTTTAACCCCAGCACTTGGGAGGCACAAGTAGGTGGATCTCTGTGAGTTCAAAGGCCAGCCTGGTTTACACAGAAGACCCTATCGCGAAAGAGAAAACTTGATGGGTTTTGATGGTTTCCCATATGAGTTAAACACTCACATATGCGTTGAAACTCAATGTATAAAGATGCGTGGTTAATAACTGCTTATTCTTTCCCCAGGATGAGGACAGAAAAACAAACAGCTGTAGGCACCAAATCATGATGAACAACAAACACACTGTGGAAGAAAAGAAAATAGTTTTGCATTTGTACTTCAGTGACTCCTGTCCCTGCTTTTGGACATTTCACCTATGTTGCCCCCACAGGGGCATTTATTTAGCTCTGAGGAGTCCATTGTCCACTTCTGATCTTATTAGATGCGTAATTACTCTATACCCAAGCCGCAGGGCAGCTCAGGTTTACTTCATCTGAAAGTTCTTTTCAATTACCTGAAAACTGAGACAATGATGGTCTCAGCATTTGCTGTAAACCTCCCACTGCCCACCAGGGGGTGTCAGCATCTTTGTGCAAGCATATGCAGCATATGCTTGCAACAAACCATGGCAACGTTCTTGTCTCTGCTAACCTCTTCTAAGCGGTTACTTTGTAATCATTTCACAGCATTTTACATGAACCACCTTAAAGAACTCACATCTGTCTTTGCCTTAAAATGTTTAGTAGATGCTCCTCTAAGAACTGGAAACTCCAAAATGGAGATTTAGCTGTTGCTTAACACTGATGTTAGTGTGTAGAGGTTTTGGGTTTTTGGTTTTTTTTTTTCTCCTCTGCATAAAGCAATACGAATTCAAGTCACAAAGGGGACATTCACAGGGATGTATATAGCTAAGGATGGACTGGTACAAGCAACACAAACCGTCCACAATGAAATAACAAGAACAAAATAGAATGCCAAGGGGCCTTTAGGTCCTTGTAAAAGAGACTATTTAAACGACCAATAAGCACATGAAAAGGCAACCAACATCACTAGTCACCAGGAAAGTACTCCAAACCCACATAGTGATAACTCACCAGTGAGGCTAAAGCTCAGTAACAGCAAGTATCAGAAAACAATAAACCAGACCATTAAAAAAAGTAAAAAGTTTTGCTTTTCAATAAAATGTTATAAAAAAACAAAAAAGCAAAACACAAAATTGTAGAAAAGATTTCCAACACATATCTAGCCTAAAATCCGTCTGCAAGTCAGGCATGGTAACCTGCACCTCTGTCCACAGCATATAAAAAGCAGAGTCAAAAGAATTGCTATGAGTTCCAGGCTAGCCAGGGCTATAAAGTGAGTGCTGAGCTAGCCTGGCCACATAGTGAGAACTTGTCTTACAGAACTCTAAGTAAAATTAAATCTATTTATACTGAGACGGGTATATCTATTTCTGCAACTACCTTAGAAAAATTGAAGTCAATATTTAATAAAGCTGAATATATGCATATTCCACGATATCTTTCTTAATGTATAGCATCTAAATATACATCAATATACCAGAATTCCAACTGTGTCACTATTCACAATAACCGACATCTGCAGCAGTGTGAATAAATGTATTATGGCAGGCTGAAATAAAATGAAGCAACATGGACGACCAACAGTTGCTTTCAAACAAAAGCAACACAGAAACATTAGGATGTGAAGCCTGATTCTATATTTAATTACTCCATAGACTTATTATATGTGAAGTTACGAGAGGATATTCTAAAGAGGATTGTTTGAGCATTGCCAACTGCTTCTCTTCAGGTAAGTTTCTGAACTATGAACAGTTGAGAGTAAGAGTTCCTACCTACCACAGCCAGTCCATCGTGGCCTGGTCCTTTAGTGCCCAGGCCACTACTACTCTTTCAAAAGGCATGTACCAGAACTCTCAGTACCAATAAGTATTATCTGAATAATTATCCAGTAGTTGATAGTTCATCATTTATTCATTCTCAATAATAAAAAGAGGCTTGGTATGTAAGGGTGAAAACTCCTGTTTCTGATTTATTTGTGAGAACTCTAAGTTTCATTAAATTTAGTAGAAAGTTGATCTTCCAGTCTGAAGACGGGATAACTCTGTATGAGCTACTCCATAGAAGATATTAGCATCCCAGTCAGTACTAACACAATAAGTTACTTTTAGTGTTGAGTTATAAATGTTCTTAACATACCTTAGCTACCGGTCATACGCTAGATCTGTGTTGAAAATCTTTTCTACAATCTTGTGTTTTGCTTTTTTGTTTTTTTATAACATCTTATTGAAAAGCAAAACTTTTTACTTTTTTTAATGGTCTGGTTTATTATTTTCTTGTATGGTTTGTATTTTTACAATTTACTTATGAAAATTTGCCACACTGGGTGTAATGGCACATGCCTTTGATCCCTGTATTTGGGAGGCAGGTGGATCTCTGTGCTATCTAGGCCAGCCTGGGCTACATAGTGAGTTCTAGGCCAGCCTGGGCTACATAGTGAGTTCTAGGACAGCCTGGGCTACATAGTGAGTTCTAGGACAGCCTGGGCTACATAGTGAGTACCAGCCTGGGCTACTGTAGAAAGACCCCATCTCAACAAAGAAAGAAACAAGCAAAAGTCACCAAAACTAAAACGTTTACCTTCAAGTTGTTTTACTTGTAACTAATTTTGAGTTAATTGTAAATGATATGAGGTAGGATCTAAGTTCACCTTTACATATGTCTGTCTGTCACCCCAGCATCGATTGGTTTCTCCTGTCTCTTCAGAACAGGTTCATGTATTAGGTGGTCGCTCCTCAGTAAGTAAATGTTGGGGGTAGAGGATCTTTAAGAGACGGAACCTAATCTGAGGTATTAGTCACTCCTTCTGAGGATGAGTGATACTTTTCGGGGAACCTCATTAGTTCTCATGACTGTGGATTTCAGTAAAGGATCCAGATCAGTCCCTGCCCTTTGCCTCCCTTCCTGTCGTCACAAGAAATCTCTACGCACTCTGACATTGTGACCTCGTCAGGAGAACCAGTACCATGCTGTTTACACTTCTAACACTAAAATAGTGAGTTTAATTAATTTCTTTTACATAAAGTACCCAGTCTACAACATTTTTGTCCTATGAGTTTCTGGCCCAGCCTAGTCCCAAGATCTGGACCAGCTGTCCCAAATGATCACACGAAGTCTTATATTACTTACAAACTGTTTGTTATCAGACTTATTGCTAGATAGCTCATGCATCTTAACCCATTTCTGTTAATCTATGTCTTGTCACATGGCCTGTGGCTTATTTATTTCTTCCCATCTTGCTTCTTAGGCATCTGGTCTCTCTGACTCCATCCTCTTTTCCCTGTATCTATGCTTAGATTTTCCACCTTCTTCTAAGATGCCTTTCCATAGACCAAAACAGCTCCTTTATTAACCAATAATAAAGCATATTCATAGTGTACAAAAAGACATCCCACATCATTTCTCCTTTTCTATCTAATCAAAAAGGAAGGTTTCAATTTTAACATAGCAAATTTACATATAACAAAACAGTTTTCAAGCAAGAATTACAGTTACAACTTCTAGTCTATTTGTATTTATCAAAATTAAAGAATATATTCTATCATCCACCTTATCCTTGTGAGTCCAAAGTTTGACATTTAATTTACCTTTTAAATTTAACCAAGGAAAACTATAATCATACCTATCTAATCCTCAACTATATCAAAGACCACAGAAGAATACAATATTACCTGAGTAAACAGGAAGTACAAGCAATTTCCAAAATCTAGAAATGACAAAGATAACATCTGACTGTCTGGACAGTCATGCAAAGTTCCTTTGTAGCACTGGGGCATCCATCTTCAGCCTACAGGCCCAGAGTCCTTGGTATGCCCTTCAGTGAAGCAGGAAATCTGAAGGACTTCTCTGCCCATTCTAGTGTAGCTTGTCAGTAGCTTCTCTTTGTGTCCTGTTGAATGTCTGACAGTTTTCTCTGTGAAGCAGGAACCTGAAGGACCATCTCAGCTTGTTCTGCCAAAGTTCAGAGGTCACTTTCCTATGGGTGCTGCATGTCCAGTTTATTCAGCATCCTGTCAGGCAGTTGAGGTGAGAACAATTTCTTGTCCAATGGCTAAGTTTCTTTGATGCCCATTTTTCTCTTGAAGTAGATTGGTGCTGCCAAGAGCAGACCTGTCTCACTGTTAAGAAAAGTCTAAGTTCTTAAAATATTTTAAATGCCATATTCTGTATGTCTTTGAAGTGTTTGAAGATTACCTAATTAAAATATATCTTTGTATACTTAAAAAAAATCTAACATGAGTATAAGTTTTGTTATCATAAATGATTAACTATTAATTTGCATTTCTTAATTATACATTACAGATTTAAATGTGCCACATAAACATAATATCTTAAACAAAAGTAGAAATATACATACAGTATAACAGAATTGACCTTAAATTTGTACCAATAAATGAAAATCCATACCAACGTAAAGTATTTAGAGATTAACAGTTGGTTTTTGGAACAAAGTAGATTCAATAATCTATCTTTTTTATTATTTCTATGTTATATCCCCCCTTTTTATAGAAAGAGATTGACTCTAACCACAAAAATGAAAGTGAATATTTATAAACAATATTTTGGAATTTGGACATAGCTCTCTGTTACTACTTCCTGCTGTTTAGGGGCTCTGGCAATCTTATGGGGAGTCCTGAGGCTGGATCATCTTAGTTGGCAGCCTTGAAGCTCAGAGTTTTTTTGCAGGGGATCTTCCTTGTGTGTATATATGACATACATGTGGAGATCACAGGTTAAACTTGGATATCATTCCTCAGGTACCTTATTTTTTGTGAGGTAGGATCTGTCACCTGGCCTGGAACCCATTGTCTGTGATAGAGTGGTTGGCCATCAGGCTCTGGGAATCCTCTGTCTCTACCTCCCTGCTCTGAAATTACAGGTGTGCCAGCACACCAGACTTTTTCAAAAAAAAAACAATTTTTTATATTTATGAATATGAATGTTTGCCTGCATGTATGTATGTACGTGCACATGAGTGTGCCTGGTACACATGGATGTAAGGAGAGAGCATCAGATGCTCTGGAACTGGAATAATGGATTGTTAGGAACGACAGTGTGGGTGCTGAGACTCAAATCCTGGTCCTCTGCAAGAGTGATAAGTGCTCTTAACCCCTGACCCCTCTCTCCAGCTCCAACCTTGCTGTTTCATGAATGTGCCACAGACTCAACTCAGATGCTAATGTTTGTCAGTTTCTTTACTGGCTGAACCACCTCTCCTGACCCTGAAATGTATTCTTCAGTTTAATTTTGTATCTTAAAATAAATCCTCTCATTTATACTTTCATTAAGCATTGCAGCTTTTATTGCATTGCTCGAGATCTATGTAGACAAATGTCATTTATGAAAAAGGTAGTTTTATTTTTTCACTTATATTTTTAAGCATTGCTTTTTTTGTTTTATTTTGACAGATGGATTTTCTAGTACAATGTTAAATATTATTGTTTTTTTGTCAATTTTTTTTTCTGTATCCATTGACAAATATTGTGCATTTCTTATTCTGATAATATATAGTGAATTATATTGACTTTATATGTCTTTCTTTTCTCACCATATGTCTTTGTCTGGTCTGGAATTTCCTATATTATTTAAGCTGTCCTCTAACTCACAGAGATCCATCTGTCTCTGTCTCCCAAGTTCTGAGATCAACGGCGTGAGATGCCACACCTTATCCAGGCCTTAATTCTTACAGTTTTCTTGTTTCTGAACCTTAAGTGCTCAGATTACAGTATAAAGGTTCATAAACCACCATACCCAGCTTATCATAAACAAAGCTTGCAGTCATGGCCCAGACCATTTTCTCTTAAAAAATGGTTTATAATTTGTATCTACATTATATCTATTGGTTTAAGATTATCTTTTCTTAAGGTAGCTTTGTTGGGTTTGGGAGTTGGGATAATAATACTGGAAGCAAGATCTAACTTTGGAAGTGTCCCCTGCTTTACACGTGTCAGGAAGTGGTATTATTTCATGCTTGAGTATTTAGAAGAACTTGCCAATGAGAGTACGTGGGCTCAGTGTCCTGGGGAGCAAACGTTTATGCCAACACAACCTCACTAGGACAGACACCCATTTTTGTGATGCTCTGTGCTGTTACAGTGATTTGCTCTTGTGTTTTATTTCTCTGAGAAAATGTGTTCATTTCATCAGGTTTCATAAATTTAGTTCCACAAAAATAACCATGTACTTCTTAATGTGCTATTTAGAGGATCTGCACAGATATTCCCCTTTATTTTCATTGATGCCTTCTCTATTTCTTACCTAATCTAAGTAGAAGTTTGCCACTTTTATTAATCTTTTTAAGATATAGCTTCTAACTTTATTGACTTGGTATCAAAAGCGCAATCGATGTATTTTCAGAGGTTCAGGTGGACTTTATAAAAATTAAACAACTTGGAATGAAGAGGTGGTTCCATAGTTAAGAGCACTGGCTGCTCTTCCAGAGGACCCACTTTCCATTCTGAATACGCACAAGACAGCTCACAACTGTCTGTAACTCTAGTCCTAGTCCTGACTCCTGTGGCCTTGCCAGCACTGGGCCTGTATGTGGTGAATGTAGGCAAAGCACCTGTATACATAAAATAAAAAACTTTAACATAAGCAACTTTTCTCTATAAAAGGGCCTCGTTTAAGAGAATGATAAAGCTGGGTGCGGTGTGGATCAGTACTCCCAGATACCTGAATGGCTGAGGCAAGAGAATTGTGACTCTGAGGCCAAACTGAACAGCGTAGGCAGCATGGGAAAGATGGGGAAAGTCTTGAATTTTGGAGTCCTAGGGGGAAATTGCGTTTCTTGCAGAGGAATCGTGTCTAGAATGTCCAGAGACCTTTCAAAACTCAACAATAAAAATACGAAGAACCCCACAAAAATGAATAAATACCTTAACTGACATTTTATCAAAGATTTGCGTCAGATAACACATATTACTGATGATAAGTATTTTCAGTCCTTAGGGAAAAGCAAAGAACAAACACAGACCACAAAACACAAAACCCAAGAGCAAACCACTCTGTTCATCCAAAGGGTCAAAGCTAAAGCACAGTGCTGCCCTGCAACTGCCTTAGATTCCTAGCAGGGCAGTGATGCTACACACTTTTAATCCCAGTATTCAGGAGACAGAGGCAGGCGGATCTCCATGAGTTCAAGGCCAGCCTGATCAAGAGTGAGTTCCAGGACTGTTACACAGAGAAACCCTGTCCAAAAAAACACCAACAAATAACTCCCCCAACAAACAAACAGACAAACAAAATAATAAAATCTACAGCTATTTGAAAGCATTCCAGTTGTTTTATATGATGTTAAACATTGGTTAATATCTACTTTCGGCTTCAGTGGTCCTGTCCTTAGGCATTTACTCAAGTGAACAGAGTACTTTTTTTCCTAATTATAAATGTTTTCAGAAGTTTAATCAATAATGAAACACCTCGGATGGTCTTCATCAAATGAATGTATGAAGAAACGGGCTCTATTTACACAAAAGAATATTATTGACCAATAAAAAGGAATGAGTGCTGATTCCTACAGTACCGTCACATGATAATTCATACAGCCATGCTAATAAAATCATAAACAGACATTGCTAAGTGAAGACAGTCACACCCATTTTGCATGACATCATTCACATGTGACTTTCTGGAGAAGGTGAACTACTGAAATTAATGCCCGTTGATTGCCCAGGCGGGAGATGGCATAGGATGCCTCCCTGCAAGAGAATGCTTTGACTGGGCCCTCTGAAAGCCACGGAAGCTGTTTTCTCACAGCAGAGAAGCAGGTGGGATGGGAGGAACACTCTTGAAGGGTACAATCATGTTCAGGAGGGTGGAGCACCAGCTTGCTTAGGCACCACCTAATCTTTAATGCTGTTGCATTGATTTCATGTTTCGGCATGAAATCTGGGAAGAGACACAACATTCAAACCACCGTTGTCACTACAATGGACAAACTTGAGTCACAGGAACTTAATCTGGGGATCAAGATTAACTAGTACTAAAAACCATAGGATCCTTGGATTGCACATAGCCCTGGTAATAGCATTACTAATTTGTGACATTCTTGCCAAATCTATGGCCTCAATTTACCAATGAGAAAGAGCATTGACTTGAGGGTCATATGACAAGCCACGTGTTCAGTGTGTTTTATAAATACGAAGGTTACAAAAGTGGTGGACAACTGCAGTGCTGCTGCAGACTGGGGGCCAAAGGCTCTGCAGTGCTGTGTGGGAGCACACTGGTGGACAGTCCTGTGCAATCCAAATGGGGTCCGGGGTAGGGTTGCATAATTCTCAAAGACAGCTTGGAGAGTGGTTGGTATTTCCATGCACATCTAGTAATTTAGTAACTGTACTCGTAGATATTGATAAAAATTTATACACAGGTACAAAAGATACAAATAAGGATTCACAGCAGTATTATTTGTGATTGCCAAGGAATGAAAATAATCTAAGCATCCACCAGCAGAAAAGCTGATAGCGTACAATTTTGTGTATTGGGAATAAAAGAACACACACACACATACACAAGAGAGAGAGAGAAGGAGAGAGAGAGAGGGAGAGAGAGAGAGAGAGAGAGAGAGAGAGAGAGAGAGAGAGAGAGAGAGAGAGAGAGAATGTATTTCTTTGTTTTGCTTTTTGTTTTCCGTTGGAGTCTAACCTGGAGCTCACTCTGTAGACCAGGCTGGTCTTGAACTCTTGAGTGCTGGAATCAAAGTGCCACCACTGTCCTGCTGAGCAATGTATTTTTGCATAAAACAACTCTAAGACTCAAAAGATTGCATATTGTTTGATTCCATTTATACAGTGCTCCCAAACAGGCAGGAGAGATCTGGGAGGTTAGAAATCAGGATGATAATTATCTTAGAATGACCCCAAAGGGATGTTTTTGGATGTTGATACTGTTAGATATTTTGCTATTGTGGCAAACATGCAGTTTTTATTATAGCTCCTTGAATTGTACTCTTATATGTACTTTTCTGAATATTTGCTAGTGTAATAAAATTTTAAAGAAATAAATACAAAATACATATTATTAAATACGATATGAATTTACGACAATATATTCATATAGTATATAGAAATTAAATGATGTACAATATATAAAAATGGAGCTGAAATATTTCTGGTTGTCTTTAGTTTTGTTTTGTGTGTATACCTGTGCACATACATGAGAGTACACATGTGTACACATATGGGAGTCCACGTGTACGCGTAGAAGTCCAAGGCCAACTTCAAGTATCTTTTTTCAATCACTGCACCCCAATTTTTTGAGTGTCTCTCATTGAACATGAAATTCATTGATTTAGCTAAGTTTGCTGGTCTCTGAGCTTCAGGGTCCTTCAGTCACTGTCTCCCCCAACACTGGGTGACAGCTGTGTGACATCATGTCCAGCATTTAACATGGGTTCTGGGGATTTGAAGCTAGACCCTCACCTTTGTGGATATCAAGCTAAAAGCATCTCCAGCCACCCTCTTCCTTCCTCTTGCTTCCTTTTAAAAGGAGACCTACCTTACTTTTTTTGGTTCACACTGGATGAACGTGGGACTAGGAACAGGGCAGCCATTATGAAGATGGCAGCATTGGGCTCAGAGTCAGGTGGATGCATATTTGGGTATGTATGTATGAGCCAAGAGCAAGCACTGTACACAGTTGAAGATGTTACACTTCATGTTCTAGCCACAATGATCTAACAGCTTCTCTTTGGAAAAAATGAAGAAAGGAGCATGCCTGACCTGCTCTTTCTGTCAGGCTAGTTAGAACTGACTCATGACAGTCATGTTCTAGTAATAAAAGATAAACCTGTTGACAGAAGTGACATGATTCTATATTTCCCTTGGTCTCCATGGTTACCCTTCTACCTCATTAGAGTAGATTGATTATCATTTAAGAAGACCATAGAGAGGACACACTAAGTGTCATATGATACGGACCTTAGTTTAGAAGTGAATGGGAAAAAATATTAAAATTTTTATAAAGATAATTATATACCAACAACCTGTTATTCACTTTTAAAACCTCTTATTAAATCCATACACAAGGTATTTTATTAGTTGAATGACAAATACCTGTGTCAAAGCAATAACCAGTCTTATAGTCAGCGATAAGGAATAAACCAGTTAGGATAAGGTAAAAGAGGCAAACGGTGACTGTCGTGAGTGTTTGTATAGTTTTTGTTAATGAGACTTCCTAAAACAGATTCGAGCTGTTGTCTGCGCTGTGATACAACCATCTTGCCAGAGACTCAGATAACAAAGCAAAGGGAATGAAAGGTTTAAGCAGATTGCTCTTCCCTTTCCTGTTTCTGTCTAAAGTCGTCTGTGAAAATCCATCGTAATCCCAGAAGCCAGCAATGAGGAAGAAGCAGCACATGCTCAGGGGCCACAGGGGACAGCCCAATATTACGGTGTCATTGGATTTATCTACTTACTTATTACCCATTGCTCCAAAGATGTTTATATATCTGCCGCCATGCCGCTCTCAGACCCTCCCTCCTAAAGTAACCAGTGTCCAGGGTTTGCTACTTAATCCCTCCACACCCTTCTCTGCAGCTGCAGGAGCATACTCCGACACACAGACTCGGAAGACAAAACACATGAAGACAGAGAGCCACAGCCACACTTGCAACCTGTGCACATCAGGGCTGCTCACATCACGCCTAGCACCTGTTTCCCTCCTTCATGGTAAGAAGTTTATCCCTGTTCATGGCTACTCATGTAAAACCTCATTTCACAATCTTCCTTGAAGATAGATGTGACCATACAACAAAGTTCTGGCATTGGAATTTAAGCCAAGAATACACAACGTTTGCTCATGTTTTTAGAAGAAAGGGACATGACCTTCCCACACAGTGTCAGGACGAATCATTGGTTACCGGATTTTGGTGATATGATAGATTTTAAGATGGAAACTTTACACTAAAGATTCACCAAAGCAGCATAAATTCCTTGGTTTCCAATATGACTGTACCATCTATTTACCTATAATTTTAAGCCAGGGAGAAGTATTATTTTTAATCTAATTAAACCATTGTAAGTGAACTAACTGTGCTAAGTATGAAAATGTTGAACAATTTTGAAATGTTCACAGTTCAGCAAGGAAGTGAAATCATTACAGCAATATTTGATATCAGCCATGAGACTGAGCGCACCAGGCAAACGGAGCCACCAAAAGGCCGCAGAGTGAGTGGGTGTCAAGGTAAGCTTCACCTGGGATCTGAAGCAGGCAGAGTGCAAAGCTCTTAGAGTATCTCCTCCCACTTCACGGCTGATTAGTTTTGCTTTCTCCTCCTGTGCCAACTGTAAAATGCTGACGTTTCTCAAGCTTTTTAAAATACATGATCTCTCTAAATGCTTCTCTTTATAGTCGTGAACGGCACCTCAGCACCAATGACTGCCAAGTGCTAACCCTCTCTTTCGAGCTTTGGACTCCGCTCATTTCCTCTTTCCCTACTCCACCTGAATTTCAAACTGCTTATGCCAATCATGAATTCTTTCTTTCTTCTCCCCAACCTGCTCCTCCCACAGTAAAGGTTATCATCATCTACTCAGTTGTTTCAGCCAGAAACCTGAGTCATATGTAACACCTCCCACATTCAATTTATCACCAAGCCTGCCCATGGGTTCCTGAGACACAGGATCTCAGACCCAATCTCTTCTCTTCATCTCTTCACTAGCTCTGTAGACCACAAGTCTATGAACCCCTCTCCTCACCACAGAATCCCAGTCAGCGAGTGCCCTGCCGCAAGCAGCGGCCATTGTGAGCTCCTTAAAAGCACAATCCTTCTCCTAAACATCTTTCATTCTTTGAATTTAAAAATCTTCCAATGTTTAGCAGGAGGCACTGATGCCTGCCCAACCCACCCTCTGCCTGCCCCCATCCACCCTAACTCATTTCTGCAGTCTGTTTGTCACATGACTCCCGCTTTTTCTCACTTCCATGAAGAAAGCTCTTTGCAGAACTACCCTTAGTCACCTCTCACTGTGCCGCACTCAGCTCTCATTCTAGCCACTTCCTCATCCTTTTCCTCAAATCTGAATTACATTCCTCCATTTTCTCCTGTGTGCGTCTAGTTTGTTCCTTTTTCTGTTTTTGGTGACTTTCCCTGTCTTCCGTCTCAGTAGCCTAGGTACCCAGCCCCTCTGATAAAGCTGGTTTCCCTCTTCCGTGCCAGGATGAGGCCATGTGTCTTAGTCACAGCTCATGGACACAGTGGAGCACATAGAAGGCTTCCCATGCATTGGGAATGTGATCTGGAACGGTCAGCCTAGGCCAGACATGGAAATTTTATGTTTGTTACGGGGATTAGGGGGTGACAGTGGGGGCAGCAATCCTATATGAGAAAATGATTCGTCTATTTAACTAATAGACTTTTATAGCTATTTGTTACAGTAAAGAAGGTCATCGACAGGTTTTAAGAGGATCAAAGTCTCATATTCGATATAAAGGGTGCTAGGTTGGTGGTGTACAATCTCTAGAGACTCCAACCCTGAAGAGTAAATATTTAAAATGCTTTTGGTTGCAGAATAGAATGCTAACTAACAAGAGAAAACGGCCAAGGACAATCAGGCCTACAGACCCAGAGAACTAAAACATAAGTGAGGCAAAGGGGGTGGCCAAAGAAGAAGAAAACCCAAGGCTTGTCAGTCATTGGCCTCGGAGAAGGAGCGCCACTGAGGGGCTGGGCAAGCACCCAGTGTTATTGATGTAGAGAAAGAAGTGACAATGTCTTTCAAGAATAAAATTCTCACCCCCCCCCATGTGTAAACATACATGTCTGTAAGGATTTAAATAAGCAAGACAGGACGGGGCACCAAGGCTGTTAGGTTCACTGCAGAGTCTGTCGTTTGCTATTGGTGAGACCTTGGTCACATTGCTTCATTTTTATACACACAAGTCTCCTCACTTGTGAAGTGGGATAATTGCCAATCTGACTGCATGTGATTGCTACAGGGATTATGTGAATAAATAAAATTGAAGGCACATTGAGTGATACATGGTAAGGCCCGAGTGTGAGGGATTTTTAAAAAAACTTTTGCTGTTTATATTACTAGTTCAAGAACAATTCTTCCAAATGGAATAACAGATACAAATATTAGGAGAAAGACAAATGAAATTAAAATAGAAGAAATTACACCACGGGACAAAGTAAGTAATGTTCGCATGGGCTGAATAATTTGATGACTAAATACTTACAAGTCAGCAACAGTCAGAAAGTCTTAAAGCGACCACCCATTCCTAATATTCTTGAAAGTTTAATTTTTCTGTCTGAGGAATGTAGATAAAATCATCACACGATCTTATGGCAACAGTAGCCAGGGGCTGGCTCCTCTGTGAGCCAGCAGAGCAAACATGTGCCATATCTGGTTCCCATCTACTGCCTACTAGTCTCTTGTGCAGCCTCACCTCTGGTCAAGACCGGGAAGAACCACACTGCTGAGACTGGGGGACAGTGTACTAGCCTGTTAGTCTAGTCCCTTGCTCTGGTGTTTGCCTGGTGATCTCAACATCTTATTTCTGGGTCAGCCTAACCAGCTATGTATTTGGGAGCTAATTTCTCACACACACAGACTGGTTTTCCCTACAGGAGGTGAACAAGTGTGTGGTGTGTGTGTGTATGTGTGCAGCAGGGTTGAGGGGAGTGGATTACCTTTGCTTCATGCATATTTATGTTTTAAATTGACTTTTGAATTATTTAAAAATACAAGAAATGTAAATATGACTGAGCAGACACAGTGAAAACTGATGAAAAGTATCATGGGTACTACAAGGAAAAACAGAAACAGAAACTCTGCTCTTATAGGCCAGTTAAACAGCTCTTTCCCCTGCAGCAGCCCTTAAGACTCCTCCTGTTAAAACAGAAGTACTAGCTTTCACCTCAGGATGGTTTTGTCTTACTTCTAAGCATAGAGCTCTTTCTTGGATAAGGCACTAGTCCCTTCTCCCAGGTTTTCCTGCTACCCCCCCCCCCCCCAGCAGAATCAGATCCAGTCAGATCTGTGGCCAGGTTGCTTGCTTCCTTTAGCTCTCCCTCCCCCCCTCCCCTCCCTCCTTCTCTCCCTCCCTCCCCCTCCCCCTCCCCTCCCTCCCCCCTCCCCTCCCTCCCTCCCTCCCTCCCTCTCTCCCTCCCTCCCTCCCTCCCTCCCTCCCTCTTCTGTCTTCCAAGTTGTGTCTTTTATGGCTGGACAGATCCAGAGACTTGATGGTATTCACTTCCACATAATGCAGGGGGCCCGGGTGTGTCCGGGACACATCATAGCAGCTTTATCGTAGGGAGTTCAGTGATCACCTTACAAATTTCCTCTGAAACCCTAGAAGGTGCTGTCTTTGTTTAAATTCTGTGTCTCAGCATTTCAAGTGGATTTATTATCACGAGGCTGGTGAACGGACATACTAAACTGTCTCTGGACACGGAGGTCAGGGGAGGGCATCCAGCAACTGTGTATTTATATTCTTCCTAAAGAGGGGATCCACTTTTTGAGGCTCAGGGGCCTATAAAGGTCTTTTTAGTAATGTCTCATGATGTGGACAGCAGGGCCTGGATTTTCTTCCACTTGTTAGTAATTTTGAATTCAGTTATGTCAACTTTTAGCCTTATTTTGTTGATGTTATTGTAAAATCAGATTAATGTTGCTTACATCCACAGGATTAGATGGTAAGTAAACAATGCTTCACATATAAGAAACAAACGTACCTAAATGTTGGCTGCCATTATTCCCGGTTTTGTGAGAACAGGTTCTGGAATTTCCTAAAGCCATAACAGGCAGCCACATACACTTGCCAAATGAAACCTGTATACAATCCACTCCACTCGCTTCCTTCGTTTAACCAATAAAACAACTCAATTCTTAGCCTGACACCAGGTCACCTCTTCAGCAAGGTGCCACTTATTCAGCTGCTGGCTAAGGGTGCCTTAAGTTCCTGGATTCTAGGAACCGCAAGAAAGCATCGCCTGTCTCCCTTCCCAACCCTTCTCTGCAGGGTCATCGGAGGACAGTCCACCAAGGCTGAGCCTAGATCCAGGGACCGCGCATCTCATCAGCAGTGCTAGCTCTGAGTGGGGCCCCTATCAAGCGCTCACGGACTGACAGCCGTCACCAACCCTAGATCAGGTGGCCATCTACTTTGGGCCTCAAGCCCCCTCCAACACCACGCCTATCCAATGACTGCAAACACTGGGGAGCCGGGCGGATCAGCAGGAGCCCGTGGGGTGTGGTGGAACCGGGATGGGGAAAGGATGGGACATCGCCCCTTTTATTCTTCCCGGGTCAGGACCCGCCGCCCTAGCGGGGTTGGATCCTGGGTCCCCCGGGGCGGCTCCGGAGGGCGGGAGGCCGGGAGGAGGTGGCCGACGCATCCGCCGCCGCAGGAGGCGGAGCGCTGCACCTGGCGGCCGGTCCTCCAGCTCAGCCCTGAAACGGGTCCGGCCGGTCGGGATCGAAAGCGGCGGCGGCGGCGAGACGGGGCCCAGAACCGGAGCGGGAGGAGGAGGAGGAGGAGGAGCGGACAGAAGCCTCGCGCGCGCGGCGGCTGCGCCGAGCCACCGCCGTCGCTCGCCCCACCCGGCTCGCATCCAGCCCGCCGCGCCCGCCGCAGCCCCGGGGAGAGGACCGACATGCTGCTGCGCTCCGGCCCGCCCGCCGCCGTCCCGGCGCCCCGAGCCGCGGTCGTGCACCCCGGGGACAGAGCTCCCCGAGCCCCGAGCAGCTGAGCGTCCGTCTCCAGGTGAGTGGACCGCACCGCCCCGGGGGGTCTCCAGCCTCCCTCCGCGTGCGCCCCGCCCGCCCGGGCGCCGCCTGTCATCCTCGGGGTGCAGGGCAGCGGCGCGGCGTCCCCCGACGCTGGCAGCACTTCCGCAAACGTAATTGGAGCCGGGCAAACAAAGGCGCTGCCCCGGGGAGTCCTCGACTGCCGTCCCAGCTGCAGCGGAAGGTGGGGGCGCGGGCTGGGCCTCTCGGGTCCATGCTCGTCTCCGCCCGGCTCCACGGTCGCGCTGGAGGTAAACATCCCCGGGAGGAGGGGGGGGGAGAGGCGACGGTGTCCTCACGGCCGGTGACAGGGACGTGGCCCCGGTGTGGCGGAAAGAAACTGACGTTGCCTGCCTCCCATAGGAGCACGCACGGGGGCTCACACCTCTTCCCCGGGCTGCTGATGCCCTGGGAGAAGTGCCCCCGGGTCGTGCGTGCTGCTTAGCTTCAGCTCGGGTACGGGTCCTTTCCTAAACGGAGATCACCCGGGTACATTTCCATAGGACCGTGAAGAATTCAGATGTAGCCCCTCCCCCTCCCCACGCCCCTCCCTATGTGGTCTTGCAGGTGGGTTATTATTACCCTGAAGTCTGGCTCGCTGTGCGTTTTGAGTCTCCCACGCGCCCTCGAAACCACAAACATTTCCTTTCACCCTAAAACATTTAATAAGCACTCCCACTATCACTGAAACATAGAATACCTGCCGATCCGTCGTAGAAATAACCTTGCGGAGTTTAAATTCAACTCCCAACTGGTGTCTAGATAGTTTTGTGTTCCTGGGTTGTTACATCATCCCAGGCTGCAGTTTTCTCGCTTGTAGAAAAGAAGATGGTTGGATAATATAGCAGCTAAATTTCCCTTTAGCTTTCTGAAAGTTCGTGATATTAGGTGTAGTTGAAAGTAGGCAGCATACATATGTGTTACTAGCAACACCGAGGAGGTGAGCATTTAGTAGGTCTGTGTTCTTTGCAGAGCATCGCTTCGCCGAGATCCGGGGCTAGCCTGCTAAAGGTGTACGCATTATTAATGGTTTTATGAAGTAAAGGAAGGATAGAATCCTCTGCATTGAGAAGCTTGGCTTTGACACTCAACCCTGCTTGCCATTAGTATATGTGAAGGATATTTCGGTTAATTAGGGATGAGTAGGGTGAATGGCCCTTTTTACAGGTGATAAGTAAAAATTTACTTTGCTTAGGAAAAGGTTGAAGCGCTGTTAATGAACTTAGTGCAAGACACAATTGGGGAGTAAAGAGGTCTTATTTCTATAATGAATTAAAACTATTAAATATTTTACAGTAACATTTCCCAGGCTGACTCTCTATAAAAGTAAATATAAAACAAGAAAGTTAATTAAAACAAAAACCAAACAGCCTTGAACAACACTTTTGGTAGAATGGATATTGGACCACCAGTCCTAGTCACCATAAACACACACACATATATGCATATATATATATACACCTATATAAAACACTTCTGTATTATCAATAGTATTGTGGCACTTTGAGAATTATTTTTAAAGGTATCACCCTGAAGAGTTAATTTCCAAATCTCTGTAACAATATCTGTCCCCTAATTTTATGCACCATGAAAGGGAAACTCGGAGAAGTTATGCAACTTAGACCAACCACATACTCAATAAGAGGTGGAGTTAGATTTGACCTGTGCCTTTGGCCCCAAAGCATCGGAAATTTCCACATGGTGCCTTCCCTCCTGCTCGGGATCTATTAATCTCACCATCTACATTGATGTTTCCTTTGCTTCTAGTCTTTGAAAATAAATTTTGTTTCAACACATGTGTATTGCACACAGTAACCTTTACCTATACAGAATAATCTACTTATTGATAATGCATATAAGTTAGGGAATGTATACTATTTTTACCCATTTATTCCTATCATTTTTGAACTTACAAGGAGTGTAAAACATTGCTAAAAAACGAATTGAGTATTAGACTAATAGGTTCTTAAAGTTTACATCTGATCGCTTGTAAATCTTTAGAGCCCTCACAGCAGGGGACCAGAAAGCAACATCTCTGTCTGCTAGCTGCATTGGTATGTGAGCCTAGAAAAACTCAAAGCATACTAAGGGAAAAGACAGGTTGCAGACCATACTTAAACATCAGTATGGACACATAGGTAAATCCTTGTCCTCAAGCTATTAAATGTAGTTACTTAAAGTGGGAGGGGTAGCGGTGTAGTGGTAATTTTTCTTTTGACCTTAGAAAGTTAGATATGGGTTAAAAAATAGGAAAATCATATGTTCTTTTGTTATATGAACAAAAAGGAAAAAGAACAGAGGAAATAATTCCCTCAAGAGAAGACTGGGTACACCTAACCATCATGTACAGTGCTTTCAGGAAAGTAAGATAATGTCAGGGGTAGAGATGTTTTGAGGGCTGTAGTGACAGAGTCAAGAGTCTCAGATGGACAACAATCCCTTTCCAACAGTAGCTGTGACATAGTCTCCTGCAAGGAGAAAGCTTTGGTACCTCACAGGCTGGGATGTCAGAATTTGCCTGCCAGGTCTTGCTTGTGACCACATGAGCAGGGAGACATTTTTTTTTTTTTTTTTTTTCTTGGTAAAGTGAATAAGTTGATAGGCGGCGTCAGCTTTCTCACTGTGTCATCTCAGGAAAATATGGCATTATAGATGCCATTAGGTTTACATCACATCATGTCAGGAGCAGCAAGTAATCATCAAGCTTAGTCTGATTCACATATGTATTTGGTAACATTAAATACAGCCTACAATTTTCCCTACTCCTGTCTTAATTTAACTAAAATTAATACATAGAATTCTTAAAAGTTAGTGCATTTTCCTGTTCAGATTTAGAAATCCAAAGCAAAATACGTCCATGGACTTCAGATACAAGAAAACCGCCCTTCTGATGTTTTCTGTGAAGAAAATCTGAATAATCTTGGTTCATTAGAGTGAAATGTTACTATAATGTGATCTGGCAGAAGAGGTCATTATAAAGTTATTTTGTAGAGGAGCTATTCTGACAGTTTTAGACATTGTGAAACATTTTGTTTAAGGGTTATTATTACTATTATTATTATTATTATTATTATTATTATTATTATTATTACTATGTTTCAGGCAGAAAGAAATCTGCCTGATGTGGGAATGACCAAGTGCAAAGAACCACCCTGGTTAAGGCCGGTTTGGGTAAATCTTTCTTCGTTAGGTGGAACATCATGCATTTCCTAGGCACAGTAGTTAGGGTTTGCAGTGTGAATTTGGGGC
Source organism: Phyllotis vaccarum (assembly GCA_033318265.1). Lineage (NCBI taxonomy): Eukaryota > Metazoa > Chordata > Mammalia > Rodentia > Cricetidae > Phyllotis > Phyllotis vaccarum. Next base: position 1,877,572 of record JARWLC010000007.1, read on the forward strand.
AGTAAACACACTCTAGAGGGCTCCACCTCGGACATTCCCTTTGGGTTTGTGATTCCTCCGTCTGGGTATCGCTGTCTGACCTTGAGTGTGGGAATACAGCTTTTGTGCATCTTCCTGTTTTTTTGACTACTGAATGACACGTTAGCCAGTATTTAGACTCATTGATACCTTTTCTTTGTAGCTGATTTGGTCTCTATATTTGAAAGATGCTTATTATTTTGTAAAACAGTATAGTCTCAATTTGTTGAGTAACTTTTGGAAATTAGCAGAGTCCTTTACTATGACAAATAATGTTTGATTTGGTGCAAAGGCCAAAAAAAAAAAAAAAAAAAAAAGAAAACTAAAATAAATATTTAAAATGTAGGACTCTGCTATAGATGTTACACTCCTACTTGCTACCTTGTGTTTCTAAACAGTGTCTCTCTCTCTCTCTCCCTCCCTCCTCCTCCCTCTGTGTGTGTGTGTGTGTGTGTGTGTGTGTGTGTGTGTGTGTGTGTGTGCATTTGAATCCCTATCTTTAACCCAACAGACAGTAACCCCAAAAAGCCTGTTGTGTGTTGTCCACATGGCTTTATGCTTTGGATCAGTAAAATATAGGAGTGACTGAGCTGTAGGTGTGCTGATGACCAAGTTGAGGGCATCTCCAAGTTGATCAGTATGAGTAAGAGTGTAATATTGCTTACAGCTGGTGTCTATTGTGTTTTATGACAGGGTGGGGTAGAATGAAATAATGGAGCAAAGATGGAAGATTCAGTCGACTCAGAAGCCATATTCAAGAGATGTAAACAGAAATAAATTAGGTGACAGGGATATCTTCCTTGCCATTTACTCTGGGTATGTTTGAGAAAGAGAATTCAGGGAATACCTGAAATTAGAAAACAGCAGAATCCAACTTTGAATGCCTGTAGAAATGCATGAAAGTATTTTGATCTGAGATGCAGAGTGAGTCGGAGGATGAGAGGGAGGATGGGAAGCCCATGAGTCAGCTGTGGCCAGGGGGAGGCCTTGTGTGGCTTTGAGGGGTAGACAAGTGAGAAGTAAAAAGAGGAACTCTTGCTGCCTGGAAGAGCCTGATTTGTGGGTTAACCATGCCAAGGGAAAGTGAGTGACAAGTCTGGACTGGTAGATCTCTCTATGTGGGAAGCCTCCATTCTTCAGTTGGGTTCCTTCAGCTCTCCATGTGTCTGGCTGGGCCCAAGACAGACAAGGCTGCTCGCACATCAAAACACAAATTCCCTACACTAAGCACAGAAATCCAGGGTGAATAAAGTGGCAGCCATACCATCTATGACTCTTTAAAAGTTCTCTGAACACCTTTGCAGCTCTAAAGGTCTTTCTTAGGTTTTTCACAATGATGGCTGTACTGCGGAAGTCACTTTTGGTGAGGGAGGGAGTTTAACCACAAGACTTTATCTTCATATTTCAAAAAAAAAAAAAAAAGACAAACATTTTACTGTTTTTTATGTAATGATGTTCCATAGTAAAGGTGTAAAATCATCTCCAAGTGCAAAGCCCTTGGGATAGGGTCTTTGAATGGTTCTTGGGTGGCATAAGACATCTCTGAATAATAGACATCAGTTTAGAACATCCCTATGACCATCTGCCATCGCAGAATCAGGTGCCCTTGGAGTTAGATGCCTTTGGTTAAAGTAAAGCAAACGTATTATAAGAGTGATAAATGTTTATTCAAAGGAAAAAAAAAATCTAGTCGCCTATAAGGGGAAAACAATCTTCTGAGTCCTAATTTTATTACCCACAGATAATCTTGTAACAGATTGGTATTTCTTCATCAAGTGTTATTCTAAAATACATTTCATGTGAAGATGAGAAATTTACAGATGAAAAGTGACATGGCGCATAGAAGTTTGCTCTGGTTTTTTTTGTTTGTTTGTTAAACTTTATATTTGCTCATGATATGGCCATAGATTCTAATTTTTATTTTATAAAGATATATCATAATTTATTTGGCCGTCAATATTACTCCTACTTTCCATTGGTTACTGGGAAACCCATGGCATTGTCTGCACTTACATCTTCCCTTCCCAGAAAATCTACTCAGTTTTGGGGAGTGACAGTCTCCCAAGTGCTGCTAGGGTTTTATATCCAAACTTCCCTTCTTTAGCTTCTAACTATAAACTTTTGCTGAAGGTAATTATAGTGTGAGAATTGATAGCACGTGATAATTCTCAATGATCAGAACCTTTACTGCACAAGAAACAGAATTTTGGATGACATGTGGGATGTGCTAAGGGCACACAAACTTTTTTTAATTTTAGACTATAATGTATTAAGTGGAACCAGCAAAAAAAGGATTGATAATAAGTTCATGGCTATAGAAAAATGTGTTTTAAATCTTATTTATAATATGTTTAAGCTATAAATTTACCAAAAGGTGTATGGGAAGGAAGTGTCTTCCTGTGGAGAGACTTGATTCTTTAAGCTTTTCACTTCCTTGTGTCTGAAACCAGCAGAGCCACATGACAACATCAGCCTTTTATTGAATAATCATTAAGGATCCATTTTAAATATATTATAATCTATACCTAAGATAGTACTATGAATGGTCATTGTACTGTACCTGAAGTTATGGTTTTACTTACCACTATTTCTAGGTTTTTTGTGTTCTTGGACCCATATTTCTTTCATAATTATATTGACCACTCATTCCTTTCCTGAAAATATTTGGACGGGAACTCCATGTGTAAGTCTGTTTGAAAGAATTCATTTAGCTAGTTTTCAAAAGCTACCTTTCACCCACTCAGATTGGACAGTACTTTGTCTTTTTAAAAACTGGTTTCCACTTTATATAAATTATCTCAGTGGTATAATAAACAATTATTTATTAAAGGACAGTTTTCTATAGAACATTAAACAAATAATTGCTTTCAATTCCAACTCCTAAAAATCCTTTGTTTTATTTCTAGGAAAATATTTTAAAAAATAATTTTTACTGCCAGCTTACTCACAGTCAGTCATTTGAACATACAGTGAGGGCAGCTGTGAAATGGCCAGTTAGCATGTGACTGGAGGTAGTTGAAGGCAGTGATCAGACCCCATCCTTCCTGTCCTCCTACGAGTTCTGTTGCCTATGAGAAAATGGGAGGGAGACTTCCAAATTCCCAGCCCCCCTCCTACCCCCTCCCATGCCCACCCCTATCTCCAAACCCCCTAGTTCCCCACCCCCATGACCACCCGTGCATCACACATTTGTTTAAGGCTTTCAGAGACTCCTAGCCATACACTGCTGCTTGGAGGAGGCAAGTGGTGGAGCTCCCAGGTCCCCGCTGAGGGGATTCGTAGAATCGTGACTCTGTAAGGTTGCCTTGGTGAGATGCGTTACTGGCATCCTGGCTTATAAAGCAGAAAGGATGTTTCCTTTAAACATTTCACACTCTACAATCTCGTCCTTAGTGCTGTTATCTGAGCAGCTGGACGCTCCTGTTTGCAATGTTATTTCCTTGAGGAAATGGTCTCTAAGCTTCAACAGTTAAAGTACATGGATATTGCCACCCCTGCCTGTTCACTTGGGTTGTCTACACAAACGATGTAGTTGCCGCAGGCTGGTGATTGTGATTGAGGAAGAGACCAATAAAATTTGCTTCCACTTTGCTCTGGAACCCCGGTAAGTCCCTGCACTGTATTTCTTCTTAACCAATAAACACATAGGTTCAGTGGCACATGATTTCTCTTGAGCATCTGTTGAATTTTTCATCAGATAAATGGGGAAAAAAAAATGTCTCCTTTAAGTCTTTCTATCTCTGGTGTGACAATCACTTGTCTCTCCTGCCAGGCCCGTTTTAAGACATGTATTTGAAAGACAGTAACGAGATTTCACCTTCAAACTTATAGTCTAAATTATTCTAAGAACCGTACATGCAGATTCAGCCAGAGGTCTAAAACACACAGAGATCTGTTTGATGTTGGCTGATGTAGTCTACAGGACTTGAGCTCTAATTTCTTCTTAATTGATATTTGTTTCTTTCCATCAAACAAAAACGCTAAGCCACCTGGCTTTTAGTTCAGGCTAGACCCATTTCTCTGTTTTAAAGAAATGAAGGTGATCTGCCCCTGCTACCCTCTGAAGAGACTGGAGAGAACTGTTAAAGATTTCAATCCACATTTCAGATTGTGATGTTACACATATGCCAGATGCTTCTTTTAAAATGAGTAGCTATTTCTGGCCTGGAGACACGTCTTATTGTTCCAGTCCGTAGTTCAGGGTTGTTCTCTGAGAGCCAGAGCCCTGTTACCACCCACCTCTGGGCAGTGAACTAGGAAGCTGACACAGTAGCCTATGAGTAAAATACCACCCTAGTCCGGGGGAGATGCCAAATCGTTCTAGAACATACACTTGAGAAGAATACTTTTGGAATAATAGCAAAAATTATATTATCACGAAAAATCTATAGCTGTTGTCAGTTTGCCACCACTAAATGTTCATATGATGCTTTTGAATGAAAAAAGTTGCGTCTTTTTTTCATGGATTTATTCTGTTAAGTCCTAAGACTCTGTGGTTGGCTTGGGCTGGTATTTTCATATTCATCCTACTGAGAGAAAAAGAGGATTAATGAGGCATCACTTTATCAAAACCAGGGGAATAGATTAGATTTTCCTGTGCTGTTCTCTAAAATTAGTCTCTGATCACAAATCTTAAGGAAGATTTAACACCTACATTGATACTGGGAATAGCCAAGTGGCAGAAGTAGAGACAGTAGGTGAGTATGAGAACCCTCTCTCACAGGATCTTAGTCTTGTGGAAGGGAGGAGGGATCTGTGAAAAGGTAGCAATAGGATCACCTAAAAATCATGTACTAGCTCAGTGAGGAAGGTGGGAGACAGTGTTACAAGATGTGTCACTTTCCAGGTCTTAACAGGCTGCATCAGATACAGTTTACAAATGGCCCTTTGTCCTAAAACACACTAGCACATCCTTTACATCGTACTCAGTGATGTGGACCTACACCGAAGTAAAAGTTCAGATGGTGGATGTTTGGAAAATACCAATGTGGGCATTCTCCTCCGACTCATTACAACAGAGGCTCTTCATTGCTCTCAGCATAAGTAATGCCCACACATTCTTGGATACTCAGCGCTGTGCTAGGCCCAGGGTCTCACCCCCACAGCTCCTCCGGTATGAGGCCTCTTGTACTCAGGAGACTAAGACATTGAGAAACGAAAACTTCTCAAGAGCTTTTCCAGTCCCAGCCAGTCTCAGACTCCTAGGATCCGAATCCCTGCACATCTTGTGAACAGTGCCACACCTCTGTCAGATCCCTCGAGGCTTCCACTTGGCGGGCATGGATGCTCTCTATCTCTCACTACTGGACTAAAAAAGCAGAGTAAAGTAAACCATGGGCCACCAAGTGCCTGTCTCCCTGTCCATCTGTTGGTTGGTGCTAAGTTTATACCTGATAGATAAAGAAGAAGAAAGCTGTAGTTTTGGTTTAGTACGGTGTTTGTTTTGTATTGTCTTTCAGTGTGGTAGTCAAGCACTCTGTATCATGTTCTTTGGCAGCCTCCCATGTCCTGTGAATTCTCTAAGAAACCATGGCTCTCCTTTCCTTTCCTATCCTGAAGATTTTTTTCTCTCATCTTTGCCAGCGACAAACCATAACTATCATCCAAGGTTTAACTTAGGTTCTCTTTGCCTGAGATGATTCCTGTCTTTCAAGGTTCAGTTTAGGTCTCACGTTTTCTTTCTTTCTCTCCATCTGATGTGCTCCTTGGTTTTGTGTGTGTGTGTGTGTGTGTGTGTGTGTGTGTGTGTGTATGTGTGTGTATGTGTATGTATGTGTGTGTATGTGTATGTATGTGTGTGTATGTGAGTGTGTTATATGTGTATGTATGTGTGTGTCATATGTGTCTCTGTGTGTGTATGTGTTTTTCTCTGTGTGTGAGTATGTGTGTGTATGTGTGAGTGTGTATATGTGTGTGTATGTGTGAGTGTGTGTATGTATGTGTATGTGTGAGTGTGTGTATGTGTATGTGTGAGTGTGTGTATGTGTGTGTATGTGTATGTGTGAGTGTATGTGTGTGTATGTGTGAGTGTGTGTATGTGTGTGTGTGACACACTATGCTGTTTTTGATACTATAGTTCTGCACTATAAGAAATTAGGTAAGGTGATGCCTCTAGCATTGTTCCTTTAGACTAGGATTACTTTCATTTCTGGGCTCTTCAGTGCTTCTGTATTACATTTTAAGAATTTTTCCTATTTTTGTGAAGAATGGCTTTGGGATTTTTGTAGCGATTGCATTGAATGTGTATATTGATTTAGGTAGCATCAACACCTTCACAATGTTAATCCATCCAATCCATAATCATAAGAGGTCTTCGTCTTACAGTATTTTTACCTTTTCCCCCCCTCCAGTGTTTTAAAACTTTGATTGTAGAATTCTTTTATTTCTCTGGTTATGTTTATTCTAAGATTTTTAAAAATAGTTGTAAATAGGGTTGTTTTCCTGATTTCTTTCTTTTAATTCTTCAAATGTTTATCTCTGGAGCTAGAGATAGCTCACCAGTTAAGAGCACTGGGGTTCAGTGTTCAATTCCCAGCACTAACATAGCTGCCCACAAGTATTTGTAACTTCAGTCTCAGGAGATCTGATTTCTCTTTCTGACTTTGATAGGCACTGTATGATGTGCATATATCCAGGCAGACACTCATACACTTAAAAGAAAAATAAATGAAGTAAAAAACATTTTTAAAAAAATGTATGTGTGCTTGATGCATGATGTGGGGGTGGGTCATGCATGATGTGGGGGTGGGTTATGCACGATGTAGGGGTGGGTCATGTATGATGTAGGGGTGGGTCATGCATGATGTGGGGGTGGGTCATGCATGATGTAGGGGTGGGTCATGCATGCCACTGAGAACAAATGGAGGCCAGAGGACAACTCATTGGAGTATATTTCTTCTCTCTTTCTTTACATGGGTTCCAGGGCTCAGACTTAGATCATCAGGCTTGGAAAGCAAGCACCCTTACCCGCTCCCTGGTATCTTTCTCTGCATGTGTAGGAAGTCTGCTGGTATTTGATGCTGATATTTGTCTTCTGCACTGTTTGTCAGACCTAAGCATTCTCTGGTGATGTCTTTAGGGCCATTGATATACAGCATCATACAATCCGGGAGAGTTCATGCTCTTGCAAACTCCTGTCTGAGCCTGAGCTCTGTCCTCTGGGCTCCTGTTGCCTGTATTTGTTGTTGCTCATTATTATGCTGTGTGATATGGCTTCTGTTCTCTGTTGCCACTTAACTCCTTTACATTATTAATGTTCCCTCAGTTTATGGCTTGTCTTAACTACTTCAGAGCATGACTTCATTCGGCATCTTATTTAATAACTGCACAGTGCACCTAGAAGTAGCACCTGCTGATAGCACAGACTATCTGAAATTGAATCCCATCTCTTCAGTTCATTCTGGTATAAATGTGTCTGTCTGCTGTGCCTCAGTTTCCTTGTGCGACTTTGGGAAACTGTTGTGGAGAGTGAGTGAGTTAATCCTTGAAAGCCATGACAGGTGCTGTGCTGTAGTTAGTGATGGTGATGATGTCAAAAAGGCACCGTGCTGCTAATTAATGTATAAATATGTCACCACGGAGCAACCACAGATTATGGATCTGTTTTTCTTCTCACAGACAGATATTGCCAGGGGTCTGGAAAGGTCTTTTCAAAAAGGATGGGGTAGCAGGTTCTGGGAGGAGGCTCAATCCCCTGTGCAATGCTGTGGGAAGCTCTGGGAGTCTGAGCATAGTGCTGAGAACCTGAAGGGCCTAGATGGAAACTGGATTAACAGGGTGAGGATGACATTGTCTATTAGCTTGTCTCAGCCTTCAATGCCACGATGCCCGAGAAAGACGAGAAAGTGCCTTTGAGATGCTGGCTGCCTTTTTGCTTTGTTTTTGTTTTCTGTTTTCCGTGACATTGCTGAATGGTCAGCAGAGAGACTAAAGCAATCCTAATGTTAAAAGTTCTATTGGATAGATGGTGCACGTCTGCTTCTCTGGAAAATGCTAGGGATTGAAGTGACTGCCCAAGAGTGTCCTGTATACACATCAGGACTCTGAGGCTGCTTTGCCATGCTTTCCCCATGTCTGTTAGCAATAAATTGAAGCACTCAGCGGCCGAGAGTCCTGCTTTAGGACTCACGTTGCCTAAAGATATTTTGAATGGTCAGTGACAAAGTCACGAGGTAGAAATTGCTCCCAGTGTTCAGGAGATAGATGATCCTGTTTCACAGCTTCAGCTATGTTTCTGGGTGTCACTGAGTGACAGTAGCACAAGGGACAATTCTCTCCTGTGTTAACCAGGGATTGTTTACTCTCATTGACAACTATGCCATTGCTTCACCAAAATACACTTTGTCATCATGGTTCATGAGACCGACCTTGTGATTGTTATGCCAAATAATGCCTCAGATGTGAAGCTGATCCCTCCCCCCCCCACACACAACTGTTTCCATTGTTTCCCACACTTAGCATATATTATGGACAATATACATTTAAATCATTTTAATGTAAATACCAAATGAGAAAATCTATCTCTTTATTTATTTTTATTTATTTAAGAATGATTTCACTGCCTCACATAAATAATTCAGAAATCTTTGCTATAGGAATGACTCAGTGTAGGTACAGGGAGGAGGCCTTTTAGGACTATGTTAGGTTTTCACAGTGTGGTGTTGACTACCGACACTAGGGTGTATTGGATTAGAAAACTTTTGGCTTTCTAAAAAAATAAACAAAAGCCCATCTTAAACAGTTTGAACAAGATGCAGTCCTGTCCTCGGGAGGTCGGACATTTCTCTGTATAATTTCTAGAGAAGCCGTAACAGCAACAGCAAAACCTGTCTGACTCAGAGATGAGTAGATGAATCGTATTGGCTGACACTGTTTCAGTGTCCATAAGCTGCTGTCACAAAACTCCATATGTGGACTGTCAGTGAGGTTAATTTCTCACGGTTCTGGAGGCTGGGACCTCACAGTCCAAGTGCCCAGTGAAGACTGCTTACTGGCCTCAAACAGCCACTTTCTCACTGTGTGTTCCCATCACAAGGGTCCTGAGACATCCCAGGGGCGGCTTGGACTCAGCCTGGCAATTTGGCAGGAAATGCAAACAGCTTCCATCTTAGGCTCGGAATAGCACAGTTGCCCCTCTGAACACACTAAACCTCAGGGTTTTCTAACAGCCTGCACATTTGTCTATCTGTACTGCAACAGTCAGATATAATCCAATTCAACAAAGGTACATTGCAAATCTTAACTCTATTAAAACCCAGCCGTTGTTTCTGGCTTGTTTCTTTGCTCTTGATCTGGAGGTCACACAGATGAATTCATTTCCACGGTGTTTCATTGTTCCCACAACCGTTTCTCTGCAAATGGCTTCTGCTTCCTCAAAATCCAAGTAGAACTTAAAAATATTGTCGAAAACAAATGTCCTGGGCTGGGCCTTGTGCTGCATGGCTTCAGTCTCTGTGAGTTTGAGGCTAGCCTGCTCTACGTAGTGAGGACTACCAGGGTTACACGGTGAGACACGGTCTCAAAATAAATAAATAAATAAAAATAAAAACTAATGCCGTGAACTTAAAACTAGTTTATTGCTTATGTTTTTAGGTTGAAATTTATGTAAATATTTTTGAGTGTGCCTTTTATATAGAAGAAGGTGAGTGTTCTGTAACAGGACATTGCCTCAGTTTCTTGTATCTGTTGGTACCGTCTGTTGTGATCTGATCTGATATGATATTGAGTTTTCCCGGTGTAGCTGGAAGATGGCTATAGATGGAGACCTCATTCTCCCTGGGCACAGTGGGAGGTGGCAGTGAGCGGCGTGGCAGGACACTTAGGTGGGGTCTATGTAGAAAAACTTTATTATTACAAAAATAGAGAGAAGATATATATATATATATATATATATATATATATATATATATAGAGAGAGAGAGAGAGAGAGAGAGAGAGAGAGAGAGAGAGAGAAAGGAGGAAAAAGAGATAGGAGGGGTGGGGTTGAGAAGCATGCTTCTCAGAGAGAAAAGACAAAAGAGAGAGAGTCTGGAGGTGGGAATTCTTGAATGGAACTTAATGTTGGAACTCAGGGAGGGATGTGGCTCCAGGGGCTAGAACAGAATCCTAACACCTTCCCATTTGTTAATGATTGGGAACTAATTAATACATGGGCTTTTCTGGTGGGAGAAACCATGCAGAGCTCATATTAAAAAGTCACTGGAATCGAGGGGGAAAGAGTGGCCGGGAAGTCACTTAGCAGAGCTCACGTCTGCACATCCTGACATAAGAACTTGCATCTGAGCATTGATTCCTTGTGGCCTTTCTCAAGAGGACTTGGTGCCCTAAGGTCCTAACGGTCTTTGTGGAGGCCAACTAACTAATGACCATGACATCTCGTTAGAAATCAAGCAATTAAGTATTTTATATAAGTTTGAAGAAACATTAGTTTAGTCAGTGACAGAGGTAGTTTACTTGACATCTCTTGAAAAGCCTAAAGTCACATCATTCCAATTTTTAAAAATTAATGTTATTTTAAATTTATCCATATTATTATAAACACTGTACCCATGAATGGGGTTATATTTTGACAGATGTGTACTTTTTTAATTTTTTTAATAAAATGAACCATGCAATTGGGCTTATGGTTCCAGAGGGTTGGAGTCATGGAGCAAAGGCATGGAGGTGGGATCAGGTGAGAGCTCCCATCTTCAGCTACAATCAGAATGCAGGCAACACAATGAGAATGATATAGAACCCTAAAGCCTGCCCCAATATCATCCTCCCAATAAAGCCACACCTCCTAATCCTTCCTAAACAGATCCACTAAGGAGGGACCAAGTATTCAAATATGTGAGCTTATGGGGCTATTTTCTTTCAAATCACCATATTCATTCTGTAGCTGACAGAGTGAAGAGTGGCCTCTCTGCTGGGTTAGAACCTCTGACGTAATTCCAGGACTCACTTCCTATTTTCTCTACTTCTAAAGTTATAGTTAGGAAGCCTGCCTGTGTGGACACCCTGAAATGCTTTCCTATGTCTTAGATATTTTGTAATGCTTATTATCTTTTCAAATCTTTTATCATTTCTTCCTGATGAAAACATTTGATATACTGTCTTCAGATTTTCTGAGTGAAAAAATCCGTTGATTTTATCCTTTAAACGAGAACTGTGTGTGTACAAAGTGTTAGACGTGAACATTTACAAGATTGTTTTAGGTGATCCCTTGGATACTCTGGATTTGTGGACCTTTGACTGTAGGTGTGTCTTTCCACTGTGGAAGGTGTGGGGCTGACCCCCGCCCGGCCATTCTGGCTGTTGGTGCCTTCCTGCTCTCCAGGCGGGCATCCTTTTGCTGCCTGTGAGTGTGACTGGTCACCATGGAGACAAGCAATGACCTATGATTACTCCTCTGGTCCTGTGAAGCCTTTGTTCTCTCAGTACTTATCACCAGCTTCTCTCTGGACTCTTCCCCAGTCATCTACATTTCCTCTTAGGACCTGTTGAGTTGTGTTGGTTTTGACTACTGCCCTTCTGTCTGATGGGATTGTCCAGGGAGCCTCCTATCCATCCTGACTGAGCAGTGGTCCCGAGCATCTTGTCACTTTCATCCCTTTATCCTGCCTCTCATATGAGATCACTTATTTCCTGGGTCCCATACCCTACTTTCTCTCCTTGGCATGGCAGACCACAACCCAAGAAAGATGATCCAAGATTAATTTTTTGAGGTATTACATATGCCGGTTCACTTTATTTCATCATCATATGCACTGTCCCCAGCGTAGACTGACTGCTGCGTGTTGACCTGTGCATACTTCTCTGTGTGTCTTTACTGTCATTTGAAGAAGAGTTAGGGAGGGAACCCATATACCTATGTTTAATGTGGTTTATTCAGCCACAAGTGTTATATAACTTTATCCATTTTTAAGGACAACAAACATTTCTTTCCAATTTGAGCTGAGAAAGTAAAACAGTTCAGGAAAAGGAGTTATTTGTCTTTTCAAGTGAGGAAGTGTAATCGAAGCTGCTGGGTTGAACCGGAGAAGATTTTAATAACTAAAGAAAAATAATAACAGTGCCTCGAAGAAAGTCTATCATAACCAGGCAATAAGAGCTCTTTGTCTGGGAAAAACCAAAGCTTTTTCTTTTGCTACTAAGATGAATATGGTTTAGGACTGGGAACGCAGCCCAGTTAGGAGTGCTTGCCAAGCATGCACAAGGCCCTAGATCCTATCCCCAGCACCACAAAAAGGTGTGTGTGGGGCGGGGGGGGGGGGGGGACTCAGAAATTAGTTGTTTTGCTCAGGCTTCTGAAACCAGCAGGATTGGCAAGTGTATGGTCTTCATAATGCCAGGAAGCTCCATAGTCACTGATCGGACGGACCAGGCCTGTTTTGATAAACAACAGCAGACAGCCCATTTGGGCACAGCCCTGAAGACAAGCTATTTTGGAACTGTTTCTCATGCCAAGAGATCTGAGATTAAACAAACACACAGGGTTTGAAGTTAAACTCTGCTATCAAAAGTGTGTCCAGGTCTAGCTGATCAAGAACAGAAGAAAGTCAGAGCCTGGTGCCCAGAAATAGTTGCTCATGTTTGAGAAAACAATGAAGTTCTGGTTGCTTGGTTTGGTCAAAAAAAAAAAAATCATATAGTTGGTGATTCTTCTGGACTTCAGTGTAGAGTTATTAAAGTAGCCAGTGATCTCACTTGGCTCTGAAAAAAAGGCAAGACGCAAAGCTCAAGATCATACATTTTGATTAGAGAAGCACAGTGGTAATACATTTTAAAAAATCCGGAAATGAGGTGAGGCGGAAGTTATCCAATACTATGTATACATGAAGTACCAGTTTGTTATTTTCAAATGACTTATATGAATTTTACTTCAACTTATAAACCATTTTCATCTAAATTTTCTGAAATTAGAAGTTAGTGCCTGAGTGCTCCTTCATTTGGGGGTTAGAAGATAAATCACCTTCTACACAGGTCCCAGTATATCATGATTCTAGTATGTGACAAGCACCTTTAATCCAGAGTTCCAGCCTGGTCTACAGAGCAAGTTCTACATAGTGAGATGCTGTCATAAAAAAAAAAAAAAAATAAATGCTTCTATTGTTTGTCTAGGAGTTTTGTAGAGATTTAAAAATGATTACATTCACAACTCCGGAGTTTTTCTGCATGTCAATTCATGTTGGGGGGAAAAGGAGGTAAGATCATTGCTTGGGGTGACACGTGTTACTCTCTGCTACAGAAGGTTAAAGGATTTGAAATGGTTAGTAATGAGCATCCCTTTTAGCACCAGGCTGTGGTCACTGCAACTACAGGGGACAAAATTTATGGACGAAGAATCTTGACTCTTCAATCATTTCTGAAATAAAAGTGAAGATTATGGGATATGGATGTGGCAGACCTATAAATTTATACCATTGATGTGTTGCTAATCTTTCATATGGAAGCTACTTTTCTCTTTTGGTTTATCATGTAACATGTGGTATTTGACATTTTGGTGGTGGAAGCGTCCAAACTTTTGACAGCACAATATGACTTAGTTTTTTGTTTGTTTGTTTGTTTGTTTGTTTTTTTAAAGATTTATTTACTATGTATTCTGCCTGAACACCAGAAGGAGGCACCAGATCTCATTCTAGCTGGTTGTGAGCCACCGTGTGGTTGCTGGGAATTGAACTCAGGTCCTCTAGAAGAGCAGCCAGTGCTCTTAACCCCTGAGCCATCTCTCCAGTCCATGACTTTGTTATTTACAAATGTGCTAGGCTACATGCATAGCTACCCAGGAGCATGCAGCCCATTCAAGTTTCTATATGCCCAGTATTGTATTAGATTATACATTCTGAAGCTATAAAGCAGAACTCAAATCCAGGCTCTGCCACCTATTAGTTAAGCTTGCAAGGCATCATTTTTTTTTATTTGCAAAGTGGACAAAGTAGTAAGCATGCTGTGATGAATGTGAATTAATACATGTAAAAGTCTTTAACCTGGTATAGTAAGAGCTCAATAAATATCTTTTTCTTTTGTAAACTACTAGGAGATTAAATCCACACCTATTTCTATGTGTACATCTTGCTGGAGATTAAACCGTAGGGTCTCACACACAGTAGTCAGATGCTCTACCATGAAGTTCTATGGAAGCCCTCAGTAGATATTACCTGTTTTTGGTTCTAAACCCTTAAACCACATCTCTAAATAGCTCTTGAGAGCACTGCGTATAATGTAGGTGATAGCAAGGCTGCTTCCAGCAACTAGCTTCAATCAGTGGCCGTAAGAGTACTTAATATTCAAAAGAGACTAATTTTATATTTACTTATGTGTATGTGACTCTCCCTTGTGCGTACATCAGGGTGTATATGTAGATGTATGTATGTGCCTATGTCTGTGGAGGCCAGAAGAGGGCATCAGAGTCCTGGAGCTGCGGTTACAGCTGGAAAGGTTGTGAGCCATATGACATGGTAGCAAAGACTGAACTTGGGTCCTCTGTAAGAACAGAAAGTGTGTTTTACCACTGAGCCATTTTCCCATCCTTGTATTTAATTTTTTTAGAGCTGTTTTCTTGGACCAAAATTGTAAGTGATAAGAGCTTTCTCCCCAGTCGTGATTTTAGCTGGAGCTTGAAATTCCTCACCTCTATGCAAGGGCACGCGCTAATGATTTTCCTCACTAAGTGCCTTACATTTCCATTTACAGATCACCAGTCGGGTTTCCGAAGGCCTCAGACCCTCATGGGAGCGGTAAGCCATGGCTGCAGACGATAAAGTTGCTATCCTAACTGACGATGAAGAGGAACAGAAGAGAAAGTATGTGCTTTCGGATCCCTTCAACGGTGTCTGCAGGGAACCGGAGCCACCTTCCAATGAAACCCCCTCCTCCACGGAGGCTTCCACCATTCCCGAGGAGGACATAGACTGGATAGAGAAACACTGCGTGAAAATAAACAATGACCTTCTCATTTCCAAGGTGTTTTACTTTTTCTTTTACTCCGCCTACGGCTCTCTTTACCCGCTCCTGCCTGTGTATTATAAACAGCTGGGGATGTCACCCAGCCAGAGTGGATTGTTGGTAGGCATTCGGTACTTCATTGAATTCTGCAGTGCCCCCTTTTGGGGTGTCGTTGCAGATCGTTTCAAAAAGGGCAAAATCGTCCTGCTCTTCTCGCTGCTGTGTTGGGTTTTGTTCAACCTGGGCATCGGATTTGTCAAACCCGCTACCTTGAGATGCATACCAAAGATCCCCCCGACAGCTCCCCCGACCAATGTAAGCCACCCCGTAACCATCCCGCCCACGAGCCCCTCCACCACCAGTCTCTTAAGCACAGCACCAAAAACCCGTGAGAAAAGAAGCCAGCTGCTGCCGTCGGAAACACAGCCCAATATCTCAGACACGACTCTGCTCCCCACAACCCCGATCGAGACCCGGGAACCGACACTACAGCCCCAGACAACGACCCACCACGCCACGGACTTGCACACGAGAACACTGACCCCCACCCCCCCGGGAAACGCCACCACGGCGCTCGCCACCACCTCCAAACCCTTGCCATCCGACCAGGTCACCCTCGTTTACGACCAGCAAGAAGTGGAGGCGATCTTCCTGGTTATCTTGGTGGTTGTCATAATAGGAGAATTCTTCAGTGCCTCCTCGGTCACTATTGTGGACACAGTGACCCTGCAGTACCTGGGGAAGCACCGAGACCGCTACGGGCTGCAGCGCATGTGGGGCTCCCTGGGCTGGGGCTTGGCGATGCTGTCCGTGGGCATCGGGATCGACTACACCCACATCGACGTGCTCATCGACGGCAAGGGGTGCAAGCCCCCCGAGTACCGAAACTACCAGATCGTCTTCATCGTCTTCGGAGTCCTCATGACCCTGGCCCTGATGGTGGCCACACAGTTCCGCTTCCGCTACAACCACTTCACGAGCGGTGGGAAAGAGGTGGAGATCTCCCCGGTGGAAGGGGCCGCCTCCACGGAGTCGTCCTCCGAGGAGACTGCGGCTGCTCACCCCCAGGCCTTCAGCTTCTGGGATCTGATCAAGCTGCTGTGCAGCGTGCAGTACGGCTCGGTGCTGTTCGTGGCCTGGTTCATGGGCTTTGGCTACGGCTTCGTGTTCACCTTTCTCTACTGGCACCTGGAGGATCTGAACGGGACCACGACCCTCTTTGGGGTCTGCTCGGTCCTGAGTCACGTGTCTGAGCTCACGGCTTACTTCTTCAGCCACAAACTCATTGAGCTGATTGGCCACATCAGGTAAGAGACTGCTTCCTGTTGGATGCTCCTCGGTGATTGGCGTTAGACCTTAGGGCGGGGCGAGGGAGGGGGGTGGAGCTTTCTGTTGCTCCTCCTATTTCCTACAGAAGTAAAAGGCAAGATGTAGATTTAGCTGGATTATCTAAGGGGAGGTCAAAAGCTTGTGCAGCTAAGGGGCCTGCTCCATGGGAGCATCAGCTTTGTGAATTCTGTTATTCCGTGGACCTCGAGGCTCTGCTGTCTGTGGTACTTAGGAAGGATGGTGTTAGTGGGTGAAGTGATTGACTTTTTTCAGATACTTACTGGTGTAGAGTGAGGGAATATGGACATGTCGCTCAGTGATAGAGCCCTTGTGAGAATGACTTTTGATCCTGAAGACTGCTGGGGAAATAAACAAAAAAGAAGAGAAAAAAGCAACTGTTATATTTAATAAAATTGTGATATAATATACTATAGTTCTCTAATCCATGATATTACACGGAGATTTTTTTATATACCATATTTCATAATTGCCTTAAGTTTTGAAGTTTTGTGTGCTTTCATGACATTATTTAAAAATCTTCCTTTTACCTGAGATTTCTTACGCTACTCTGTTAGTTAAAATAACATAGACAACTGCCTACTTTGCTGTAGTATAGCTCCTCACTCTGTAGTCTTTCCTACTTGAACACATGGAACGAGCTACCTGTAACCCTTGGCCTTACGAAGGTGGGATGTGACAGGTCTGTCCATAAACTATCAGGGTGACCTCACTAAAGCACCTGCGAGCTGCATGTTTGTGATAATCTTCAAATCTGCTGTCACAATATGAAATCACAAAATATAAAATCAAATAGGCTGTTAAAATATGAAATTGTGAAGGAGTATACAGTGGGAAAGCTTGCTGAACAGCAGTGTTCATTCATTTCAAACTGAAGAGTGTTTTCTAATTTAAAGTTTCAGTGAGAATCATGTTTTCTCCCAGTCATTGTGACTTGTTTGCTTTTTTCCTTGTTTGCTTTTCTTTGTGAGGCTGTGCTCGGCTCCTTTTCTTTCTCATGCCCTTCACTTCCGTGTCACTAAAAGCCAGGTGTAGATGGCTCCAGACCTAGAGTCTCTGTGGCTCAGGTAGCAGCACCATCCAGAGAGGGACTTAAATCTTGAGACCACCTCTCTACCTTGTGCAAGCCAATGCCTAAGCATTGCCCTTAAAGAATCTGTTCTCGGCAGCCTGGATGTGAGAGTGGGAAGCACTGCCCGAAGCATTTCATTCCTAAGGCATGTCCAGTTGAGTGGAATTCCCAGACAGAATAATTTAATATGACAATAACATAGTGGAAGATAGTATAAAGTAGGCATGTGTTTTAAAATAGTAATACTAGACCTTTCTTACATTCAGAAAAAGACATTTCCTTTCTGCCTATATAAAATATATATTTTTTTTAGTTTTTGTTTGTTTTGTTTGTTTGTTTATTTTTTTCTAGTACTGGGGTTTGAATCCAGGGCCTCATGCATACTGTGTAAGCATTCCATCACTGAGCTATATCCCCCGGTCTTAGATACCTTCTGCAACAAAATCCAGTTCTCTGTGGGTTTGGGAAATTAAATGAGTTTACATTTGTGTTATTCCCTTCTCAGTAGTATTAGCAACTACCTAGAAATCTACAGTTGACAAAACCTTAGTTTTATGGTTTTGTGTACAAAGAACATCCTTCTTTTCTTGCTTTATGATGTAATAGAGAAGGTGGCTCCCGTGGTTTTATAGTTGCTCTCAAGAGCTTTGAGGATTCCATCAATATGAGGTCATTCTCCCATTTTGTTTTCAAATTCTGTCCATTAAAATATTAATTAAAATCTTGAGGGATAGCCCAGAGGGTAAATGATGCGTTTATCTAATTACTCTTTTTGATAAAAACTCAGGAGTTAGATATCAGGGTAAGAACTTGAATGATCAGAGATTCAGTAGAGAAGCTACCAGTGACTTCTTAACTCTGTCATTCATTCCTCCATCCTAAAGGCTGAGACCCTCCCTAAGCGCTGCCCCACTACTTCCAGTTCTTTTTATCTGTCCTCGGTCCGCCAAAACTCTATGGCTAATTTTGGACAGCTAGTAGGTCCACCCTCTGCTTTAAAGCAAATGTTATTGTCAGAATATGATCAAAATATCATGCAATAGGTAAAAGTGCTTTACATTCAAGCAGCAGGACCTGAATTTTAATTCCTAGAATCTACATATAATCTGGATATTGTAGTGAGTCTGTAAGCCCAGCACTCTTAAAGGGAGATGTGAAGAAGGAAGGAGAGGATTCTTGGAAGCTCACAGGCCCCCTAGCCTGGAGTACACAGCATAGAAACAACAGAAATTCTGTCCCAAACAAGGTGGATGGTGAGGATGGGTACCTAAGGCTGTCCTCTGACTTCCCACACATGCATAGCATGTGTGCATCTACATTCACAAATATAAACATTCACATACACGCTCATATACCTCAAACCCGGCTGCCCAAAACACTGATTCAGCCGTTCACACTAGTTTTCAGACAGAGCTGTTTTTGTTGGTAATAATGTTGAGAGTCCAGTCAGATGGTAGTTGTCAAGACGTGGGAGTTTTTAGAAATAACACTACTGTAAAAAGTCAAAACTATCCTAACATAGTTACAGCAATTTTTCATAATTATTTTTGTGTAGTGTCTATGTAAATGTGTATGTATACATGTGGAGAATATATTAGCCGCCATCCATCCACAGTGTTTTCCTTTCTTTCTTTCTTTCTTTTTTTGGTGGGGGATTGGGAGCAAGATCTCATTGTGTGGTTCCTTCTGGCCTGGAATTCTGGACCAGGCTGGCCTCAAACTCACAGATCCATCTGCCTCTCCCTCCTGAGTGCTAGGATTATAGGTGTATGCTGCCATGTGTGGCGTGGCGTGGCTCGCCTTGCTTTTTCTTAGAATAGGATCTGTGTCTGGTCTGGAATTCACCAATTAGAATGGCAGGCCAGAGAGCCCCAGGGGTGTCCCTATGTCTGCCCCTCATTGTTGGAACTACAAGCATGTGCTGCTGTGCCTGGTGCCTTGTTTTCACAAATATTTTATATAGTTTCACAATGAAGAAGAATTTACACAAGAAAATAGTTTTTTGTTTTGTTTTAAAAAACTATCTTCTTTAGAACTATTGAATAGTTAAATAGTTCAGAAACTGTGCATAGTGTTTCAAGGGAACACCCAACAGTCTAGCACACACAGGCACAGATTTCCCACTGTGACCTTGGATTTTGTGCTCCTTTGGAAGGTAATTTTGTCAGGCAAATAGGATGGTTCTTAATATTTGCACTAAAAAGTCCATTTCTTTTTTATTTGAAATCATAAAACTTTGGAATTTACTGAGTGTGTTTCTAATCCCTCTTATGTAAGGATGTACTGGAGCTAAAAATTCATCTTAAAAGAATGTTCACTGTAATAATGAGGTTTTCTGGCCCCATGTGGCCTGAGGTCTGGACCCACAGACCTGCAGCCCCAGACCCCTTAGCTGTCTGCTGCCACTGCTCAGGCCCCTAGAAATGACTCAGACACTTATATTAAGTTCATTCTGTTTGGCCTACAGCTCAGGCACATTGCTAGCTAGCTCTTTCATCTTAACCAACCCATTCTCATTAATCTGTCTGCCACGTGGCCTGTGGTTCACCTGTGTTCTTCACATGTTTCTTCTTTGGTGGCTGGGTCAGTCTGTCTGACTCCACCCTGCTTCTCCTACCTATGCTGTGATTTTCCCCTCCTACTTTTTCTATGGTGCCTGCCATGGGCCAAAACAGCTCCTTTATTTACAGATTGATATTCACAGCATACAGAAAGACACTCCCACATCAGTTAACCTTGATGGATATTTGAACAACGATGGCCAAAAATACATCATAGTAAATCACTGTAAATTTATAAGCCATTGTTAATCAATGTTGGGTCACCACCTATGCTATTCTATTTAAATTTATTTTCGTTATAAGAGATATATGAAAACTTTCTCAAAATTCTCACATGTAAGGTCAGTTCTGCCATGCAATATTATCTAGAGGGAAGAAAACATTAAAGAGGAACTCCGAGCTTTCTGAAGGGAACACTCCACAAGACCCAGGAAGACCCAGGACAGGTGGGAATGTACAAGGCTGCTCCTGGTTGGGGACATTGGGACAACAGTGAAGGTGACATGGCCTCTCCATGAGTGAGTCTAGGTTGGTTTGTTTGCTTCTCATCTTTTTTCTTGTTTCTATGCATCTTTTCGTGCCATCTCCTGCTGCCTCTGAAGAGCACTGACTTCCCAGGTGATGCCTCCTGGGATCTGGTACCCTGTCTTCTCTAGAGTTCAGCTAATGTATTGGTTGTCCACCCCAGACTCACAAAGAGGGCTTTTATAGCTCCCCATGCTCAGGCTGCACCCAGATTAGTGACATCAGACTCCGCTGTGTGTCCTCTCCAAAGTCCCTAGAGGATTTCCCTGTGTAGCCAAGGTTAAGGGGATGCAGGGATGACTGGAGACTGGGAAGATCCAGGTCGCTGTTCTCCTTTCCCAGCGTATGTTACACGATGGTACGGCCTTTGGAGACTGTTTCTTGATTCTTCCAAGTGGTCTTCTCCTTGATGGAGCACTTTTCACACACGCTGGTGGTAGTTGGTAGTCAGAGAAACTGGTCCTTCTAGTGAGTCATTCCACTGTTGCCCTCTGAGCCCTAGGTCTTTTGAGCTCAAGAGATCTCTGTGCTACTGATCTGATCATCTACTGCGTGGATCATTTCCTCCCTTTTTCCATCATCTGGCCACATAGAGGCCACGTGCCGCAACTACTTCTCCGTTTTCTCTTTACCTCTCTACCTAAGTACTCAGATGAACTCAGATTAGTGCCTCTTTGGGGGATTAGATGCTGATTTATACAGCAGCTGCATGGCCCAGGAAGAACCAATGATGAAACAGACCAGAAGTCAAACAACTTCCTCCTTTTCCCCCACGCAGACAAGGCCTCACTGTGTAGCCCTGGCTGGCCTGGAACTCTGTATGTAGACCAGGCTAGCCTCAGAGTCACAGAGATTTGCTGCCTCTGCCTCCTGGGTGCTGGGATCAAAGGTGTGTGCCGCCGTGTCTAACTAACTTACTTTCTGATTAAAAAGCAGGACAATGGTGGACCATAAACAACGCCCACTTCCTCTTCAGATTTAAAGGAGAAATTCTTAAAAACCGCCACCACCAACAAAAACTGGTGATTCAGCAGGTAAATGTCTGCCACGGAGCCTGACAACCCGAGTTCAAGCACCGGAACTCGCATTTAAGGAGAGAACCAGACCCTGCAAATTGTCCTCTACCCTCCACACACAGTTGTATGTGCCCCCACAAAATTAATATAGTACGTTCACAGTAAGTTTGAAGTTATGATGCTTTGCTCTAGAAGATCAAGTATTACTCTGTAGTGTTTAAAATAATCAGTGTAATTGTACAATTTAGTTGAATAATTACCCGGGCCTTATGACGCCAGCGATGTGTGCTAAATGGGCTGGAGCAGACAGGCCATTGAAGGTCAAAGTGATGCTGGTATGAGCAATGTGAACTTTCTCTGGAGGCAGATGGGAATCATAGCAAGGTCAAGGCAGGCAAGGTCTCAGCTTTCCCATGGGATAGCCACCGACGCATGGCCTGCACCTAACTCTGAAGATGGGACCTTGCTGAGAATATCGTGAGAGGCAGTTACTGTGTGAACCACGGAAGCAGCATCAGGACTGAGACACATTTTGTGAAGGTGGAAATGACGGACTGGATCAGTAAATAGAAGTTATGGACCCCGATGTGTACAGGTAGAATTTGGTAGCTCTATAATAGGAAATTCAGAATGAGACAGTTGAGGAAAGGGTACTACATAATGACATGACTTTAGTGTTGGGTTTAATCTGAAGTTGAAATATTCTACAGAGGGTTGTCTAGCACAGAGTTGGCTACTGTAATCTTAGGCTTGCAGATTTGGGACAGTTTAAACGATAAGCAAAGATAGGTCACTAAAACAAAAAAATCAGTGGGCTGTTGAAAAGCAATTACAGTTCTTCCCAGGACAACATTACAAGTTTCCGATGGTACTGAAATGTTGGTCTATGACTTCTGGCATTGAGTGAGGACCTGTATTCTGAGAGTATGTAGTGTTTTGGGAATGTGCTCGTTTCTAGCTTCACAAGGAGTTGACTGTCAAGCATCCTCCAGTGCCACTCTGAGAGCCAGTGACCTGGTTTATGAAAGGTTGCCTCAGAGCCGATGTTAAGCACAAGATGAGTCAGGTGGCCCAGCTCATCCCGGATCTGTCACTTGACCCTGACAGTACTTGGCAAGTTAAGGAGCGTTAGTGTCCATTGTCTCATCTGGTAATGGGCCTGTCCCTTGAGAATGTTTTATTGAGGCTTAGATGGAACCTGACAGTTTCTCATTTCAATGACCGGTACACTGAAGTTAATTTTTAATCACTTATTTGCTCATCTTTTGTTAAATTTCTCATAACTGCACGGTCTGTTAGCTCTAATAAAACGCAGATAATAACATAACATCATTAGTGTGCAGATCAAGGAGTCAAGTCAAGGTTTTCTTTTCCTATCAAAGTAGAGTAACTGTAGATTACTCAATAAATTAGAATTGTATTGAACTGGTAGATCAGTGACTGGCATAACCTTCATATGTATTGTGTGTGTGCATGTACACATCTGTGTTTGTGTTTGCTGTTGCATATGCACAGGCGTGTAGAGCACAACTTCAAATCTCCTTCCTCAGGTACCATTCACCTTGTGGAAAAGACAAGTTCCCTCACTGACCTAAACCTTTCCAGTAGGCTAGACTGGCCCTGAGCCACAGGGAGCTGCCTGTCTCTCGCTCTCCAGCACTGGGGTTAGAAGTACATGCTGTCACATCCGACATGGGTTTGGGGACACAAGCTCAGCAAGCACATTACTATCTGAACTATCTTATCAGGCCCAGAATTTGTGATCTTTATAAATCATGGGATGTTCTTAGAGACCAGTCTAGTCTAGTTAAAATTAATTACTCTCAAATGCTCTCAAAATATTTTGCCTTTTGGTGATTTGCTGTGTTCCAGTTCATGAGATAAAGTGTACTGACTTAGCAGTGGTAATGGGATGCCACTCTCCTCAGAGCGGTCTGTGTGGTTGACCCCACACAGAAGGCAAGAATATAGTCTAGTTAGAGCCTCAATCTCCCTGTGAGGTCAGCACGAGTGAGGTGAATGAGTGTTTAGGGGTTTACTCTCAAGATCTGAGGATGGTGATAATAGTCAAAATGGTCACATTCTTTACCCTCTGTGTAAAGGAGACTATGACCCCAGAAGGCTCCATCTCCCACAAGTCACTTTCGTTATTGCTTGCCACATTTTTTTTTTCATTTATTCCATGAAAAAGTGCAGTGAAATGCCAGACGAAAAACACGCAAAGTCATAATCTCTTAAAATTGGTTCACCATTCAAACATTTTTATTAAGTGGTATGCATTTTTAATGGTTATAGTTTTAAAGTATTTGGGTGCGGCAAGCAACCAGAAGCAGCAGTTTCATAAGGACCACGATTTGTGTTGTTTTAAATTCTTTTTTTCCAATTATGGAAATCTAAGCTTTTCTTATAAAATCATGTAGTAGAAGTAAGTGACATTATTGTTTCCCCATTTAACACTAGATTTAGATAAATTATCTCTCGCATGCCAGGATGAAATATATTTACAGATAAAATAACCCCTGCCCCTCATTTAAAGACCTACCCAGCAGATTTGATCTTGGAGCCTGCTTTGGCTTCCATCCTGTGTCAACACCTTACCTAACTGTGTAGCAGGCTTTTTCTTTGTGAGCCACCAACCAGGTCCCAAATCATGACACAGAGACTTATTATTAGTTATGAATGTTTGGCCGAGGTTGGGCTTGTTGCTGGCTGGCTCTTTTAACTCGGCCTGTTTCTCTTTATCTACCCTTTGCCTCAGGGCTTTTTACTTTGCTCTGCTTTATAGATCTTTCTTTCACTGCCTCTGGTGTCTGGCCAGCCGCTGCCTGGCTTCTTACCCGTCTCCCCATTCTCTTCTTCCTCCCATGCAGTCTCTCTGCTTGCCAGCCCCATCTATCCTTTCTCTGCCACGAGGCTCTTTATTAGGCCAATCAGCTGCCTTAGGCAGGCAAGGTGAAACAAATGTAACACATCTTTACATAGTTAAACATATTCCTATGTGGATAAACAAATGTAGCATATCTTTACCTAGTTATTGTGATATTCCCAGAAATAACTGGGCAGTGCTGAGTGTGCTGTGTGGCCTGAGCTGGAGTTTTGTTCAACTATAAAAGTCTGGATGACAGTAATTACAGAGGAAATTTGAGGAGCATTTATGTACAGCATGTAGTGTGGAGTCAGGTGGAGAGCAGAGGCAAGGGGATAGAAGAGGCAGCTGTGTGGATATTTGTAATCAGAAGTTTCTGTCCCACCAGAAACTCTCAAATACCCAGCAGCCACTTCCCAAATAATTGACTCAGAGGCTTAATATTATAGTAGCTGCTGGGCCAGTAGCTTAATCATATTACTATCTAGCTCTTACACTTAAATTAACACATATTTCTTATCAGTGTTTAGCCACATGGCTTGGTACCTTTGCTCAGTTCGGAATTCTCATCTTGCTTCCTCTGCATCTGGCTGGGGACTGCTGCTCCGTCTTTCCTCTCCCCAGAATTCTCCTAGTTTTGTAACTCACCTGGATGTGACTTTGAAAGAAAACTTGAAAATGGTAATGATATTTATAAATCTGAGAGTGAAATGGGATGTATTCCACTTATAAAGAAGCCAGTGAGCCTAGATCAGGAATTCCACACTGACCAAAGATAGAAAATCTGTAGCAGCTGGGACCTCACAACCCCAAACTGAGGGGGGTGTGTGACAAGGTATCAGCACTTGATTCCTGGGGTAAGGGGGTTCCTGGCTCTTCACTGATGGCTTGTTTCTGAGGTTGATCTTCAGTGTTAAACACAGAGCATCATGAAAGATTGCTGATCCTTAAAGGAACCAGAGTTTAGAAGTCCAGGGGTATAAAAGGCAGGAATTGTGGGGGGGGGGGGGGAAGCGAGATATGGTGACTCCCAGTACTTTGTTGATTTATGGGAACCACCAAGGAAGATTGTACAACTTTACTCCATTGCCAAAAGAACCATGTTTAACACAGTCCTTTTTCTGAAGAAACCAAACAGAAGCCCATGCTCTGCTGTGTGTGTGTGTGTGAGAGAGAGAGAGAGACAGAGAGAGACAGAGAGAGAGAGTATGTGTGTGTATGTGTGAATGACTTATAGACATAAATTAACAGGATATTTTTACTTATAAAGTATCAAGATATTAGTGTAATTGGGTGGATCTGATAATAGGTTAATAAAAGAAGCACAGACGGGAGTCAATTAGAGAGCTTTTTCTAATTAGGAAACACAAAGGTAGTGATGTCAGAGTCTCAGTTTGGGTTTTATCTGAGCAGTCGGGTGAGAATGTGAAGCTGGGTCACAACAAGCTGGTCACCACTGGGTCTTATGTGTTAGTTATGCAAACTGGAAAGTCTTGAAATAAGAGCAAGTCTTGGCTGATTTTGTCTCTCCAAGCACAATTAGTACATGGAAGACACATAAGCCACGTTTTGTAAGTATAGTCCACATGATGGGCCTCGAAAGGGATATAAAGCAAATTGTTTAAAATCTCTTTAGTGGACTGCCCCTCTCCCTTCCTCTCTCTCTGTGCACACACATGCATGCATGTGCATGTACATACATATAGGTCAGAGGACACCTCTGCTCCTGGGCGCTGTCCACTTTATTTTTGAGACAGACTCTTCTGGGCCTGGACCCCACCACATAGGCTAGGCCTGCTCACCGGTGACTCCAGAATGTGCCTGGCTCTGCCTCCTTAGTGCTAGGTTTACAAGTATATGTGTGTGCATGTGTGTGTGTGGGGGGGGGGAGAGCAGGTGTATGCTACCACTCCTAATGTTTGGTTTTGAACTCAGTAACTGAACTCAGCTCATGCCGGCCATCAGTCCTGCTCCCTTCGTTCCGTTTCTTAAGGCCTTGTGAATATAAGCATTTATCTCTGCAGTGGCTTTCATACAGCATAATTGTAACGATAGCTATTATTATTTTTGCGGGGGTTGGTTTCTATTTTTCAATTTCTTTCCAATTTTGCCTTCAACGAAATCAATACTCACACATATAGGAAAAGGTTCTTGAGAGTTATTTCAAGTTTAGTACATTGTTATTAAACTGTAAAGAGTCAAAAATAGAAGACTTTGTGATTAGAAACCAAAAGGGGGTAATCTGGTTCTTGTGTCCTTTGAAAGGACATCTCTGCCAAGAAATATATCTGTATATTACATCCCACCACCAGGCTGACTTATTAACAAGCGTGCACTTTGAACAGAGCTGTTCATAGCTCAGAACAGAAGGTCCCCTCTTTTAAGAATGAAAATGAGTGTGGGGGTTTTAAGTTAGCTTTGCTTTCTCTCCTGTGTTCAGAAGCTGGGTTGATTGAGGTATCCGGAGACTTGAAGAGAGCACAGCTGACTTGTCACACTTCCTCAGTGTTGTGACTGTAGCTTACGATCCTTCACTGTATCAAAGATCGCAGCAGTGTGAAGCCTTAGACGCTCATGGTGAAGACCCATGTAGCACTCTGTGATAATCTTAAGTGACATTCTCAGTGACCTAGACATTACATTTAAGGTAAAAGAACATTTACACATATGCAAAAGAAAGATGTGGCCATGTATATATGTTTACTGTCCTTTTCCTATAATGAAAAACAGAACAGTGACATTCTACAGTGTGGTCATAAGAAGGACTTGCATGCAAGAGTTAAACAAATATGTCAGCATAGAAGGCTCTCAAAATACAGAATTAAGTGGGTAAGTGTCTGAATGATATATGATTTGATACATTTGTGAAGATTTTAGCAATAAATATTAAAAGTGAAATATCTTCCTGGGTATACCATTAAGAAAAATATTGAATTAAGAGAAACAGAATGCATTCTAAATTCCTATGGAATTTGGGTTGTGTTTTTTTCTTTTGAGAAGATGTAAAGAAAAAGGAGCAAAGAAAAACCCTGCTAATATGATAGTGTCCTCTCCAAGGAAAGAGAGAAACAGGCCCCAAGTTTGCATCTTCTGGTCTCAGTATTTTCTGTATTGAAGACCAAATATGAGTATCTAAGTCATTGTATCTGTGTTTCAGAGACATGGCATCCAAATATATCAGGTAAACACTAAGACGTTTTTATGATTACTATTTTCATTGCTGTGTGTTTTCCCTAAATAGCATAAGCATACATGATTAAAATATGCTTTATATAATTATCATAGCCCCTGTATCTATTTTCTTTTTATTTAACAATGTGATCCAATCATATTTATAATATCTAATTAATATTCTGCTGTGTCCAACAACTCTGATTTGAGCAGAAATTATAGTACTTATTTCTAAAAGGTATCTTGAGATGTAATGGGACTGTTTAGATGTGTAAGGACCTGGGTCTCTAGCAAGGGGTGAGGCAGAGCAGGAAGTAGCGGTCAAGCTCACAGTGAGGACATGGAAAAGTCAAGTGATATCCATGTACATTACTGCTTCTCTAATCACAGTACAATACCTGAAGGGCTGTTGTGTTATCTTGATTCCTTCTGTGTCAATCTACTACCTTCTTATTAGACAGAGCAAAAACCCAAGTCATTTATCTAATTAAATCTCCACATATTTATGAAAACATTTAGTTCAGCTGCAATTATATAATTTAGAAGAGAAGAAATTCCCTATAAGCTTATTTTTAATATCTCTCTCCAAAGCTTTTCTAACTATAAGAGGGGAAAAATTCACTTTTATTTCTGAGATATTAACAGCTATTCTTTGGTGTCTTTCTACTGAAACGTGCTTGAGAGAGTCTATAAAAAGGTAACAGTTAGTAGATATTTGCTTTCCTTTGAAAGCAACACACAGAATGAAGCACTGGTATTAGCAATGGAAGACAAACCTTTGATTATATTATCTCAGTTTTCATGGCCTTACCCACTTACCTCTGCATTGTGAGAGCCTTCTATGCTGACGTATTTAGTCTATTTAACTGCTGCATGCAATTCCTTTTTATGACTACACTGTACCAAATGTCACTTGGTGTTGGGAGTGCTCTGTGATAAAGTGTTGGTCCACGGTCTTGGGTTGCCACCATGGCCAGGTATTTAATTCCATTTAGGATAGTGAGAAAGAGTAAAACAGATCAGCTTAGGTTGCTCCAGCTGCCAGCCTAAGCCCTAGATCGTCATATGGCAGGCAAAACGTTTGCTTTAACTTCTCTTGGTTTTGTGAAGTTTCAAGTTCTCTGATGGTGAAACTGGGGCAACAGCTGTACCTAACTTTATTGCATTTTTAAGAGCCAGTGTGATGTTATACAGCATTTGCTAAGGCTCATCTAAGATCATGAAATGGAACCAAGTTCACCTGCTGAGCAAATATTTGTTAAGCATGCAGTCTCAGCAGACACTTTGATGTGAGTGGGCATATGTGCAGTGTATAATAAGACAGACAAACAGGCTTCGTGGAACTAATGCTCTACTGGGAGAGCAATAAAGAATAAACATTATTTTAGTCTGATGATGTGTGACATAAAGCAAGGTAAGGGAGGAGTGCTTTCTCCGAGCTCTGCACATGGAGATTTGGGGGACAGAAGAAAATCCAGGAGTGTGAATGGTTTGAGGGCGGTGAAGGATAGGAAGAGCAAAATGAGCATGAGTCTGGCAGGGCCCAGGTAGCTCGGTGACCGTGACAGTGCTCTTCTGAGGGGAGCTGAGTTTGAGCAGGGATGACATAAAATGTCTTTTCATTCTTTTAAAAATGTTTGTGCAGGGACAGCATATATGTGTACACGTAGGTGTATATGTCTACGTGTTTGGGCATGTATGTGTGTGTGCATTTGGGAGCCAGGCGTTGACATCTGGTGCCTTCTCCACCTTATCTTTTGAGTCAAGGTCTCTCATGGAACCCAGTGCTCACTGGCTGAATAGCTGTCCAGTGAGCGTCAAGGATTCCCTACCCAGCCCTGTGTGCTAGGGTTACAGGCACACAAGACTGATGTGGGAATGCGTTTATGTATGCTGTGAATCTCAATCTTTGAATAGAGGAGCTGTTTTGAGCCATGGCAGGCACCGTGGAAAAGGTAGGAGGAGAAATCAGAGCTTAGGTAGGAGAAGCAGGGCAGAGTCAGGCAGACCGAGCTGAAGCCGCCCAAGAAGAAACATGTAAGGAACACGGGTGAGCCACACGGGCCACGTGGCCAACAGATTAATAGAAATGGGTTGATTTAAGATATAAGAGCTAGCTAGCAATGTGCCTGAGCCATAGGCCAAACAGCATGAAGTTAATGTAAGCGTCTGAGTCGTTTCTGGGGACCCGGGCGGCTGGGCGGCTAAGCGGTCTCGGGCGGCAGGTCTGTGGGTCTCTGGACCTCTGGCCGCCCGGGACCCAAGAACCCACTACTACACAAGACCATTCTTGGCTTTGGCATGGGTACTAGAGACCCGGACTCATGATTGTGTGGTAGGAATCTTACCTGCTGAGCCATCTATCCAGCACTCCCCACTTTAGAAAACAATTACTTGGTTGATAGTTTTAAGTATTTATGTTGCCATTCTTCTAGAAAGGTTCATTTTACTACATTCTTTGGATTTCATAGAAATTATGAATTGTTCTTTTTTCAAGTGAACCACAAGTTAATACCTCATGTGCTCTTAGTTCAGATGAAAGTTTTTTGTTAAAAAGCATCAAGATTTTTGAATTGCCCTATAATCCAGAGCATAAATAAAATATAAAAATATATTAAGAATTTCTCATTACAATAAAATATAACTATAGTGTAAGACTCGAAGAATAGTGGTGTCTATACTACCATTTGAATGTTTATTGTATATAAAGTGCCTTGCAAACATGTGATAAATGCTTTACCAGTAGGCTCTTATTTAATTTTAATAGACCGTTAAAGTTAGGTGTTGCTATGTCCATTTTAAGTTGAGAATTATAATGGTTAAATGCCCATGGCGGCACAGCTTGTAACCAATAGATAAATGTATAGTATGTGTGTTCAACCTTTGACACTGTGGTATCACCTTCTGATTTATGTTGAGGAACTTCACAATTAAATTATTTTTTTAAAGTTATGAAGAAACCTCATAACACTCTCAGTAAGTCTGTGTTGGGGCATTTCTAGTGAGCCTGAATGTGTGTGGCTGATGGACTGTGGGTTATGCATGCCTGAAAACATCAGATTTCCCTGTTCACAGTTCTCGATTTATAAGTTACCTCTTAAGTCACCTTCCTTTCAATGCCTGAAACAGCTTCAGTTCTCAGGCACCTTCCCAACAGAGAGTTATGCTGCTGTGGGCTAGGTTGTGTCTTCCCTGAACTCACTTGTTGATCTTTCAGGGGGTGTCTGGGGCTGAATCCTCTGCCAAGTCATCAGGCTTAGATGAAGTCATGAGACTACGGGATTAGTGCTTATCAGATGTGGGAGAGAGAGCTCGTGTTCATTTTTCACGTG
Source organism: Phyllotis vaccarum (assembly GCA_033318265.1). Taxonomy (NCBI): domain Eukaryota; kingdom Metazoa; phylum Chordata; class Mammalia; order Rodentia; family Cricetidae; genus Phyllotis; species Phyllotis vaccarum. The sequence continues at coordinate 1,908,405 of JARWLC010000007.1, forward strand.
TTGGCTCCTGCCCCCTTCCTCCCCCTCCGTCCATCCCTCCCTTCTTCCCTCCTCTCTCCACCTCCCTCCTCCTCATCCTCTTACATTTGTACCCATTTCCCCCTTCCCTTCCCTGTACTGTCTCTTCCTCCTGGAACGTAAGGAGACTGTAAATAGGTGGTAGCCACCCACCAGCCAGTAAGAGGGTTGTCACCAAGCACACCCATGGATCCCCAGGCTCCAGAACTGAGAAATGAATGTCTGCTCTTTAACCACTCAGCTACCTTCTTCTGGCAGCTGAGCAGACTTATCTATTCCTCTAAATAGAGATGGGAAGGAAAGCCTGGGCTGGGTGTAGACAGCTGGATTTTCAAACACTCTCACTGTTCGGGGAGCCCACGGATTAGCATGGTGATGTAGCCATGGTATGAGTCTGGCAATGACACGTTTATTCTTCTGCATGTGTATGCATTCTTGGTGACATGTACATTGATTTGGCAAACCTACTGTGCAAGCCTAAGAAACAAACAAAAGTCAAACCAGAGAGTCCTAAATTTCCTTGTTGATGGGAGGAGAGTGAGACCTCAGTGTGAGACCCATGGTCATTCATACACAACAGACATTATTTGTCAGTGTAACCATAATAGATGGCATCATGATTTCATTGTGATTACTCAAATCACTGATAGCTACTATGACCAAATTCTTACTAATTTAACACTAGTAATTGTATCATTCTTGAGTTGTCATGAGAGATTTTGTTATAAATCTGTTTCAAATGTGGGTAGAAGATAACACATATTTGTGAAATGAAATTTTAAGGTGGAGGTGTGTGTGAGAGAGGGAGGCCTTCCCAAAAGGGTTGATGGGCAGGGATTAGACCAAAGAGCGGTCTGAGTGCTCTGCCTGGCCCTCTGTGGCGTGCCACCTCCCACCCCGGACCTCCCATCTTCTCCCACTGTGTTGGCTACAGTGCATAGGGCCTCTCCCTGGTTTCTGTTGCTTACACAGCTCAACAGTGAACTTCTGAGCACTGTCTCTCAAAGCCGTCAGCTGGAGGCAGCCTCCACTTGGCCCCTAGGTAGCAGGGAATCCTTCCTAACCTACCTATTGTGCCTCAGTTGGATGCCTACGGCTTCCCAGTGGAGATGGCCTCTGGGATCTTTCCTCTCCTAACACCATTTGCTTCTGGGTAAGCTTGTACTTCTGATATTGGACCACTACCGGGTGCCATTTGCTTTTCTGCCTTCCTCATACCTGGTCTTCTCAGTGACTTGTGAAAGTTTAAAACGTCAACCATTTTCCAAAGTCAACACAAACACACACTCAGCTTCCTTAATGTAAATGCACGGCTGTGTCCTGTGAAAATACATTAACATGCTAGTCTAATGTCCAGGGACCCACGTTGCAGTAGGAAAACAGCACCTGGATGTTAAGTCCAGTTGTGACTTTGTGGCAGGAATCCCCTCAACCCTTTCTTTGCTTATCTGTGAAATGGACTGCTAGAATAGTAACTATGCTTCTCCTGGGTCTAACTTTATGTTGATTTTGGAAGTTTACACCAGACCCCTTCCTGGCTGCCCTTATTCTTTATTTACCATGATGCTCAGGTATAATTAGTTTTTCCTAATAAATAAGAACTGTGCCGAGAGCCATTGAAACAACCCTATCTGTCAGTCTAGCCAGTGATGGGGATGTGAACATGTGCTTTATGGGAGCAGCACTGGGACCTACTGACTTTCTGCAGAGCTAGCTGACTTCAGTGGAATTTGAGACACAAAGTCTTATGTATTTCTCCATGTACTGAGCCAGGCCGAATTGCCATTGTGTGGATGTTCTTGCCAAAAGCTTTGCATTTCTTACTTCTCTGTTCCACGTGTATGTATGATGGGGGGAGGGTGCCTCAGCACACATGTGGAAGTTAGAGGACAATGTAATGGAACCAGGTCTCATCTCCTACCATGTAGGTCTTGGGATTGAACACAGGTTGTCAGGCTTGGTGGTAGGCACCTGTACTGACTGGACCATTCCTCCAGCTCTGCACTTATTCTTTACAGGCTTATTTGACTGGTTAAAAGCGGTCTTACAGAAAAGGCTTCTTCAAGTATGCCTGCGGCATGAATATATCCACGTACCCCACTGTGCTCCACACTAGCCAAGCGGGGTAATTAGTACTGTTGGTAGAAGCCTTTTATTTCATATCAACCACTGGAAAAATAAACATCAGTCCACAGATAAAGTAAGTGAGTAAACATATCTGGATTAAGCTGTACAATGTGTTCAGAGTCCTTCTCACAGAACAGCTTTAGTCTAGCTGCAGAATCTGAGACACAGCACTCTCCCATCTCCTATGGCTAGTCTGCGGTTATGGACACTTGAGGAAGACGGGCATTTTCCATGAAATTTTTCTGCATGTTCTGAAAGGAAGTGTATATAGCCTCAGGACCCCCAAGACCAAGTTCTCAGCACAAAGGATGCTTATTTGCCCCAGAGGGACAGAGGGCAGGGAATAAGAGAAGACATATGAGAGGAAATGGGAGAAAGGAGGCAGGGACATTTGTCCCAGGGACAATGGACCAGTTGCCTCTGGACAGAGAGGAGACAGATGTGTGGTGATATATTTTATATAATAAAATCAGCCTGGAATATCAGATAACTGAATCACCCACAGTCAAGCCACCACGAGGGTCAGAGAGTGGTGACTCACACCTTTAATCCCACCACTCAGGAGACAGAGATCTTTCTGTATTTCTGTGAATTCAAGGTCTAACAAGCCAAGCAGTAGTAACTCTAGTAACTCACACCTTTAATCCTAACTCTAGGATTATGATGCAGAGTTCAACCCAGAAGTGAAGCAACTGGGCAGAGAAGATATTTAAGGCCCAAGGAGCACAGATTCAGGCATTCTGTAGAAGCGACAAGCCAAGTGCAGGACTCATGGAGATAGCATTTACCTTGTTCTGCCTGAGAAGTTGGCTGGGTGAGAATTGACTGTGGAATGTTTTCTCTTGATATTCCAGCTTGTTTTATTAAATATAAAATATATCACAACACAGATGTGGTTCATAGGAAAATGGCAGTTTACAAAGGTTCAAGGGGAAACCTTATATTGGATAAGGTGTTTAATTTTAACTAACAGTGTTAATTAGGCGATCCAAAGGGTGCTTTTGATTGCTGGATTTCAGTACATTGATAGCTGGACCTTGGTAGGCTCAGGAAGAGCAAGTGGATAAAAAAGGGAATAGACCTTGGTGACTAGTTTTAGGGATGGAATCTAATGGTTTTTACCAAGGCAGAGGAAATGTGGGAGAAGGGCCAGGCCTGCCAGAGCCATGCTCACTGTGCTCCAGCTGGCCAGAGTCCCTTCATGTTCCAATGGTAAATATCTGGCACGGGAGGAGGCATTTTTCTGGACTGTGTTGTATCCTCTGAAAATTCCTCTATTGGAGTGCTAACCTGCAGGACCCCAGAGACTGTATATGGAATGAACATTTTTAAAGAGGTGGTTAAATTAACATGAAAGCCATCATGACTGATGCCCTTATGAGAAGTGATCAGAACACAGACAAGCCCAGAAGGAAGACATTATGTCACAATGACATAGGATAAGGCCGCCACCAGCATGCCAAGGTGAAAGGCATGTGAAGAAACTAACACCACTGACACCCTCTTCTTAACTCCAGCTTGGGGTTCTTCCTTCTGCCCGTTCTTTGGGGCAGGCTGACCCAGACAGATGCTGGAGGTCCCAGGGTCAAGTCCAGCTGGAAGCCAAGGAAGACCGTTGACAGTACTGTACTGATTGTACCTTCATCTGCCTTACACCCGCTCTTCCAAAGAAGGGGACCCACTTGCTTGAAGGTCCTCACTGCTCTCTTCTCCAGTTCCCTCAGCAGCTTCTTCCACGTCATCTTGCTCCCCTTCGTTTTCTGTTGACTGTTGGAGCTTTAATGTCTCCCGTTCTTGCCAACTCTGGCCAAAGCCCACAAGCAGGAGGAGCAGCCCTGAGACCCCTTAGGGCGTGTTCCCCATTCTCCTTCAGCTTAAATTTTAATTAGCTTTTTCAGTTTTCTCAAATGTCACCTAGTGTCAAACTGATGTGGCGATGCCTTTCTGTACGCTGTGAATATCAATATTTAAATGAAGGAGCTGTTTTGGCCCATGACAGGCACCATAGAAGAAGTAGGTGGGGGAATAGGTAGGAAAGAAAGGGCAGAGTCGGAGACAGACTGAGCCAGCTGCCCAAGAAGAAACATGTGAGGAACACAGGTGAGCCATGGGCCACGTGGCAGACAGATTAATGAGAATGGGTTGAGTTAAGATGTAAGAGCTAGCTAGCAATGTGCCTGAGCCATAGGCCAAACAGCATGAACTTAAGCATCTGAATCATCTTGGGGGTAGCATAAGCAGGGGTGGGTAGCTAAGGGGTCTGGGTGCCCAGGGCCAAGAAAACCTTTTTGTAACATCAAGCATTTGATGGCTTTTCCAAATTAAGGATTACCAAATGTTAGTGATTATGCTCTGCAGATTACAGCGTATATACCATGTGGGTACCTCAGCCCTAGTAGGGAAAACTTGGTAAGATTTTGTGTGTGTGTGTGTGTGTGTGTGTGTGTGTGTGTGTGTGTGTGTGTGTGTGTGTGTGTGTGTGTGTGTGTGTGTATGGTGTTCACTGGACATTGGACACACCTAGTTGGAAAATATAAAAACAAAGCAGAAGTGATGGATCCCATTAATAACAGTCCTATGTAGTTTTGAACATCCGTAATTTTCTTCCTGGAGTTATATAGACAGATAAAAGAACAACACAGAGATGTAAATATGGCCAGTGACGGGCACTTCAGTGACCTTGCTGTTGATGGCTGTTCCTGTCCTTTAGCTTCTGAGTCACCCCAGAGGAGCATGTGACAGAAGCACAGATGGGCTGTAGTCCAGCAGGGGCCTCAGACTTCCTGTCACCTTCAGAGCCGCACAACACACACCACTGAAATGGCCATTGTTTCTCCTTCATCTTCCTTCGGCTGCAGTGTAGTTCTCATGCCCTGTCCTCCAGGGATGGCTCAGTAGCCCAGGATGCCTGCCTGGTGGCCTCCAGGCATTGTGGGTTATCCCCTCATCTGTGCTATGGGAATGCCTCAGGCCTTTTGAGACCTGTGGCTTACATATTGACAATCTTCTAGAGAGACAGGCCTGTGTTGAGGAAATGTGCCAGCTTTCATTACAGTGATGCCCTCCCAAGCCACTTCTTGCCTCTATGCATTGAACTATTTTAGATGTTCACAGAAGTTACAGTGTTTATCTTCAAGCTTAGTTATGAACATCGTCAGAAATGTTGCCAAATATGTCCATTTTTTAACCTTCCTATTTTGAAGATGTTAATTTATTTCTTCACAAACTCTTCACTTATTCCTATACCATAACCAGCTATCTGAGAATATGCACATACTTATAAACACAATACATACAGAATGAATACTTCTATCACATTTGCAGGTGCATCCCTAGTACATAGCACAAAATGTGTTTATTAAATTTGTTAATTGATGTTTGATTTATTCATAATTCTCACATGTTCAGGCAGTAAGGACGAAACTGAGTGATCATAATGTCAGAGGCCCCACCTTCCATGGAGGTTATTGTCAGCCTGTAACGTATGGTTATGACTAAGCTAAGTGTTGTGCAGGGTTACTTGGTGCTGTAATCATGTGCAGAAGGGGATGACCCTAGCATGAAATAGAGCTGAGTGTGATCCGAAGGAGCAACATCAGGACACAGAGACAGGTGAGGTGGTAGACCAGTTGTCCCTTGGATGTGCATCTGGGCTGGAGGGCATAGTGCTGTGCCAGGTAGGCTGTGTGGGAATGTTTTCTAATGGAATATTGTTTTGATGTGAATGTCCCCACTACATTCCATATGCTTTCTGATAATGTGACTCTTGAAGCAAACAAGCAGTTTCTGTAAGTCTGTATCCACAAACCATTTGTTTTCCAGACAGAAAATGATTGTCAACTTTTCAAGTGTTTAGACAACTATATGGTTTATTTACTCTCAACATATAGACTCTCAATGGATTAAAAGTATGGCAGTAATATCCAATAATATCTCAGTTAGGACTCTGTTATATTTAATTTTATTGTTTTTGTTTAGCTGTACATGTGTGTATCTGCTATGGGTCTGTGGGCATTTGTGGCGGCCAGAAGAGGATGTTAGTTTGGCCAGAGCTGGCATTCCAAGCAGTTTATGTTGCTCGGTGTTGGGTGTTGAACTTGAGTCCTCTAGGAGAGCAGCCAGTGCCCTTACCCACTGAGCCCTCTCTCCATTATTTTAGGTTGAAACAGAAACCCAGATCACATCCTCTGAGGTTGGAGAAGTCCAGTATCCTATGTTACTTCTCTAAACACAGAACCTTGCGGTGCAGGTTTGCTGTGCAGTCAATCAGATGAGCATCTAAGGACAAGCCTGTTTAGACCTCCTGTGCACACCTGCTTGTCTCTGGGATAATTTCTAGACTATGTCCAGACTAGAAAATTTTACTTATTTCCCCTCTGCCCTTATTATTTACCTTGTTTATATCTTTCTAACATGGCCTCTGTGAACCTTTCAGCTTCCTGGTTCATTTCTGTTCACCCTGCTCCTGCTGTGTATAATGTGCCCCCCCCATCAGCTCCTTCTAACACAGGTGTGTCTGACCCCATATGGGTAGCTAGTGTTCCCATGGCTCCCTGTGCATATGTCCTTAGTATATTTTAATCTAACTTGTATATTTATGTGGCTTTCTTCCCACGTATTGTGAGGTTTTGGAAGACAGAGCATTTTCCGTTCATTTTCATTCTCCTTGAACCCAGCACAGTGTAGAGTACACAGTGGCCTGTCAGTAACTATTCACTAATAAACTGCTCACCACACTGTGTCAGAAAGCTCAAATTACTTCACAATTGTGTGTGTTTCTTCAGTGCTGCCTGTTGAGAAAATAATACCAGCTTTATCATGACTGCCAATCATCTCTCCAAAACTGCTGCCACTGTGAATTGTAGTTGCATAAGAAACTAGAGAGCCTTATAAACACTTTTCTCTAACTTTCATATTTTGCTCCAATTGAGGCTGACAGTACCTCTTAGTGGGGTAGCTTCACTTAGATCAGACAACTGCTCCAAACCGGCCTAGTTCTTCTCTGCTTTTGTTTCTGACTCCTGCTATGACACAGGAAAGTGGTAAAAGTTGTTGCTGTCATCACAGAAATGGTTATAGGTTTCCATCTGAGCTCCTGGAGAAGTGTTTTAGGACACTGGTACCAAGGAGTGGTCGAATGCCCTGAATGTAACTCTACCTTCAGTGCTAAGAACTAGCCTATCCGGAAGAGAGCAACAAACCTGCAATCTCCTCTGAGTAAACGTACTGGTGAGAGGTACCCTGATGAAGGACTTCAGACCGGCTGGCTTAGAACACAATTATTTCTTAACAGTTCTCAAAGTTAATAGTCCAAGATGGAAGTGCCAACAGGGCTAGCTTTTCTGAGGGCCCTCCTCCAGTGTCCATTCCTTCACCCTCTCCTCTTTTGAGGATGCCAGCCAGACAGTCACATCATTTACATCACCAAATACAGTCATACTCTGGGGTTCTGGAGCTTAGTTTAAATATCCCATTCAGACACTTAAGGGATCTTTAAGCTGCTGAAATACTTTGCAGTTCCAGGTGGGTAAGTCTCTGCTCATGCCTTTTCATAGACCCAAAACACTACTTTTATTTCTGCTTCTAATTCAACCTTTACACATATCTTAAAACTATTGTCTCTCAAATGGTTTGTGAGGGGAAAAATGTTCAAGTTCTGTTGTTTATATCTATGGCACAGCAACTGTACCAGACTATCATTGCTTCGGGTGCTGACAGGGCCTCAGCAGCACCCCACCCTTGCTGCTGAAGCTGCATCCACCCTCTACCTCAGCAGTCTCTGCATAGGGAGGCAAATGTTTTAACTAAATCTCTACCTTTTAATTTTACCCGTAAAGACTCAGGAGCCTGATGCGGGGGTGAAACCTGCTAGCTCAGAGAGGCAGAGAAAGAAGCCAGCTGACCTCCCTCCACCACCTTTTCTGTGTCATTTTTATGGCAGAGAGAAGATGATAGGTCAGGAACAAGTTTGCTAAAAACAATTTTTATCAAACAAGTTTGAAATATATGCTTTTATTCACCAGGCCACGTAAGTATGAAGAATGTACTACCCACAGAGCTAGACAGCTCAGGCCTCTCTGTCAGGAGAACCTCCTTGAGGGCCTTCTAAGCTCCTTCTCAGAGTGTGTCCTACCCTTCCTACTCTTCACCTTTTCCTTGTCTTTTGTTTCATATTCAGGATCTCTTCTAGCCAGGGACTTGGGAGCAAACTTGGAAAAAAGAGAACAGTGTTTCGTAAAATGTGAAAAGGACAGAGGCTCTGGATTTTCTTTCACTTTCTGGTTTTCATCCACTTAAAAAACGTGAAAAATGGGGCTGCAGAGATGCTCAGTGGTTTAGAGTACTTCCTGTGCTTCTAGAGGACCGGATTTGGTTCCCAGCAATTATATCAGACAGCTTCCAACAGCCTTTACCTCCAGGTTCAGGACCCTCTTCTAGCCTCTGGACACACTCCCTTACTCCCCTGTCCCTTAGTCCCACACAAGTAAAGGGAAGAAAATAAAAGCCTTGAAGATAAGAGCATTAGCAGAGAGTGGGGGGAGAAGGTTCCTTGTCACCAGCTTGTGCAGCCACCATTGAGTCCAAGCTTGCTGCCCTGCTTTGGTCTATGCTCATTTTGGTTTGTCTTCACATTTTTGTAGGTAGTGATCAGTGTGGTAGTGATGTTAGAGGTTGCTGTATATTTCTCTGGTTTGTAAGAAACTTGATTTCACATGTAATTTTTAAAATAATGAACATGAATCAGTTGAGCTGCTGAGAAAACATTTGATTTTTTTGTTCATCCTTCGTGGTTGGATTTCAATGATGTGAATCTCATGAAACTCTTTGGTGACCTGCATATATAATTGAGGCTGAGATCCATTTTTAAATTTCCTTTCATCCACCTTAACCTCCCCACCCATCATTGTGAAGTGGCTACAGTCCCTGAAAGAAAGCCGGCAACGTCATTGTCACTGGCTGTGTGCCCAGACTATCTGAAAAAGCATCAGTTTTTCCACTAGTGCAGTTTCAGGAAGGGCAATGTTGGCTTTTACATTCAGCATCTGGGGGAGGCAGGGGCAGAAACGGTAGGGGCAGGCCCCTTGCTACTCTGCTGGTTAAGCTTGTGTGCGAGCTTTCCCAGTCCTAAGCTTGGAACAGACCCGTTTAATTGTGAATGGTTTAGAGAGTGGAAATTTAAGTAATATTCATGATGTGTTTTATACCGGAGCCTCAACTTACTTTCCCTCGTGTTTTTTTTCCTTCTTTTCCAGGGTTTTGTACATTGGACTGGCCTGCAACACAGCTCGCTATATTTACATTTCCTACCTGGAGAATGCCTGGACTGTCCTCCCCATGGAAGTTCTGCAAGGTGAGCTGATGGTTGGCATGAGAGCTATCTATCTTTGCTACCCCAGCAGCTGCCTTGGCTCTCACCTTCCCCATCAGGCTCTATCCCGGAAGGGAGGGTCCACAGCTCAAAAGGCAGGTGCTGGTTCTTAAGCTGCTCTGGATGCTGTCTTGTGTTGAGCCAAACAAAGCCCCCCCACCCCCCCAACCCCCACCACACACACGTAATTGTGTTTAAACAAAGAAAGAGGAACTCTAGAATAAACCGCTCTGATAGGCTGTTAGGCACAGGTCTCCAGAGGCAATTTTAAAATATAAAAGAATGTATCTTTCGAAGGCTCAGGTTCTTTGGCTTTTTTCATATCAACTATGCATATGAGAAAATATGGCTCTAATATTCTATCTCTTCAGTTATTTGTATTGCAACTGGTGGCTTCTAACAAAAGCTTGAGAGTCATGGTACTGTTTTTCTGTGAACCGTCTAAAGCGTTACTCAGCTGACCTACTTCCCTCTGCTGCTTCAGTGCACTCTTTCCTGCCAAGACATAGATCAGAAAGATTTCCTGGTAGGCACTTAGCGTTTGGATTAAGAATATACTGAAAGATGGGCCTATGTTCAAAGCTCCATTAGTTAGTGCCTGTGATCCCTTGAGATTCTCAAGCTCTGACGGCCTGTGTAGTGACTGGCATTGTGGTTATGATCATCAGGACGAGGTCATTGGAGTTGAGTGGACTGTCCCAGCCTCCGCTCCTAAATTATGGTACAAAACATTGTATAATTTCATTAGCTTTATTAGATAGTACTGTAATCATCTCTTAACCCAAAAGATGTGAGCACACTTAAGCCGGGATAATGTCTTGTCTTGATTCAGATTCACAATTCCTCATTTAAGTAAACTGTATAAAACTCATGGTCCCCCTCATCACAAAAAAAAAAAAAAGTACAGCCTAAATTAAAGGACATGTATCATTTATAGTCATGTAATTATATAATTCAAAAGATACACACTTTAAAGATGCTTTTCTCAGATCTGACATAATGTGTGGTTGGTAACAGAAAATACTTTTACAAATATCTGTACAAAATTGGGCCTATAATGGCCAGTTATTGTTTGTCACAAAGTAGGTTCTTGTCTGCAATAATTAGAACTCTGAAAAAGTTTTTCAGTGAAATACATGTCTCAGCTGTGCCATTCAAGAATCATAAAAGAGTAGTGAAGGATTCTCACAGTGAGGAGGATTTCCCCCTTGGAGGGGCTATTCTCTCTTCTTTAGGGTGTTGATATATATGAGTACTGAGACCCTATAAAAATATCTGTGTCCCTACTAAAAGTGTACCTTGCTATAAAGATATATTGTATACACACTAATATGCTAATTTTTTCCTTTAATTAGAGATAGAAAAGGACAGTTTGCATAAGAGACTCAAGAAAAGAAAGAGCATTTGTGAATTAGGGCATGCTGGGTCATACCTGTAATCCCAGCACTTGAGAGGTTGAAGCAAGAGGATGGCTGTGAGCTTGAAGCCAGATCAGAATACAGTGTGAGAGCAAACCAACCAAGCGTCAACAAAGACATTCTTTCATGAGGAGGTTGAAGCTGCAACAGACAAGCCCCATCAGGGAGAAAAACAAATGTTCTTTGTTGTGAGTTTAGAAATCCCTTCCCCAATGTTTTCCAAAGCCACAGAAGGTGAACTGGGAGCCAAAGATGGCATTTAAGTGTCAACTCAGGTGTAAGGTCTCACGGTCATTCTCGAGTCCAGATGTGAGGCATGTGTGTGAGACAGGCAGAGAAGTGTGCACTGGACTGGCAGTGAGAAGCTGAGTGGAGGCACTAATTAGCTTTGTGGAATCAGGGATAGAGGCCTGAATATATTATTGAAGAATTCTCTAAGCTGCGGTCTTAGCCAGAGTCTCAAGGGTCACCATGTGGCCTCTAGGAAGCAGACATCCGCTGCAGAGTAGCACAGTGGACCAAAGAGTAGAGGGCAGAAGCCACAGGGCACCTTCTGGGTCACCAATGCTGTACTATGCTCAGGGCTGGATGGAGTTGCCTTCACAAACTGCTGACCTGGAACATACTTTCATGAGGTATTTACCTCCAGGTGTGCCACATAGGATGTTCTGACTCTAACAGGAGTTCCTCTTCCTGAGACCACCTATTGCATCCATGTCTGAGCTTCACTCTAGTCTCCTCTGTGCCCATGGAAGCTCAGCACTGATCTGCCACAAGTAAGAAAGTTCTGTACATGCAAGCCTCCTGGCCCAGGAGAGGCTTCCCCACGCTTCCTGTTTCTAGGCTGAAGGACATGGCTTCAATTCAGGCAAGAGTGTGCTCTGGCTGCACAGAGCCCCTGCCTTTGATATATGCCATCCCCAGAAGGCAGCAGATGAAACCAATCCACATCTCATTACTAAACAGTGTGTTTGGGCATCTTTGATTCTGCTGCCTGTACAGGCTTGTCCAAGTAACCTTATAGTCTCTGACCTTAAAGAAGACTGTGCTTGCCTAGCACATCGGGAGGCTGGATCTACCCCACACACCTTCAAAACCAAAGCAAAACCAGAAAGCACACCCCCCCCATCTACTTTCTTGAAATTATGACTGAAGCATATGTGAGAAACAGGAAAGTGATTTTAATGTTTCTAAGTTAATGATGAGGCATATAATCTAACACGCACAGTAAAAATATAGCTTATTCATTTCTGGCCCTCTTTAAGCATGGTCAGCCCACACATTCAGTACTGAACATATTTATATTCCTATAAGTACAGATTTGTTTCTGAGATATGGCTAAGTTTCTTGGAAACAGTACAGTAGTCCTGCTGGGTTTTACTTTTAAGGTTTCTGAGACAAAAAAGGGTAAGTACTATGACTATATTTATAAGATCCAGAATATTCACATCCATGGGGATGGAAAGGACAGTGCTTGCTAGAGAGAATGGTGCATGCAATGTTTTTGTTTAAGTAATAAACAGAGAGATGAATAACAGTGATGTATATACAACACTGAGTGTAGCTGAACTATATGTTTAAAATAGTTCAAACGACTATCAAAAATACATTGTATGCTTGTATGAAATTCTCAAAGCATAAAATACTATGCAGAAATGGCTTAATGATACATTTGTTACATTTACTTTATTATAAAATATGCACATGTGTAATATATATATATATATATATATATATATGTATACTGTATCTGTATAATTATAATAGGTCCCTGGTTTAATAAACCATTGATATTGTAAAACCGTGTGAAAGGCTGCTGAGCAGACACTGACTCCCACGTTCTCTTCTGTAGGGGTCACACATGCAGCCATTTGGGCAGCATGCATCTCTTACCTCAGCGCTGCTGTTCCTCCTGAGCTGAGGACTTCAGCCCAAGGCATCCTGCAAGGCCTTCATCTCGGTTTGGGGAGAGGATGTGGCGCCATGATTGGAGGAGTGCTAGTCAATTACTTTGGTAAGAATAACTTCTCTTGTTCCTTTGAGGATGATAGGGATTTTTTTTTTCAGCCGTACCAGAATTGAATGTCAGTGTATTCCTATCCACTTTTTACATTGCATAGTTATTATAAAGCACACACAGGATGGGAGTGTGTTTAAAGCCAGCTCATAGCACACTCTCCTGGCAAATAACTTAATGAAGTGTGACAGAAACCTCAGAGAAACCAAACAAATGAATAAGCACATGCGTTTTTAGTAGAGTCAGGTACCCTTCACCCATCGCTAATGATAAAATAGAAACAATCCATCATAATTACTCAAAAACCTCAGCTACTCACTGATGTCCACAATCTGTACATCACGGTCATCAGAGTCAGTTACTCTGTTCCTAGGGGTTGGCTGCTCCACCTTTTATTCACGGTGCCTAGGGCTGTGGGGATTTAAACTCTGCTATTCCAACTGCACATGAACAACACCGTAACAGGCTGGTAAGTAGTTGTCAGGAAGATAGCACTGCTGAGTATCATGTCGGGATGGAAGTTACTAAGAAGCAGTCCTTCACTGAGTAGATCTGATGCCACTCTGTGTTCTCCCATTACAGGGAGCTAACAGAACACTGACTCCACTCAGTGAAGCTGCACTTCTGCCCCGAGTGTTAGTCTAGATTGTTGCATTTCCTGAAATTACCAGATCTGCTCTGCTTGCTTTCAAGGGGCTGCTGCAACCTTCCGAGGGATCGGCATGGCTTGCCTGGTGATTCTTCTTCTGTTTTCCCTGATCCAGTGGCTGGCAGTGCCGGACGAGGAAGAAGGTCTTTCCTTTCTTATTTGGGGCCAAGGGTTGAAACTGGGCTTTTATGTGTAACCTGCAGCCTGCCTCATCTACAGGTCTGACCTGAGCTCCATTCTTTGTTGGTGGTTCTCTGAGAGCTCAGGCTGCTCTGTAAACAAGGGGCCTGCAAGAGACATGTTCTCAATGGTGTCCTGGAAGATGTGTTATAGAAATGATGCCTCCTGTGATGAGGACACTGGCTGCTGAGCTGACTGGGGCTTTCTTGTTTTGTTTTATGTAAACAGTGCAAGGTGCTGTGGAAGCATTGGTTTTAACCCTCCCCAGAATTCTTAAGAGATTTCAGATTTAAAGTAAATACATATATAAGGGTGGTGGTAATTTACTACCCGGGATAGGAAGTACTCTTATTAATCTCTATGTCTTTACCTTCATTAAAAATGTCTGTTGGTGCTTCTCCTGAAAGGCATGACCTTTACTAAAACCCTCATACAAAAGAGAGAAGGGGCTGGTGAGATGGCTCGGAAGGTAAAGAAACCTGCTGCCCAGGCTGAAAACCTGAGTTCAGTCCCAGGGACCCACATAATAGAAGAGAACTGATTCCTTCAAGTGTCCTCTCTGGTCTTCACATGTGTTCTATATGACTCTCCTATACCTACAAATACCATGCGTACAAAATAAATTTTTAAAAAATTTTTAAAAATCAAGTTTTCAACATCTTAGTTGTGAGCCTAGCCCTTTAACATCTGAACCATCTCTCCAGCCCTGATCTTTGGAAGATGATGTGCACAACTACTGTGAAGCTTTCGGTGACAAGGTCAACAATAGAATGCACATGTCCTTGATAACTCTGATCTCACTGAGCTTCTCAGGAGAAAGGCCAGTGGGGGTTCTTCTCCGTCTCCAGCTGCAGGCACAGCATCCCAGGTGTGCACCACAATGTTTAAGTATGTAGAAAACTCTGAAAATAATTCTAGCATTATTTTTCTCTCTAGACAAAACAATGTTGGCAGAAAGGATTCCTGTCCCCTCTAGTCCTGTTCCCATAGCAACCATCGACCTGGTACAGCAACAGACAGAAGATGTCATGCCACGCATTGAGCCCAGACTGCCTCCAAAGAAAACCAAGCACCAGGAAGAACAGGAGGATGTGAACAAACCAGCATGGGGGGTCAGCTCTTCGCCCTGGGTGACCTTCGTGTACGCACTCTATCAGGTTAAAGAGATGCTGGAACTTACACGGCACAGCCGCGCCTCGGAGATACAGCCTTTGCAGGTAGCCCTCTGCTGGCATTGTAACTCTTAATCCCTCCTTGCTCATCAAAACCTACGGAAAGCCTGGTGGGAAACAGATGTGCAAACAGAGGGTTTTAGTCCCCTGGGGTAACTGTCACAGAAGTTACACCAGGTACCACAGAAAGAGAATGCTTTATGGAGCACAGAAAGGCTTTACAAAGAAGTTGATTTTATATATATATAAATATATATATATTTATATATATTATATATATATATATAAATAAATATATATATATATTAAAAAAGGAAATTCCAGCTTTGCAATTCTCTTATGCTTCGGTGGTAGGAACCAGAATACACAGCTCTTACTTTTGGAAGCGCTTTCATCATGCCTATAATTTCAGAATTCCAGGGGGACCATTACACGTTCCAGCTGCTAAATTAACCCACTAACTGCTGCTTGGTATAGCTCTGTCACCTGACTCAGTGAAGTGTGGTTCTGGGAGGGTTCAGTAGACATAAAGGCGTGGTCTCTCTGAGAAAAGTCAGATGGTATGGATAAAATCAGCAATTATACAACCAAAGCTGCATCCTGACTTTGGAGAAGGAATATAGCCTCTGGGAACAGTGTGGTCAGAGTCGATCCACTGCTCCCTTGTTATGTGAATCTTTCCCTTTTCCTGATAAGTAATGTCAGCTCCACATTTACAGCAGCTGGAGGACCCAGAGGAGGGCGAGATGGCTCAGGGGGCACACGCGCCTGTCACTATGCCTGATGATCCACATACAGGAAGGAGAAAGCCAGCTCTCTAAATGATCTTCAGACTTCCCAACCAACTCCATGGCACACTTACACAGTACAACAAACAAATATGATCTTTAAAAAATAACTCAAAAATAAAAAATGAGGAAAATAAACAGTAATTTCTCTTTAAAATTTTTTTGACAAACTACTGGTGACGAGAGAGATGGCCTAACAGTGAAGACTCTCTGTTGCTCTTGTAAAGGACCCCAGTTTGGTTTCTAGCATGCATGACAGGTGACTCACAGCTACATGTAATTCAAGTTCCAAGGAATCTAATGGCATCAATGGACACTGCACTCATGTGCAGGTACCCGTGCACCACACACATGAATACACCTACAAGTCTCCACAGAAGAATAGGCAAATGTGTCAACTACCTTAGTTAATCTTGGCTTTATGAATTACCTGTAAAGTCATTTCATAGTTTTACCAAAATTGACACTTTGCTGATAGCCATGTGCATGCCATTCTGTGCAAAATCCTTCTAACTAATTTATTAAGCTAGGACTGGATATGGGAGTGGGAAGGACATCTGGACATTTCCATGCCTTCGAGCATGGATGACCTGCTGCTTGGGAGGCAATGATTCAGTGCTTTGTGAACCCGTCTCCATTTTCACAGATGCCAAGTGCCTATGCAGCATTAGTTTGCCTTTTCTCCCCACTAAATTAAAATTAACTAAAACAAAAGTTGATAAGAACTAACATGTATGATGTAGTATTGTTATGAAGTAATTACATTTTAGAAACACAAGAATGAAAGCCAAAATTAATTTAACTCTAGGAAATGGAGGGGGTGAGCATGAATTTCTAAAATGATGTCCCTGATTTGTACAGCTAGTGTAGCATTTCACAAAACCTCCTGCCTGTGTTGTAGGCCATTCCCCGTTGGCCTCACAAAGCTTCTTCACATTCCCTGATCTGAAATCCCACATGTACATTAGGACTCTGTATCACAGGCATTCTTTACCTGGCTGTCTTGAGGCTAAGGGCTCTTGCTTATTCACTAATGGACAGTGTCTTCTGCCTCTTGGTACTGTGGTCTTCCCAATGGCTAGCATTCAGGTATCCTGTGGCCCTTGCCCCATGACTTGCCATAAAGCTGGGGTACTCAGTTACAAATATAAGCTGTTTGTTTGACAGCTACAAGAACATTGATAAAAATGTTCCTCTAGCCATAAGACATGTCTGCTTATAATGTTTGTGTTTTTCATGCGGCTCTGGCAGTTGCACATAGGAAAGGAAATGAAAGGTAAGATGTCTGTCCATTCTTTCATGTACTGGTTCCTCAAATGGGATTTTCAAGAGACTGCCACACATTTGCTGTTTCTAACTTTAAAATATGTATAATGGGTTGGATTCATTCTTTCTCACACACCATGGAACATCTGTTTTTTTCCTTACAGGGGACCAGTGAAAATCGGGGAATTTCTGCAGCTGGTGGAGCCCAGCATGTCCCCTGCGGGACTCATTCTGACTCGCCTAGAAACCAACCATTCCCTGATACAGCAGCGTCTCAAGTGCAGTCCGACCCCATTCATCCCAGTGCTGCCCCACATGTAGAGGAGAGTGGGGAGCAGCAGGTTCAGCCCACTGCAGGAGATCACTGAAGGGCTCCTGATCATCTCACACCCTGCATGGCACCAAGCACCTCAGCCAGGACACAGAGGGCAAGGCCCTCACCCTGGACATGCCTCCCCAAGGGGAGCACCGCACTGCATATGCTTCTAAATATCTAAACTCATTACTGTGGAATCACACACACACACACACACACACACACACACACACACACACACACACACACACACACACACACACACACACGAGTGAGCTATAGTACTTGTTGGCAGGAGAAGGGAAACCTCCATGGTCCTATAGAGACACAGGACGGTGTTGGGTGAGGACTTTAGTCTGAGCTAACTCCTCTGCCGGGGTCTACTGATGGGAAGCATTACACCAGGTTAGGCAAAAGGACGGGCCTTAAGGTGAACCATGGCATCATCTCCCTCTTCTAATTATTTATTCTAAATATTGGATTCTCGGGCAAAGCGAGATGAAAAGAGTGTATCTATAGATTTATTTGTCTTGAAGAAGAGCATTTTAAAAATTCTAAGAAATATTTAAAAGGGAACCAGATGGAAGTTAGTAGAACAAACGCTTTTTGTTGTTTAAAAAAGTTCAAAGTCACTGAACTTTGCACATCTCTAGCAAATATATTTTTATATGCATATGGATATAGTGAAAATAGTTCTTGGAACAGCAAAGCTGTTACTGATGACTGCATACTGAGTTGAACTTTAAAATGCCTTTGTCTCGATGGGCTGTGAGAATGAGCAGAAGTGAGAGAATATTTCAAAGAATCCAACCAAGTCATTCTCCTAAGACTTGACAACACAGGGTTCACAAGGCAGACCCTAATGCATCAGCCCATCACTGTCTTACAGTGACTTGGGTTCCAGGCAGCAATAGAATAAAATAACTCACTGGGTTCCTTAAGTTAAAAAGTACTACTTTCAAAGAGCAGGATAAGATTTAGGTGCCTAGGGAAGGGACACTGTGTTTAAAATTACATATTAGGTCTGTTTTGTGAGGTAGTGAATAGGAACCTAGGAATTGGGAACTGGGGGATAAGAAAGATGTTCTAATGACTTGAGGAACAAATCTTAGTGTGTTCTTCTCCCCCAAACCGTAGTCATACACTGGAACCTTTAGGTTTGGGCGTAGCTCTATCTTTCACTATCACAGATGGAGGAAGTCGGGTCATTACACATAGAACTTGCTCCTAGATGGAGAGCAGAGGCTGCTGGGAGGCCTGTGGAAGGGAATGGTCGTAGTGTGAATAGACATCAAGGTTGAACCCTTAGAAGTGAAAGCTCACCTCAGCCTCTGACCCTGAGCAGACAAAACCAGCTGTAACGTGAAGGCTTCCCCGTAACAGCTCTGCCTGCCCCTGCGTCTGGAGGAGGCGCTCTATGGATGTCTAGCTTCAGCAACAACACAGCTTAACATGAAGGCAACAATTAAGCAGATGGTTATTTTTGCACTTGAACGGTACTGTACTGTCAATCACTATGACTCATTTGAAGTGACCTTTAAAATCAGATGTATTTATTATGCTCCTGAAATTATACAAGTTAGGTGGGAGCCAGGCTGAGCCCCACTATGAATGTACAGCATGTGGATTTGTAACTGACTGTAGGGAGCCAGAACCTTGGATTTTATGTTTACAGTTCTGGTCGGTTTCTTTGAAAAGTCCTGCTGTTTTGGAGATGCACAGTGAACATGTTGAAATTAAAAGTAAATACCATTTTTAGAGACTTCCTAAATGAAACAAGTGGGAATCCTCTGCTCTGTGATGAAAGACACCAAATTCAACATGCCTTTGTGACAAAATGTTTACTGTGAGTGTTGATCCAACAATGCAGTAATTCCCAGCCTTTTGAGCTGACACCTTCACGAGTTTGTGGATTTTGTGACTTTTTCTTCCTGTCCTTAAAGTGCCATACACCACTTAAAAATATTAAAGTGAATTCGAATTAAACTCGATTTGAGAAGTCTGTAACCCCACTGGAGACCCCTGAAAACACTCCTGGTGTAGAAGGCCAGGCTGGTAATCGCTGCTGTAATGGCCTGACCTTTTCCCCTAGCCTGCAGGAACAGTGGTACCCTACAATTCCCTGGGGACACAAATTGACTCCCTGATATTTATTAGACTATTCCTTAAAGCCCTAGGCAGAACAACAGTACATTCCAAAAGATGTCACACTGAAAAGTCAGCATCATGGGTTGGTGTTACCTTACTGTCCTAGTAACCAGGCTGTGTGCAGGAACTGGGCTTTTGCAGACTTTACTGGGACCATTGACAAGGCAATAGGCCTCTCACCCAGCACAAAACATTAGTTGAGACTGACTTACGGAAAGGGAAGCTTATCCATGGTTAGTGCTTACTGTGTGGTAAGATAACCATTTGTCTTTAAAAAGCCCTACACGGTACACATCACCATCCTCATTCAAAATATGAGATTCTGAACCTAACAGAGCCCGTTATGGAATCAGTCACAGAGCCAGCACTCAGACTTGGGTCTTGCTAACAGCAGCCCTGCTCTTCTTATCCCTTCCCATCTGTAGTGTGTTTTTCCGGCCTGGCCTTTCCCACCTAGTCCCTAGGTTCGGACCTGCTCATAGCCCATGGCTGCTCAGCCACAAATAATCACACAAAGACTATATTAATTATATGATGCTTGGCCTATGGCTCAGGCATTTTGCTAGCTAGCTCTTCTATCTTAAATTGACCCATTTCCATTCATCTGTTTTGCCACATGGCCTGTGGCTTAACTGTTCTTTTTTTACGTGTTGATTCTTGGTCGCCTAGATCACTTCTCTCTAACTTAGTCCTTCTTCCCTTTAGCTTGGATTTCCTACCTGATTCTAAGATGTCTTGCCACAGGGCAAACAGTCCCTTTATTAACTGATAATCACAGCATACAGAAAGGCATTCAACATCACCCATCCTCGTGAGAGAGGAGGCCACTTGTTACTTCCGTCATGGTACAGACAATAGACAGCCCAGTCCTTAGTCATGTGTGATTGAGAACCATGTGTGTTTGTTTCTATTCTGGATTTCTAGATATTCCCTAAAATTTCAAACTTGGCATCCCTAGCAATGGCCTTGCCTAACAAAACTTCCTGAACCGAGTGTAGACTCTGTGCTTTTACTGTCCCAGTATGAGTATATGAGTTACCTGTGATTCTTATATTTGACATGTGGCTACAGTGGATTTATAATTTTAAACCTCTTCCTGTATTGCAAATGGTCATACTAGACAGCACACAGCACATAGGAAGACATCACCTGTGGCATATTTCAAGGCCTCCACTCTAACTTCTGCACTTAGACTCTAGTTACTCTGTGAAGATAAGGGTATGCTTATGAGGCAGTTACAGCAAAGGAAAACAGTGACTTCCCATCCACAAATTTTTTGACCTTTGGTGCTCAGAGGGAAGACACAGGCTACACCTGAAATTCTAAATCATTCATGCACTGTTTCTCCAAAGCTTTAAAAAATCTCTGATGTAAGACTACTAAATGATTGGACAGCTGGTAAAGGGATCCTTCTCTGAGGACAGGATAAGGGATGAAGGAAACTTCTTAAATCAGTAACTACATAGTTTATGCTCTGCCAGCCAGGTATGTCCTGGGAAAATATGAACCAGCCCTGGTGAGTGTCTCCCTGACTCCCATCTGCTCTGTGTGGTAACATGCTTGGGCCGTTGAGGGTCAGTTTTAACATGGCGACTCAGAAACATTACAGTGCTGTGCTTAAGAATGTGGGCTCTGGGGCCAGAAGTCTCTCTGGATTGAAGGTTGGTTCTGTCAGGGCCTCCTCTGTGAAACAAAGGTTTCAATGAGAGACTTGACCGCACAGACACAGGTTAATGTTGTTCTGCGGCTCTGCTGGCACATCAGTTTCGGTGTCTTTATCCTGTGTGAGGTGTAAAACACTGAATGGACTTCAGGTAGACTATTGGGAGGCAGATCTTCTAGAGACAGCACTAAAATGGTAGGTACCTCACCTATCCATGCGGTACTCCATGGGGAGTCTGGACATGCAGCTGCCTCACAGGGTCATCTACAGATGCCTGACTCACTGCAGTCTTCATTAAACCCAGTCCTGGTTTACCTATGCACAAGATCCCAATTTCAGCCAAACAGAAAAGCTAATCCAAAAGGTTACATATCTAATTCTGGGGAATCATCAATAGATGACAGTGTAAGATCCTACACTTGGGCTGTTATTTCTCAGGATTATCTCTGGATCTAAAACTATGTACTCTTCCAGATATATCGATGTAATCCATCAGCTATTCCAAAATTTTAATGTCTAAAATTTCCAGATACTTAAAAACTCATAAATTCAAATCTTTTCCTGTCATATGGACACTCCCTTACAATTCAGCATTAATTATTATTGGCAAACTATATAACTAATTCACAGAGAAGTTTTTTGTGCTTGTAAAATGTGTTTTAAAATTAACATTTGAATGACACTAAGCATGGCTGCCTATGCTGCTTCTCATCCACACATTTGGTGTCAAACAGTCCAATATTTGTGAGTAAGGGCACAATTCAGGGTTCTGTTGTGGGAAGTGCATAACTCTGAAAGTGTGAAGCATGAAGCCAGCCACCATCTTCCCCTGAAGGACATGGCCATTGGCTGAGTGGTCATCACATTGTTTGAGGTGTTCAGAAGGAGAAGAAAGGTAAAGGGGAGAGGGATGGAGGACTGTGCATTGCTTGTGCATTGCTTGACGGGGATTGGAACTGTGATTGGTATTGGATTAAAGGCTGAATCAGAGGCCAACGATAATAAACCCACCAAACAATTCACTAGAAATGCTTTCTTTAGCTTCTCACAGTTGTCACATAACAACCTGTCAGGTCCATGATTCCTTCCAAAAATTAGTACAAAAAACAGCATCCCAAAAGACTGCGCTGGTTTTATCATGGTTACACTGACTTGATGCTGTTGGAAATGCTTCCTCACAGTGCAGGCTCCAAGAGGCGCAGAACTGGGCTGTGGGTAGGACAGCAGGTGCTCCTGTGTCATCACACACAAACACGGTCTATACCAGACAAACTGCTTAGTGAGGGGTGAACATGGCTATGCACAAACACTGACATGCCTGACATGTTTCTTACAATATGCCACCAAGAAATAAAGTTACAAAAAATAAAAACCTGATGAAGTTGTGGCCAAATCATTTTAGAACTCGTCTATACTTGAAAAATAGTCAGTTGCCAAAACGAATGGGCAGTTCAACTGACAGTTTTGTATGCAAATATTTTTATATTTTAAATTTTTATTTTATGCATAAGTATTTTGACTGCATGCATTTATGTGCAACATATACATGCCTGGTACCTGCACAGTCAGAAGGTATCAGATTCCCTGGAACTGAAGTTATGGGTGACTGCAAGCTGTTCTGCCATGTGGGTGCTGGGGACTGAACCCAGGTCCTTTGCAAACCAGCAAGTGTTCTTAACCACTGAGATACCTCTCCAGACCACATTCTTTGACTTTTTAAAATCAAGGTCTATGTAAAGGCACAGACTGACCTGATTAAAGTTTCAAAGGAAAGGCAAAAGACTCCTAATATTAAGTATGCCTGTCAAAAAGCAGACCTAGAAACCCTGACAGACTGCCTCAAAGAGATATTCCACTCAATCTTGCAAGTTCCAAACAGTTAGCATTGCTCTCAAGAAATGACAGGGACAACTTTCGTATGTTCCTCTCTTGCCGGGCCTTTCTTTATGAAGGAAGAGTTCTCATAATTTTATAATTACATTACAAAACAAAGACAGAAAACAACCCTGCATATGATTCTGAGACAATCAAGCCTGTGACTTGTTCACAGAATGTTTGCCACACTCAACCCTTAGTCCCATATTGCTGCTCATTTCCTTGGAGTCAAAGCACAGTTATGGCTCATGCCATGCTGGAGTTTATAATGGATCAAGAAACAAACATTTGCTCTCTATAAAAAAAGGTACCACAAATATATTTTGTGAGAAATCATTACAAACATAAAAAAGCAGTTAAAAAAATCTCAAAATGTCACAATGGCTACCTGCTTTCAAATTTCAATATACAAAAGTACAAAAAGTAATTATAATCTGTCTGCATACAAAATCTTGTGAAAACACTAGATGTAATCCTAAAAATGTTTCTTTTTCATCAGTTATTAAATAGATAGTTGGCTATTACTTAAAACAAAACAACAACAAAAAACTATACACACACACAAAATGGAGGCCCCAACATGGTGAGACCAAGGCTTTGGGAGATAGCCCTGAAACTGCACCTGAAGACTTGTCTTCTACCTGAGTCTCAGCGCACGAGTGCTGGAAGGTTGCCAAGGCTGCTGAGGATACTTCCCTCAAATCTAAATCACATCATCAGTAGCATTTTTCCAAATGTGTTCTAAAGATTATTAGTCTCATGAAAAATGGTTTGTGGTCAGTCAATCCGAAGTCCTGGTGCATGACATCTGCCTTTCAGAAGACCCACAATGCCTTCATACCACTGAAGACAGAAAATCTGGGTATGTGTCCCTCCCAGTCAATCACAGCTGGTCCTTTACCAGCCCTGACTAGTATCATGACTGCTGGAAACACTGATAAATGAAGGAAGAAGATGCAGCCTTTTGACCCAGCTTCAAAGCTTCAAGAGAGTGCCCGATGCTAGGCAGTATCTGACCTTGCTTACTGATCCGAAAGAACAGATTCCACTTCATCAGACCAGTGGCAATGATACTCAGAGTCCTTATGCCACAGGAAGTGAGATGCCAAGAGTCAGTTCTCAACATGTGTGCTTCTCCTCACTGGTGTGGTTTATTTTTCTCTGCAGTGCATTCCACCATCCATCAGATGGCTCTGCCCACTGTAATAGGATCTTTGCCTTTACCCACACTATTGTGGGGAGTTAAGTCAACTTGCAGGCAGACTGTCTGTATGGAGGCTAAAGAGCTGCTCTTCCAGGAAGGCACCCCCAAGGCCGTACTGCTTTTCATGTGTGCTGACCTCTTCAGGTGACAGGTGGCTTGCTCCAAGAACAAAATTAGCAAACCTAAGAAAGTTTAAACAGTTAATGTTGTTACAGAGGGTTATGTGAAAGACAACATGTACCTTACTGCTTATTCCCTTAAACTCAATCGGGCCACGGGAGCTTAGGAGAGCATTTACACCAGTACAGACACTGGCTTATGTGAGTGTTCTGCAGACAACTATGCAGGCAAGGTGGAGGTGTGTGCATGTGTGAAGCCCCACCACAGCCAGCCACACTCATCCATGCCTTTGCTGCTCCTGTGAGTGTATCGTTTATATCCCAGTGTCAGTGCCTCGCTCCAACCACATGACCCTTCAGGTATAACACAACTTTGGTATGAGGTGTAACCAAGAGAAATAGTTCTAAGCAGAAATGTATATTCAAAAATACTGTGTGATTTTCAAATCAATCAGAACATGAGCTGTGGCCACAGTAGGACTTACTTTTTAGGAGCTTGGAGTCTGGAGACAGCCAGCCAGGAAGGGAAGTCAGGCCTGCAGCATGCACAGCGAAGTTCTTCAAGAGCGCTGGCTGTTTCATACTCAGCTTGCTCCCTGTACTCATCGTCAGTGATATACCTCACCACCAGTGGGTCTGTTGTAAACCATGACCTCATCTTCCTAAAACATACGACATCTGGTTGCCAGAATCCTGCACAATCCAATTCTTACAATATACATAAATACACATCTGAGACGTCAACAGTAATACATGTGAACTCCTTGTACAGCACGCTGTGCTCCCAGTCCCATGACTGAGAGGTAAGGAACGGGCAGCGTGGGCCTACTGTGCTCCCACAGTCCTATGACTGAGGGATAAGGAATGGGCAGCACGGGCCTACTTCCTCCTTTCCTGCTTCTTTGACCATAATAACAATGTCCTAAGGCTTTTCAGAACCAATTTCTGATTGAGGTGTTGATTATGATTTTTTTAAGTGATTTCTAATACACAACTAGACAAGAACTCTGGATTCCTTATTCTTTGCCTGATGATTTTCTTTGGCAGAAATAGAAATAAGCTTTCAGTATGTCCTTTTATGGAGACTAGTGGGGACATACACTGCTTACTCTAAGAAGCAGCATCTGTGGGCTCTCACCTCCACCTAGTGGTGGAACCCTGACTAATCTGATGTCGCGCCACCCCAAGGGTCCTCTCTGGAAAAGAACCTACATTAGTTCTTTAAATGCATACACATGAAGAAGCCAGAGACTAGATTGTTTTTCTACCAGTTGGAAAAGTAATAAATATCATAATAATATAGCA
Organism: Phyllotis vaccarum; assembly: GCA_033318265.1. Lineage (NCBI taxonomy): Eukaryota > Metazoa > Chordata > Mammalia > Rodentia > Cricetidae > Phyllotis > Phyllotis vaccarum. Next base: position 1,934,039 of record JARWLC010000007.1, read on the forward strand.
ATCTGTACTTTAGGAATTCAAGGTGCTAATAAGGACATATTTGCTGTATGGTTTTAAATAACATTTGTGCTACATTCATCATGAGTCTTAAAAATGTTGCAGGCAACATCAAATCTAACTTAACTAGAGACTTCCAAAGGTTTAAAAAGACCGTAAAGAGCTCTTCCCTCTTAAGGTTTGTCAATGGGCAATGAACTGGATTAAAGAACCTGTGATATTGCTTCTTTCTTCTCTTCTGAACACCTAGCCAGGTTCCCTACAGTTAAAACCAGGGCACAGCCCAGCCTGAGGGTGTACCTGAATGTGGCCAATCCTTTCCCAGTTCCACCTCCCTGTGGCAGATCAAGAGAAGGGATGCAGTATCACTGCCTCATAAGTCACTGTATAGACAAAACGGCCATTTATACACACTGCCAACAGCTAATCAAAAGAAGAGTTATTATATATTATTAACATATGTGATGTGGGAATGCTTTTATGTATGCTGTGAATCTCAATCTTTAAATAAAGGAGCTGTTTTGGGCCATGGTGGGCACCATAGAAGAAGTATGAGAAATCAAAGCATAGGTAGGAGAAGCAGGGCGGAGTCAGAGGCAGACCGAGCTGAAGCCGCCAAAAGAGCAGCATGTAAAGAGACACGGGTGAGCCACGAGCCACGTGGCCAACAGATTAATAGAAATGGGTTGATTTAAGATGTAAGAGCTAGCTAACAATGTGCCTGAGCCATAGGCCAAACAGCATGAAGTTAACATGAGCGTCTGAGTTATTTCTGGGGCCCCGGGCGGATGGGCGGATAAGCGGCGCCGGGCGGCAAGTCTGGGTCCCGGACCTCTGGCGCCCGGGACCCGAAAACCCTACTACAACACATATGTACTATGGAAACAGCTTTTTGCAAACTAGAAAGCCTGATGCAAACGTCAAGACAGCCTTTCTCTGGCCTATTGTTCAAGTTCCTGCTTTATGTGCTTTCATCTAACTATTCTTTAGCAAAAGTAGACGGCATAATAGCACATGTAGATTGTTATAGAATAACACTGATGCATAACAGAGCCATCATGCAAATGAGCCACACTTGCTACTGGCAAGACCATTGGGTGGCTAAGAGAAGGAGAAAGAAACTACTGTGGGTTCCCTGGGCCACAAGCCTGGAAAAGATGGTGGCCTGGAGGCTGTGCAGTGGTCAGCCTCCTTCTGGTGGAGGGACCTCTGATAATCCCAGATCAGGGCAAAGGCAGAAGCCCTTCACTCTCAATGGCTCTCACTTGTCACTTCCCTCTCTACATGGGCACCCTACACTGTCACTGAGTGACGCTGCCACACATGCAGCCACATGGTCCATAAACCACCTGTAACCATGGAGTCTCCTTCCTCACAATCATTTACTGAACATCTATTAATTCCCTTCACCAGCCTTAATCTCACTCTCTACTCCGGGTCTCTCTCAGTGTCTGCCTGGACCACAGCAATGCCCAAGAACACCTACTGTAGGAACATCTATGCCACAAAGCAGATGGGTCTATGCCACCAGCCAACAACTGCTCATTGTCTCAAGTTTAATTTTCATCTGTTAGGTGTATTTTTAATTTTTCCATAGATTAATGGCCAACATTTGTACTGTAAGGATTACATTTAAATTCAGCCAGCCTACATTTTCAGTTCTCCCAGAATATCAGATTGAAAGCAGGATCTACATTTGCACTTAGCAACAATCAGCTCCTGCTGATTTTAACTGGTGCTTTTACAAGGTAAATGCAGAGCAGAATTTCTCACAGTGCAGAATTTCTCACAGTGCTCTTGGCCACTCAATGCCTGGCCCTGCCTGGGCCCAAGCATTTGGATTTATACATGTAGGCATCAGAGAGAACCAATGGAAATGCACACTGGTTAGTCCCATATCAACCCCACAGACAGAAGCAGAGTAGCTTTCTCAGTGCAGCCTGCGGCCCCCTCCATCCAGCCACTCACTGCACCGATAGCACTGTTACCTGACCATGGCACTATGTGGGCTTTCTCTGTCATGAAAGCACTCCACATTTGTCCAAGGGTTACTCTGTGTCAACTCAATGGTATCTCCTCCAGGAAGTCATTCACAGATTAACATCACTTTAGTCCCTGAGCAGGCTCTGTTTTCATACTTATATAATACTCAATTATGGGGGGTTGGAGAGATGGCTCAGTGGCTAAGAATGCCAGCTGCTCTATAGTATGGTTGCCGACAGTCAAGGCAGGAGCCTCACAACTGCCTGTTACTCCAGTGCCACAGGATCTGATGCCCTCTTCTGGCCATTCTAGGTACCCACAAACATATAGTAGACATACCCCCCCCCATACACACACACACACACACACACTTTTTTTTTTAAAGGTAGAAGATATATAAATGTGTCCTCATTATCTCCACAAGCACACCCAGGGCAGGACCATCTCCACCTGTGCTCCTGCTGCAGACGTGAAGAGTAGGGAAAGACACAACAGTATCATGTCAGCAGAAGTTATGTTATTTTCTTTTTGTATTTTTACAAAGCCTACACCTTAATTTAAAAACCTAAGACAAGCCAGCCCTTAATAAAATGAATGGAATAACACCTTCCAATCATTTATGCCACATTTTCTCCTGATTTTTATCTCATGAGCACAATTACTATCACCATAGCATTCTTGGTTCTAATGAGCAGAAATGTATGATAAAGGTAGAAATTTTAGGCAACCCAGAGTCCAAGGAATTCTGACTGACTTTAGTGAGTTCTATCCACTGAATAACTGGAGTGAGAACTCAATGGAGATGGAGCAAACGCTTAGGGCTCTTTTTCCTCCTGTTCTTTCAGAAAGAAACCTCCAGATTGAACATAATTGCTTGTAAGATGTTAACCAGAGCGTCTCCTAAAACAAAAAGTAAAACCAAAGTCAAAATGTCAGAGTTGGCGCAACAGCAAAGGTACCCACCATCTCAGATAGCTGAATGCTCTCAGTGGATAGCGCAGACTCCAGGAGAACAGGAGGAGGATCATGACAGCATAGGCAAACTGAGGCACGGCAACACCGGCATAGACCAGGACTAGGGAGAGGAAGCGCAGTGTCCACAGCAGAAGGCCTCTGCTCCACTCATCAGCGAGAGGCCCGTGCCTGTAACAAGCGGCAAAGCTAAAGAGTCCAGCGACTAGGACATAGCCTGGAGACACAAGAGAAAAGCAATTCATTTAAACCTGAACTTGACAACTGATATGGAAAATGTGGCAGAGCCTTGATGGAAAAATAATATCAGAAAACCTTAATTTAAAAAATTAAGAAAACAAAAAATAGTTCCTTTTCCTAATGAAGGCTGAAAGCATCGATAGCTCATTAGTCCTGTTACCTGAGCTCACAGGCTGGCTTTTACAGATGTATTATCTGTCTGCATGTGGTACACACAAAGGCCAGGCCAGACAAAGATGTCAATACCCTGCAACTGGATTATTGGCAGTCGTAAGCCAACCAATCTAAGTACTGGGAACTAACTCCAGGCCTCTGGAAGAGCAGCAAGCAGTCTTGAGCAGTCTTTCCAGCCCAACAAGCTGACTTGTAATAATTTAAGATACATGCTGATAATTATGATAACATATAGTTGTGTCTTTTTAAGTCCAGTGTCCTGGGTGGACAAATGGTTCATGATTGAATTGGACAAAAGTAAGCCAATGGATTTTAAAGATTGCTATAAACCCTATTTTTAATTTTTATAATTTAGTCCCTAAAGGAGAATATAATTTTACAGAGGAGTGTCAGGTAGCCTTTGCTATCCACACTCAGTCCATCACATGGGACATGCACATCACTTCTAATGATTCCCACAAGTGCTTAATTTGTTTCTAAGCAAACCTTGAGATCCAATTTCTTGTTTGCAGTAGAGATGGGGGGAAAATGAACATGTTAAACGATGTCACAAGATGGGCAACCTTTCACAGATGCCTCACTCTGTTTCTCCAGCGCACCTCTGTGATGAAAGGAGCCAGGAGCCATGATGGATTGAGAGAGCTGCCCAACCAGCAGTGCTTTGGAGGCTCAGCACCATGTCCAGGTTATACAGTCAGGCAGCAAGGGTAACTCGAAACCTTAACATGACCTGGGCAATAGGCGATTCTGTACAATTATTAATCTTTAACATTTGCTAGTGAGGTTAAAAATAAAATTCAGTGGTACAACAGATGGTGAGAATACATGCCACCCTGGGTACAATCCCTAGCACTAACAATTAAGAATTACTTGGTTATATTGAGACAAAAAGTAAAGAACTCGGGAATATTCAGCATTATGAGCAAATTGTAACTGCTTGAGTACAATAGGAAAAGAGGTTAAAAATAAAGTGTTTAAGAATTAGCTGCTTTTCTTCTAGCAACATTGTCCTTACACGTGGAATCTGATGTTGAAGAAGCTCTGGTTCCCACTATTTCCTATCAGCATAAAACAAGGGGATTAAATGGCAATTGTATCCTTTGTTTCTGAAAAGTCAAGTTTTCATTAGTGACGTTCCCCCCTTTCGTACAGAATGCGTAAGAAGGAGTTGAGAGATGAAGAGAAGCCGCCTTTTAAAGCATTTACATCGCAGCTTAAATGCGGCTAAAGTTCAGCCACAATTCTGAAGCATTTTTACTCTTTTGATGATTTGACAGAAAAGAAACGTTATAACGGAAAACAATTTAAAATGGGACCTAACTGAACTAGAATACCAACTATGGGAATGAAGTAAAGTATTATTTTTAATTGCACCTCTCCTTAAACGGAATGAAAGTTTATTAGGAAAGAAACATGTCAGGAGTCCTCTGCCTGCACTTCCCAACCTAACCCACGGCAGAACAGTCTTTTATGTCTACCTACCTAATACATATATTCTGTTTTCACACCACAGCCACTTCAGATCTTCCATCAACCGGCACACAACATAAATGGAAGCAAACCAACCGCCAATCATTAGCGCCCCAAATGTGCTATACTGTGTGTGGAAGAAAATAAACAACACAGTGTATGTATATGTATACATTGGCTCATTCACTCTCATAAAATAAACAACACAGTGTATGTATATGTATATATTGGCTCATTCACTCTCATAAAATAAACAACACAGTGTATGTATATGTACATATTGGCTCATTCACTCTCATAAAAATAGAAGCAAACATACAAATTCTTTGTTCTAGAAACATCTAGGTCAAGTCAAAACTAAGTACTTATTTAACACTCTCTGAGTCTTAGTGATCAAGACATGGTCCTCAGAGAAGAGTTATTTCCACAAAGGAGCTCAATGTAGACTTGGGTACCACTGATGGACCAGAATCTGCATTTTAAGAAGCCCCTCGGTTAGCTAACATGAACAATAAAGTTTGAGGACATTAATAAAATGTATAAAATTATCTCAAAATAATGCTGATATTTAGATATCAGAGAAACCACAAGGTTACAATCATGAATTAATGTTTATTTATTCTTTGGGACAAAGAAGAATAAAAACACAGACGTAGTAACCACTATTACGTAAAGCCCCAAAGAGTCAGGATCATTCTCCCGACATACATTTCATCAAAGCGTACCAAAAATATTACCAAACAATACAATCCTACATATCAATGATAACACAAGCTGAAATTTCAGAAACAGACACATTTTAAGGTCAATTTATATAGCAGATGGGCACAGTTGAAAAAGTGTCACAATATTAATTAATTTTGATTAAATTTTTATTATCTGTAAAAGACTGGTTTCTATCTTTTACTCATTTGCATATAAGATACCTACCTTTGGAATGTGTCTCTTAGCCATCAGAATGATAAAGACCAGTGTCATTAGAATACCTAACACAGTACCCGAAGAGTAATAGAAAACAGGGCTTCTGTCAAGACAGAGGGGAAAAAGCCACATCAATACCAAGCAGCATTTTAGGTAACAAAAACTGAAAAAAAAAAAAGTCATAATGTTTAATAGTGGCCAGTAAGGAATATTAAGGAAGAAAACCTCTAATCATATCCCATATATTTAAAACTGAAGCTGGTACTTGACAGTGCTGCAGAATGCCTGCGTTATCTTACTCAGAATGTGAACCAACAATATATGCACCTGTCCCATAGCAAGCCCTTGCCTGAGAGCTTTCCATGGATTCCCAGCTACCCAGGGATAAACCTTACAGAGGAGGAAACCGAGATATCATAAAGTGAGTAGGCTGCTGGAGCATCTTGGCAGCATCCAATCAGAAAAGCTGGCCACACCCTACAGAAAAGTTCACAGGTGAACAATGGACGAACAGTGGAGAAATACTGGTACAAAGCAGGATGGGTAGGCTAAGAAATAAATGCTAGCCAGAGAGTGGTTTTATAAGAAAACAGAACAGCAGGGTAACATGTGCATCCAAGAAGCAAGAATTTGTCACATCCAATATCTGAATAATGGCAGCAAGCCTCTGGCATCAGAAAACGTGGGCATAAATCTTGGCACCTGAGGAGTTAAGTGGTGATGGATGTGGGTTCTGTCATCAACAAAGTAAGAACAGCATCAAGTTCACATATGTGCACATATGCAATCTAATGTAAGCAAACACTCTGCACCATGTGGATACCCTATACAAACAATCACTGGGGTCTTTAAGGACGACTCTACGTTGCCTTCAACCCTATCATTTGTAAATCCCAGAAGCGCAAGCGTGCAGCGGTGCACAGATGCTCAACACAGAGACAGAAACAATGTATACGCCGCTGAATCAGAACATGACAAATATAAAAATGGGCACTTACTGGCTCAAGGTCTTTGCATAAAAGAAGAGGAAAATTCCTGCCACAAACACAAGGAAGAGTCTGAAGTCCACAACTGGAAAATAAAAAGACACAAACAGCACAGAATCTCTATGTCAGTAAATACAGTTGCAGAAGGAACAAGCAAGTCAACTTTACTGAAAGTCCATTTAGCTACAATGACAAGAGACTCACTGTTTCGGTCCACGCTTACTGCATAATTAGACACCCTCCCAATGGGCTTCACAGAGAAGCAGACGGTTTTTCCATATGGACCAAAGATCATGGTCATTTCGTTAGACTCCTCTGGTGCCCAAAAGTTATGAATCACACATTTGATAAATGTTAAAATGGTTTCTGGATGCTGGCAATTATGACTTCCTGTGATATATACAAATCTGAGCAGGCCTGGACTGGTAACTGTCACCTATAAAACAAGAGCAAATTAATCCATGCAGAATCAAAACCTTTTCCCTAGTTTAAGCAAAACAGTAAGGACTCAGGAATGGCCAAGGGAAGGACCCTCCGATGCAAAGGAGAGAGTTCTGCTCCTGAGTGGCTGGAGCATCACATACTTGCATTTAGTGTGATGGTGCACGTGGCTGTGGTCCCAGCACGGGGGACTTGAAGACAGTGGGTCACAAGTTTGAGGTCACACAGAAGTTAGCAACATGGAGGTGCTAGGGACCTTGGTGTGAAATTCTAAGTGTGTAGAGAAAAAGAACTGTAGGCTGCGGGCATCAGCTTTCAAAAGCAGTTTTATTATAGTGGGACGTAGAGAAATGGAGAGAGGCTGGGAGAGGGGACAGAGCTGTGACATCCAGTGGAAAGGAGGTGCTATTGACGGCCGTCAGCAGGCAAGGGTAGGTATGGCGGTGCACCAGTCATGCCTGTACGTGCTGACAGGTGGGTGGATGATCACGTAAAGACAGGACGGTCTTTTCTCGTTTCTTCCACTTTCTTTTTCTTTCCCGTACGCGACCTCAATCTTTACTTTTTACATTTTTTAAAATCGAAAAGAATTTTTTCTCATCCGGTATATTTTGATCATGCCTCCCCTCCCCCAACTGCTCCCAGGTCCCCCCTTTGCACCCACATCCACATCCTTTTTTCCTCTCATTAGAAAATGAACAGAAGGAAGTACTCAAAGGAAAAGCACAAGAAACACATATAGAGACACAAATTCACACACACAAATCCCATGAAAACACAAAATTGGAAAACAGGTGATATATGCAAAAGACCCCTAAGAATAATAAATTTTAAAAAACGCTATAAAAATATCATTAAGTTCATTTTGTGTTGTGCATCTCCTGCTGGACACGGGCCTGTCCTGAAGTGTGGTTTGTAAGCAGGTGAGACTCCGGTGGAGAAAACTGACTTTCCTTTACACAGCTGTCAACTGGAGATAGCTTGCCAGGTGGAGAGGGGGGCTGTGTCTGCTTCCCCTCTCGGTGCTGGGACCTCATCTGGCTTAGACCTGTGCAGGCCGTGTGCATGCTGCCGCAGCCTGTGAGTTCCTCCGTCCATCAGTCCAGTATCTAGAAGACCTTGTTGTCTGGTGTTTTCACTCTCTCTGGCTCTTACAATCTTCCCACCTCCTGTTCCTCAGAGGATTTTTAATGAAGCAGAAGGATGATTAGCCAAGAATGAAGGCAGAGAGGGCGGGCGTTGGAGTTGTAAAGAGAGTAGACTGAATTAATAGGGGTGTGAGGTGTGGATTACTGCAGCCTTCATGTCCCCAGAGCCCCTGGAAATCCATGTCATGTCCTGGGACAAAGTCAGATTGTCCCTCAGCCTACAGCGCTCCCCCAGTCAACCTTTCTGGTAATTCTCTCTACCGAAGTCTTTCTGGAATGTCATATTCCCAGTTTTTACTACTGCCTCTTTGAGTCCTCTGCGTCCGTAGAGAATGGCCCTCAGCCTTCCTAATTCTGCAACCCTTTAATACAGTTCTTCATGCTGTGGTGACTGCAGCCATGAAGTTCTTTTCATTGCTAATTCATAACTATAATTTTGCTATTTTTATAAATCATAATGTAAATGTATCTGTGCTTTCTGATGGTCTTAGGTGACCCCTGTGACACCTCCTTGAGCCACCGTATGCCCCTTATGTTAGCCTTTATCCTGATACATCAGCTTTATGTGATATATATTTTTAAATCCCAAAATGGTGCATTTTAATTTCACATTCTTAAGTCACAATCTAGATGTAAGTCTAACCTGCACAGTGGACCACATATACGTCCACTTTATTTGTGAATTTTGATTGTAGCAGTAACAGTCTGAACCAGAAGTCTTAATTAGGTCTGCTTCCTTCAGAGATTGACATCTTGGAACTGAAAGATAAAAAATAAAATAAATAAATGGGTTTTCTAAGTATTTATTTTTTTAAAAAATGTGTCCAAAGGGAGATTGTCATAATTTTTAGTATTTTATGACCAAAAATTTTTACACACGGTGATTAGTCCTTTACTCTTCCTAATCTAGCAAGTGTCTGTGTGAAAGTGTCACATCCAGAGTCGGCACTATGAGGTCACACATGAGCATTACACATGCACAGAGAACATCAGCACCACGTCCAATCCACACTCTGAGGTCACATACACATACACGGGGAACATCAGCACCACGTCCAGTCTACACTCTGAGGTCACATACACAGGAACATCAGCACCACGTCCAGTCTACACTCTGAGGCCACATACACAGGCACAGGGATATCAGCACCACGTCCAGTCTACACTCTGAGGCCACATACACAGGCACAGGGATATCAGCACCACGTCCAGTCTACACTCTGAGGTCACATACACAGGAACATCAGCACCACGTCCAGTCTACACTCTGAGGTCACATACACATGCACAGGGACATCAGCACCACGTCCAGTCTACACTCTGAGGTCACATGCACAGGGACATCAGCACCACGTCCAGTCTACACTCTGAGGCCACATACACAGGCACAGGGAACATCAGCACCACGTCCAGTCTACACTCTGAGGTCACATACACATGCACAGGGAACATCAGCACCACGTCCAGTCTACACTCTGAGGTCACATACACATACACAGGGAACATCAGCACCACGTCCAGTCTACACTCTGAGGTCACATACACATACACAGGGACATCAGCATCACGTCCAGTCTACACTCTGAGGTCACATACACAGGAACATCAGCACCACGTCCAGTCTACACTCTGAGGTCACATACACATACACAGGGACATCAGCACCACGTCCAGTCTACACTCTGAGGTCACATACACAGGGACATCAGCACCACGTCCAGTCTACACTCTGAGGTCACATACACAGGCACAGGGAACATCAGCACCACGTCCAGTCTACACTCTGAGGTCACATACACATACACAGGGACATCAGCACCACGTCCAGTCTACACTCTGAGGTCACATACACATACACAGGAACATCAGCACCACGTCCAGTCTACACTCTGAGGTCACATACACAGGCACAGGGAACATCAGCACCATGTCCAGTCTACACTCTGAGGTCACATACACATGCACAGGAACATCAGCACCACGTCCAGTCTACACTCTGAGGTCACATACACATACACAGGGACATCAGCACCACGTCCAGTCTACACTCTGACGTCACATACACATACACAGGGACATCAGCACCACGTCCAGTCTACACTCTGACGTCACATACACATACACAGGAACATCAGCACCACGTCCAGTCTACACTCTGAGGTCACATACACAGGCACAGGGAACATCAGCACCACGTCCAGTCTACACTCTGAGGTCACATACACATACACAGGGAACATCAGCACCACGTCCAGTCTACACTCTGAGGTCACATACACAAGAACATCAGCACCACGTCCAGTCTACACTCTGAGGTCACATACACAGGCACAGGGAACATCAGCACCACGTCCAGTCTACACTCTGAGGTCACAGGCACAGGGACATCAGCACCACGTCCAGTCTACACTCTGAGGTCACATACACATACACAGGGACATCAGCATCACGTCCAGTCTACACTCTGAGGTCACATACACAGGAACATCAGCACCACGTCCAGTCTACACTCTGAGGTCACATACACATACACAGGAACATCAGCACCACGTCCAGTCTACACTCTGAGGTCACATACACAGGAACATCAGCACCACGTCCAGTCTACACTCTGAGGTCACATACACAGGCACAGGGAACATCAGCACCACGTCCAGTCTACACTCTGAGGTCACATACACATACACAGGGACATCAGCACCACGTCCAGTCTACACTCTGAGGTCACATACACATACACAGGAACATCAGCACCACGTCCAGTCTACACTCTGAGGTCACATACACAGGCACAGGGAACATCAGCACCATGTCCAGTCTACACTCTGAGGTCACATACACATGCACAGGAACATCAGCACCACGTCCAGTCTACACTCTGAGGTCACATACACATACACAGGGACATCAGCACCACGTCCAGTCTACACTCTGACGTCACATACACATACACAGGGACATCAGCACCACGTCCAGTCTACACTCTGACGTCACATACACATACACAGGAACATCAGCACCACGTCCAGTCTACACTCTGAGGTCACATACACATGCACAGGAACATCAGCACCACGTCCAGTCTACACTCTGAGGTCACATACACAGGCACAGGGAACATCAGCACCACGTCCAGTCTACACTCTGAGGTCACATACACATACACAGGGAACATCAGCACCACGTCCAGTCTACACTCTGAGGTCACATACACAAGAACATCAGCACCACGTCCAGTCTACACTCTGAGGTCACATACACAGGCACAGGGAACATCAGCACCACGTCCAGTCTACACTCTGAGGTCACATACACATACACAGGGAACATCAGCACCACGTCCAGTCTACACTCTGAGGTCACATACACATACACAGGGACATCAGCACCCTTTCCAGTCTACACTCTGACGTCACATACACATACACAGGAACATCAGCACCACGTCCAGTCTACACTCTGAGGTCACATACACAAGAACATCAGCACCACGTCCAGTCTACACTCTGAGGTCACATACACAGGCACAGGGAACATCAGCACCACGTCCAGTCTACACTCTGACGTCACATACACAGGCACAGGGAACATCAGCACCATGTCCAGTCTACACTCTGACGTCACATACACAGGAACAGGGAACATCAGCACCATGTCCAGTCTACACTCTGAGGTCACATACACAGGCACAGGGAACAGTGCGTCTTTGGTCCCAGAGTAAATGGCAAGAGTTAAGGAAAGATCCTTAGAAAAGAAATATGAACAGAAGGCGCAAGAATAAGTTACAAGCAATAAGACAGTATGAGGACAGAGAGCTGACAAATGTTAAATGAGTGACATCATGTGGCTCAGCTCAGGGATGGGGACACAAGGATGGAGTGAACGGATGTATGGAGCCATCCGGACACCTTAGCTGGAGGCAAACAATGGCCATTTCCACATAAGGAAGCTGTACTTTCCCTGAAAGCAGAGCACAAAGGACTTAAGGGAAGTGCCAAAGACGTGGAAGGAAACAGATGACATTAAAAAGGGCTCCACTCAACTGCCTAGTCAGGTCTGGGCAGCGTTGTCACCTTTGCAGGATGAGGCATCTATGAGGCATCTATCACCTGCAGGCCCCGTGGCATGGGGAGGACCCATCTACTTAGGGTATGGACTGGGGAAGGGGCAAAAACAGATTTCAGAGCTCTTGGGGAGAGAGATCAACACACCTCAGAGAGTCAGTGATGAAGGAGATGGAGATGTGAAGGTTTCTGGTGGATGGTGAGCATTTATCCATCAGAAGTGCTGATACAAGGGTGAGTCTGTGAGAACTTCAGTTCTGGACAGACAGGCATACAGTTAGACATACGGTCAATTTTCATTGGTTTCAAAGAAGATAGACAATTTTATAGCCAAGAAGATCTTTGGCTGGAGCTGAATATAGACATGTAAGTATTCGTGTGCACCAAAATAACATTATTGTAGCATTTAACAATGCAGTCTGAGAGGGACAGGTCCTCTAATGCAGATCCTGTGATAAATGCTACAAGAGAGTTAAAAACAAGGTTCATTTTCTTCTGAGACTGCTGCTGTGTTTGAATTTCAACTAAGCAAGTTCTCTGGAGTCCAAGACAGTCTGTCAAACAGGAATAAGCAACAGGAACAGAGAAAGGAGCCCTCTGCCCTATTCCAAATACAGCTGAGGAAATCTGGATAAGCCTGAAATGAAGCTGGAACAGACTGTTACACCAAAGCCAGGCGGGCACTAGGTAACCAAGAGCTACTAGTTGGTCATTAGACCCATTTGGAGAATGACGTTAAATAAGCTCCATAGGTACTTGCCTTGGCTTGAAATACCCTTTGTGACAGGTTGAGGTGAGGACAGCTGCACCAAAGTAACAGCTTGGTTATATAATGACCCAGCATACTCTCTTGTGACAGATGGATCCTTTAACTTTTCTCAGAGCATAGTGATGAAATGCACGTGCTTTTAAATTCGTCAACAGAACCCGAGATGAAAATACAAGAATCTAGGTCAAGAGTCAGGTTCCAAAGCAGTAAAAGGACACCTGAGAGCCACTGCCAAGCACAGGACACCAAAAAAATTAAAAGCATATAATACGCCTCTACATAAGACCCCAAAGAAGACAGCAGAATATACCTCTCTTGCTTGAGAATTCACTCTGTCAGTCCGCTGACCCTCCTCAAAGAACCAGCTTTCCCCTGCCTCAGGTCTCCCAGGACTGAAACTCTCTTCCCCAAATCCCGGCTTACGCTTGTCAGTTGCTGCTGTGTTTGTCCTGATGCTGCCTTTTCTGAGCTATGTCTGAATGTGCACACCAAGCTATGCTCACCTACTGTCTGCGGGTCCTGCCTGTTGTTTGCTTTGTGTGTTGCAATCTTAGAGGATTAGAGCATTATCTGAGCAAGTGTAACCAAGCCAGTGAAAATACAACCCATTTCCGTGAAGAACTGCCAGCACCAGGGGAGGTGCTTGCAGCCCTCCCCTTAAAACCTCCCATGCAGCCCTGTACCATGCTACTCCAGAGCCCATGCAGCAAGGCAGCCAAGTGTGAAGTCACCAGTATACCCTGAACTAGGTAAGGCTGGCCACACTTGTCTTGCTCCTGCTCAGATACAGGAGGCCAAGAAGAGGCACAAATCTTGGTTTTGACAACAGTGTACGCTATGTTAAGGGACTTCCTGGTTAGAGCTTGTTCTGGATCTTCCCAGTCTTCAACATATTAAGGAACGTGCAGATGGAGTTAATCACATTACGAAGGCCTCATGTTGGGTTTATGTGAACCAATGAGACAGATGTCTCAGTTCACTTTAAATAGCATGAAACTTGTAATATTGAGCTAAGGGAGCGTGGGACAGCAGTGGTCTCCGCATCACTGCCTACTGTCTCACTCACCTTGGGGTCAACCACGATCCAGAAGAACTGAATCAAAATTTCCAGAAATAAACAATGGATAAGCTTCAAGTAACGGCTGAGTATATTGTTCATATTGTATTTCTAGTCATTGTAAATCCTTAACTGTGCTCATTTTTACCATGCTTCAGGGAGGGAGAAATGGTGCTCACAGGTGTGGCTTCATTTATCTACTCAGTCTACTCAGGGTCTCAGAACGAGTCCCTGGGGGCAAGGGAACATGGCCGCCCACATATAAGGAAGCCTCACATCACCTGCTTTATTAGTAAGTCAAAACCAAAAGATTCTTTTAATGCTCTTCTGCTTATTAGCTTCCTTAATGTCTAAGTATATTTAACTTAAAGAGTTTAGTCAGACATATGGCAAAAATATTCAGTCAAAACACTAGGAGCAGGTAGTACTTAAACCTACTTATAGATTCTTCTAAAAATGAAAATGCAAACACTTCTCAAGCCGGAGCAGATGTTCAACCACTTCCTATATTAAAAAAAAAAAAAAAAAAAAAAAAAAAAACCACCAGCATTTCTCCTGGGAACCTGGCCTTCCACAGTCTGCACAGGGAAAAAAATGATCTTCTAATGAAACCAGAATAGAGCACAGTGGACACTTAAGCCTTTCTTCTAGGCTGTGGATAGGCAGGAAAAATAAAAATGCAAAAAGCCAACAAACCGTCCTTGTGGGAGCTCAAACGCAACCAAATGGTTCCAGATGGGGTGGGGAGCTTATTGGTATTTTTGGTAAATTCACATTTTGCAAAGGTGTAAGCTACATAAGTAGCATCCCTGCCCTAACTCGCTTATTGTTTTAACCTTAATATAAATCTTGGCTTTTATCCCTCCAATAACATGTGAAAGGAAGTGAAATTAGCTCATCCTGATTCCAACTTCAGAATTTCAAACTGTGAATGTGAAATGACCCCTTGCTGGAGTGAAAGTCTGGGAAGCCATTTCTGGAACTTCAGCTGGGGGGTAGCAGTTCCTATAGGTTTCAAATTAAGAGTCATACTGACTTCTTTTTCTCACACACTCTGTCTTCCGTGACAAGCGTCCGCCTTTTCTATGAATGTGGTGACAGAGGCTGGCCTCAGAGTGTATGTCCTTCATGTTACAGCAGTAGATATGTGCTCAAGGCAGGATCTCAGAGCTGGAAAGGGTCTTAGGCATACTCAAAGGCAAGCCGCCCAGGCTTCAGATGACTCCCACTTTATGGTAGAAAGGACCAACAGCATTCCGTTATACTAAGCTTCATGTACTGAAGCTCCAGTTTTCTGTGTTCAACCAAGGACTGAAAACATTAAATGGAAAACTTCTCAAGTAATATGTAAGTTCAAATAACTTTTTCCACTACATTTCATATAACATTTTAATAATTATTTTTCTCTTGCTCTCTCTGATTCATAATTTAACTTGATGACAGGTATATATTGGAGAAAAAATATACGTAAAATTCAGTACTATCTGAGGCTTCAGGCAGCCATACGGGGTGCTTAAAAAATAAAAAACCCACATTTCCTGTGGGTGAGAGTATTTATTGCCGGGTTGTCTCATTCCAGGGTTCCTTGTAAAAACCCAGAGTTGTACAGCAGCAGTTTTTGGGCCTTGCCAATCACGGATTTTCACAGTGTCATTGACCACTCCAGGACAATGGTCACCTCCTACGTACATTTAAAGAATATCTGGAATGGCAAGACAGAATTGGCCATTTTTCTCAGCTGTGGGCTTGAATTTTAGCACCTCGTGGGTACCTTACACTTTCCACGCAGGAAGTCCTAATGTGTCTTTAACACAACTGGGGGCCGTTATCACTAGGTGATAGCAAATCTGCAAGCCAGGTGTGACAAGCCCTGCAAACTCTTCTCTTGGGAGGTGGAGGCAGGGCTGTTACACAGTCAAGGACAAACTGGTCTATCTAAAAAACTCAAGGTCATCTGGAGCACAGGGTGAGTCAGAAGCCAATAGCTGCTTACTGAACATCCTTGACACTCTGCTGACTTTGTTAGTGTGCGGAGATTACCCAATTCAGTGCACACTTGACAGCCTCCCTTGAGTCCATGGGTGACCAATCAATGAAGAATGCAAACAAGCATCTTTTAAAGGATGTCGTGGAGTGGTAAAATAAATGTTAAGCTCGTGGAGAATTGCTGAGTTTTGCAGCTAAACTTTCTAAGCCAGGATCTTAAACATCCCCAAACAGTCCGAGCTGTGCTTCCTATGCACCAAGTTCAATGCTGGGGAATCAGCAGTGTTTGCAAATGACCAGCCATCCAGGTCACAGCAGTCAATCGGGGACAGAATTCTGGTTTCATTCCAAAGCTTTTTTTTTCCTCCTCTAGTTTTAATTGTCATGAGATTTGTGGGGACGGATAAATTAAGGTTTCAGACACAAACTGGTGACTAGCGGCAGGCTGTGCGGATGCCCAGGAGTGTGTTCCTGAACAAATCAAAACTTGAAGCAAACGCACACCCGCAGAGAGGGGCGGGGCCTGGCTGCGCCCGTGCGTGACCCTGACGTCCCGAAAAGGAGGACCCTGCCCGGAGCCTGCATTACCTGACACCGCCGCCTCCTCCTCGCGCACCGCGCCGGCGGGCAGCACGGCCAGGGGCAGCAGACAAAGCACCGGCCACCAGGGCCCGGGGAGCATCGCGGCCTGAGCAGCGGAAGTGGCACAGCGCCCCGCCGACGGGAAAGCGGAGGGCGTGGCCGGGCGTGGCCCCGCCCCATCCGCGCTCCGCGGTGCAGCTGCCTCGCGGCCTCCAGGGGTCGCTCACCCCAGGGGTGGTGGGGGCGTGGCCGGGCGTGGCCCCGCCCCTCCGCGGTTTGCGGGACAGCCGCGGTGGCCTCAAGGGGGCGCTCATCCGCCTCCCGGCTTCCTGGCTTTGCGTGGACTGGGGTGGAGGGGATATCTCTTAGGAAGGGCAACAAGCCGCCTCTGGGAAATAAAAAATAAAGCCAGAAAGCTCCATTTAAATAAAAGCCAGCTTCCTTTCGTTCCTCCCTCTAATAAAAAAAAAAAGCTCATGAACACACACCTTGAAAAAGGGGGATATAAAAGCTCAGTATTAATATAGTGTCTCTACGAGCTTTGGAGGCTGGAGAGATGCTCTTCCAGGGGCCCCCCACCCCCTCCAGTTCTTAGCACCTCTGTGGCAGCCCCACAAGTATCAGCAACTCCAGTTTCAGGGGATCCAGTGTCCTCTTCTGGCTTCTGCAGGCATATGGTGCACCGACATACACACAAGTTAAACACCCATACACTTAAAACAAGTAAGTGCTCTCGAAAATATGAGATTGTGTTTTTAGAATTTTTTCAAAGATATGGTGAGTGTTCTAAACATAACCGAAACAGCAGAGTCAGCCTACTTAAACAGTGCACCCCAAGTAACTGGGATCCCCAAGGAATGCCACAATGGGAGATGGGGGGATGCTCCTTCATTGAGAGAGAGATTCAGTTTCTTAGCCATACAGATTATTGGTAGATAGCAAAATTCTGTGGTTAGAGCAAGCTTCTTCGGCCTCTGGAAACCTTTTGGTGTATTTCATATGTGAAACAGGCCAGAAGAGCCTGGTGGTGTGGTGGTGGACTGTCATCCCACCATGTGAGAGACAGTGAATCAGAAGGTCACACTGAGCCTCTGTGACTTGGGGAATCCAGGGCTAGCCTGGCTCATGAGATCTTGTTTCACAGCCCCCCCCCATGCCTTTCCCAGCCTCACCACACATGTGAACTAGAATAAAAGCTCTTTTTTTCTCTAATTCCAGTCTTCTACTGACAGCCCTAAATATTAAATCATTTAAAAAAATAAATTAACTTCATTTTTCTTAAAGGTCCAAATTGTCATTGATTTATCTAAAGGAAGTTTTAGCCAAATGCCCCATATATGCATTGTACAAGACTTTAAAAGTTCAGAATTTTCTTTTAAGGAACTTACTAGGAGATGATTTTTAAAATAACCCTTTATTACTTGAATTGCAGAACATATGTCCTTAATCAAAATTTTCCCTGAATACCTTTTGCATGCCTCCTTAAGACCTTCTTGTCCCCTCTAACTCCATTAAGAGGATTTTCTCTGAAGGAAATGCTGGGCAAGATAATACTGATGTCCCTTAGGACCCACCAATAGTTGACTCCAGACCTATAACCAGACTTAAGGCTAAGCAGGTTCATAGACCATGTAGTTCATGAGGAAGTGTGCTACGCTACTAAAGAGCTTGATGATTTTACTAAGCCATTCAAGCAAAAGTCTGGAGAATATGTGGGGATGGATTTTAAGGATGTAGGATAACGGTAGAAGGAACATAAAATTGGATCATTTATTAGTGATGTGGGGACTCTAGGTTTAACATGGAAGCTCACAGTTAAAATTGGGGGGGGGGGTGATGTAAAAAGTTTGTGTGGTTAGCCAAAGCATTTGTCAAGACCGCCTACTGAAAAGGAATTGGGAATGCTTGATATCCCTTGGCTGTGTTGATGAAGGGATTTAAGGCCCAGAGAAATTACACCGCTAAAGTGGGTATGCTGGTAAAACCTAACCCTCCATAGTGGGAAGATGGACCCTTCACTAATTATATAAAATGCAAAATAGTACAAGGGGCACCAGCACATTTGAAGAGTTCTCACCCTTATTCTTGTGCCAGACCTTGGGGCTGGAGACACTATTGCTCAATTGAATAAATTAGATGCAATAGGCCTCAAAGTAAGCAGGGGCGTGGTGGCAGTACTAGATCATCAAGGCATAGTGATTGTAACTATTGTGATAGACAGCATAGGCAAAGAGATGTCCATAGAGGCCAGCACAGGCAACGTGAAATTTATGGTGGCATAACTTGTATGGATCTTTGGTACTGCCTAATAAATCATGGTGTTTTCAGGCGTGAAGTAAAACCTACTGCATTTTTGTTTGATCTGTATAGGTGGAAAAATTTTCAAACAAATGGAAGAAAGCTTACATTGGATTGTGGCAACTGGGACTTTTGTCCTATAAACCAATTTCCAGATTTGAGTCAATCTGCAGACCCAGAACCCCAGAATGAAGGTCTGACTAGGTTCTCCTGAGGAAGAGAGCTTTACAGTTAGCCTTTCCTACAGCCCGTTACAAGGGTATCTATCTGTACCACAAGGAAAGGAAACATCAGACTTCCTGGGTCTATTGGATACTGCTTTTAAACTGATACTGATTCTAGGAGACCCCAAGAAACATTGTGGCTCTCCAGTTAAGACAAGGCCTTACGAAGTTCAGCTGATTAATGGAGTTTTGGCCGAAGTCTGACTCACAGTAGGTCTAGTGGGTCCCCAAACTCATCCTGTGGTTATTTCCCCAGTCCCAGAATGTGTAATTGGAATAGAGAGACTTAGAAGTTGGCAGAATTCTCTCATTGGTTCCCTGACCTGTGGAGTGAGGGCTACTGTGGTTGGAAAGCCTAAATGGGAGATTTTAAAATTGCCTCTGCCAGGGAAAACTGAATAAAAAACAGTATTACATCCTTGGAGGAAATGAGTAGTAAAGGAAGGTAATTATAAATACCAGCTGAACCACATGACCGGTTCTTGTATAAGAATTATAATTAACGTGAGCATTTATATTTTGTTAAGAATGTATTTGTACAGATATCTAGGCTTTCCTTCCTTTATTTCTTTATCATATGATGCAGCACCAATTAAGAGAATATCAGTTTACTATATTTAAGTTTGAGACATTAAAAATGTCCCTCAAGGAACATTGCCACCTATTCTAAATTTATAATGTATTTTTGGTTGTACAAAGCATAGTTAATATCATATTGATGTAATTATGACCTGGTTAAACGTGTAATGTATTTACAATTGTATGTAGATAGTTGCATCATATTAGGTGCGATTATGACTTGGAAATTAAGCACAACGTAGGAGCTATGGTTGTGGGTCAAGTTGATATAGGGTAGACGTGATGGCTGTTCTTAGTTGTCAACTTGACTGTATCTGGAATTAACTGATATCCAAGGGGCTGGGTTCACCTGCGAAAGATCACTGGCGATTGGAAGCGGGAAGACCCATTTTCAATCCAGATCTGTGGAGGTGAGAATATAAACCATTAATCTGGATCTTTTGAGGTGAATAGATTCACCTTTAATCTGGGCCACGCCTTCTGCTGGAAGCTTATATGAAGGACATGGAAGAAAGGAGTTTGACCTCTTTGGCTGCTTGCTCTCACCCTTGCTGGTTCATTCCTTCACTGGCATTAGAACCTAACTTTTTATGGATACCAGTATCTACTGAAGACCACCTGAGAAATCCAGTCTTAGGTACCAAGCAACTATTGGATTCTTCCGTTGGTAGACAGCCACTGTTGGATCACCTGGACCACAGCCTAGAAACCGCTCAAATAAATACCCCTTGTTTTATCTTGTTTTTTATGAGTCCTGTTCTTCTAAAGAACCCCAACTAATACAGTAGCCATGGAGAATTATGAATAAAGATCGCTTTGGTATTCTTTCTCACTTCATGACTGTCTTCAAGAAGATAAATGCCAGCAAATGCTGGTGATGATTCAGGGAAAGAAGAACCTTTTTCACTGCTAATTACAGTGTAAACTGCCGCAACCACTATGGGAATCAGCATTGAAGTTCTTCAAGATTTTAAAATGGAGCTACCAAATGATTCAACTATACTGAGTCTAATAAACCTATGTTTATTGCCGCACTAGTCACAATAAGCAAGATGTGAAACCAGTCTAAATGCCCATCAGCAGATGGATGGCTGTTATCAGTGATAAAGAGAATGAAATTACGACATTCACAGGAAAATGGATGAAGCTAGAAATTATTATTAAGTGGAGTAAGCCAGTCTCAAGAAGATAACGCATGTTTTCCTCATGAGCAGAATCCAGATTAAGATTTTTATAAACATATATATGACATGAAGTCGGAAGTTCGACTATGAGATGGAAAAAGGAGGTAAAGGGGATGAGGAGAGGAAGGAGCAGAGATGGAATAGATGTGAAATGAGCAGAGAGGAAGCACCGGGAGATGGGGACATGAAGGCGTGTGAGGGAAATAAGAACAGAGCATAATTATGTATATGATGTGTGTGTGTGTGTATACATAGTTTTGTGTCCTAACCAAAAAATTAATTAAAAAATAAAACTTAAAGGGAAGTTAAAGATGTATAGTGTGAACCTTAGAAAGACACTGAAGTCTTTAAAAAAATATCTTAAAGTGAAATTCCTTTTACATACACTCCACTGTTCTTCCTCCCTCCCCTTCTCCTGGTCCTCCCTCCCCCACCCTCTCCACTTCATCCACTTCTCAAACGGGATAAGGCCTCCATTGAGCACTCAACACAGCTAACGTATGTCAAGTGAGGCAGAACCCATCTCCTCCTTCTTGTATTAAGGCTGAGCAAAGCATTCCACCAGAGGGAGTGGGCTCCTAAACGCAAGTTCATGCAATCAGGATATTTCCTGGTTCCATAGGCAGGGAGCCCACCAACAGCTTGATTAGGGCAACTGTGGCCCTCATTCAGAGGCTGGGAGGATAGCTCTGTGGGCACAGCACTCATGGAGGATGGCTCTGTGAGCACAGCACTCATGGAGGATAGCTCTGTGAGCACAGCACTCATGGAGGATGGCTCTGTGGGCTCAGTACTCATGGAGGATGGCTCTGTGGGCTCAGTACTCATGGAGGATAGCTCTGTGAGCACAGCACTCATGGAGGATGGCTCTGTGAGCACAGCACTCATGGAGGATGGCTCTGTGGGCACAGTACTCATGGAGGATGGCTCTGTGGGCACAGTACTCATGGAGGATGGCTCTGTGGGCACAGTACTCATGGAGGATGGCTCTGTGGGCACAGCACTCATGGAGAATGGCTCTGTGGGCACAGCACTCATGGAGGATGGCTCTGTGGGCACAGCACTCATGAAGGATGGCTCTGTGGGCTCAGTACTCATGGAGGATGGCTCTGTGGGCACAGTACTTGTGAAGGATGGCTCTGTGAGCACAGCACTCATGGAGGATGGCTCTGTGGGCTCAGTACTCATGGAGGATGGCTCTGTGGGCTCAGTACTCATGGAGGATGGCTCTGTGGGCACAGTACTTGTGAAGGATGGCTCTGTGAGCACAGCACTCATGGAGGATGGCTCTGTGGGCTCAGTACTCATGGAGGATGGCTCTGTGGGCTCAGTACTCATGGAGGATGGTTCTGTGGGCTCAGTACTTAGGATGATAAGTATTACATCATTCTACCCAGATGTTCACAATAACAAATTTCATCCTGAATACAGTCACGTGTTTAATGCCTGTGCAGCATAACAATGCTTTTGTAATAGAGGCCAGAGCTTAGTAGACAACTTTAGCACAACTGACTCCAAGGTAGAGCATTCAGGCTCAACATGTAAACAATACTACCTCCCAAAGTTTTAATCCATCGAAGTCCATAGTTCTGGGAAAGTCTGAATGTACTACCTACCCTTGCTTTTTGCCTTCTGTAGTTCTGCTTCTGAATAACTAACTGTTCTTGTTAACTGAAGTATGTCAACTCAGACTACAGTTTTCACACTTAAAAACTCACCCTGGAGGAGATTCAGTGCTACACTGAGATCACAACCACTCAGTGTAGTTGCTGGCCAACTAATAATGTTGGCTTAAACCCATGTCTGGGCAGGTCTTCTCTGATGAGTACAACACTTTGGCAACACTTTGGCCAATGATACACACACACACACACACACACACACACACACACACACACACACACACACACACACACACACACAGAGGAGATTTCCTTTAAAGGATGGGGTGTACCCTCTTAGAAGCAGCTGCTTGCGTGAATGGATTCTACCTGTGTGTGACTTTTTACCCCTCTGTAATCCACGATCAAAGATGGCATCTTAGAGGACCCGAATCCCATAGAGAAAATTGCATCCTTCTCAGAATGTTACTGATAATAATAATGCTGGTATGATAATAAGCTCCAGCAGATTCCTATGGCCAGAGATTACGACTGAGTCCCTCCAAGTAATTCAAAAACCACAAACGACCTTTAAACTATGTAAGTATAGGGATCGGTGT
The DNA here is from genome assembly GCA_033318265.1 of Phyllotis vaccarum. NCBI lineage: Eukaryota > Metazoa > Chordata > Mammalia > Rodentia > Cricetidae > Phyllotis > Phyllotis vaccarum. Next base: position 1,957,335 of record JARWLC010000007.1, read on the forward strand.
GAGACATTTTGTCACTGTGACAAGTATCTGTCAAAGGAAGGGGATTTATTTTGAATCATGGTTTAAAGGTCTATGACTGGCTAGCTCCACTGCTTTGCACCAGAAACAAGGCAGAACACCATGCAGGTGGGAGTATGTAGCAGTGGAGGGTGACTGTCTCATGGCCACAGCAGCCCTGAAGCCCAGAGAGGCTCAAAGGGAAGCACTGGAGACAAGGTAGATATGGCTCACTCTTGTCTAGTGACCCACTTCCCCAACTAGGCTCTACCTTCCATAGTATCCACTACGCAATAGTACCTTCCTTTATGAATTCATCAAATGAGTGAGGTTAAAGGCCCAACGAACTAACCAGGTTCCTGAAGTCCTACCTCTGAGCATGGGTGCATGGGAGTCAAGTCAACACACACAACTTAGCATGGAACACTTTGTCTCCAAACCATATTGGGAGCACTTTGGACAAGTTAGCAAGCACAACCAAACCATAAGGTTGCATGTTATGTGATGAATGTTGTTTTAACATGACACAGAGTAAGTACTGACAAGAGTAGTATATAACAAAGACTTACGTTCTTTAATTCTATTAGACTTTTCTCACGGGTATATAGAGGACGATAATTCAATTTTTATTTTTAGAGTTCTTGCTCTTTATAACTAATTAATTTTTCCATAACTGTCTTAGGGTTATAATCAGTCATCATGAATCAGAAGAAAATTTCACTCATGTCAGTTAATTGTTTAGGAGCTATCGCCTGAATGAACTAGAGGAAAAGCAGGAAGTCTGTGCTTTTCCACAAAGGAAGGCTCAGGCCTTCGCTGCGATGGCACTGGTTACTGTGGTGAGGTCACCAAGGTCACATACCATCACTGATTGATAAAACGCCAGTGTTTAGAATCTTACAACACATCAACTGGGTGGGAAAAGACTGCCCAAGCTTCCTCAAGAAAAAGAAAAAAGAAAAGACAGAAACTTATTTGATGATTTTCTCAGCATATTTCACTTAGGAAACATGTTTAAATTGACTGATAGTTTTAGAACAACTAAGTTATACGAAACTAAAAGAGAGCCATCTTCAGTGTGATTAAATAACAGGAAAAAATAGAATAAAAATGATTTATTAAAATGTAGGAAATCTATCTTCTACACTAACTTGCTAAAGCCCTTTGTTAAAAAAAATTGATCATTCCCGTATGTAAATAAATGCAGACTTACCTTGCGTGTTCAAAGCAAATACTTTACTACTAGCCATGTGCATGCGCGTAGCCCCAAGATGGGGGTGTTCAAAGCATCACCACTCCGTTTGGAACTTGGGAAAGTGCTAACTCATATGCGGGTGCATGACTGCCTGTCTTTATTTAAGATTGAGGCAACAAGTCCTCAAAAGTGATTGATGACCAGAAACTGGTATCTATGGGAAAAGTCTAATTTGTTAATTTGCAACAAACATAAAGATTGAATGTAGTAGGTGGTTTCTGTTCCAGACTTTCAGGCCATGCCTCAAGGTTTAAGGCCCACAGACCCGCAGATCGGCAGTCCCACAGTCCCACAGAGTCTGCAAGATTCCCGATGCTTTCAATAGTTTAGGCTGATCGACCTAAGGCCCAGGTATATAACTTGCTAGCTCTCTCCCCTTCATCTAACCCATGACTCATCCTATTCAGCCATGGGGCTCGGTACCTTTTCTCACAGCAGCATGGTTGTCCTCTGCTTCTTCCAACTTCTCTCTGGCCTTCTGCTCTGTGCTTCCTGTTCTCAGAGTTTTTCTTAGTCTGGTAGCCCCGCCCACACTTCCTGCCTGCCTTTGGCCAATCAGCGCTTTTTATTAAACCAGTGGGTGGGGCAATTATTTACAATGAAGCAACACAATCCCCCTATAATTGAGTGGTTACTATTTTGTGAGTACAATCAAGGAATTATAAAGCCATCATTTGCTGAGTTAAGAGATGGGGATTTGCAGGATTGTATTACACATGATACATTTTCCTTAAACTTGAAGTCCTCAGTTGTGTCTTACCTGGCACCACACAATCTTCTTCTACTTGATTCCTAAGGGGACTTGGCTTATTTCTTTGCAGGGAGAATCCCCTTAGGAAACTTATTTTATCAACCAATTATTCTCTACAGTCTAGTGTATTCCCACTGGGTAACTTCCATTCAGCTGATTTATGTAGAGAAGGTGAATCATGTTTCAAAAATGTTTTCTTTCAGAGGCAGCCAGAAACAGCAGATACTCTTCAGTTTCCATTCCCGACTGCCTTTCTCAGACATTTCATTGCAATGAGAAGCATTTGTGTGTGATTCAAGAATTCTTTCAAATTATTCAAAACACTGAAATTTTCTGTCCTAGCCTTCAGTGACTGAATCTTCACCTTAGAAAATTCCTGGTCACAATCTGTCCAGAAATGTTTGTTTAGTTTCATGTGTATTTGGAAATAACTATTTTTAAGGAAGGGTGGGTGGTGGTTGGGTGAGATCAATGTGCAAGTACAGATTGTGTTCGCTTAATGTCATTCACTTCAGCCCCCAAACCCCACCCTCCCACCCCTCCCTCCTCCACCCTCCCACTTCCGTGAAAGCACCTCTTCTTAAGTTCTGGCACCAATGACCTCTACTTCCAAAATGACTGTCACTCCTTAGGCTGCATGGAGCTAGTTCCTGGAGTTGTTACAAAAATATTTTACTCTTTCTTTTCTCTACGTATAGTATTGTTGAAAGAGCTCATGGGAAGTAGAAAGTGTAAGTAGTCTTCCTAATAACCATTTTTTTTAATTAATTAATTAATTTACTTTACATCCTGGCTTAAGTTCCCCCCTTCAGTATCTCCCTCATCTTCCTCTGTTCCCACCCCCACCCCACCCCATCCACTCTCTTCTGTTTCTGCTTAAGAAAGGGCAGGCTTCCCATGGATATCAACAAAACATAGCATATCAAGTTGTACCAAGACTAAGTACCTAACCTTGTATTAAGGCTGGACGGTGCAATCCAGTATGAGGAGTAGTGTCCCAAAAGCTGGTAAAGAGTCAGAGACAGCCCCTGCTCCCACTGCTAGGAGACCCGCAAGAAGACCAAACCACACAACATAATATATATACAGAGGGCATAGGTCAGTCCCATGCAGGCTTCCTGGTTGTCCGTTCAGTCTCTTTGAGCCTCTGCGAGCCCAGTTTAGTTGATGATTCTGTGGGTTTTCTTGTGGTACCCATAACCCCGCTGGTTCCTGCAATTTTTGTCTCCTCTTCTCCAAGATTCCCGAGCTCCACCTAGAATTTGGCTGTAGATCTGCATCTGTTTCCATAGGTTGTTGGATGAAGTCTCTCTAATGGCAAGTAGGCGAGGTGCCAATCTTAGGCATCATTACATTGACACTTCCTCTCTCCCATTGTGTTTGGTTCTATCCTATATCTCTGGGCCATCCAGTGTAGGCGGAGTTTACTTAGAAGGCACCAGTACCAGATAAATATTTATTAAAATATAAATCAGAACTCACGGTACAGTTAACAGATTACAGTAGCACCTGAAGAAGGACTGGAGTCTGGAACGGTGAGGACAGTCGCCGATGCTACCCCAATCATCTAGGAACCAGGAAGAGAGCATCTCGTGTTTCCGCAGCCCCCTTTCAATGGGCTTTTCCCCGCCCCTTTCAGGGGGCCCAGTGCCCTGTATAAGTGTCTTTTGGCCTTATCAGCTGACACCTGAATCCCACAACAATCCAGTCTTAGGGTTCTGGTGCTCTGGCTAGTGTTCAGGGTGGGTTTTAAGCTAGACCAATCATTGATTGGGCTCATTCTCTAAGCCACCCTCACCCCAGCACATCTCATGGGCAAGGCAGATTGTAGACAGAAGGTTATGAGGCTGGGTTGATTTCCCAATTCCTCTACCTGAAATCTTGCCTGGTCACAGGAAATGGCCAGTTAAGCTACATATCTGTTATTACTATGAGTCTTAGCTGGGGTCATCCTTATACATTCCTGGGAGATGCTCTTGCTGACACTGAAAGGCTCCCTCCTTCCAGTAGCTTCTTTCAGTACGCTCTTCCTCCATATGCCCCCAACCTGATTTCTCATGTTACCTTCTTTCCCCCACAGTCCACTCAAGAAATCTCTTCCCAGGGAGCTCTGTGCATGTCCCCCTTCAGGCTTCCTTGTTGCCTAATCTTTTCTGGTCTGTGGGTTGTAGTATAATCATCCTTTATAGCTAATATCTACTTATGAATGAGTACATATCATGTTTGTCTTTCTATGTCTGGGCTACAACTCAGAGTGATTTTTTTTTTCTAGTTCCATCCATTTGCCCTCAAATTTCATGATGCTATTGCTTTTTTTTTTTTTTTAACAGCTGAGTTAATACTCCATTGTACTGATATACCACATTCTCTTTATCCATCTTCGGCTTGAGGGACATCTAGGTTGTTCCCAGGTTATGGCTATTACAAATGGAGTTGCTATGAACATAGTTGAGCAAGTGCCCCTGTGGTATTCATTATGTATGCAGTGCTCTGCCTGCACACAAAAAGAGGTCATCAGATCTCATTATAGATGGCTGTGAGCTACCATGTGGGTGCTGGGAATTGAACTCAGGACCTCTGGAAGAGCAGCCAGTGCTCTTGACCTCTGAACCATCTCTCCACATCCCTAATACACTTCTAGCGTTATTAATCACATTGCCCTATGATATTTACCTACTTGAAATTAAATGGACTTTTGTTTCATTCAGCAGAGTCTGTGAAATTAGAAGGAATAAAAGTGATTAGCATTAAATACATTTCAATTGTTTTCAATCCTCTGGTGTGACTTACGAGCTCTGACCTATCAGCTAAGTCTACCCAAATCTTGAGAGTACATATTATTGGGGATATTTCTAGCTGTCAGTAACAGAATTTGCAGTCAAGTACGTTAAACAAGAAGAATTACTCCGTTCCATGCGCCCAGTCTAAGGCAGACTGATTTTTTTCACCTTAAGTACAATATTTAGGACAGGCTCTTTCCAGTTTTCTCCTCTCCACTCTGAGTATGATCCGTAAGATTTTTTTCTTCGAAACTGAAAAAGACTTTCATGGGGATGATCCTGGGTTATCATACAGCTGTGGCCAGATGTGGGACACTTTGATCATGATCTGAGCGCCCTTCCTTATCTGCTTCTATTGGCAACTACCTGGCTTTCATCCCTGCAATCCGTTGTGAAGACGGTCACTAGGCCTATGACCACGAACAATTTCCGAGGAGACAAAAGCTGAACAGTAGGAAATGAGAGTTCCCAAAACCTTCTATAGATGTGAGAAAAAACAGCAAATATTCTGGTGCTCACGGGTAACCTGTACTCATCTTTAACAGCTGCGTTTTTAATCATTCCACTTTGTAGCTAGCAGACATTTTATATTCTTACAAGGGAGAGAAGAAAAAATAGATTAAGGAGGGTAAGTTATAAAGAGGAAAGTAGAAAAAGAAAGGAGAAGTAGAATTTGTGAGGAGAAAAAAGGAGAAAAAAATGGAAGGAAGATTGGAGTTGGTGAGCAGTGACTGGATTGTCTGATGAGAGTGAATTCAGCTGACTAGGTCACTTGCCACTTGAAATGGTATTGACAATAAGCCCTTGAGACAACAGAGAGAGAGGGGGAGGGAACAAAAACCGTGCGTTCTGCATGTTAGGATCTGCCCCTCCTAACCACAGGGCAGGCGTGTCCTGGAAACTCATGCTCATGCAGCTTGACAGTCGGCAGGATTATGGTGACACTCCTTTTCGGTTTTAACCTCACAAGATAATTTGCCTAACAGCTATCTATGTATTTAAGACTATTTTTTTTCCCTCATCAACAATTACAGAAAGGTTATAAAAGGTCAAAAAATTGTCTGTTTTATTTTGAGGCAGGGTCGTTTGGCTATTGCCTAGGCTAATGGGAAGCTCAAAACACCCCTGCACGACCCTTCTAAGAAGTGGTCTTTGTCTGTCTGATTGCTGGTTGGCTAATCTTATGTGTTTGTAAGTGAACTAAGGCCTTCGTCAGGCAAGTCTCGACATCTGAGTTACAACTCTAGAAGGGAAAATTTTATGTCCTGGATTTCAAAAGAACTAGAACTTGCAAATCATGGGATCTTTATAAAGATTTGTTCCTCTGTATAAAAGTGAGTGCTAGGAGGTAGGCCACTTCTGTCAGAATTGTTCTAGGGTTTAGAGGTCATGCTTTCTGCCGTCTATTTCATTGCCCTATAGTTCTTTGCTGTCTTTGGTTTTCTCTTTTTCTACCTTTTGAAGAACCGAGATTGAATTCAGGACCTTGTTACAATGTGCCAGGCAAGCACTCTGCCACTGAGCTATAACCCCAGCCCTCACTATGTCTATCTTGAGTAATCCACATGACAGAATCCTGTTGAACTCTTCCTTTTGTTATGGCAGCTACCATTTATGCTAAAACAGATTCTAATTCCTTTTAATCTTTATGTCTATGGCAACAGAAGTAGGTTTCAAAAGCCATACAAAACAAATGTATACTTCAATGATCAGAATATGGCAGTCAATCTTGCCGTGAACAATGGAATCAAGAAACAGGGTTTTCCAGCTTCTCTGGAAGCCCCACGAATGCCTTGAGATGAGTGGCAAGCCTCTCCTAAGTCCACAAGAATGCCTGATGGGCTCCTGATGAAATTAAGCATCACCTCTATGCATTTCTTTAGAGCTGGTTGACCCCAGTTTGTCCATAAATACTATATTTATATGGCTTAATAAGCACTCTGTAATCTATATCTACCCTTCCACCATTCTCTTTTTTATATGTATTTTGAAGATCTGCAGCTACCAGATGTGTAGTTTCCTAGCAATTGAATCCCATCTTCCTGGGGCAGGCTACATGTTCAGTTGCCCTCCTGATAACTGGAGGTTGGATTGTATTCACCATCACTAGGGTTTGCCTCAGTTCCTGTCCGGTTGTTCTGACAGAATGCTTAACAAAACAACTTGAAGAAAGACAAGCTTATTTGGGCCCACAGTTTTCAGAATACAGTTCAGCTTGTCAAGAAAGTGTGGCAATAGAAGGCTGCTGGTCACATGGCATCCACAATCTGGAAGCAGAGAGAGGTGGGTGCTGGTGGTTATATACCTCTTTCTCTGCTTTGTTCAGTCTGGGACTACCTAGATTGGGACAGATATGTCTTCCCACCTCGGCTAATCTGATCTTTGTTTTCTTGGTGGTTCTAAGTTCCATCAAGCTGACCATCAAGATGAACCCTTGAAGGTATGTTCTTTGATCAGGAGACAACTGCTCCAGGCTAACCTTCTTTCTGTGATCCATTGCAAAATCGTGATATTAAAATTCCAGTCTCCTTTTTGTTTGTGGGCTGAAAACATTCTGTAAAGGGACATATCTCTTCTTCTACCACTTGACTACCTAGAGATACAGTGCAAAGGCCAAATATCACTTTGCCTATAAGCTTTCAGGGAATAACATTTCTCCACAAAAGCTCAGCAATTCTTTGTTTCTTAAAATCATAATTATAGCTTATTTTATAAGGTTTAAGTCAATAAAAGCTTTTTCTTAAAGCTCAAATGCCCTATCTTTGAGCCATAGGGCTATTTTTGAGTTGGTTTCTAGTCCCTTTCAGCACAGCCTAGTAATTTGGGTTAGATTCTTTGACACCAGACGTTTCAAATATTCTTCTTGCCTTCGACATGTAACAAGTCTTTATTCCAAAGTCCTGAATTCTGTAATAAGAGATATTAATACAACTCCAAGCCCCTGTCCAGATGCTAATTCTTAGTACTGATAGGTTGAGTATTGTAGTTGACATTCATAGATAAATTTTATAGGTGAAAATGATCAGATTCATATTTCTAATTAAATTTAGGACTATGTATGTTTTTATTTTTGCTTTACTGTTCTTTTAAAATCTGAATCTCTTTGCCTCCACATGATGAGTCCTACTTAAACGGGATATCATAGGTTAGTATTTAATTAGTTTGGATTATGATAACAAAATACTCCAAAATGATTATTATAATTAATTAAAATCTATTTTTTACAGCTCTGGAGACAAGTCCAAAAAGGGTATGCCAATGGATTCGGCATATGACAAGGGTCCATCTGTTTGTTAACAGAGGCTCCTTCTGTGTCCTCACGCAGTAGAAGCATGAGCAAGCTCCCCTGCATGTCTCTGATGAGGGCACTATCCTTAAATACTCTGCCCTAAAGCTATAATCACCTGTACAAAAGCACTACTTGCTGACATTTTGTATAGGTTACTATGTCAACATACAAATTTGGTGGAAATATAAACACTCAAATCATAGTAGATGGAATATTTCATAGTGATGTGTTTATTTCAAGACACATTATTCATACATAAAAGATCAAACTACCAATCCATAAATGCTCTTTGCCAGCCATAGGCATTGCTGTCCTGTTGAGATGTCCCTGTAACAACGTCACCCATCATGTTCACTCTTGACTAATATTGATTCTTTGGGTAAACTTGATCTTTGCTGTATATATCAAGCATTATTCTGAGGTCTTTCTGATCATCTTAAATGCCTGAAACTCACCCTGTGACCAATTTTTCCATGAAGAACTAAGAACAATATTCTCTGTTCCTTTGAATATTAATGACAATTGCTCTGTGATGTTGGCTCAGATCTTAGTCCTTGTGCTCCTTGACTTCCATTTTCTCCTCAAATCTTGTCAAATCTGATGACAGTCTAGCATTCTAACCCTTCTGAATCAGTTGCTAAATTTGCATTTATTCCCAACAGAATCCTTTCTTTTTCTGCAAAGCTTACTCATCTTACTGTCAATCTCGTCTTCTGCTTTAACCTTCCAATCCTCCTGCCTCAGAATCCCAAGAGCTAGGCTTTAGAGAGGGGTGTCATCATGTCTGGCTCTGGAACAAAATTTTGGTGTTTGCTGCTGTGGGTCAACAGTCTCGGCTAAAAGCTATGCTTTTCCAATATATGGGTTTACATTTGTTTTTTTCTTAAGAAAGTTTTTTATATAAATTATAATTTTTGGTGCCTGTCTTTATAGATTGGCTGCATTAGATATCTATGATGACTCTTGCTATTTCATTTCTTCCCATTAAGGTTTCTTCAATTTAAAACTGAACTTGCTATGCTCTATATCTCTCTTGAGCCATAATCTGCTTTATTTTGTTTATTGTCCTTTTTCTTATGGCCCAGATTTATTTCTGGTCCATGCCTGCAAAGCTGGTACTCAGGAGGCAGGAAGAATGCAAAGTTCAGAGCCTGCCTAGGTCACACAGAACAACCCTGTCACACAGAACAACCCTGTCTCAAAACAACAAACAAAGCCTCCAGGTGTAGCTTAGAGACAGAGTAAGTTGCCCAGCACCAATGCACTAAAGGTTCCATCTCCATTTCAGAATAACAATAGACTACAGCAGAGACCTTTGTAAGAGATCTGCTCTCCACCCCCAGAGATACACCTCCTCCCAAGCCACACCTCTTAAAGTATTCAAACAAGTAAACCGATGGGCCACTCTTATTCAAATCATCACAAGTTTTGCTTCTAGTTGTTAATGATTTTACTTCTTTGAAAATACATTTTAATAGTATACTAATAGTAATTCAAAATCAAAGAAAATATGATATTTTCTCTATTGATACCTCTTCCTTAAAAAGTGAACATCTACTTCTTAGGGTTTTATTGCTATGAGAAAACACCATAACTAAAAGGGGAAGGAGGAAGGATTATATCTTCTGATAGATTTCAGTTCATCCAGGGCAGAAACTCAGTGCAGGAGCTCATACAGAGGCAGTGGAGGATGCTCCTTTCTGGCTTGCTTTACAGCAACCAGGACACATCTACTTCTGTGTAAGTCTGTATACCCACCTCTTCCTACAAGCTGCTCTGTTGGATGAAGTCCCTATGAGTCCCACTTTGTTCACCTCTGGAAAGGCTGTCCCTGTTTACAGACACAGCCAGGGGCATTGGAGATCAGGATTTTGACATATGAATGGAGAGATCACAGTCAGCCTCTGAAGCCACATAGGTCTTCAAGATCAAATTCAGCAACACAGGATACAAAGTTAACGACAAAATACAAGTATCTTAGTTAATGTTCTATTGCTGTGAAGAGACACCATGACCATGGCAACTCTTATAAAGAAAACATTTAACTGAGGCTGACTTACAGATTCAGAGGTTCAGTTCATCATCATCACGGTAGGACATGTTGGAGTGCGGGCAGACACGGTGCTGGAAAAGTAGTTAAGAGTTAGTTCTACATCTGCATCACCAGGCAGCAGAAAGAGAGAGAAACAGGACCTGGCTTGAGCTTTTGAAACTCCAACAAGGCCACATCTCCTAATCCTTCTCAAGTAGTGCCACCCCTTAATGACCAAACCTATGAGCCTATGAGGTCCATTCCTATTCAAACCACCAAAACAAGTACCACAATTAATATCTTCACAACATATCCCACATTTTGTATTTTAGTGACCCCTGAAGCATCTTGAGGCTAAAAAGGGTTTTTTTTTTTTTAATTTTTTATTTCTTGGTATGTATACTGTGTTATATATATAGTGTATTACTTGTCAGTGTTGATGTGTGCACATATATAAGCATGTGTGTTAAGGTCAACCTCAGCTTTCCTTAATCATGCTCCACTTTTTTCCATGAGGAAAGGTTTCTTGCTAAACCTGATGGTTGCTCAACCAGGCTTGCTGGTGAAGGAGCTGTCAGGATCTGAAGGTCTTTACCTCTGCAGTGCTGGAGATACAGGCATTCAGTAAGCCCCTGTATTTTACATGGATTCTAAAAATCTAAACTCAAGATCCTTTACTGTTGCACAAATAAAGGAAACTCAGAGCCAGGTCTCTGGGAAAAGCGGAGATGTTAGAGAGAGTAAACACCACAGTCAGATCTCACCCAGCTGTCTTCCAGCTTCCTCAGCCTCACTCCTCCTGGCTTCTTGTGCCTGCTCTGTCTTTCTACACCTGCCTTAAAAACTCTCTTCGCTCAGTTAAGGTGTGACACCATCACTGCCTGCCTGGGAGCCTGGAACTCCATCTGTAAACTAAAATAACCTGGAACTCAGATTGGATTAAGGGTGTAGATCACCACTCCCGGATACTCCCTGTGCTGGGGTTAAAGGTGTGAATCACCACTGTGTGATCCTCCTGAACTGACTGTGGGTAGATCCCTCTGATATCTCCACTGTTTTTATTATATTACAAAATATCCCTCACTTTACCATCATTTTGACGTTACTATTTTTGTGCCACTGGTCACTTTGTCATTAACTTGATGTCCCCAATACTTAGAAAACATTTTCGTTAAAAGATAAATCTTAAAGGTAAAGGAGATGAGAAAGACAAAAAATTTGTGACAAGATTGGCTGACAAAAAGGAGAGGTTCCAAAGTTTCTTTTTTTTGTCTGGACACTCAGCTGGCAGCAAGCTCATCTGAAATTGCTCAAAGAGACAGGATAGGCCAGCAGAAATAGGAGGAAGTTCCTCAGCCAGGCTCTACCCAGACAAGGCTTCTGCCGACCAGGAAATTCACAGCAGCTCCATAAAGGGGTGGGGGGCGGGGACTCATGGGAGGCGGGGACTCAGTGTCCCCCTTACCTTCCCACCTGTCCACACCTCAGAACAGTACTGGCCAGAACAGGATTCTGTTCTGTAAACAGACAAATAAGCAGCTGGTTTCTCCATTCACTCAGTTAATTTCTGCCCCCAGGTTCCCGCACCCCTCCTACTGAGCTCAGCAGGATGCTGTGGGTAAAGACCAGCACCCTTGCCTCTCTCTATCAATGTTTAGACTTGTGTTGTTGGTAAGCCACATCTTCCTAGCCCAGCCCAGTCTCAAACTCCCTATGAGCGGGGAGGCCAGCTCTAACCTCCTGATCCTCCTGCCTCTGCTTCCCCTGTGCTGGAATTGCAGCTGGACATTGCCACGTCTCATCCATATTTGCTTTAGATTAATTGCTTGATCCATCACCGTGTAGACTTGTAGGCCATGACCACGTCCTTTTAAATTCTCTGCGCCTAAATCAGCAGCACGAACTATGGTTCCAGCCTGCTCCATGTTACCATGCCCTTTCAGACTTGGATAGGGCAGGCTTTTAAATCCCAGGCACAGCTAGAACATTAACGCTCTATTCCTAGGGTGTTCAAACTCATTTTGGATGGAAACCTCAAGTTCATTTTCCACTCATTCCCAGCTCTGCCTGGGTCCTACTGTCCACAGAGGCACCCCAGAGGTGACTTTCACAAGAGGGAACAGGCAGAAAACGTGGCCCACCAGAAACATTGGAGTGTTCACTACCAATTATCAGGCTGAAGCAAAAAACAACAAAACCCCACAAGAAACAACCCCCTCACATGTCAGAAATAAATAAATAATCATTTTTAACCTCTTGGGAAGAGGGCCTGAATAGGCAGGCTCTGGCTTCAGTTTTGACACCGGGTGTTCTAAGGCTTTTTAAAAATGCTTGGACTATTTCCTTAAGACATTCGCACGCAGAGTTGCAGAGCTGCTTTCTCCAACCGCCCACATACCTGCCCTCCGCCTCCTGCTGACTCAGCGCCCAGCCTCCTCCCACGCCAGTCGACTTAGTGACCCGCACCCACTTCCCACAAACCCACAGGATCCTCCCCTTCACACAGGTACAAATATTCACACTCCCACGGCTCAGCCGACAAAGCATGATTTTTTTTTCCTCCTAATGACCATTATGTTTCATTTAATTCACAAGCTTTACGCAGCCCAATGATGAAGTTATTTATTCTTAAGTTGGCTTTTCCCAAGTTCCTCATATTCGGAATTGGATGTTTCTATTTTTGAAAACACCAAAATGTATACACTGGGTGTTGGACATTTTTCCAGGAAGAACAGGTGCCCCAGGGTTTGTCCAAATTAAAATATTTTACTCACATTTTTCAAGGAATGGCTGCACCTACGAGACACAGGCTCAGTGGGGTGTGTGGGGTGGGTATTGGCCATGAGGGTGTTAGAGCTTCAGCTGGCAGCCACGGGCTGCCTGACAAAATTATTTGGCAGCGAATTAGACCAGTGCAGCCCAGAGCCAACACCCGAAAGGAGGACCAGCCCACTCATCAAGCCCTGCCAAAGCCTCCAGATCTGTGGAGCGTGGGCTGGAGGAAGGTGGGGGGGGGGCAGTCTCTGCTGCCTTTGAGTTTTTAAGGCTAGAGGGAGGCCTCCTCCATTTGTGGCAACGATTTTCTTCCTTTTTTTGTGCATATGTATAAGAGCAGAATGTCTTGTGGTGGGTGCATCCATGCTGCGGTGCGTGTGCCAAGGTCGGAGCACAGCCACCGGCGTGTGTCCACCCTGTTTTGAGCAGGGTCTCCTGTTCACAGCTGCTTGGGGGCAGGTAGCTGGTTGCAGCTTCCGGTGGTTCCCCAAGACTGCCTCTCACTTCCCCAGAAGCTCTTTAAAGCTGTGAGGGCTGCATCTGCTCTGTGTGGGTCTGGAGATCTGAACTTTGGTCCTCACAGTTGAGTGGCCAGAGCCTTCACCCCAGCCTCCATGACAACTATTTGTCTTTGGGGGCTGATATTATTGTAGGCCACACAATGTGAGCAGAAACAATACTAAACTATAACTCGTCTCCTCGTTAAGAGGAGATACAAGCAGAATAGTGGATTTTTTAAAATGCTGGATTGATTTGTTTTAGCTTTACCATTTGTGTTCATTCGTAAGTGATGTGAATTCTTCAGGGAGGAGCCGAGGCCACATCTCATCTCTTCCTATTTTTTCTAGAAGACATTGCCTGGTTGGGGAACTGGAAAGTGGTTTTCAGCCTGGTTGTTTCTCTTATCCCTCAGCTTTAGGGCCAGTTTTAACCCCCCTCTGTTGGCCTGTCTTGTACTCTTTGTTTTAATTTTTCAAGAACTGGATCTGCTCGCTGTGCATTTTAGCACATTTCTCTCTGGTATCATCTTTAAATCTTAAAAATGTTCTTGGCTCCTTGGGACTTTTCAAGCACATCTCTGCATGGTTAACTTTGTATCCTTATAAAAAGCAAAGCTCCTCCTATATAAAAATCTCCATATGAAAAAGATACAAAAAGCAAGTATCTCCCATCATACTTCATAGCCACCATGGTGATAAGATGGCCACCACATTTCAAGGTACTAACTTCCAGTCACTAGACCAGCAGAGGAATATGAGCAGATGAGATCATTGTTAACATGCTGTGGTCTGTGTGTGTCTCCTGAGAGTTCAATTGCCCCGAGCTCAGTCATCAGTGTAAGGATGACAGGAAGCAGCAGAGATGCTTGGTGGAGATTACCGGAAGGTGATCCTTGTTGAGCTTAGCTCTTGGAAAGAATTAGCACAGTTCTCATGGGAGAGGTTGAAGGAAGACCTGGCCGAAGCCTTGGAGTGTGGCACCTACCTTACTATCAGCACTTGGGAGGCAGAGGCAGGCAGATCACTGTGAGTTTAAGGCCAGCCTAGTCAAATTATTAAGATCCAAGAAAGAGAGAGAGAGAGAGAGAGAGAGAGAGAGAGAGAGAGAGAGAGAGAGAGAGAGAGAGAGAACAAACTAGCCTGACCCTTTTCATCTGTCTGCCTTCCTAACCATGTGATCTACCCTCTCACAGGTGCCCCTGCCGTGATACAACTGCAACCCTAGCAAGTGGACTACACCAGATGGAGCCAGCACAATGTTCTAGAACAGTGGTTCTCAACTGGTGGGGTCATGGCACTTTGGGGGGGGGGGTCAAGCAACCTTTTCCAGGGGTTCCATACCCTAATATATCAGGTACTTACATCACTATTCCTAACAGTAGCAAAATTTCAGTTATGAAGTAGCAATGAAAATAATGTTATGGTTGGGGGATCACCACAGCATGAGGAACTGTATTAAAGGGTCCCAGAAGGTTGAAAGCCACTGACCTAGAATTTGCAGAAGTATGAGGTAAGTAAACCTCTTTTCTTCATGTGTTACTCGGATATTTTGTTCCAGCAACAGAAAATGGACTAACATATTCATTGGAAGAGAGTGAAGGAGGGTTGGCAGTTGTACCGGGAATTAGAACTGAAGCCTAGGTGAAAGACGTTCACAGAGTGTTTCTACAAAGCCTTTTTACTGACGTTGGCTTTTTAAACGTGATACAGGGGAATGAGGTACAGACTTAAAGTTTGAGATATGTTAAAAGCCTTGTATATTTCAAACAACAACTTTTATGCCCCAGACACAGAAGACCAATAGCCACATGCACCCCACCCGGGCTGGGACATGGAGGTTTATTTATGGGGTACCATAGGCAACACTAAGCATCAGCTGACAGAAGGGTAAGGTGTGTGTGTGGGGGGGTAACTGAGTCAAACAGGAAGCTGTGCTGGCGATGGTCTCATGATTTTTTCTTTCTCCCCTGACACACAATCGAAGCTCTGTTCTTCAGACAGCAGACCCTTAGGCCAGTGTTTTCTAGCTGTGGATTATGAAATCAGGTATGATTAATGGATTATGAAATCAGTTTAGTGGATCATAATCATCATTTTTATGGGTCGAATTCCCCAGGAAGCAGACTTTGAGATGGTGTGGAGAGTTAAATGTTTGTTAAGGGATACCCTTAAAATCAACATCTGTGGAAAGTTTATCTTTATGAATGGGGCTGATAGGAGGATACAGACTCATGATGTGATGTAGGGTGTGACTATGCTCTGAAGGCGTAATAGCTCTTTGGATCTTGTCCCAGTTGAGGTCAAGAGAGCCAGGTCTATATCCTCTGTTATGGATGAGTTGTGCCCCCCAAATCTCTATGCTGTACTCCCAGTACCTCAGAACACACTATAAGTCTTTAAGTGGGTGATAAGTCTTAGGGTGGGATCCTAGTCCTCAGAGGTGGTGACCGTGTAAGAGAGACACACCACCACCAAGATGCATAGTGATGGGCATGAGTGGGAAGACAAAGGGCTTTGAGCTAAGAGGGGTGGAGCAACCCAGATGTCACACCCAGCCACAGAATTGTGAGAAAATAAAATTATATTGTTTTATACATAGGGAGCTGGGCGCTGAGATAACCCACTGGACACCAACACCTTAACACAGCTCTTCACTACAGGTTTCTCACAGGCAGGACAACAGAGCTCCTCCGGAGACAACTCAGAGTCCAGATAGAAAGCATACAGGAAAATCGAATATTGTTTTATGTACATGTATAAACTAGCATTTAGAAATATATTTCACTGTTAAAAAAAAAAATGTTCTAGAGTCACCTCCTCAGGCAAGAAATTGGGGAATATCTTTTTCTTTCCTGTAAAAACTAAACAGACCCTGGAAATAGATGAAATGTTTTGCTCCACCCCAAAGTGACACCTAGTACTTTATAAAGTCATCTGTCCACACAGGACCCCTCATTAACTGTTAACCCCCATTCATAAATACGAGTGTTTGTAAAGCACATCTCTGAAAGAGATGGCTCACATATTAAATGCAGTACTACTTACTGTAAGGGGAAGCTATAGAAAATAGAAAAATGCTGTTTGGTTTCAAAAGGACCAGATTTCTGGGGCTAGAGAGATGGCTCCATGGTTTAAGAGCACTGGGTACTCTTCTAGAGGACCCAAGTTCAATTCCCAGCAACCACAGGGCGGCTAACAACTGTCTGTAACTCTAGTTCCAGAGGATCTACTGCCCTCATCTGGCTTCTGCAGGCATTGCAAGCAATGCACACACTCCGTAGACATGCATGTAGAAAAAACGCCATGCATAAATATGCATAAATGTTTTAAAGATCAGATTTCTGGAAAAGTATTAGCTCAGGACCCCAAGACCCAGTTCTCAGCATAAAGGCAATTTGTTTGTTCTAGAGAGACATAGGGTGTGTGTGGTGGTTTGAAATAGAATGACCCCCAAGGGGAGTGGCACTCTTGGGAGGTGTGGCTTTGTTGAAGTAGGTGTGGCCTTGTTGGAGGAAGGGTGTCACTGTTGAAGTGGAATCTGAGGCCTCATGTATGTTCAAGCCACGCCCAGCATCTCAGACCACTTCCTGTTGCCTGCCAATCAAAATGTAGAACTCACAGCTTTAGCATAATCTCTGCCTGAATGCTATTTCGAACCGTAATGATAATGGACTAAACCTCTGGAAATGTAAGCCACCCCAATGAAATGATTTTCCTTGGTCAGGGTGTTTCTTCACAGGCAAAGACACCCCAAACAAGACAGCAGAGAATGAGAAACCAGCACAGGAGGTAGTAGATGAGGGAGAGGGGAAGGGAGCAGGGGTGTGTATCCAGAGGACACAGGTTACCTCTGGATAGAGAGGAGACAGATGTGAAACATGGGCGAATAGTGGTTTATAAATGAAAATGGAGGGACCCTGTGTCAGGATGAGGTGTTTCCTTTTAACTGGGCATGTTAATTAGGACAGCCAAAGGCGGCTTTTGATTGCTGGACTTCGATATTTAGATAGCCGGACCTTGGTAGTCAGCCTCAGGTGGAGGGCGTGGCCAAATAAGGGAATAGTCCTGGGGCTAACTTCAGGAATGCCATCTAATAGATGTTAGCAGGGCAGAGGGAATGGGGGAGAAAGGGCAGACCTGCCAGTGCTATGCTCACCACGCTCCAGCTGGCCAGAGTCCTTTCAGTTTCAATCTATAAAATAAAAACAGAGTGCTCTGATAAAAGATGTGTGTGTGTGTGTGTGTGTGTGTGAGAGAGAGAGAGAGAGAGAGAGAGAGAGAGAGAGAGAGAGAGAGAGAGAGAGAGAGAGAGAGAGAAAGAGAGAGAGAGAGAGAGAGAGAGAGAGAGAGAGAGAGAGAGAGAGAGAGAGAGGGAGGGAGGGAGGAGGGGTGAGCCCAGGACAGGGCAGTTATCTAGCATTCATGAGTCTCTGGGTTTAATCCCTAGCACCACTAAAGGGAAAAAACCCTCAAGTATTTTTAGTAGCTGAAGAGATGGCTTAGCTGGAAAAGGCCCACATGAAAAGTGGTGAAGGAAAATTATTTCTCACAAATTGTCCTCTGATCCATACATACCAATTCCATGGCATGTGCACACAAGCACACATACACACTGTAGGCGGAGTTTACTTAGAAGGCACCAGTACCAGATAGATATTTATTAAAATATAAATCAAAACTCACGGTATAGTTAACAGATTACAGTAGTACTTGAACAGGGACTAGAAGTCTGGAACAGTGGACGAGTGATGGACAGACGATGGAATCCGATCCTATCCTCAGTCATCCAGGAACCAGGAAGAGAGCGTCTCATGTTCCAGAAGCCCCTTTTCAATGGGCTTTCCCCGCCCCCTTCAGGGGCCCGGTGCCCTGTATAAGTGTCTTTTGACCTTATCAGCTGACACCTGAATCCCACAACATCTCCCCCTTTTGTCTAACTAAGAAGGTTCTAAACTAAGACTATGTACAATAGGAATTACTATGAGGTAGTATCTAGGAGAGGTCAAAGTACAATTTCTAATCAAAGCCTAACTTATATAAGGTACATCTAATAGTTCTAGAATACTGGTAGATAGTAGGGTGTATAGATTATTTTAAAGGGTTAATCTGGGAAAGTGAAAATTTAACACCTGAGTGTTCTTATCTAAGGGATACTAGGGTGATAACCTTAAATATCTATTCTTCAACCTCTTCAAGACCTGAGAAGGAAGGTGAATTGCCTGAAAGACAGAAGTACATGGAAGTAGTTACTTCCAAAATTTGGGAGAGGACAGCAACACAGCTACCTGGACAATCACCTCTGGATTTGTGCACCGTTAGAGCATCTATCATATTGGCTATAGGCCTATGGTATCTGACAGATCTTTTCACAAGCAGAACAATTTTGGAGGGACTGTCTTATCCTGTCCAGGCAGGTTTCGTCAGTCTCCAGCCATCAACTTGTTCATCCAGCTTGACACCATGTGTGTACTGTCAGCAATCAAGGTAAGGACAGTTCCTTACTCAACCGGCCATTTTTTGCCAAAAGGACCAACTCCATTGGAGTATCCTCGATGCTCATACCATCTCATGAAGGGAGCAGTGACACCAGGAGTCGTCGTGTCTCTCATGGCCGAATTTTAAATGTTAAATGCCATATACTCTGGGTCTATGAAATGGTTGAAGATTCTTGTCTATCTATGATATTCTAACCTGTATCTGATATGACTGGGATATGATACCTTAAATAGTGTTGACTACAGATCTTATTGTATTAAGGAATAAACCCTGTACTAAAAATTAGAATATCTATATAAGGGGTGTACAATCCCTGAACAATGACCCTTAGTAGAACTATCGAACATTAGCCAGGGGTATATTACCAGGTAAAGTGTCCACAGCATTTTAGACATGTAAATACATATATATCATCTAAACAGAGGTATATAAAACATCTTGTGCATATATCATAACTAGTGCAATCATACATTATATCTAGTATAGTTAAATGAAGGTAGTAATTGCATAGTATACATGACAATGATGTGCAAATATTTTAAACAAAGGTAGAAGCATATATAAAATATAGCAATTGTAGATTCAGTTTTACATAATAGTTACAGATTCAGATTTATATTGAAGTACAAGTTGCTTTGGTTATATAAAGCAATCTCAGATTAAACTTTGTACCAATGTACAAATTATCACAATTAAACGTATAAAATGATTTCACATTTGTATCAATATACAAATATCTATGACAGTGCAAATAGTCTTTAGCTTAGCCCATACATTCAGCTAGAATGGATTATAGGTAGGTAGAACAGTCTACCTTTATCTATCCTATCTATCCCCCCTCTCTTCTTCAAAAAAGATCTCTGATGTTATATTATAGTTTTGTCCTTTACCCAGTTTTAACTTATAACTATTCTATTAGAATAATAGTTACCCACAATCTTCAGAGCATAAAACTTATTGGGAAAGGGGGCGTAGTCTTTCATAAGGTTGCTTCCTGCTGACTTAAGGGCGATGGCATCTCTTTGGGATCCTGTAAAAGCTAAAACAATGGTTAGATGTACCTTATATAAGTTAGGCTTTGATTAGAAATTATACTTTGACCTCTCCTAGATACTACCTCATAGTAATTCCTATTGTACATAGTCTTAGTTTAGAGCCTTCTTAGTTAGACAAAAGGGGGAGATGTTGTGGGATTCAGGTGTCAGCTGATAAGGTCAAAAGACACTTATACAGGGCACCGGGCCCCTGAAGGGGGCGGGGAAAGCCCATTGAAAAGGGGCTTCTGGAACATGAGACGCTCTCTTCCTGGTTCCTGGATGACTGAGGATAGGATCGGATTCCATCGTCTGTCCATCACTCGTCCACTGTTCCAGACTTCTAGTCCCTGTTCAAGTGCTACTGTAATCTGTTAACTATACCGTGAGTTTTGATTTATATTTTAATAAATATCTATCTGGTACTGGTGCCTTCTAAGTAAACTCCGCCTACATCTGGCACTTTCCCCGCCCCCTTCAGGGGCCCGGTGCCCTGTATAAGTGTCTTTTGACCTTATCAGCTGACACCTGAATCCCAAAACAACACACAATAAACAAATAGTTTTTTTTTTTTAAAAAAAGGAAAAGATTCTCTCATATTACACATATAATTTTAAAAAATCATTAAGAGGATTAGAACACCTCTTTGCCACCTGCCACAGGTGGGAGAGGTGGCCCTGTCCCTCACTGGCTCCAGCACGCAGGAGACCTTTCCTGGGCATCACATTGTTGGTGGGCGCTCAGGTAAGACAACCCTGAGGGCCTGAGAGCAAAGAACTGACCCTGATCCCTCCCAGCATCTGCCACATGGCGGCATGGGTGAGAGGAAGATGCCTCCCCACCTCCTGCCACCTGTGGGCACGACAGTGGAAGAGCTGGCCCTACTTCTCACCGATGGCAGCACTGGGAAAGTGGGTCTTCACCCCACCTGGGCAAAACAGGAGAGCTAGTCCTGATGGTGTGGGCACATGCGAGCCAGTCCTGAGGGCAGAAGAGCTCCACCTGTTGCATTGGGTGAGCTAGCCAGGCAGTACTGGAGAGCTTGCCCTGCTAACAATGAGGGAAAGCTTGCAGGCTGACCAATCCAGATACCACCCAGGACCAGAACCTGGACTATGAGTTGGCTCACCACAACATCCATCTCATCAATGAACTGCTGGAGCATGTGATGGGAAAGAACCTAAAGACCCAAAGCAGCAGGATCTCCAAGAGGAGTCCTGGTGAGGGCCACGTATGGAGGTGTAACAGAAGCCAGAGGTCTTGAAACAGACCATGGACTCTGCAATGAACATTTCCAGGTATAGATGTATGGACTGAAGGGTTTACTGTATGACTCACCATGTTGCACTACAGCTCCCCTGTTGACTCTTTATGTTTGTTTTTGGTTTTTTCTAAAATATTATTTTATTGGGGGGTGGGGTGGGGAGTGGAGTGGGGGGGTGGGAGGTGGGGTGGGGGGTGGGGTGGGGTTGCAAAGCAGAAGGAGGATTCGAAGACAGGTGATGAATGGGATCGGGTTGCATGATGTGAATCTACAGAGAAAGTTAAAAAAAAAGAAAAAGGATTAGAACACAAGAAAACCTTCTGGAAATAGAGCCAGAGGATGAATAGATATGAGACGTAGGGAGTCAGTCCAGACGATCAAACATTTGAAATGTAGAAATGTGTGAGTAAAAGGAACCCCAGAAAAAGAAGTAGAGATGTCTTCAGAACTGGGGGCTCTGACTTCAAAATGCCAGTGTCCAGCAAAAACTTAGCATATCAGATTTTCATGTGCTCACCCCGGAGCACATCATTAGGAAGTGTCAGACAACTGAAGTACTACAATAATTTTGAAGCACCTAGAAAAATAGTAATAGTGAGTCTTATGCTAAAAGGAGTCAGTATTCATGAGAATTTCCAACTTCAATGTTATATTTTAAATACCAGCAACACCTAAAGAATTGTGAGGTAATTTTTAAGCCTAGAAAGCAATCCACAGCCAAAGTATCAATCGATAAAGTATGAAAACAAGATAAAGAGATCTCCAGGCACAAAAGAAATAAAAATTCTTCCTTGTCATTCATCCCTTTATGGGAGGCTCAGGGTGTGATCTAGAAAAACCAAGGAAGTAAATATGGGCATAAGAAAGACATAAGACGTAGGAAAGAGGGGATCTGTTTCCTTAGAGATGAAGGCAGGACCGCGTGATCATTGTGATGATTTGAGCAAGAGCCACAGAAATGGACCGGCAGGTAACAGGATCTCCAAGACAAGAAAGGAACGTAAAGAATGCCTCATAAGTCTGTGAGCAGGGAGCAGACTAGCTTGATGGAAGAGAAGAGACTGAACACGTGACAGGTGCATGAAAAATGAAACGTGAAGAGATGCAGAGACACAGCTATCAATTTCGGAGAAAGTGCAGATGTACACTCAAAAGACAATAGAGTAACAGTTTATCATGTGACTTAGCCTTGAGCAGCATTTACATGATCTCCATTAAATGTTCAGTAAACCAAATGTTAAAGCTGAATGATGACTTGGGAAGAGCACTGATGATATACATTGAAAGGATAAGAGAAAACGAAATCTAAGTCTGTGTCCTCCATTGAAGGAACCTTAGTCATATCTAGAGCAGAAAACTGAAAAAACAGTAGTTAGGAATGTGGAGATGAATCCTCAAAGAAACCTCTAGAAGTGCTGAGTTTGCTTGGGAAATGCAGACGGAACCAGAATGATGGGGCCAGTTGTTCAGAGAACAGACTGTTCCTTCTGCTTTATTCTGATGAGTGAGTGGGCTTTAAAACTACAACAATCAGAGCATTGCTATAAAGATGACATATTATTTTTGAGATATGGAGTCAACCATCCCAAAGATTAAGGAAAAAAAGGTTGGTAGTGGCTTCCTTTATGGGGCAGAAGGCGTTAGTCCTTTCTATAGACAGTCCTTATCAAGCCATCTGACAGGGAAATTATGCAGGGCCTTGCATGCATGGTGACACCTATTGAGGGTTGGATTTTGGCTTTGATGTTTGCAGTGTTCTGGCCTTAAAATTAGTAACATTTTCCTTTGTTGGAGAAAGGAGTAAAGAAACAGACACCTTTGGAAAATGTCCAAGAAGTGTTCACCTTGTTCCTCTCGTGGGCAAAGCACGGTTTTCAACAGTCTGCACTCTAGTTCTATGAATCTCTCTCCTGTTGTAATGGGGTTTCTTGGTCTCAGGCGGCCAGAGGTCCAGACCCACAGACCTGCAGCCCCAGACCCCTTAGCCACCCACCACTGCTCAGGCCCCCAAAATAACTCAGATGCTTTTATATTAACTTCATGCTGTTTGGCCTATGGCTCAGGCACATTGCTAGCTAGCTCTTACATCTTAAATCAACCCATTCTCATTAATCTGTTTGTCACGTGGCCTGTGGCTCATCTGTGTTCCTTACATGTTTCTTCTTGGGCTTCTGGCTCAGTCTGTCTGACTCCACCCTGCTTCTCCTACCTATGGTGTGATTTCCCCTCCTACATTTTCCTATGGTGTCTGTAATGGCCCAAAACAGCTCCTTTATTTAAAGATTTAGATTCACAGCATACAGAAAGGCATTCCCACATCACTTCCCCCTTTCTGTCTAATCAAAAAGGAAGGTTTCAGTTTTAACATAGCAAATTTACATATAACAAAATAGCTATCAAGCAAGAATTACAGTTATAAAATCTAGTCTATTTGTATTTAGCAAAATTAAAGAAAATACTCTATTATCTACCTTATCCTTATGAATCTAAAGTTTCATATCCAATATACCTTTCAAAGAAAAACTATACCTATAACTATCTAATCTTCAACTACATCAAAGACCACAGAAGGATATATTTACCTAAGTAAACTGGATGTGCAAGCGACTTCCAAAATCTAGAAGTGACAGAGATGACACCTATCTGCCTGGACAGTCACCCAAAGTTCCTTTATAAAGTTGGGGCATCCATCTTCAGCCTACAGGCCCAGAGTCTCTTTTCATTTTAGTGAAGCAGGAAATCTGCTCTGCCCATTCATCAGTTGCTTCTCCGTGAGTCCTGAAGAATGTCTGACAATTTTCTCTGCAAAGCAGGAACCTGGATGACCATTTGGCTTGTTCTTCCAAAGTTCAGAGGTCACCTTCCTTTGGAACCTGCATGTCCAGTTTAAACAGCATACTGTCAAGCAGTCAATATAAGAACAGGTTCATGTCCAGTGGCTATTGGATGACACAAAGAAACTAATCTCCATATGGAGTTTCTTTGATGCCCATTTTTCTTTTGAAGTAAATTGTGCTGCCAGGAGCAGACCTGTCTCACTGTCCAGAAAAGTCTAAGTTCTTAAAACATTTTAAGTGTCATATTCTGTAGGTCTTAGAAGTATTTGAAGATTACCTATCTAACTGAAATATATCTTTGTATACCTAAAAATCTAACTAACATGCATTCCTTAATTATATATTACAATTTTAAATCAGTTACATAAACATCATACCTTAAACAAGAGTAGAAAAATACATACAGCATAAGAGAATTGACCTTAATTGCATCAATAAACCAAAATCCATACTAATGTAAAACATTTTGAGATTAACAGCCGATTTCCTGATCTAAGTAAATTCAATAATCTAATTTTTTAAAAAATCATTCATATACCACCCTCCCCTAGACTCAAAAGGATGCCAGGCCTTGAGACCAGGAGCCTCAATAGTCAGTGTAGTCCCAGACCATCCACTTGGTTCACAGGGCAGGGTGGCTCAGTATTCCTGTTGTGTTGCTAGAAGCCCTGAGTTTCCAAAAGCCTCTGGTCCCTATCCCAAGATAGAAGCTTGGAAACACTGATTCTGCTGCCGGTGAAGAAACCCACAGCAGCACCAGGAGAGTATACTAGGGGAGACAGAGGCTATTGCCTAAAAGTGCCACCCCCTGTCGGGGTAGGCCTTACCACACCAATTAAAGCAAGCAGATCAATTCTTTAGATGAGGCTCCCTACTCAGTGGTCTTAACTTGTGGTGAGTTGACATTAAAACCAGTCTTTTAAAGCTGCTTCCTTACTAATGTGTAAATGTACACATTCCTATGCACATACGCATGTGGCTGTACATATGACTGTGTGGACTTGTGTGCACATGGAATGGAGGCCAAGGTCAACACCAGCTATATTTCTGAATCATTCTCTACCTTTGCATTTTGGAGACAATCCAATTTGCTTTCTGTTGCTGTGAGAAAACACTGGGCACAACCAGTTTGGGGAGGAAGAAGGAGTTCATTTCATATTTCACTTTTTAGTCCATCATTACAGAAAGCCAGGGCATGAGCTCTAGGCAGAATGTGAATGCCAAGACCTTGGGGGGACACTGCTTCCAGACTTTCTTTCCATCCTTGCTCAGCCTGCTTTCTTTATATGACCCAGGATCACCTACACCAGCCCACAGTCAGCTGGGCTGTCCCACGTCAATCATGAATCAGAAAGTGCCCTGCAGACATGTCTGTCCACAGGCCAATCTGAGGGGGGCCATTCTTCACTAAGGTCCTTTCTTCCCTGTGACTCTTGTTTGTGCTAACCAGGGTGTCTGACCCCTTTGCCAGCCTGTCACACAAACACATTGACATGACACCACAGCTGTTCCTTGTTTATCCCTAACATTTCACGCTACTATCACATATAAAACACTGTGTAACTTTGAAGGCTCCATAGTGTTTAAAAAATTTCAAACACTTTTAAAGTTCAAAGTCTTTTTAAAATATATCTTAAATCTTGTTAACTGTGGGTTCCCATGAAATTAAAACAACAGTTTAAACACCTTCTCAATCTAAAAGGGAAGAGCAAGTGAATTAAAAACAATCCCATTCGAGTATTACAGAAGTCCAGCAGTGCGGCTCCAAATCCTGTAGTTGAGTGTCTGATACCTGGTGTTAGGCCACTTGCCAAGCCTTTAACAATGATCCTGAGGCCTGGTGTAACTTCCTGAGCCTTGCTCGAGTTTGGCGACCTGCCTTTGGCCATGACTTCCGAATATGAGTGATTCAGCATGGCCCCACCCAAAGACCGCCTCTGCCCAGTCATAATCTCATTGGCCTCAACCTCTCAGCCATCGCCCCCACCCAAGACTTCTACCTCCTCACCTCAGACTATATAAGCCCCTGCCTGATACAATAGAGATCCCACTTCCACAAGACTCCCAGCTCTGTGTGGATAGGGGAGGTCTGGGGCGTCGACAGACACTCACCATCCTGCTCAGCCCCAGGGAGTGACAGGCAGGACTGGTCCTTCCTCGGCCCCCAACTGTCAGCTAAATCACTCAGCAGCCTGAGTACCAAGGGTGCACATAACATTCCACTGCTCTGGACCTGCCAGCCACGACACGTGGCATATAGACTCAGCTCTACTTTGTACCACTGCGGTTCCTGGTGGTTACCACACAGGCCTGGACTCTCCAACATGTTGGGATCCCCACCATTGTAAGGCCCCCTCCCTTTTGCTTGTTTTAGCAAATTTCTTTTACCCAAGAAGTAGTGCTAGCAACAGCACGTTGCAAGGACAGTAAGCAAACTCGCCTAAGACATATTAACAGGACAGTAAAGATTAGCTTCGCTGATAAAAGAAGAACTGCAGTTAGAACTAAGACCAGGTGCCTGGGGTGGAGACAAAGGAATGTGGTCAGGAGCCGTGGTCAGGAAACAGCCCCCAACCAAGGACAAGCTGACTCCCCTGTGACCTGTACATCTGCTCTTAAAGAAACCCTGGGACATGCATTCTGATACTGGAGACACCAGCATCTCTGCAAAACTTAATAATAAAAGCTTTCACAGTGTCAGCAGGGCAGAGGGGGAAGAAAGATAAGAGTTACATGGCTACGTGAGCTGGCCCCAGTCAAGGACCCAGGGAAGTTCCAGAAAAAGATAGAAGACAGAGTTCCCAGAAAGATAAACAGCAGGCCAGGTGGTGGCCTGGCCCTCACCCCCTCAACAGAATAGCTTCATTCAAACCAGCCAATAGAAACCTTGTAACTATGCTTCTGCTTCTGTATGCACGCTTTTGCCTCCCCTAACCCTATAAAAAGGCCCTGAACAAAGGGCTAGGGGTGCGCAAGTCTTCTCGAGAGACTGAGAGACTTGTTTTGCCCACAAGTACCTGTGTTATTCAAAAAATAAACCTCGTGCTGTTTGCATCTGATCTGTGACTCTGTCCTTCTTGGGTCCCAGAGGGTCTCTTCCTGAGGAAAGGTCCGTTTCGGGGGTCCCTCACCCCCGGGAGTCTTTCACCATGACTTAGGCTGCACCTTCACCAGTGGCCTCCCTTGGCTTCTTCAGGAACCCCAACTCTCCCCTTCACACCTTCAGAATCAGTGTCAGGTGGGAGACTCTTCCCTTCCTCTAAGTTTAGCTGCCAGCTTGAGATCCAGCCGTGGCCCCATGGCACCACAGCTCTGGGTGCTGATCCCTGACAAAATACTTTCCAGATTTCTGTCTCTGTGATTCTGGTCTCTTATTAACTACAGCTGATTATCTTTTCGGCTCCAGCTAGCCCACATCCATTGTACAAGAAAAGCAACAGTCTCTCTTCCACAGATTCTTAATACAAACGATTATATGAACATCCTGACAGTCTTTGCTTCCTTCTGAAACTTCACAAGACAAGCTCCCATCACCTACACTGCTCTCGGCATTAACTTCCAAGTTCTCACAAAACAGCATTTTAAACTCCAAATGCTCAACGGCTTTCTCAGCCCAAAGTTCCCAACCTTTCTATTGCTCTTCCTTAGGACAATATAAAGCTGTCACGACAACGCTCCCCATTCTGATACCTATTTTTGTGTAGGTAGCTTGTCCAGAAATCTGACCAAAAACAGCTCAGGGAAGAAGGGCTTTTTCTTACCTTGCACTTTACAGTCTATCGTTAAAGAAAGCCTGTGTCAGGACCAAGGCAAGGACCTGGAAGAGTAGCAGGAGCAGAGACCATGAAGAAATGATGTTTACTGGTCTACTTGGCTTCCTTATTTTTTAAAAGATTATTTTATGTGTATGAGTTTTTCGCTTGCGTGTATTTTTTGTGTGCCATGTGCAAGCCTGATATCCACCAAGAATATAAGAGAATTGCTATATTCCATGGAACTGGAGTTACAGGTGTTTGTAAGTTGCCATGTAGGTGCTGGGAATTGAACCTGTGTCTTCTAAAAAAAGTATTATGTTCTTTAACCACTGAGCCATCCCCAATATCCCCCTCCACTTGCTTTGTTATATAACCCAGGACCACCTGCCTAGGGATTGCAGGCTGAGCCTTCCCACATTAATCATTCTTCAAAGAAGATGCCTTACAGGCATGTCCACAGGGCCATCGGATAGAGGCAGTTCTGAGGTACCTCCCTAAGGTCCATAGTTTGCATCAATTTGACAGGAACTAACTAGCGCACTGTCTGGACCTGTAGTTCACTCATTTGGCTAGACTGCATGGCCAAATCCAGGGATCTGTCTCTCTTTGCCTGAAGCATACGCCAAGCCTGGCTTTCTACCTGGGTCCTGGGGGTCCTAATTCTGTTCCTCATGCTTATGCAAGCAAGCACATTACCAACTTAGCCTTCCTTTCAGGGTCTGCTGATGACATTTTAAATAAGTGTGGTCATCCCTCCACATCCACAGTCAACAATGGGTAGGAAATATTTGGCATTTTTTCCTGAATATTGTTCACTTGTCATTTAATCCCTAAACAACACAATATAGTGGCTATTTCCCTATTATTATAGGTATTATAGTAACCTAGAGATGGTTTAAAGTCTATGACAGGAGTACATAACTTATATGCATATACTGCATTGCTTTTTTATATGAGGAAACTGGGAAACTAGATGTTGTTCATGGGATAGAGAGATGTCTAAAAAGCAGAGGTGTCTTGGAACAAATTCCCTGAGCACAGAAAGATGACTGTTCCAGGGCCCCAACTTCCTAAGCTAAATGGAAATCATGTAACACTCGGTTTATGAATGACTCCTAGGTTTATGAATACACTTGGGGGATCTCAGCAACAAGTAACCTGAGACTACAAGATTGTCTAAACAACTGATCATTTCTCCCCCCACCTATAATTTGAGGAAAACCAAGACTATTATGGTTTCCTTCACGATTGTCAGAGGTTTCGTACACTTCCATCTCTTTCTCTTCCAAGTATACTGGGGAGTGTGGGGATTCAATAAAAGCTTCAGAAGTTTTAGAGATATCAGAGGGAATCTACCCACAGACTATGTGGGGATTTAATAAAAGCTCCAGAAGTTCTGGAGATCTAACCACAGTCAGTCTAGGAGGATCAGAGAGTGGTGATTCAAACCTTTAATCCCAGCACAGGGAGTATCCTGGGAGTGGTGCCCTACGCCCTTAATCCCAACTGAGTTCATTTTAGATTATAGAAGGAATTCCAAGCAGGCAGTGGTGGGGCCACGCCTTAATTTACCAAGAGAGTATTTAAGTTTAAGGCAGGCATAGAGGAGGAGGAAGCCAAGGGAAGTGAGGCTGAGGAAGCTGGAAGACAGCTGGGTAAAATCTGACTGTGGTGTTTATTCCCTCTAATATCTCCGACTTCCTCAGAGATCTATCCCTGAGTCTCATTTATTAGTGCAACAGGGGAGCACAGGCCAGCGTGCTCTCACCCCAAGGGACAAGAGAGAAGATCAGATTGTGTTTTTCCTTTTAGGGAATCTTCCCATGAGCATCATTATGATTTTATTTAAGATGCATGAAGTGTACCTTAGTCACATGACTACACATGGCTACAAAAACATGGCGGCAAGCTGTGGCCTCTAGCTGGACGGCAGCATGGTCAGATTAAAACAGCTCTGTTAGCTTAAAAGAGAATGGGAAATGATATTTGCTTGGCAGCCGGCAATCTTCACATTTTAGTAACTGCCATGTAATTTACTTCAAACAAAGCTAATCTACCAATTCATTATTCTATACGCAGTTCTTGGCTAATATAAGCATTGTGAAAGGCCAATTAACAAAATCACTATTTGCAATCCTGATTACATATTTCTTGTTGGATGTAATAATTTATGCTTTATTCAGTGAAGGTAAGGAGTAGAAGCTCAGATTATAAAGTTGACAGTATTCCTGGCTGTGTAAATTTAGGAGAATTATCTAAACATTCAGGATTAGTTTTCTTTTTTTGTATGATAATTGTGCCCATATGATAGGATTTCAGAAGAGTAAAAAGGAGGTGATAAATGTATTGTATTATATAGATAATATTGAGTACATTGTGAGTGCTATGGCAATAGGAAATATGTATCAAATAGTGTCCTGCCTATTGAAAATATTCAACAATTTAGCTATGAATTTTTCTTTATGTGTGGTGTGTATGTGTGTGTGCATGTGTATGTGTGTGTGTGTTTGGTGTGGTGTGTGTACTGCATATGTGTGTGTATGTGTGTGGTGTATATGTGTGTGTGGTGTATGTGTCTATGTATGTGTGGTGTATTTGTACGTGTGTGTATATGTGTGGTGTGTGATATATATGGGTGTGTGTGTGTGTGTGTGTGTGTGTGTGTGTGTGTGTGTGTGATGTATGTGTGGTGTGATGCGTTCCTGTTTGCATGTATGTAAGGACACATGAACCTGGAGAACAAATTGGTGTCAGATGTCAGTTATCTTCCTTTATGCTTACCTCAGCTCCTTCTATTTATTTATTTACTTATTTATTGGAGACAGAGCCTTTCTCTGAACCTGGAGCTCACTGATTGGACAAGGTTAGTTGGCCAACAAGGCCCAATAATCTTCCTGTCCTGTAGCTCTAGGATCACAAGCGTGTGCTATGAGGGGTTCTGTGCTAGAATTACTGCCTCAAATGCATGAAGCTCTGCAGTCAAATTGTAGGGCTTGATCTGAGCCTGTAAATGTTCATGTAGCACTGGGGGGAAAAGGTGCTAGCAAATTAGGCAAAAGTTGGTTTCTGCCTCCCCTTCCCTCTCCCACTTCCTCCTTCAGCACACAATCCAGATCATACACCCCTCACACAGTCCACAGGTGACAGTGTCCTGTCAGCCCCGGGCTGTCTTCACCACCACACAGCATGTCTCTCTTCTAAGTCAGGTTCCCTAATGACTCCTGACTGTTCAAAGGACAAAAATGTCATTTCCATGTTCTTCTGTGTCATTTTCTGAGGTTTTTCTAAGTTTTTCTCTTTAGGAAAAAAAAATGGGGGTGTGTGTGGGGGGACTTGGGAGCCTAAGCATCTAGCATAAAGGAACTAGGATCAAAACTCAGCAGTTTTAACACAACCTCCAAAAGTTTAAGAATCTGATAGTGAACGGCATTAAAGCTGCATAGTTAAAATACTTTTCATCTTGTTTACATTGGAGAAACTGAGTTGAGTATGTTTTCTAAAGAACGAATTTGTATTTTCATAACTCAGACTCCATCTTTGTCCGATGCGGGAAACAAAGCATGGGGGAGCACATGCCTTGTAAGTTCTTGGTAGAACTGGGAAATGACAGGCTTTTCTTCTGTTTGTATCCTCTTGGCAAGGCTGGGATCATATGGCCATGCACAGGCTCAAGAGAGAGCTGGAGAGGAGGCTGGACATCTCTGGCTGGCGTCACTGGGGTGTGAGCTCTGTTATGTAAAGGAGCAGTCTGATACATGAGCACAGGGGGACAGACGCAAAATCTGAACACCCAGAACAACATTTCTTTGCTTTTACTTTGCATTAAAAGGCTTTAAAACATTATTACATGGTCTTCATAATTGTAATGCACCACTTTACATGACGTAAGTTATATTATTTTTTTTTTAATGTATAGAATCTTTTCAGTTCTTTGCCGTCACAGAATTCTTCATGAGCATGCTTCATTTTTTAGTCTTAGATAATGATCCTCTAAGGCTGAATTCCCAGAACCAGCATTACTGGGTCGAAGGGTGTGTGAACATTTTTTGCTCTTAGTTTTTGGTCTAAATTGGTTTCTGGGAAGTCTGTTATGAACTGGTCCCCAAAGGAAATGTGCATATTTTCTATAAATGTGGGTGGGAGACAATTTCACATATTCTTGTAGGTAGAATAATTTCAGCTTTCAGAGTCTGACTGGAAATAACACAGGACAAAACAAGAGTTGGGTCTGATGTTGTCTCCTGTTGCTCTACCCATATCGCTGCATTGTAGGAAAGTACTGATTTCTCTGTACATCAGATTCCTATTTTTTTTTATCTTAAGATTGAGACTACAAATATTTCCTTCATAATATTGCGTGGTGATTGTTGAAACAGTTGATGGATTCCATGTTGTCACATCTTGTCACATGTTGTCACATCTCTTTGAAAATGGGCTAGGCCTTGTGACAGATTTTAACCAGTAAGATGAAGACTGGGTAATATGCCATTCTCAGGCATTGTCACATGACTGAAAATGTTCCAGATAGTGCCAGCTGGTGACACTTGAGTCCTAGAGTAAGGCTAACACAGAGACCCAACTCACCTATAAGAGATCTGAAATTAAGTGCAAAGGAAGCCGTTGGGAGCCTCTGTTATTCCGACATCACTGTCAACCTTGACTACTGATGGCTTTCTTGAGAATAAGGACACACCTGTGATGTGGAACCAATGGTCCAGCCTCAAACCATACCATGCGCAACAAGAACTACCCTTCTGTAAGCGCATCTTTGTGCTAGGCATTTGTGGAGATTATTGTTAGAATAATCATAATGTATATAGTAGTCTTTTCTTATCTGGGATTTCATGGTCTGTGCTCCAAATTGATCAATGGAAAACTCAGAAATAAGCAATTCATAAGTTTTAACACTCTGAGCATAGTGATGGAACCCCACTCTGTCCCACCCGAACATGAGCAGCTAATGTGCTGTGCTTCCCACCGTGTGTTACTGGTGGTTACTCAGCAGCTGCACCAGCTTTAAAAAGATTGTCTCAGCATTTCCTGCTCATGTTAAAGTTACTCTCATTCTTAATAACAGCTGCAAAATGCAAAACAGTGCTGGTAATCTTATCACAGAACAAACTTTCTCATAGATAAGTGTATATGGAAAAACATAGCATATGTAGGGATTTGTGCTATTGATACTTTCAGGAATCCACTACAGAAATCTTAGTCTGTATCCCAAAGGATAGCTGGGGTCAATTGTACTGTGAAATCCTTTGTTTTTTGAAGGAGGATGTGCAGAGCAGGTATGGAAACCCTGTACTTCTCCCCGTATTTATTTCTCTTTTTTTTTGTCGTGGAAGTTGATGGTCTGCTTTTATTTGTGATTGCTATCATCCTTGTTGTGTGGATTTCTTAATTTCCATTGATTCTTACAGAAAAACCTGTGGGATGAGCTGAAATAGAGTCAAAGCTCCTGCAGCTTACGGTGCTCAGGAACTGACGTGCTTTCTTCATTTTTTTTTCCATTTTTATTGGCTCTAAGATGCCAGGGGACAGATGAAACTCACATGCCATGAAAGAAAAATAAAAGGTTTGAAAACTGAAGTGGGGTGAGTCATATTTGAATAAGTTAGTTACAGGAAATTAGACATTCTCAAAGTCTAATGTCATACCTTCTTCACCCCCTGACATCATCCAGTCCAGACAATTCGGTGGCGTTAAGTATATCTGTGAAGTCATGAACTGATCATAAAGTAAACGTTAGAACATTTCCACTTCTCAAAATCACCTCGCACCGTGTCCTCTGTGCAGGCTGCATTCTGTGAAGGAGCTCTCCGGACTGCCGGTTCATCACCAACCATAGCCCTTCTTCCCTCCCACACAGTCCCTCCCAAAACTCACGTGATAACCTTTGTACACTTTCCTTGTAACGTGTCACTACCAATTTTAAAGTGTGATTTTAAAAAACACAAAAAACAACTGACTAATCGGTCTGTGGGGTTTTCCAAAAATGCCTTCTCATTGTTCTTAAGAACCATTCCTGGCTTGTTAGGACCTCTAAGGATTAGCAAGTCTGGGGAAACTATGCTTGCTAACTTATGTAATTACGTCTTTTTCAAAAAAAGGAGAAAGACAGGAATTAAAGTTCATAATTAAAGAGATTATTAAGTATCATGTACAACTTTTAGTTGCACATTCACACCTCTGGTGAAGCGTTTCCAGCTTATAATTTATTATTTTTACTCTTTTTTCCGAAGCAGCAATTGGTTGTGCTGCCCAGGTTGGTCTTGAACACTGAGTCAAGCAAACCTCCACCACTCCCTCCCAGTGGCTAGGATTACAGGTATGCACCACACCTAGCTTGAGTAACTTTTTATAGTGTTCATTGCTGAGGAAAACTGTTGGCAACTTGTTGAATCAGGTTGTGTCTGTGAGTGAGATGCACAGTACCTGAACCACAGGGCTGGAGACAGTAATGGTAAGGCTGGCCCCAGCTCTGCAGGCTCATCGACGGAAGGAAAAACACATCATTCTCATTAGATTAAAAAGAAGACAAGAAACAAAGTGAGGATGGGAGAGAGAGGCTTTGTTAGCCGACCTTTGCGCCCCGAAGTCGCAGATTAACTGCTGAGCCAGAGCTCTGCTTCCAGTCTCTCCTTGTGTGGGAATGATAGACTGTATGTTATGGAGACGGTGGTGCTAGCAACCTGTTAGCCTCTGGTAAAACCCAGTCTGGGGCTGTGTGAAGCCTGGACATGTGAGGCTGAATAAGCACATCCTAAGTCCATGAAACATGTTAACATGGTTGGGCAGTTATGGCAACGGGAAAACATTTTGTGAATAAGAATGCTTAATGGACAGCGACTTTGTATACAGATGAAGCAGGCAATCCACACATGAAAGGATCTATCTTTCCTTATTCACGAGCTCTGCAAATTCTGACTGTGCCCTAATCACATCTGCCCTGTTCTCATTATATCTCCCTTGTACAGCAGGAACAGAACAAAGCAATGGGCTGTGAGCTGTGAGGAATACAAGGCAGAAATGACAGGACCCCTGAACTCAAGACCCTCTTGAAAAACTCAGTGATTCCAGTGAGTGGGTAGATGATAATGTTGGGAGATAAACAGTACTGAGTAAAAAAGTGTGCCAGACCCAGAATGCTGTTCTTAAACGCCAGGTGTGTGTTAGGACTTTGTGTTTGGTAAGTGGGGTACCCATTGAATTTTTAACATGCAAAAAGAATGATAGAATTTGTTGCTGCTAGCTACTGATATACATATATACATTGTATATCAGTATATATGTATATTTGGCTCATTGGTGTCTTCTTTACATGCTAAATTTTTAGTGAGCAGACTAGTATCTGTCTTGCTTGCTTAGTGTCCAATGCAACATGTAGAATATTCAATATTTATTTCCTGTAAGTAGTAGTCATAGCACACCACACACACGCGCACACACACGTGCACGCACACATACATATGCACACAGACACACATGCAATGTACACATGCATACACACACCAATGTAATTAAAAATTAGCTCATGATAAAATATGTCAGAAATGAAGGACTTCTGTAAGTTCTTACCAGGCTAAACTATTATCTACCTCACTGAAAAATTACAAGAAACCCCAGGCAACTTGGTAAATCTTTAGCCTGAGATCACTGAGGTCAAACCCTAGCAAAGATGCCCGTCGCTGTAGAACATGGATGTGCCGTCAGCTGAGAGGCCTGCGTTTCATGATTTAGGTGAGAGCCCAGAAAGTTGGAGTGCGTTGAATTATATGAGGGTCTGTTAAACATAAATCGTCTTACACCCTCTTTCATTGCCCTCTACATGTTCTCTAGAGTCTATTGCTAACGGTAAATGAGATATGAGGAGTCTACAACAGGAGACGCCCCTAAGGTTCTGAAGACTGCCTTTGGGACCCGGCCACAGTTACAGAGGAGAAAACTGGTGACAGAGTTAGAATGAATGGTTCCTTTAGTAATCTAAGGAGGAAAAACGAGTTTTTGTGGTTTCCAGAAATAGATTTGCCCGCCAGCAACTTCCCTCCCCCTTCAGCCTCCCTGCAGAACAG
The DNA here is from genome assembly GCA_033318265.1 of Phyllotis vaccarum. NCBI lineage: Eukaryota > Metazoa > Chordata > Mammalia > Rodentia > Cricetidae > Phyllotis > Phyllotis vaccarum. The sequence goes on from JARWLC010000007.1 coordinate 1,993,172, forward strand.
CAGGCAAGCACATGCAGGGCAGACGACTTTCCTGTTGGCGACGGATTACAAATGTGCAGAACGAGATTGAAAGCCAGCTTTCCCAGGCTGAAGGCGCAGGGTGGGAAGGGCTGGGACGAAGTGAAGGAAAAATAGTGATAACGAGCACAGGAGGAAGCGGTGTGTGGTAGATTCGGGTCTCTGAGGGCCGTGGAGAGGATGCGCCTCAGACTGCCCTGTGCTGCCTGGGTGTGTGTGGGAGAGCTTGGTACATGGGTGTGCTTGGAGAGGAAGTTGGGGGGCATGTGTGTGCTGGATGTGCTAGGGAGGGGTTTATTGATGCAGGAGTGGGAGGGTGTGTGCAGTAGGGTGTGGATTGCGGGGGTGAGGAGAGGAAGGGAGCCCGGAGAAAAGGAGGGGAAGGTTTTTTATGGAGTGCCAGGAACACCCATTGCACCAAGCAAAGTTGCTAGCTGCCAAGGAATTAGGTCTCCCGTGTGGGAACAGGAGCAGCTCCTCGCCGTGGCTTCTGGCCTCTAACTCAGCCCCAGGATGTTGGTCAGATGTTCTAGCCATGAAGGGAGGGACACAGACTCTGGATTTTCACCACACCCTGATGTTTTCACTTGTGTGTTATGGTATTCTTGATCACAGAACAGTATTTATTGGCAGACCTCTGGATCGCTGTTTTATGCTTGTCTTTCATATTTTCTAAGTACCAAGAAAGAATATTTCTAGCAGCCAAGGGAAGTATTAATAAGATGTTGAATTAATAGCTGCAGTGAAGTGCTATTACAAAGATCAGTCTATTAGGTTTGAGAAGGAAATTCATCTAATTCTAGGAATTTAAAGCTAGGAGAGACTGGCATAAAGGTGGTATATGTCTTTTTATCACATACATTTAAATAGAACAAAAATGACCATTTATCATGATTTGAATCTGAAATGTCACCCAAGGCTGGAGTGTTGAAAGTCATCAGCTGAGTTTACCAACATGTTAATCCATTGTCAGAATCACAATCTGCTAGCATTGCCGGGAAATGGTAAAGACAGGAGGCAGGCCTTGTCAGAGGCTCTCCCCCCACCCCCACTCTGCTTCCTGATCACGAGAACAGAGGAGGGGCACTTAGTGGGGTCAGTTCACATAGACTATGAGCCAAGATAAACATTTCTTGTTTTTTTCAGCTCTTTGTCACACATTTTAAAACTACTGCCTCACCCCCACCTCAGCATCTATGCCGCACTCAAAAGAGGCTCTAGGAGTCTCCAACATCTCCCACCCGATAGCCACTGGGCTACTACTGTACAGTGTCCTCTGCAGAGAAAGCTACTGTGGGGACAGACGCTTAGGAACCTGTGTCTTCTGCGTACAATGGAGACCATTTCTTTGTTCTGACTCAGCTGGGAAAAGCACTTAGACTGGGAGCTGGTCAGAAAGGGACAGAAGCAATGTTGGTGTTGTGTGGGCTTATTTAGGGAAAGAGAAGTTTGAAGTAAAAGAAGATAAAGAAGAGGAGGAGGAAGAGGAGGAGGAGGAAGAGGAGAAGGAGGAGGAGCGTGAAGGATGGTAGAATCCCACAGCTTATTTGTGAATGGAGTTTTAAGTCCAGAGTTAGAAGTTCAAGTATTAAAGGATGTAGAAAGGAATTTAGTCAGTTTCAGCCATTGAAAAGAATCAAAATTTAGACTAAGACTAGAAAATGGAAGAAAACAACAATACACTCCCCAAAAAGCAGGGAGATTTGCTTGGAGTGTGTTTGTGTTTTAACACTGTGAACAGTAGGATTAACTTCTGCAAGTACCTCATTTTCTAGAACAAAATTCCATTTTGTGGTCTCTGCAACTGATGTTTGCATGTAAATCTGTGCCGTGATGTAAGCCTTTAGCAACCGAGGCTACCGTTGCAGATTTTATTTGAGTTGTGTTATTTAAATTACGCCCTGCCAGAGATTTATCCTGTTCTAACTTCCTTATAAGCCGTTAGTTATTGCTGTTGTTTGTTTGTTTGTTTTTATTTAACAGACTTGACTCCTCTTTCAAGGACAACTAGAATGCCAGGAGCTGGTCAAACAGCTCCGCAGGGAGAATGCTCACCTAAGCCTGTCTCTCTTATCCACTTTTCTTACATGTTCTAGAATGCATGTTCTCCTAGGAGAGAGTGGTAACGGCTTCCTGAGGACCTCACCTCCTCTGGTAATTCTTATTTCTTCTGAGGCTCAGAGAGTGGAGATTCTAGGATCTGACTTTCCCTAAGGAACTCTTAAGCTCCAGAGCTCTTTCAGAGAAATGTGACGGTCTGTGATAGAGGCGGCAGATTACTGTGTGAGAAAGCCTGCTCAAATGATTTGACCTTAGCCAAGATGTAGCACAAAGGGAAAAGTGTCTTTTGGGAAGAATGGACTAACTCTTGTTCTAACTAACTAATCAGATTCTTCAGTTCACAGTGAAATTCTTGGTCTAGAAGGAAGGTTTTCGAGGGTGCAGAGTAACTAAAGTCATTAGGCACACTCTGGATTCCATCCTGTTTCTCATCTTGGAACAGATAGTAACTAACATGCTTCCTTGTATTTTAAGCTGTATAAGCTCATCCGTAACCTACTTCTCCAACAATATTATTCATCTGGACCAAACTAAATACTGAGAATTATTAAAAAGATCCCCAACTAGGCAAAATAGATATCCTTAAAGTTATGAATTTCAACTCATAAGGTCAATGGCCTAGTTTTATTTTCCTCAGAATCAGCAGCACTAAAAATAAAAGATTCTATATGCAAAAAAGCTGAATACTGAAATTCTGTCTTTATTTGAAATGGAAGATAGTATAATGTGTTACACATGAGCCATACAACAATAAATCTCTTAAATAGTGATTACAAGCTGTATCTAAATAACAAGTTTCCTATGTAAAATGACTAAATAAATCTTGCTAGTCATCAAAGAAATGGTAAAGCTGTTAATAGCCATTTCGTGTGCTTTTTGTTTCTATCTTTTAGGATCAGCAACAAGGGAAACATTTTTGACTGTGTACACTGTTTAAAATGTGTGCATACGGTTCTGACATTCTACTCTTTCCTCGTGCCTTGCTCTGGTGGAAATGTCCCACTGACGTTTAAGTATGGAAGTGCACATTGCTCCTGTAAAGACATGGACAAAAGGGACACGTTGAGATACGTATGTCCTATTTAAGTTGAATATTAAGGAACAGGAAAAGCTAGAGACAGTCGTGGTGTATCTGGTGTTGTGTTGGGCCAGTTTGCAATTGGCTCATAAGAGAAAACTTTTAAGCTGATAACAGCACATTGGTGACTTGAAAGTAATTGTGGTAGGTTTATTATTCAAAAATTAGTCAAATGGCATAAACCAAGGGCCTCTCTATCGCATGAGAACTGATATTCTAATTAGGGTTTTTATTGCTATGATAAACACCATTTCCAAAAGAAACTTGCACAGAAAAGGGTTTATTTCACCTTATGGTTTGTAAGCCTGTTCTTAAGGCAGTGGGACCTGGGAGAATGAAGCCAATAAATGAGGCAGACTAACGTCTCAGGCGATAGCCAACTTCATTCAGAGACAGCTTCAGACAATTTATACTCTGAGGGTTAAAAAAGGTCACCTGAATAAACGTTCTCATGAGTTCAAGCTGTATAAAACCTCAAGAACAAGCTGCATGTGGCAAAGCATGTTTTTCCCCCTATAAAGACATATAAAGGATAGTTTAAACATTAAATTGAATAACATCAGCAAGCAATAAGGAGTAATCTGAAATAAACCCACTCCTGTCTGTTAAGGCTGGGAGGAGCATTCAAACAGTCCAAGAACAATTCCATGTTTTAAAGAAACTGAAGTCGCAAGACTCTTGTCCTGTTTTCTTGGTGTGTTCTTAAAGCACTCAGAATTCTCCTCACACAACTCTGTCCTTGGACTGTGTTCTAACTTAAGTCCATCACTGAAGGAAGCCACAGATAAACCTGGAGGCCACACAGGAAGCAGAGTAATAGCCATGGAAAGGTGCTGCTTACTGACCTGTTCAGCTTGCTTTCTTATACACCTCAGAACCACCTGTCCATGTTGGCAGTACCCCAAATGGGCTGGGTCCTCTCGTATTAATCACTAATTAAGAAAATGCACTACGAATTTGCCTATAAGAAAATCTTTTTTTCTCCTTTATTGAGATAGGGTTTCTCTGTATAACAGCTCTGGCTGTCATGGAACTCACTCTGTGGACCAGGCTGACCTGGAAGTCATAGAAATCCACCTGTCTCCTAAGTGCTGGAATTAAAGACGGACACCACCACCACCTGCCTGGCACCTATAGGCACATCTTACAGAGGCATTTCCTCAGTTGAGTCTCTCTTCCCAAGTGACTCTAGCTCATGTCTACTTGGCATAAACTAACCAACACAACTGGTTGGTGAACATTTACCAGCACACCATTGATTTGTCCATACTTCATATCAATTGTCTGTGTCAGGGAAGATATTGCAGTAAGACTATGCAAGGCTGTGATGTAGTCAAAGCACCTATCAAATTCCAAGGAATGATTTACAGAAGTTTGTCTCATGAGATGGTGCAGGTCACTTGGAGCCTTAGATTTGCTCAGTCACACGGGCAGTAATATGCTGACTGAAGCTCCATCTTTTCTGTAAAAGGTTTCAGCATTTATCACTCTGGAAACTAAGAGCTGGTTTTCCTATGCTTTGATCTAGAAATGACAGATCATTTTCTACTCATATGCATGCAGCCAGACCTGCTCACAAAGAGCGAGGTGCCCACAAGGGCAGATTTCTCTGAGCATCGCTGTTTCTGTCACTCTTGTAAACTGTAAATATTTGTCACTCAAATTGGTTTAATAAAACATTGCTTGGCCAGGAGTCAGGCAGGAAGTATAGGCAGGGTAACCAAACTAAGGATGCTAGGAAGAAGAAGGGAAGAGTTAGGAGTCATCAGCCATATACAGAGGAAGCAAGATGAGAATGCCATACTGAAAAAACATACCGAGCCACATGGCTAAACATAGATAAGAATTTCGATTTAAGTGTAAGAGCTAGTTAGTAATAAGCCTGAGCTACCTGCCAAGCATTTATAATTCATATTCAGCTTCTGTGTCAGTTATTTGAGATCAGGCAATCAGGACAAAAAAACCCCATCTGATTACACATAAACATTATTATTCTGTATGTCTCTAGGGGAGAAACACTATCAATTAAGTATGACTTAGAAGAAAACAGATATTTGGATATGGAATTAGAAATTGCCTGTCATCCTTGACTATCAAAAAGGTAAATTGACTAAAATAAGTTGATATGGTGCCCTAAAATACTTCTGAATAGCATCTTTCAGATCCAGCCATTCTATCTGCATTTTCCTGCAAACTCATTGGCACCAAGAACATTGGGCAGGCAGCATTCAAACGAAGCTCCTAGACCATATGTAAACCCTGAAACTTAGAAACTTCAAGTAGAAAATATGGTGATGGGCAGGAGAGTCAACATCTGCATTGGCAAAGATTTTCCAAAAAGAACTTCAGGACCTGAAGAGCACGACTGGTCAAAGGACCTGCATCCAACTAAAAGTTCTGTAGAGCTACTGAACTACTACAGAGAGAAGAGATCTTCACAATAGGAAGAAGCTTTGCCAGCTACTCATCCTGCTGGGGATTAATAACCAGAATATATAAAGAACTAAAAAAAAAAAAGAGTAAGAAAAATAAATGGGAAATAAACTCAACAAATATCTTTTAAAAGAATTACACGAGGCCAATATCATGAAAAAAATTAGCATCTTTAGCCTCCAGGGAATTGTGAATCAAAGTGATACTGAGATCCCATCTCATGCTGTTCAGAATGACTGGGGGGGGGCACCAAACACTGGTGAAGATACAGGTTAAAAACTAGAAATAAACCTACTTATGATCAGCTATAATCCTGAGAGTAGACCCAGAGGACTCTGAGTCAGCAAACCATAACATGTTCATGTTTCCGGTGTCACTATTTATAGTTACTAAGTTACACTAGTTACGTTCTCAATGTATGAGTGGATATAAAAAAAATGTCAGGAGGAAAGAAGCCACATAGAAAGAAAAATAGATGAACTGGAGGTAATCATGTTAAGCCCATGTGTTGGTCAACTGATGAGTGGATAATAAAATAACACACAATGAGGTATTAATCCGTTGTTAAGAAACAATGATATTATACAATTTGCAAAGGCAAATGGTTGGAGCTAGAGGCTATCATCCTAAGTGAGGTAACCCAGACATAGAAAGATAAAAATGTTTTCTCTTATATGTGGATGTCAGAATTTAAGTGTTTGACATATTTGTTTCAATCCAAATGATCATAGAGGTTAGATATCTAGTAAGAAACCAGGCTTGGAAGAGGAGAGGTCCAGGCAGTGGAACAGAATATAGTGTTATAAAGAAATAAAAGTAAGACTAAAGCAGGGTTAACTGGAGAAGGACGGGAGAGAAAGCTAAGGAGCGAGCATGAGTCGGGACAGCTGATGGTTCAGGCTTCAACAAACTACACTGGAACCTGGTACTGTAGGTGCTTCCCAACATATATACATATGTGAGGATTCTAAATAGCTATCATACAATGGGGGAGAAAATCCCTCAACTAGACATCTTATTGGTGGTGTTTTTTACTCTTTGGTTCTTTGCTCTTTGCTCTTTTGGGGCAGGGGGTGGGGGTTCTGCTAAAGGAACATAGCAATAAAGTGATTCCTAATGACATATTGCTATGCCCATAGATCAATGACTCATTTACCCTTCATCAGAAAAGCTTCTTTTTCAGCAGATGGATGTCTTAGTGTTTCTGTTGCTGTGAAGAAACACCATGGCCACAGCAATTCTTTAAAAAAAAAAAAAAAAAAAAAAGCCAAACATTTCACAGGGACTGGCTTCCAGTTTTAGAGGTTTAGTCCATTATCATCATCACAGGAAACATGATGGTGTGCAGACATTGGCATCGGAGAAGGAGCTGGGAGTTCTGCATTTGGATCCACAACCAGCAGGAAGAGTGAGTCACTAGGCTTGGCTTCAGCTTCTGAGACCTCAAAGCCCACCTCTAGTGACACACTTCCTCCAACAAGGCCACACCTAATCCTAATAGTGTCAATCCCTATGAGCCTATCAGGACTGACCATTTTCTTTCAAGCCACCACAATGACAATTAACAGAGACCCACAGATGGACAATGCGCAGAGAATGAGAGACTTTGGATACCCTCTTTCTAGTTTTCTCTGGGTATATAAACAGTAGTAAAGTTGCTGGATCATATCGTAACTCAATTTCTAATTTCTTGAGGATACGCCAAACTGTTTTCCATAAAAGCTATATTAATTCATATTCTCACCCAAAATGATTCCTATTTCTCAATATCCTTGCCAGAATTTGTTACTTTTCTGTTTGACGATCATCATTCTAACTGGGGTCAGTTGATATCTCATTGTGATTTTGATTTTTATTTCCCTAATTATTAGTGTGATTGACCATAATCAAGACTCGCTGGCTTTTTAAAGAGATGTGTATTCAACAGGCTTGTTCTGGCATGGGTCAAGTTCCCTTGTAACTGTGAGGCAATTACAGGGCAAATCTGGTGTAAGCTGTAGATTTTAAGACATGCTGAAGTACACAAGGCAGAACAACGGAGTACGCTTTAGAATATACCAAACGTCATACTCTGCTAAGGAGCAGCTTGAGGTGAAACTCCACTTTCAGACTGTTGGAAATGATGAGCAGGAAAAAGGGGAAATCCCTGTGATTTAAAGATCATAGGTAATATTTTGGCCCTAGAGATGGAATCTCAGATTTACCTTTAGAAAAGATGGTTCATTCGTTTCGTGAGAACTATCAGATGAGTCCTGTTACATAGGTTTCCAAACAATCAAGGCATTGTTCTGACCTAGTGCTTGTCAATCATGGGGACCCTGAGTTGTTAAACAACAATCTGTTTTGTCCTCACAGACAAATACTAGTTTTCTTTAAAGTGGGAATTTAGCCTATATTGGCCCCCGTATCATTTACTTATTTAGAGGTCTGTATATATTTGTTCAGAAACAAAAGGGAGTAGCACCCCATGATAGCCAACAAGAACCCAACGCAGGAATTAGACTTTGTAGAGCCAATGAGCTGAGACAGGATTACTGTGCCTCAATGCACTGTGGAACAAGATTCTGAATTTTCAGATTCATCACTTTGGGAGAAAGGATAATGTGCCGGTATCAATAAATGATGATTGGAAAAGTGGACCTTGGGCTGGAGGAGGAAAATAATACCGTCCATATCTGGAGACGGGCAGTTGGCCTGTACTTAACGTGCTTTTGGTCTGCCTCTGAGGTTGGATTGAGCTCAGTGATGGGAACTGAAGATTTTCCTAGGAAGATTTGAAATGGTCCTGAAGCTCCCTAAGCTTGGGAACTGACTCATCTGTGTCCCTAGTCCAACAGTGGTACCAAAATGCGTCTCTCTTCACAGCTTTCCCTTGGGACTGTGAGACATGCCAGTTCTGTGAGGCCGCGGGGATGCAGGGAACTGCACACAGGAATGATTAGCTACTTTTCCACAATGAAACAGAAGCTGACGGGACAAGGAAGAAGGCCAAAAATGGTATTTGAAATTCAAACTGAGATTGTGGCATCACACAGCCCAGCTGTCATCAAGGGCTAAGGAAGCACTCTCTTACAGCCCAGTGATAATTGGCATTCATCACAAATCCAGGTTATCAAGAAAAGGCAAGAGGAAAACTTGTTTTGAGATCACATAAGTGAGTTTGACAGGTAGTGATACTGAGCGCCCTCTGGCACCACAGAGTAACACCCAGGGTTTTGAAACCTTGGTTATGGTTGCTTTTCCTGAGTTACTCTCTGAGTAGCCCGTCACTGTGTTCAGTTTGTGGCCCTGGATCTACCGGACACTTTGAATACAAACGTGGTATTTTTCCTGAAAGCATTTGGACATGTTCCCTGTGTGTTTCTAACAATACTCTAGCCGCTCACAGAAATCTAACAAGCATGGATTTATCTAAATCTTTCTTTAGCCTATTTATATTTGTGGACTATGCAACATCTTGAGGATAATGAGTTCCATATGTTTACTACCCACTGTATGAAGTAATGCCATCTTTTATTTATCTTCGAACTACTTTCAGAGAATTTCAATGGGTGCTATGAGTTTTAGCACTCTGGGATTTGAGTGTGGTCACACTTCACAGCTACAGCCTCCCCGCATTGGCCTTTGTGTAGGTAAGAAATGGTTCCTCTCTATCTAGGTTCTTCTCGTTTTAATTTTATTACTCTTGCTATGATGAAACCCTCTACCAGAAGCAATTTTAAGGGAGAAAGAATTTGTTTGGCTTACAATGTATGTGATGAGGGCAGCTAACAGCTGTAGGAGCTTGAGAAACAAGCTTCACATTCTGTAACCCTCCCTCCTGCATGGATCTTTGCATTCTCTACTGTAAATAAGACTTGGACAGTGATGGTACTGACACTCCGGGCCACTCTGGTTCTTTATCTCTTCTCTCATAATCTTGGGTTTTCCTCCAGCCTCTATTAAACCACAGCGAGCTGTAAAGTATGACAAATGGCAGATCTGCCATTGCTGGTGAAGAGCTCCAGCAGGCCTGAGTGTGGCAAACCTGGCGCCAATGGGTTTTGCCTTGTATCTTTCTCCCGCTTGCTACAAAAGGATTAGATTTGATTCCTAAAGGTAGCCTCCAAAATCTATTTCCTTATTGGGCCACGTCCTTCTCCTTAGGCTGACCACCAAGGTCCAGCTTTCAAAGTATTGAAGTCCAGCAATCAAAAGGCCCCTTTGGCTGCCCTAATTAACAAGCTCAATCATAATAAACCAACTTATTCTAACATGGGATTCCCCCTTTCCCTTTATAAATTGCCGTGTACCCCACTCAGTCTCCTTTCTGTCCAGAGGCAGTCCTTTGTCCCTTGGGGCAAGTACTCCTCTCCCTTATTTCTCAAATACCCCTCTCCCTTGTTTCTATCCCTCTCTCCTCTGCCTTTGTCTCTCATTCCCTGACCCTTGTCTTTCTAGGGCAAATAAATGTCCTTTGTGCTGAGAACTTGGTCCTGATGTGTGCGGTGCCTACTCCAGTCCTTTCAGTTTGGGAAACGACTGTAGGAAGCAGACAGACTTGCCTTTCTAGAAGAGGAAGATGAGGACCTTGTATACGTGTCAATAAACAGGATTTAGAGGAAATCCCTTGGAACCACTGGTGAGTAAACTGTCCCCTTCTGTATGGTCTGCTAAAGAGACTGGGAAGGTGACTGCAAGTATAACTTTAGAAAGTAGGTTCAGAGATGGCTGCAGACACCCTTCCGAGTAAGCAAGCCTTCTCACCAACCAAGAGGCTGTAACAGCCAATATCATCCTTTGTTTTTCAGACAAGTTAGGGATCTCCATCTCATTAAGAAAGCTGTTCACACTACTCATGCAATCAAGAAGCTAATAGAGCTGGGGCTGCTTAGGAGATGGAGGGTCACTCTGGGATGCTTATTCAGGAGAAGCAGCAACAGCTGGACTCTCCTAAAGCTCAGCCCTGTAACCTATAAATCCATTTCTACCCTTCTCTCCCTCCCTCCCTCCCTCCCTCCCTCCCTCCCTCCCTCCCTCCCTCCCTCCCTCCCTCCTTCCTTCCTTCCTTCCTTCCTTCCTTCCTTCCTTCATTCCTTCTTTCTCTTTTTGTGTAAATACTGACTTCTAAAAGAGAGTTTTGGCTTTCTTGGAGAGGTTTTTCTGAAAGAGAGAAACCCATGGGAAACCACAGATGAAACACTGGACAGGATACAGGCAGGTGAGTGAGTTTATGATGTTATTGGATCATAATGAGAAACACACACACTCTCTCTCTCTCCCTCCTCCCTTGACATCAGCCACCCATGTCAAGAGAAAGTTCTAGAAAGGGAGCATAGAACTTCCTGTGTCTGTGGGAGTGAAATCACACACACACCCATCTCAGCATGTTAGAAACTCTTGGAGAAAGCATCCCACTGTTGTAACTGTGTTAGCTTCAGGAACCATTGGAAGCTATGAGATTTAGCTAATGGGGTTAGGCTGGGTTCAAAGCAGCTTTGGGTGGGGGTGGGGGGTGTTTTGACTCAACTCAGTGTTCTGTTGTTTGCCGCTTCTACATCTCAGCCTCCATAGGACTTGATGCTGGAAGATTCTCCTTAGCAGAGCTGTGGGTGAGAGGCCACTTATGGGACTCATAAACATGGGTGGGGTCTGAGAGGTTTAGGTGTCATTGGAGAAATACTAAGCCAGACACCGAGACCTTGCAATGTGAGTCTTGACCTTCAAGTTCCGAGGCGCTTTGCAAAACAGACTCTGCAGCTAGCACAATGCTTCAACATTTGGTGTGATGGGAGCAACTGAATCTAGTTGCTGTTTGTGGTTAGGGATCAGAGTCCACCCCTCTTAGCCATCAAATCAGTTCATTATATAGGTGATGTCAATATATAGGTGACATCAATATATAGGTGATGTCAATGTATAGGTGATGTCGATATATAGGTGATGTCATTATATGGGTGATGCCATTATATAGGTAATGTCGTCATATAGGTGACGTCAATATATAGGTAATGTCATCATATAGGTGATGTCGTTATATAGGTGATGTCGATGTATAGGTGACGTCGTTATATAGGTGATATCCAAGTTGGCTGCTAAAGCAAAACAGTAGCCATGGTTAAACTGAACCCTAGTGGTAAACATGGGGTTGGTGTGCTTGCTCTTAACCCTAGAGCCAATGATGCAAAATCGGGACTGGATGAGGTTTCTCTCTTCTTGGGCTCTTAGGCAGAACTCAAAAGCGTGTTCCATCATGCTGGCCAGTGCCACTCTTTCAGAAAGCTGTTGCTTTTGACTGACTTGCTCTGTGGCCAAAGGCCTAGCTGTTTATTCTGCCACTTAGAAATAAAAGATTTGCAAATTGAAACATCTCTGGTAAGGGCCACAAACTGCAGAAGCTTCTGATAGAGCTCTCTATGCCATGAGTCCACACTCCACTGACACTGACCAGACTCAAGGTATTAATAAAGCTGTTACCACCATTGCTGCCTAGATCCATCATGGTATAAGACCTGGAAGCATGACCACCATCACAAACTCCAAGTTACAGATCTTTGTGCCTCTGATTCTACCAGACAAGGATGTGCTGCCAAAATCTGATCTCTGTGTTGCAGTAGGAAAGTCCTCACAAAGCCCCGCTGCCCCTCCCACTGTGGCAGATTTGACTGTGGATGGCTTGATTCTTCCAGTGATCAGTCAAAGAGACTCACTGCAGTTCACATTATTCCAGGTTATAGTGTGATTGTTCTAATGCCGTGCTATTGTGGTCTTTGCAACCCCTTTTTCATCTCTCTCTCTCTCTCTCTCTCTCTCTCTCTCTCTCTCTCTCTCTCTCTCTCGTGTGTGTGTGTGTGTGTGTGTGTGTGTGTGTGTGTGTGAAGGTCAGAGGCTGATGTTCAGGTCTCATTGTGTCAGCGTTCCTCAGTCAGACCCAGAGATCGTGGACATGGCTCGTCTTGCCAGCTAGCTTACTCCTGGGATCTAGGTCTCTGTCCTCAGACTAAAGTAACAAAGAAGCCCGTGTGCATATTCTGGGTCTTCAAACTGGCGCTCATAGTACACCAGGCCATCTCCCTAGTCTCATTTGCTGTTTTCAATCTGGCAATACTGTGCCTTCTTTCGACTCCCAGAAAAGCTGCTCAGTAGTGGATCACTAGACATTTGATGAGGCTTCCCTGATCCTTGCTACCCATAGGACTCTTCACTTTCACTGACCTCAGCGTTCACTTCCTCCTGAGCCACGCCTTTGTAAGACATCCTGATGACCACACTCAGTGCTTCCCAGAGAGAGATGATTTTCTCTCAGATCCCTGGTAGTGGTGAGGATGAAGAGAACAGCACCTACTTTGGGAATTCAGGATGCTACACAGATCAAGAATGTGTAGTGTACCTTTACTTGTTTATTTTCCTAATGGCAATCCAAAACCAATCTAGTTGGTTCAGTCGCTACTTGGTTGTTATAAACTGTGATTTGTCTCTGCCTTAGATTTCTTCTACCAGAATCTATAAACTGCCAGACTCTTTGTACCTCTTTACAGTATGCCCAGGCTGAAAAGTAGCCAGGATGGTAAGACAATAATTGAAACACTGAGTCTTATGGCTTACGTTTTTATTTTACCTTTCTGTGACTGCTGTCCCAAAGATCCGTGAGAACTGTCTTGTGCGTCCATGGACTTAGCCCAATTATGCTAAAAGTGTTTTTGGAAGCAAAGGGAAGAAAACCCAAGACGTCCATGCTGTTTGCATGACTGTGTTACCAGGCAGGTGAAACTTTTTTTGTGTTGATATGTTTCATATTTAATAAAAACCAATCTGAAATATTGGAAAAGAGATCTACGCACAATCAATCCAGGAGGATCAGAGAGTGGTAACTTACAACTTTATCCTAGCACAGGGAAAGACTAGGAATGGTGGCCTATGTCCTTAATCCCAGTAGATCTGAGTTTGAAGCCAGCTTGATTTACAGAGGGAGTTCCAGGCTCCCCAGCAGGCAGTGGTGGTGCCAGGCTTTAATCCCATAACTCCAGAGACTGAGGAGATCTTTCTGTGAGTTCAAGGCTAACTAACAAATAGTAGTAGCCCACACTTTAATCTTAACCTGGATGTGAAGCAACTGGGTGAAGGAGGTCTTTAAGACAGGTGTAGGAAGACAGATGATGCAGTAGAAGCCACGAGGAGCGAGGCTGAGGAAGCGGGAAGATAGCTGGGTGAGATCTGACTGTGGTGTTTCCTCTCTTTGATATTTCAGCCTTTCCCTGAGATCTGGCTCTGAGTTTCCTTTAATACAACCAGAACTCATGCAATACATTTTGGGTTTGTTTGTTTGTTTGTTTGCCAACTGCCATCACACATATGAAGCTCAGGGTATGATTACTCTGTGAGAATGTGCCTCTTAATGACCTTTCCTTGGTGGTCACATAATGTCTGAAGCAAGGAAATTAATTGCAGTAAAAGCTGTATGCAATGTAAGCAGTTACCTAATGGATTCTGTCTCATTGCTGGTCACTATGAGGAGATTCAGAACATTAAAACTGGGGCAGAATGAAAAGGTGGTTTCCTCTTTTAATAACATGAGTTTCTGTGGCTACTAGAGCGCCTTTGTTCACATTACTTTGTAGACTTGTGACAGAAAACTATAGTTTGTTTTATGGAGTCTCACTATATATCCAAGATGCCCCCAGACTTAAGGTTTCCCGCCTCAGCATTCCAGAGCCACTATTATACCTAGCTGCAATTGTCTTCAGTTGTATGTAATAGCTCCTATATATGGAAACTTGTGAAACTTGGGGTTATAAACTAAAGATAACTTAAAATTATGGCCAGAAATATCTCTGACTAACATCTCAGCAATTGCACCATTGACACATAACTTCTCTTAGGGAATTTGTGAATAATTCAATAGAGATCTGTTGAATGCCTACACTATACAGTATTATACCAGATACCAAGACACTGGTGCTTAGTAGAGTGGCCTTTAATTCATCTTAGCGCTGTGCAGAGTCACGATGATCTCTGTTGCATTTGAGGCCATCATGGTGTACAAAGCCTTCCAGGCCAGCCAGTACTACATACACATTGAGACTGTCTCAAAAAGACACCCCTCCCAAAAGATAATATATAGCCACAAATTACTTGCCTACAAAAAAACTAAAAATCTCATGGGGGCAATCATAAGTAGTTCAATCCACCAATAACTAATCGAATGGGACAACCTGACTTCAGGACAATGACATTAATGTTCCTCACATGACACAGATGAGAAGTGATAGAAGATAGACCCCATGGACACTAAGGTCCCCTGCAGTCCTCAGCGGAACAGTCCCTCCATCCAGCCACTCTACCAGGCCCCAGTGAGTCCCAAAGCTAGGTCAGTATTGCATCAGCCTGAAGTCTGGGTCTGTGTCCTGAGGCAGTTACCTAGAAGCTGCGGATCTTGCCAAGTTTACTTCCTTCCCGTGGGCCAGAACTGAGACATGAGTTGCAGGGGACTCTGGAAAGTGTCTGTTCATGTCTGTTAGAACTCCAGGAGCTTGTTATAGACACAGGGGACAGGTGCCCAGAGGAGTCAGCAATATTTAGTCATATTCTGAAGATGAACGTTAAAAGGAACAGTGGTAACTGGATGAAGATCAAAGCACCCCCTCATTAATTTTTGCTCCTATGTACAAAACATTTTTCAAATCTGAGGTCTTTAGTATTTCTAGCTAAATATTAGTTCTAACTAAATATTCCTTCCTGTTGCCCTCAGCCACAGCTGGACTGATGTTCCCGCCTACAGTCAACCCGGCAGCAGGTGGAATTTTGCCAAGTGTAAGTTGGGGGTGGGGTCTGGATCATCCTCCTGCTCACAACGTACCAGTGAATTCTGGTAGTGACCGGAATCACCATTTGCTTCTGCCACAGCCTTTTGTTGGTCTTCTTCCTCAGTTTCCCTCGGCAGTTCATTCTGTTCATGGTCCTCTTGCTTCCTGACACACCGGCTTCAACCCAAAGTGGCTCAGTGACCGAGGCCCACAGCGACTACCCAGCTAAGGCAGCCAAGCCCTCTGAGCCACCATCTGTGGCATTAGCCAGTTCTGAGTCTTCACAACGCACCTCTGATCATTGCTTTACGTGTTTAAGGTACATGAGCTCCTGGAGATGTCCTCCACTCCGACTCTCAGCAAGGGCATGAACATCTGACGTCTGAAAAGCCTGAGTTCTGTGAAACGTGAAAATGCTCTAACAGTCATTATCAAGGACTTGTACATGGGAGATAGTTGATGCATATTTATTAAGTAACTAGAGTTGTGCACATTCCTGTCAATCAGAAAAAGATTTTAGAAGGTTTTTTTGGTTTGTTTGGTTTTTTTTAATTCTTAAAGCAATATCTTCTACATAGGCCAGACCAGTCTCAGACTCTCAATTCCTCTGCCTCAGCTCCCTGAATGCTAAAATTACATGTGTATACTATTATGCCAGGCTAAGAAGTTTTTATATAAACATTTTGTAATTGATTAGTATATTATTCAAATAGCAAAGAAATAATCTTTATGAAGATATCAATCTCTACAAATAAAAATTGCAACACTAAGAGAAAAAAATCATTGTTAGCATCTTATTAATATTCATGTAAGACTTTTTGTCTATATGCACACACATTTAAAAGTTGATGTAACTTACATGTGGTGCGAATGATTAACTGGGCCAAGTGTACTTGCCAAGGAATAATGCTTATTTTAAAGTATAGGATGAACGTTAAAGTGGATTAGGCTGTGTGCTTTCTTCACATATTGTAGGTGGCAACTATAAAAAGCACAGAATGAGGTCTGCATAGATGTATCCATCAGCAGCTGTGACTATGCCCCATTCCAGGGACCCCCACAAAAGCAAGAGGGAGATAATTCTGAGATGCAAAAATTGAAAGGCTTTTGTTTTCATCCCTTCTAAAACAGGATAATGGCTATTACGGGAGGGAAACTGTCAAGAAAAGCCGGTACATGCGTCACACTCCCGTGGGGGCATCATGAAATTATGGTGATGCTTCAATAAACAGAGGTGTGTCTCTTTTTCTGAGAGGGGAGGTTCTATGACTTCCATGGCCCAGCGATGGATCTAACTGGAGCAGTGAGGGACGGGAAGAAATAACCAATACATGGACACAGGAAAGCTGGGATGGGACAGTCTGGGCTCTTTGAGGAGAAGCGGAAGGATCCCATAAACTCAGCATGTTTATTACAGACGATTAAACAGGCAGGATTATTGCATACAGATGTACAAAGAGGTGGGGTTATTCCAAATAAACAAGGAGGCAGTGATTACATACAGCTGAACAAGAAAGGAAGTTTAGCTAATTTCATCAAGAGAAGTTTCTATAGGAGAGCTGTCTTTAGGTTATAAACACCTGAGGGAGAAAGCTATGGGGGAAGCTTGCTGCACACACTTTCACTATTCACCCTCAGGCCTGAAGAGGAATTTGCCATCCCTCTGAATTTCACCCAAGGATGGTTTGCCTTCCCATGAGTTGAAGCATTTGGGTCTTGACATGGCTATGCTCATGCCAACAATACACACTCAGGACTCCACCGGCTCACCACAGTGAGGGAAACAATTGAACTTGGAAACCTGGCATGTAAATGTATATGAATATGCAGATGGCATTTAAGAGCCCAATATGCCCATGAATATATAGAATTGGCATGAAGTCACTAAGAACAAAAATGCTGTGGGTGTTCATATCCCCTGTGAGTGTATGGTGTGTGCACGTGTTCCCAGACACATACATACACACATGCACGCACATCTGCTCATGCACATGAGTGCTTACTGTTATATAGTATACTACATGCTGGTACCTGTGCTCTGTGTGCACATGTATGAAGGTCAGAGGTCAACAAAGTTTTTCCTTGATAGCTCTCCATGTCTATTTCCTGAGACTCAGTGTCTCCCTGCTCTATGAAACTCGTCACGTTGGCTAGGCTGGCTAGCCAACCAGCATCTGAGATCTACTTGTCTCTCCCTGTCCTCCTCACCCTAGGCTGGGGTTTCTGACAGGTACTGCTTCTTACATGGATTCCAGAATCCACACTTAGGTTTTCAGGCTTGCAGGGCAGACACTCCCCTGACTGGCCCATCCCCTTAGCCCTGCAACCTTTTTTATTTTAAGGCATTATTTAAAATTAAAGTTTCCTAATTCCAAAAGAGTCCTTGAGTTAGGAATCTGGGTCAAGAGACGGGAAGGAGAGAAGCTGAGAGAAGCCTTTGGTGCATGTTAGAGAAAGGCTCCTTTCGGGTTCTAGCTTCAGGGGTTCCCTGGGGGACGTCGGCCAGGTCACTTGCACACCCCACGTTTTCATTTCTTCCTCACTAGAACAAAACAAGAAGGACCCTCAGGGAGACTCTGTTATGAAGCCCTCTTAAAAAGTAGGGCATTCTATGCTCTTATTGTTAAAACTGCATTCACCATGCCATTTTGTGCAGCTTCCCTATTCAGTTCACTGCTACTTTTCTTTTATATGTCGTCTCTGTGAAGGATATTGAGTTTTGCTAAATGTTTTTTGTCTACCATTATATTTTTCAGTACTATTTAACAACGTGCTGTGCTTTGAAAGCTTCTGAAGGCTTAGTTGAGTCAAACCGTCTGTAGTAACTTTACTGTGGGTGAACACTGTTCACAGGTGGTGGTAGCTGTGAAGGGGGTCACGGACGCAGTCAGTCAAGAGCTCTAGAAGACAGGACATGGGATTTGATGGGAAATAAATATACTGGGCGGCTTTCAACAGAGGAAAGACATCTGCTGTAAATTACAGTGCTGTGTGAAAATTAGATTTTGCTGAAGGCCTGTGGAGGTTAGGACTGAGAAAGACTGTCACTATCCATTTGCTGTGTGAAAAATTAGCTGTTTTTTTTAAAAACGAGAGCTTGAAAAGTGTGGGAGAAATTGAAAAGGCAAAAACAGACACCCAGGTGTGGTGTGTTGGCAAGTGCTTGTGATTTTAATACTTGGGAGGCTGACAAAGAGGGATCAAGAATTCAAAACTAGCATCAGTTATATAGTGAGACCTTGACTCAAAACACCAGGAGCTGGGGATATAATCTAGAGGTACAGTGCATTGTGTGTGTGTGTGTGTGTGTGTGTGTGTGTGTGTGTGTGTGTGTGTGTGTCTGTAGCCCTTGGCTCCATCCTTGCATTGAAACAAGCAGCGCCAAATACAACAACACCAAAATATAACAGCCAAGCAAACATCCAGGCATAATGAGATAAAAATACCTGTGTGGCTGCCCTTGTCAAGACACACACACACACACACACACACACACACACACACACACACACACACACACCTCAGAACTTTCAGACTGTGTGAAAACTCATGCAGGTACCCACACAGTGACCAAGAACTCTAATCCAAGATGACGCCATAATCTGGAAACCATAGAACAAAACCAACAATTCTGATTATTTACTTCAGTGCCATTCAGAACTTTGTGGATAAGGGGTTAGGAGACGAGAAAATAGTCCTGAGCATTCATCACTTGCCTGGTGATGGGCCCACTGAAACTGTTGCCCTATTGGTTTTCTAAGGGTGTCTATGGCTGAATTATGAAAATATTTCTCTAAATGCCACTCCCCACACACCACACTTACACCACTAGGCCAGTGTTTTTAGTCTCTGGACTGTTGCTTTTTGAACATGGGGTCACCCTACTGGCATATTCTATAGTGTTTCTGGACTGGACCCACTGGATGCCAACGACACCTGTGTCTCCCTCTCTTCCACAGGATAAAGTGTATGGAAACATCGAGAAAGGGGCTCTCAGGGCCTAAACACCAGCTCTTGAAAATCATTGCTTTAGGATCACCAAGGAGTAAGAGGTAGAAGGAGGAAAATGAAGCTTTCTCCAGAATTCTGATCTTTATTCCTTCTCTATGAGTTACTCAATGATTCTTGGATAAACTTTTTGAAAAACTTGATCTAATTTCAAATCAAGCCAATATACCATGGTCATCATATCATTATTGTTTATAGTAACATGGTTTCTTGTTTTTAATATTAAACATTTTCAGGAAATATACCTTGGCTATTTCCCCTCCCCAGTTCCCCCTAGATTCCCCTCCTTACCCACCTCTTTTCATATTCTTTCTCCTACAAAAAAATCCAAACCAAACCAGACTTAAAAAACACCAAAGTTTGAAGCTGAGATGGCTGACAGGGCTACTGGGAGCTCAGTGACTCAGAAACATCCGCTGAGGAACCTTTAGGGAAAAGAACTAAACCCTCCAAAGGTAGATGACTGTCAAATGGTGGGGGCAGTTTGTGGAGCCTCTTATGGTAGGATCAGACTGTGCTCTGGGCAAGTCTGGCATCTTAGGGGGAACTACACGCTAATACACTTTCATCTGACACTCACGGCACACTCCTTTTGGATTTGCAGTTTTATGGTGAAGTCTGCTTTGCCTGGCCTTCTAGGAATGCTCTAGGCTCCCTCTTCTGTAATCAGTTTCAACCAACATTTATTGAACACCAATTGTGGGCTAGAACTTGAGTCAATTTTAAGTAGATTTTAATTTTAGTCCTGAAATCAGATTGATAGCTTTCTAAATGCTGTAATTATTCTTCTTTTAGTAAAGATGACCACAAAGCATTCCTCTTTTGGCAGAAATCAAGAGGCAGAAGGGGCCACTACAAAGGCAGTTGGGTTTTTAGGAGCTTAATATTTAGCTTCTAGGACTCAAGCACGTGATGAGATTTCTGCCTCTAACATTTCAAAGAAAAGGAGACTTTTTGTGTCCATCTTTTCATCTGAATGGAATTTGGGTCTAGGAGAAAGCCACAAATTATGAAAGGAAAGGTCTACTTTCAGTTATGATATGAACAAAGTTCCTTCTTCTGACCCACTATATTTTATTCATTATACTTTACATTTTCTTTGTTGGCTATTGATTGATCCATTAGTGATCTGCTAAGTATCAGTCACTAGTCACACATTAAAAAACTTTAAAACATGATAATTTCAATTTGAATTCTCGGGTCTTTTATGTTAGTGGCTGGCTTCCAATCTGGTATTGACTTACTTGGATGTGTAGGAGCTTATGCAAAATGGCTGATACAATCCAGGTATTGGAAGCATCTCACGCATCAGGGACTAAACTGGAAGCTTTCCATTGGGGACATCTGTAACCTATGGCAACCTAACAAAGATGGCCAGGTCTCCACATTCTCCCTGACCCCTCACCCTGCCCCAGTCTCCATACCTTCTCTCTGTGTTTGATGCAGGAGATTCCTGCTGTGTCACCCTCATTCTGCATGTGTGAGTGTAAACCATGTAAAGTTTTCTTAACTCCTTGGGTCACAGAGAAAAACCACATTTGTCACCTTCAACAATGCCACTTACAAAGCATTCTTTATCTCTCTGGTATGTCTAATTTTTATTTCTTGGTTGTATAATCTTTATGAAATAAAAAAGTTAAAAATATCTGGAGAACCTTGTAGAAGAAAAAGGGATGCGTTAAAGTTGGGCACAAGGAGAGTGTTATCAGTTTTAGTCTTAGAATAAGGTTAATCTTGCAGAACAGAAGTTACTTATTTGACAGAGGCATGTGTAGAATCAGCCACAAGTCAGACTAATGGCCAGAGTCTTAACTTGTTCCCTAGATCTGGAGGTGAGCATGCCTGCCATTCTATCACTCAGATGGCTAGGCCAGCACACCTGCCATCCCTTCACTTACATGCTTTCCTGTAGAAGCTTGAAGTACAAACACCTATGAGTTGAATTGTTTCCCCCTCAAGATTCCAATTGAAATCCTGACCCATGTGTCCCCAAAATGTGCTTCCTTATTTGGAGAAAGGGTCAATGTGTGTATAACTACTTAGATGTGGGTTACTGGAGAGGAGCTGAGCCTGCCCTCCATCCACTATAACGGCTGTATTTACACAAAGAGAAAACTAGAAGACAGTCATGGATTCATTGGTTTTTGTGAGCTGGTGTTTGTGATCGAATACCAATACCAAATCTCTCCTTGAAGGAAGAGAATTTATCCTGGCTCAGCTTTCAGAGTTTTAACTCCAGAGTCCTTGGCTCCGTTGAATTTGGCCTGAGAGGCAGAGTATGTTATAGGGAGATGGAGGTGAGTGGGGATGGAGACCTATTCCTTCCTTAGTTACACTTCTTAAGGGTTCTAGAACGTCCCAAAATAATGCTACCAGCTGAAGACCAAGTATCCAACATATGACCCTGTGGGAGACATTCCTCACCCAATCCTTAACAGGCGTGTACAGGAGAATGCCGCTTGAAGATGGACATTATGCTGCCTCAAGCCAAGGAATGCCAACGTCAGAAGAAGCTGAAAAGCCCTCTTCCCTGTGCCTTGATTTGATGATAGCATCCAGAACTATGAGGCAGATTTCTTCAGTTTACAATGTGCTGTGCTCACCCTGGCAGACACAGCAGGATGGTGATACTGGGCACGAGTTGCTCCTCATTGGCCTGCCTAAAGGGGCCTGTTTGATAGCACTAAAAGACAATTGCAATCACACAGAATAAAACCTGTGCATATTAATAACAAATACATAAACGTGTGCATTCCTCTCTGTTACATACTGTAAATATATTAGTATTAATAGTATAAGTTTATATATATATATATATGTATATATATATAAAACAATGCTCATAGTCCATTCCAAGCACCCAGTATGAGGATGAATGTGCTGATAACAATGAGGAAATGCCATAGTCACTGTCACTATATTAGTATTTATAGTATAAGTTGATATATATATACAACAATGCTCACAGTCCATTCCAACCTCCCAGGATGAAAACTCGACGTGCTGATAACAATGAGGAAATGCCATAGTCACTGTCGGGCTTCACCAGTGTCCAAGCATCTGTGCTCTACTTAAAAAGGCAATCCCAGCAGAATTTTTCAGGCCCACATTCTTTTATCCTATAGAAGTTAGGGCTGTCCAGGACCCTTTTTAATTTCAGGTAATGGAAGCACAATTCAGGCTGGAGCTAAGACACAGACTAAACCCTGGATGATTTGGGATTAAATGTGAAGCAAATTAGTGGTGTTTTCCAGAGAAAGTCCGTAGAGTTATCAGAAAGGAAGGTACAGTGAACAAAGGATGTGGGGATATTTTAAGGAAACAATTTGTGCCTATAATTGTGAGGCAGCTTTTAGGGTTGGCAATTTGTATGAAAGTTACTGTTAGTCTTGAGGGCACAGTCTGTCTGGCAAAAGGTAGCAAACACAGGCAAAGTTCCTGCATCACAGTCCAGAATTCTTTCTTCTTTTGAAACTTCAATCTTTCTTTGTAAATCCTTTGACTCACTGGATGAGGCTCCACCCACGCCTAAAGACTTATGTGATTTACTCTAAGTTGGCTAATTCAAGTGTTAAATCATGTCCAGAGAAAATGACCTGTCTAAAAAGAGAGAAACAAATGAATGGAACAGTAGGAAGGTGTCCCAGCAACATAGAGCCTGGGGTTGAGCAGCTGATGCTAACACAGCCTGCACCAGAGAGAGTAGGGCCTTGAAGACCCATGCCTTTTCCTCTATGGAAGTTCTGATTAGCATGGGCCAATCACTGACCCATTCACTGTGGCCAAAGGAATGGGGTTCTCTGGTCAGGGAGAGAGGCTGTTGTTTATAGAAGGGATCTGAGGATGCAACTCCCTGGGCTCATGGCAAGAGGGTCCCATGGCTTGAGAGTGAAATCTTATAGAAAACAAAAGCGTTGTGTGAGGAAGCAGCCTTTAGATACTATAAGAGAAGAAAGATGGAGAAGAGGTGCTGGAGAAGCAATAATTTCTCTACCACTCCAGATATTGTACCTGAGATAATGAGGTAACAAAGCAATCAGCGGGGACCACGTTTAACCCACAGGCTTCTATCTGGAAGGTTGACTGAAACGACCTTTGAATCTTGTGAAAATTTCCTTTAAGGAAAGTGAAGTCTTTGTCATCTATTTGAAGTCCGTGATTTCTGCTCTTCTAAGTACAGAATTGCTTTTAATTATAAATGCGTGACATTTAAAATTATTTAAATACAAATATTTTTATACTGAGGGGTGTGGAGTGTAGGCTGTAGGATGTGGGGAGGAAGCAATGAATTTTTTTTTTTTTCTGTGTTAAAACCCTGCTGGAAAAATATTTTCCCTTAGTCATCCTTCTGAAAATCAACCCTCTCAGGGGTGATTGTTATTTGAAATGAAAAGGAATTGCCATTTGGAGATTTTTGGATAATTTAGCTGGTCTTGTTTCAAATGATTGCACTATGGTTTCAAAGAGGTCAAGGCCCCGGCCGCTGTGGAACTGGGTACTTATGCCTCTGTATACTCCCCCCGCCTCCACCCTGCAGATGGGGACCGCCTTTGGCTCATTGGCCCATCTCAGCAGAGTGTGGAATCTTGTTTATGTAGCATGACTGGATATGGAAGTGCACTAAATACAGACAGATGCTGCATGGATAGTGCTACACATCCTAGGGACACAAGGGTCCCCAACAACAAAGGCAGAAGCCTTAGCCTTGCGTGTTACAGGCACCATGATGGCTGGAGAGTGCACAGCTCACAGGCAGCCCACCATGTCTGTCAACTATTGAGAAGAAGCTGCAGGCCCCAGCTGTGTCACCACTCTGCCCTCTTCCTTCCCTTCCCTTCCTTCTCTCTCTAAAGAAC
This sequence comes from Phyllotis vaccarum, assembly GCA_033318265.1. Lineage (NCBI taxonomy): Eukaryota > Metazoa > Chordata > Mammalia > Rodentia > Cricetidae > Phyllotis > Phyllotis vaccarum. The sequence goes on from JARWLC010000007.1 coordinate 2,017,408, forward strand.
TCTCCTGAGCCTTCATGTGATTGCAGTGCTCAAACCTCCTGGACACTTACTAATGACTTTCTCTTTATAGTTTTCACTCGATCAAATGCTTAGTTTGGAACTAATGCCTTTTTTGGTCTATGAGGAGATCCAGGCATTGCTAAGCAGATAGGTACAGTCCTTTGTCAACCAGAAGTGCCTTTCCTGGGGCGGGAGCAGCCAGCAAAGAAGACCACCCCTCCTGTCCAATGATTCTGAGTTTGAGATTTAGTTCTTTGTGATAAAGGGAGCTAATGAGGAAGGTGATCTGCCTGTTTGCTACACAAACACTGATAAAGGGATGTGACGACCCCTTCTCCTAGAAACGGTAACTCTGCTCTGTCCTCTGCTCTGTGTTTCATGCCTCTTTTCTCTTGCCTCCTTTTTTCTTCTGTACACAGATTATTCCCCTCCCTAATCTAGACATTTCCATCTATAAAATACCAGGTGCTGAAGGCAGACTCATACTGTTTCCAGTTTATGTGAGGAATTCAGAAAGGCTGCATCACGTCTCTCAAAGTCACAATATTCGCTGACAAGGCAGGAAGCTTGGTTCACCTTCTGCTCCAAGGACTGGGTCCACTGTATCATTCTGTCTTTCATATGTGTGCATGGTGTGTGTGTGTGTGTGTGTGTGTGTGTGTGTGTGTGTGTGTGTGTGAGAGAGAGAGAGAGAGAGAGAGAGAGTGTGTGTGTGAGAGAGAGAGAGAGAGTGTGTGTGTGTGAGAGTGTGTGTGTGTGTGCGTGTGTGTGTGCATGGGGTGTGTGTGTCTGTATATGTATGTTTGTATGTGTGTGTCTCTGTGTGTGCATGGGTGTGTATATATGTGTATACGTGTGTGTGCAGTTTTGTAAACTCATTTATTTGTGGCAGCAAGGTTCACGCCATTCCCAGGAGTGTGGAAATCAGATGGAAGTCAGAGGACAACTTGCCCAGTGGTTCCTCTCTGTCCACTGCATATCAGGAATCTCAAATTCAGGGCATCAGGCTTGGTGGCAAGCACTTCTACCTCCTGAACCACCTTACTGGCCTTATCTGTCGGGTTTGAAACTGCTGTCAGGCTGGAGGGATCTTCTGTCTCTGGATCCCACCCTTAGGACTGGAATCATAGACCTGTCCTGCCACGCCCAGTTTTCACATGGGTGCTAGTAAGGGAGCTCCCATGCTGAGCAGGCATGGGAGCTGGTGATTATCCTCAGGTCAGAATGCCTGCTCAGCAGACAACTTTGCTACTGAGTCATCTCCTGGGCCCCAAGTGTGATGCAATGTTTCCTGGTAAGCTAGCGTTCACTTAAAAAGTAATATATTGTTCTTCTACTTTCCTCACCCTGGCGCCTTGCACCACACTATTTTATAATTTATGACCCCATACAATTGTCCTGTAGGCATTTGACATCCCAAGTGATCAAAGCTGAGTGTCAAATCACCTCTGTGCTCAGTTTCATTGATCCGTATCTGGTAATTCAGCTGTGTAAACTACAAACCTGCAAACCTCCATCTTTCTTCCTGCGTTCTTTCCATTGATGACCAAGTCCTGTAGATTCTCCCCGATTCCCACCTATTAACTGTCTGTCTGTCTACTTGAGAACCTCTGAACTCTTATTTTTCATTTTATAGGATTGTAAGAGTTCTAAATCCTATTTAAGTCCTAATGTTGCAAGAAGAAGCAGAAGATTGTAAGAACAGAAGTCATCACTCTGAGGCTCCTAAATTCATAGGACAGGTCGACGTTCCTTAGCTTGATCTGGAAACCTCTGCACATGTCTCTGTCCTCCTTGGCCAACTGTTCATGCTGCTCTGGTTTGCTCACATGCTGGAATTTAACCTCAGAGCAAAATGCTGACATGTAAAATCTTTGACCAGGCCCCCAGGGCTCCACACTTCTCGTGGATTAGTGGGGTTGTATTGGCTGTGTGCTCAAGATAAATGGATCGGTGCTGCCACCTCATTCTTATGCTTGTCCCCCTCCATCTATCTCAGGATGAAGCAGCAAGTTGCCCTTCAACCCGGGATTTCCAATATCCTGAACTAAAATAAATATCTATCTGTTCTTTACCAATTTCCTAGTGTATCACAAAATGGGCTAAGATACCTGCATTACCCCATCTCCTACCTGGCTCCCAGCTTACCAGTCTCTGCCCTTACTAATAACTTCTCAGCCTTCTACAGTTTTTCCCCCATGTGGACATTTATTCACATACCAAGGCCAAGAGCCAATTCCTTGGTTTTTCTGGAAAACTTTATGCCTCCATAGCTATGAACAGACACCTGGACTGTAACAACACATGCCACTGTGTTTGGAGTGTCCCTGCTAGATAGAACTCCTTATGGGCAAAGATCGTTCATCATCTGTACTTGGAACTCAGACATCTCACACTGCTTCTGGCATCCACAGTGCTTGAATAAATACTGTTGGGTTGAGCTGAGTTGACTGTGTCATAGCGCCCACCTTCTGGTCTACCTCCTATCTCAGTGTGTACTCACAGGTAAGCTGAAGCCCAAGCAAAATAGAGACAGCTTTGTTCGTCTTTCCTGGGTTTTTTTGTCTGCCTTTTTATTTTGTTTTCAAGACAGAGTTTCTTTGTGTAACAGCCATAGCTGTCCTGGAGCTCCAGGCTGGCCTTGAACTCACAGAGGTCCACCTGCCTCTGCCTCCTGAATGCTGGGATTAAAGGCAAGGCAACACTACCCGGCTTGTCATGCGGATGCTGAGGATCTGAGATTTGTACTCATCACTCCTCAGAGCTTAAAGAAATAATATCCACATGCTGAGTTTCTGACCTAAACCCCTGTGAAGCCTTCTTGCTAATAAGCTTAATAATATGCTGTAATTACAGTTTATAATATGTATGCCTGCTTCCAAGAAGTGAAATTGAATTATGTTGAAATTTTAATTTTAAAAAACTCTTAAATCATCGAACTTAACAAATGCTTAAGTTCCTAACCTTAGGAAAAACAGTTGCAATGTTAATTGAAAAACACCCCCTGAGGGTCATCTGAGGGCTCTGTGTCATCTGACTCTGGGTATTTGCGGGGTTGTGTGATCTTTTTCTTCCATTTGCAATTGGTTTTGAGAAATAGCGTGTTCCTTCCTTCAGATCTTCATCAGCAAGCTGAGGAGCATCCTGGTACTAAGGTGCCTTACTGCACAATGTTTCCAGTCCACAGCACCTCATTTCTGTCTTCTCTACTTCATACTTGAACCTCATCTATAACTGTCTGCACCCCAAAAATTTCTCCTGGGACATTTACTCAGACTAAAGCCATAAATGCAAATTTCCTCTAAAATAATATAGCATCTTAAAAAAAATATTCTGATGTTTCTTTAGGTTGGGCACATTTTCAGCATACCCATGCTAGTCACGGGTAGAACTAGGTTGCCAGTAGGGCCTTCTATGACTTCCTCACCATGGTTACCACAGTGAAGCACTTGATGGCATTTTTATGATTCGGTGTTGGAAATGGTTTGTAGAACTTTATGATAGATGTAATTGTTTCCATTTTCAAGCTCTTACTCCATCAGCTCCGGCACATTCTGTAAACTGACTGAAAATTTGGGACTTGAGTTATATCAAGCAACTAAGTGGAAAAATCCTGCTCTTGGGATTTCAAGGGGCTACGAGAGAGACACTTAGGATGTGCCATCTCATGATGGAGCTAGCTCAGACAGCTCAAGCCTAAGCATAGTCACACGGCTTCCAGGGCAGCATACACCAAGGCCGGCCTGGTTGGCACAGGTCGAGCTGCAGATTCAGCATCACTCTATTTGCTTGTCAGTTCTCATTCTTCATGTCTCAATGCCAATCCATTCGTGGGCTCTCTGGGGCAGCATGAGATCTCACAACATCCTCCTAGGGATACTCTCAGCCATGCACATTGGAAGAATGCTCCCTCCCCCTCACCTCTCCAAGACCCGCAGAGAGGAGGGAACAGTCCTGAGAGTCCAAATGTCTCTGCCCTTTCTCTCCATCAAGCCCTGCTCCTCACCCTTCCAACCAGCAGTGGCTATTAACTAGAGATGAACAACACCATCCCAAGTAGGGACGCACCCCTAGGCTCTGATTTTAGTTCACTTGGTCACTGTGTTATGGTTTCATTTGAAACAGAAAACATCTTTGCTCTGTTTCTTTCCTGTTCCTTCCATTCTAGTCTAACACGTAGGAGTTGGTAGATACTTTTGTTTATATCACACATAGCAATGCTGCTTCTCAATTCCAAGAACAGAACAGGGCTTTCTACTGGGACCTACAGCAACCCAGTTATTACTTGGCTTTGAAATTGTGTGAGATGGACTTTTACAAGATTCTTAAAAAATTGAGGTTTCTTTTCAGATTGTGTTTGTCATATACAAATAACACAAATCAGGGGAGCTGCACGTGGGGTACATGGAGGGTCAGTTCTAGGAAATAGGACTCATGGAGTGTTTCTATTCTGTCAGCCAAGGGAGCTATTCATGGGCAGCTTGTTGGTCCCCAGGCTTTACATAAAGCTGAAACAAAGTGTTGAAAGCTGAGAGTCGGAGATGAATACAGCCACTGGGGGAAACAGCAAGCTGCAGGCAATAGCAAGTTGGAGCATAGTCAAAAGAATTCAACTAATTCTGCTGTGCTGTGGCTTTTCCCTGAGACTGTTTTTTACCTGGGTGGCCAGTACTTCTTGGCACTCGGAGCTCAGTTTCTCAAAAACAGCACTAAGGACGAGGAGTTTTTGTTATGTAAGTTGATGCATCCTCAGTATCATCATCATCATCATCATCATCATCATCATCATTACTACCATCATCATTACCACCACCATCACCATCACCACCATCATCACCACCATCATCACCATCATCACCACCACCATCATCACCATCATCACCATCACCATCATCACCACCATCATCATTACCATCACCATCATCACCACCACCATCATCACCATCATCACCACCACCATCATCACCATCATCACCATCATCACCATCATCACCATCATCACCACCACCATCATCACCATCATCACCACCACCATCATCACCATCATCATCACCACCATCATCACCATCATAACCATCACCATCATCACCATCACCACCATCATCACCATCACCACCATCATCACCACCACCATCATCACCATCACCATCATCACCATCATCATCACCATCATTACCATCATCACCACCACCATCATCACCATCATCACCACCATCATCACCATCATCACCATCATCACCATCATCATCACCATCACCACCATCATAACCATCATCACCATCATCACCATCATCACCACCACCATCATCACCATCATCACCACCACCATCATCACCATCATCACCACCATCATCACCACCATCATCACCATCATCACCATCATCACCATCATCATCACCATCACCACCATCATCACCATCATCACCATCATCACCATCATCACCATCATCACCATCATCACCACCACCATCATCACCATCATCACCACCATGATCATCACCACCACGATCATCACCATCATCACCATCATCATCACCACCACCACCACCATCATCACCATCATCATCATTACCACCATCATCACCACCATCATCACCATCATCACCACCACCATCACCACCATCATCATCATCACCATCACCACCATCATCACCACCATCATCATCATTACCATCACCACCATGATCACTACCATCACCACCACCATCATCACCATCATCACCACCACCATCATCACCACCATCATCACCATCACCACCATCATCACCACCATCATAACCATCATCACCATCATCACCATCATCACCACCACCATCATCACCATCATCACCACCACCATCATCACCATTATCACCACCACCATCATCACCATCATCACCACCACCATCATCACCACCATCATCACCACCATCATCACCACCATCATCACCACCATCATCACCACTATCACCACCACCATCACCACCACCATCACCACCATTATCACCATCATCATCATCACCACCATTATCATCACCATCATCATCATCATCACCATCATCACCACCATAACCATCATCACCACCATCACCACCACCATCATCATCATCATCACCATCATCATCATCATCACTACCATCATCACCACCATAACCGTCATCACCACCATCATCATCACCATCATCATAATTATCAACAACAATAACAAATCTTTTTTCCACTATTCAGACCAGCTCTGAGTTTGCCAACTGTCCTTGGAACTAAACTCATAGTTGGGTTTGATAAATGTTTTTTTTCTCTTAGAAATCTGTTTAAATGGTTTTCTGGAGTTGACACGTTTGCTGACTTCCAGAAACTTATTTTATATAACAGCCACAGCATATGTACTAGTGAAATTTAGTCACAAACATACTTCATCCTCCAAGCATAAGGCTACAGGGAAAGACATTATCATTCTTTTCCAGTACATCTTACTGTGTGCTTTTATTTAGGTGGAAGTAAGGTACAATCAATAAAGAAAGATGGATGGATGAATGGATAGATAGATAGGTAGGTATATAGATAGATAGATGATAGATAGATAGATAGATAGATAGATAGATAGATAGATAGATAGATAGATGGGCAGAAGACTAGGCTTGTTGAACACATTGATGACGCTGCTTAGAGTGGTCTACAGGTTCAGTGCAATAAACATCAAAATTCCACCCAGCTTTGTATTTTGGAAGATGGTTCACATTTCTCAGTTTCAAAACTTACCACAAAGTTGTGACAATTGAAACCATGTGGTAGAGGCATACAGCAAGATAGATAACACACAGGAATATGACTCAGGGTACAGAAATAAATCTTCACATTTATGTCAGTTGCTGCTCTATAGTGAAGACAGATGCAGGAAAAATGATGGACTTTCTAATAGTTGGTGCTGAGTTGGTTACATGCAGGGGAAGCAGCTAGATCCTGACCTTGTATCTTACAAGTCAATAGTGAGTTCAACATGGGATCAAAGACTGTAAGAGCTAAAATTCTGAAACTCTACAAGAAAATATTAGGTGGAAGCTATGTGGCCATCGACTGGGCAATGGTGTCTTAGATGCAGCACTAAAAAAAAAAAAATCAGCAAAAGCTAGACATTGCCAGAGTTAAATCTTCATGCTTTAACTCAAGGAAGTAAAGAGACAATGGAAACATGTAAGAAAATACAATCAGATATCTGCTAAGAAAGTTTTGTTGGGGGCTGGAGAAACAAATCAGTGATTAGGAGCTCTTGCTGGACTTGCACAGCCCTAGGACTGGTTCCCAGCACCACAGTGGGAGATGTATATGTCTGTAATCTAAGATCCATGGGTCCGATGCTTTCTTTGGGTTTTTATAGAAACCTGCACACAAATGGCATACACATATTTGCACACACATGAGTGCACACAGAGAGTTATAAATGAATATAAGAATTTAAAAAGGGCAAATAATGAGTAGACGTGTCTTCCAATAAGATGTGAACAGCCAGTAAATCCTACAGAAAGATAATCATTAGAGAAAGAAATGCAAATCAAAACCGTGAGATACACTTTATGTGCGCTAAAATGGTTCCACCGAAAAGACAGACAAGAAAAAGTGTTGACAAGAGTGTGGAGAAATTAAAATTTCATTCATTGCTAGTGACAATGTAACACATGTAGCTACTTTTACACCGAACAATGGCAGTTATCATTAAACACCACAAAGATCATTGGTATCCGACCTAAACAGAACGTATACTCTGTTATTCATGGCAACAAAATTTAAGCAACTAAAATGTGGAAATTAAATGCTCATCAACTGATGAACGGAGAAGAGTGATGTGGTCTTGTTGGAGGCGGTGTGTTCTTGGGGTGGGAGTGTTGAGGTTTTAAAACACTTGTGACATTTCCAATGTGCTGTCTGCCTCCACTTTATGGATCAAGATGTCAGCTCTCGGCTGGTCCTAATGCCATGATTTTGCTCTACTGTCATGAACTGTGACCCTGTAAAACCTTAATGTAAACCCCGTTTAATTCTTTCTCTTACATGTTGCCTCAATGGTGATGTCTTATTACTGCAGTAGAAATGTAGCTAAGACATCCGCACTATTGTCAAACATCAGCGTTAATTTTAGAGCTTTCCCATCAGTACCCAAGGAAACCTCTTCCATGTTAACAACCCCTTTTTTCTTGCCTCATTTACACTGAACAGTTCGTATGAAAGAAGCCATCTATTAAGTGACTTATTTCACTGGGCATAATGCTTTCAAGGTTTATGCACATTTGTTCCATTTTAGTGGCTAAACAGTATTGCAGTGTGCAAGTGCACCACATTTTGGGGAGTTAAGCATCTGCTGCGGGAAGGTCTGGATCTCGGGGGCCCAGCCAGAAACTTCTTCCTACACGGGGATATTGGCCTGTAGATTTTCCTATCTGTTGTGTTTTTACTTTGTTTGAGGGTTTAGAATGATAATGTTTTCATAGAAAAAGTTTGGGGTGATCCTTCCATTTCTGCTCTTTTATTTAGCTTAAGAAGAAATTCTAATGTGGACAGAGCAGGTTGGGGAGGAGAAGAGGATGCTTGGAGAGGGTTGGGCCTAGAGGTTGGAAATGTCTTAGGCGGAATGAAGTCAAGTGGATAGAGGGGGCTGGGTTGGTGTACAGTTTGTATTTCTTGTTTCAAACCTGGAGTTTGGGGGTAGATCTGGCTGTGAGCAAAGCTTGGATATGGCTGGGATGGACAGAACTTGCGTGTTCTGGCAGAAGTCTAGTGAATAGTTACAGTGTAGGCAGGGAAGGCCATACTAGGCCCGGGTGCTGAATGTGGGATCCAGCCTATATCTGATTGGATGGGGAGAAGATGTGGGTAAGGAGATCCACTAGACCCTGGAGAAGGAAGTGGGGCTCTGGCTTGAGGAGGAGGTTGGATGTTGTGCAGAAGGGACCCGTGGGTGGGTGGAGACAGGTGGATTCTAGCCAAAGCTAAGAGGTTGGTGTCAAGCAGGTGGGTGGGCTGAGTAGGTTGAGGCACTGGTTATGAGAACTGAGACAGGTCTGGTGTGTTCTAGTGAACTTTTTCCATGAGAACTGTACCTAGAATTAGCCTAGTTAGAAAGCTTGCTTCATTTCCGCAAGACATCGATATAAATCCAGTGTGTGTTTTGTTCCTTTACTCAACAATACATCTTGTCTAAATATGGCTTGATTTCCCAACCTTCAAATGGAAAAAGATAAATCAAGTTTTGATTGGAATAAAAACAGTTGAAAATTTTAAAAAGATAAAGAATGAAAAAAAAAATAAAGAAGCCCATGACAGCAATTTGTCTGTGATGGGTTAGGATTTAAAATGCTTACTAGTATGAGTGTTGATAAATGTGGGTCCTGTTCCATGGTTCTCTCCTTTTTTCCTTGACTTTAAAGAAAGTCGTCAAGCCCAAGAGATCCAGATGGTGCTATTCACAGGTGCAATTCTGTGGCCCAGTAATATAGGTTCAGACAAAAATCGTGAACGAAATCATGCTTGTCATAAATTAGCAGAAGTCTTCTAGACAGCAACACATCTCTAGTAAATTATTTCTTAATTAGAGCTAATTAAAGCATTACTTCTTTTTAAAAACACAGTGACTCAGACCACTTAGGGCACTGTAAAAAAAAATCTTGCAGATTAGGGGTCTTAAACAGCCACTGTTCACTTCTCATAGCTCTGGAGACAGAGAAGTCGATGGCCAAGAGGCAGAAAGAGCCCGTGTGGACCGTCTTCCAGTTCATAGTCTGCAGTCTGCCTCTGTGTCCTCCTCTGCTGGGAAGGGTGAGAGCTACCTGGGAATCCCTTCCTAAGGATACGGATCCCATGACTAAGGGCTCTGCCTTCTTGACTCAACAACCTCTGGATCGTGCCTGCTAATACCATCCCACCATTGCGCGTGGGGACATCAAGCTTTAAACAAATGAACTTTGGGAGAACATGCGCAGTCCAGAGACCTGCCATGTAATCACTAGGTTACTAGGTTCCCTTTAGTGTCAGGTTAATATCCTGGGAATGATCATTAATTTAAAAGTTGATGAGTATAAATTGCAATGGAACATGCTGGAATTTAGGTGAACTCTGGGGTGCCCTTTTCTGTTACCATGTTAAGAATGTGTGTGTGTGTGTGTGTGTGTGTGTGTGTGTGTGTGTGTGTGTGTGTGTGAGAGAGAGAGAGAGAGAGAGAGAGAGAGAGAGAGAGAGAGAGAGAGAGAGAGAGAGAGAGAGAGCTATGTGCACAATGATTTTGGTAGTGTTTTGTTAACATTTCTTCTTTTGGATTGTTCACAATGCTTTACAGCATTTACTTCAGCAACTGTCACAACGCCCCTTGGGGTGGCAGTCATTGTGCCATAGTGCAGTATAATCGCAGGTCAGAAAGCCAGGGGACACAGCTCTCACAGGCGTTTCTGCAGCACAGTTAGGCTCGAGGCACAGAAAATTCCAGCGGTTCCGGCAGATAATAACTCAGCTCCTATTATCATGGCTTTTCCCAGCATGTCTGCCATTGACCACACAGATGGTCAGCAACACACAGTAGACTGTGTCTGATGCTCATGTGGCTAACACTTCCTGAGAAAACTGGATTAGAGACTGAAAATTTAACCTCAGCATCCGAAAAATTGTACTTGATTTCCTGTGTCATTTCCAGAAAACCACAGGGGGACTGATGTAGATTTCTGAGATTTTCAAAATTAATTTTGAGATAGATTCCTATCTGCATATTATGTCATACAACTTGGGGATTTAAAAGGAACTTATGGTAAGAAATTACTGGTTTTTTTAGTGAGTAAAATCAGAGGCCAAAGAAAAAGTTGGTTTTATTCACACAGCAGTACAGGCCCAGTTTCTTCAATTTGATCTGGTGAGAACGGTTGGCACACAAGCATGAGGCTGAATGAGATATTGAGAATCCATGTAAATCCATGTAGAAAGAGAATGGTACATGCTTATGATCCCAGCAATACAGAGGCTTCACGGCCAGCCAGCCTACTTGGCAAGGTCCAGGCCAGTGAAGGATCCAGTCTTCAAAGACAGGGGATGGCTCCTACAGAAGGGTGCCAAAGTTGGCCTCTGGCCTCCACGTGCATCCCTACATATGTCCGAACACACACACATGTGCATCCCTACATATGTACAACACACACACACACTAACACACACACACACATGCACCTAGCATGTACACTGAAAACATGCGGTCAAGGCTGGAGAGATAGTGTGGTAGTCAAGTACTTGCCTTCCAAGCATGAGGACCGAAACTCTGACCCCAGAACCATATAAATGCCAAGTAATTGGATTCAGGGATCCCAGAGTGAGCCATCTGGCCACAGCAGAGAGCTCAGGTTTTCATAGAGCCCCTGTCTTAATGAATGGTTGATGTGTGAGTGTCTTTCTGCATGCTGTGAATATCAATCTCTAAATAAAGGAACTGTTTTGGCCCATGACAGGCACCATAGAAGAAGTAGGTGGGAAATCAGAATAGGTAGGAAAGGAAGGGCAGAGTCAGAGTCAGACTGAGCCAGCCACCAAAGAAGAAATATATATTGGAACACAGGTGAGCCATGAGCCACGTGGCAGACAGATTAATAGAAATGGGTTGATTTAAGATGTAAGAGCTAGCTAGCAATGTGCCTGAGCCATAGGCCAAACAGCATGAAGTTAATATAAGTGTCTGAGTCATTTCTGAGGGGACTAAGCATCAGTGGGCAGCTAAGGGGTCTGGGTAGGCAGGTCTGAGGGTCTGGACCTCTGGCTGCCCAGGGCCAAGAAACCTCATTATAACAGACGGCGTTCAACATGGGTCAAATACTCACATAAAGCCCGAGAAAGCTTAAAAAGAGTTCTAGAGCATAGAAACTGAGCCAGTAGCACATTTCAAATTGTGTATCTGAAGCGGGTCATTGTACAGAGAAAGCTCGGTATCCGGGTCACATTCAAAATGGCGCAGGCAGACTGACTGCAGGCAGTGTAAGTTTCAACCAGGCCAGTTCCTGAAATCTCACAAAAGACTTGGTAGCATGTGATTGATTTAAGGTTTCTGTTTATATTGAACAAAAGGGAAACAGAGTCAAAGGCGGTTTTTTAGTAGCAGCATTTCTTGGGTCTGCTCTGTTTGCTGGCAGTGACCAAAGACGTGGTCCCTTTAAGAGAACTTCTTGACTCAGTTTTTTCTGCAAAAACTATGTGGCTCTTTAAGAGAGTGCTTTTAAAAGCTCTTCTGGTTGGAAGATAATTAAGAATTCACAATAAAACAGATTTCGATTGGGGGGGGAACCTGTAAACGGGTTACAATGTGTGTAAAATGTGCATAGGCTTCAGAGAGAAAAAAAAGAAGGTAGAGAAAGTCTTTTAAAAAGAGACATAGAGTAATAAAGGTATAATGAGCCACTTAAAGATGGAAAATAGACACAAAATCTGGATTGACGTTATTATTGTGTTTTCTTTTAATTTTTTAACTGTTAATGAGCTAATTGCAGAAAGACAATGGATTGCAAAGTCTGCAAAGCTAAACATATATATATATATTTTTTAAAGGTATTTTGATTTTGAAATTGTGTTTAAGGATTTATTGCTTTGGAAGAGTTCTGCTTTTGTTTCCACAGAAGATGAGAACCTGTGGATTGCTTCCAGGCAAATATGGTTTCATCAACCAAGACCACCTGAAAATTCTCTGATGAAAGAGATGGTCGTATCAGCTTCAGGGCTGCAGACTAAGATGATCTAGTCTCAAGAATCTGTAAGATTACCAGCGCCCCTTAGTTAGCAGGAAGTAGTAGTGAAAAACTATGGCTAATTTCCCAAAATATCACTTATAAATGTTTGTTTTCATTATAAATGGTTAATGGTCATAGTTAATCTCTTTCTACAAAGAAAAAGGAGATATGGTATATGAGTGATTTACTTTAATCTAAAAATCAGCTCTTAATTTCAAAATACTTTGCATTGGTATAGACTTTGGTTTATTGATACAAATTTCAGGTCAATTTTGTTATATGCTGTATGTATTTTTCTACTCTTGTTTAGGGTATGATGTTTATGTAACTAATTTAAAATTGTAACGTATAATTAAGAAATGCAGGCTAATAGTCACCTATGATAACCAAACTTACAGTTATGTTAGTTAGGATTTTTTAGGTATACAAAGATATATTTTAATTAGGTAGTTAATCTTTAAATACTTCTAAGACGTACAGAATATGTCATTAAAATATTTTAAGAACTTAGACTTTTCTGGACAGTGAGACAGGTCTGCTCCTGACAGCCCCAATCTACTTTAAGAGAAAAATGGGCATCGAAGAAACTCCAAATGGAGATTAGTTTCTTTGTGGCATCCAATAGCCACTGGACAGGAACCTGTTCTTATATTGACTGCTTGACAGTATGCTGTTAAAACTGGACATGCAGGTTCCATAGAAAGGCGACCTCTGAACTTTGACAGAACAAGCTGAGATTGTCCTTCAGGTTCCTGCTTTACAGAGAAAACTGTCAGACATTCTTCAGGACTTGAGGAGAAGCAACTGATGAATGGACGGGCAGATTTCCTGCTTCACTGAAATGGAAAGAGACTCTGGGCCTGTAGGCTGAAGATGGATGCCCCAAGTTTATAAAGGAACTTTGGGTGACTGTCCAGGCAGATAGGTGTCATCTCTGTCATTTCTAGATTTTGAAAGTTGCTTGCACTTCCAGTTTACTTAGGTAAATATATCCTTCTGTGGTCTTTGATGTAGTTGAAGATTAGATAGTTATAGGTATAGTTTTTCTTAGTCATTTGAAAGGTATATTGGATATGAAACTTTAGATTCACAATGATAAGGTAGATGATAGAGTATTTTCTTTAATTTTGCTAAATACAAATAGACTAGATATTGTAACCGTAATTCTTGCTTGATAGCTATTTTGTTATATGTAATTTTGCTACGTTAAAATTGAAACCTTTTTTGATTAGACAGAAAGGGGGAAGTGATGTGGGAATGCCTTTCTGTATGCTGTGAATCTCAATCTTTAAATAAAGGAGCTGTTTTGGGCCATGGCAGGCACCATAGAAAAACTAGGTGAGAAATCAGAATAGGTAGGAAAGGAAGGGTGGAGTCAGAAACAGATCAAGCCAGCTGCCAAAGAAGAAACATGTAAGGAACACAGGTGAGCCATGAGCTACGTGGCAGACAGCTTAAAGAAAATTGGTTGAGCTGAGATGAAATAGTTCGCTAGTAATGTGCCTGAGTCATAGGCCAAACAGCATGAAGTCAATATAAACATCTGAATCATTTTTGGGGGCCTAAGCAGCAGTGGGCAGCTGAGGGTCTGGGGCTGCAGGTTTGTGGGTCTGGACCTCTGGCTGCCCAGGACCAGGAAACCTTATTGTAACAAATGGTGGAGAGTGATGGGGGTGATTCCTGACATCAACTTTGGGCCTCCACATGTACACACACATACACACATACACACACATACACACACACACACAATGGGGAAAAAAATTCACACTAACTGATCTGTTGGGTAGGGCCACATGTTTTAGGTGATTCTATTTTCCCAGCTCACCTCAGGGCTTGGATAAGGACACGATGCAGCTACAGAATCCATTTTCCTTACCTGTAGTGTGTTTCTTGGGACTAACACAGTAACTGGTACAAACTATATGTTCAGAAATATTTAAGTAAATATGGCATGGTATTTTTATCTTGTAAACTTTTCTTTGTCTGGTTCTATTGCTGGAGTTAAATTTATTATAACAAGTCGGGAATACAGCTGGTGGGCTGGTACCATCTTTATGTGTTTCCAGATTTCTCCAGTTTTTAATTTACTCTCATTGGACATTGTCAAACAGACATTAGGCTTTAAGATTTCCAAACACCTCTGATGAGGGAACTTTTAGAAGTACTCACGTATTTCTGAATTGAGGTTTTAAAGGCCCTATATATCTATTGCAATTTTGCATTTAACACATACTGACATCCATATTACACCAAGACGTCATTTTTTTTTTTTACTTTACATTTTTGGACATTTTTCCTGATTTTATTTTCCACATCTCCATTAGTTACCAGTGCTGACAGTTTCTTTTCTTGCCAATGTTCTTCCAGCCGATTTAGAGAGGATAGCCTACTGGTCCTTGATATTTCCTTTCCTAAGATGTGCTGGAAGAGCTGGGACATTTTAGACTGAGCACACTCACACTCTAGGGGCATCTGCCTCTGTCTTCTACTTTACAAAAATAAAATAATAAAGCGACGTGTTTCCTTCACACATTTAAAAGCCAGAAATAGATGGAGACGTACATTTTTCAGTCCCTGTACCAGCCTAATAAAGGCTCAGCAGACTGTGGGAACCTGGCCAGCCCCGCCCTCGCATCCTGCTGTTTCAAGTCTTTGGTCCCTCTGCTCCTGACCAGCCCAGGCTCTGGATGTCAACCATAGCACGTGAGACCCAGAGGACACAGAGCCAACGGTGACTGCACCCTAGGAGCTACAGCACCCCAAGCCTGGGGGGTCCTCCCTGATGACACACAAAGAATGCTGCACTCTGTCAGCTCCCTTAACAGAAGATCATCCAGAGGTGTGTGTGGGGGGGGGGTGCTATGGGCATTCACCTGGCTGAGTATGGTTTGGGCTGGATGCCCCGGCAGTGTAATCAGGTCTGCAGATCTTGCTAGTAACTAAGTGGAAAAGAGAAATAGCTATATATGAAGAGAAAAAGTAAAAAATGACACCAGGAAAGAGGGAGGCTCCCTTTGCCACGTCCATGCCTTCTGCCCTGGCCTGAGAGAACACAGCACAGCCACAACCCTGTATTTGAATGTCTCTTGAATATCAAGAATCTGAACTAAAATTAAGTGCTGAGACAGAGATATGACAGAGAATAGTCTGTTCCAGAAACCACAGCACACGCTTCTGAGCTGCACCTGACCCTGCTGGCTCTCCCGGAAAAGACAAGAATTCTAATGTTCTCGTACATGCTTCTCAAGTGAAAATAGGACCTGACCACTGGGTGTTCTTAATATGGCAGGAACCTAGGCAAGTCAAGGGTCCCTTAGGACAAAGAATTGAGCCACCTTTGGTACCACTCTCCATTTAAACTGCTGTATTAAGAAATGAGACTGTCAGTTTGCAGATTTGTTTAGTACTCAAGGCCAACCATGACCATCCGCTACAAAATCTCAAGAATTTTTGTCACACAATGAGCATGAATTCTTTTGAAGATGTTGGATGAGAGCCGCCTTTCTGGAGGGGGAAGAGAGAGTCTTCCAAGATACAGATCCAAGTAGATGACAGATTGGAAAACAGCGGGCCCAGCACACAGCCTAACTCACTCCACTGTGGGACTGGCTCTCAGAGGATACGTGGGATCATGTCGAATGTTCAACCACACTGTCTGTGTTGACAGTACAGCAAAGTTCATTTGTCCAGGAAACAAACCTTAATTTAGGCAACACCAGACACAGTTAGAAGTGGTTTTCTTAGGTTAAAGTAATCTTCATATATGAGTATTTTATTACTAACTTTAATTATGTAACAAAGATCACAAAAATATGTGCCTTAAAGTTAAGTACCAATTATATGCAAAGATCTAAGTATTGTAGCATTTCAACCTCATCTACAACTAGTTAGAAGAAATTAATACATAATATAACAAATACCTATAAACTCACCATCTACACTAAGAAATGATACACCACCCATATAATCAAACATCTCCACTTTCTCTTATGGAGCATATCCTTTCCATCTCTACTAGCGAGCCAGATCTTAATTTTTTTCTGAACAGTTAATATATTCTACAGGTATTTGTAATGTGTGAGGAGACTTCAATCCTACTATAGAAATTGGAGAAATTGAAACTAAGAATATGTCGGAAACCCTAAATCATCCAACATAAGCCTTGGAGATGCCCAAGGTACAGGAAGCATGCCATCTACAAAGACTTTACCTGCCCAGCTCCTGGCTCCTCACATCCTTTGCATGGGCATGCAAATAATCCTGGCTGCTCACAGGATGACTGGGAAGCTCTGTCAGCCAAGTACCATGTCATTAAGACTGTAGAAAGAACCCAAGTCTGCAGAGACAATTGTTCAACTCTGATCCTGTGTCCACACCCTTAATGTTGATGTGGCAGAGAGAAAAGAGACAGAATCCAGGACTGAGGGGTATTTTTTTCATTCTGCCAATAGAAGATCTTTAATGTGTTAACTTGTCCAATATGCTCCTGTGGTGGACTTAATTGACTCAATAAGCCCTGTGCTTTGAATCTCTTAGTTTGGTTATTGAGCCCTTCTGTTCTAAGAGCTGTGAATGCCTCGTTTGTTAGTGTGATTACAGCAGCAAAGTAGTTTCCCATGCAATGGTCATTACACATTTTTAATGTGACCATAAATATATTCTGCACATTCATCTCCAATTTGGCATTTTTTTGGCATTTTATTCAATATTTTATCTGTGAGTTTTTTTCCATCTTCAGTTCTGTTTCACAGCTACACGCAGTGTATATTTCACAATTTATTCATGAATGTTCCTGTTGAATTGAAGCTGCTTTCCAGTTCTGAAGTGTGCTGATCTCAGTTCTGCTGTGGACATTCTGGTCCCTGCTCCTCGGACACAAGTTTAGGAGACTCTTACGGAATGAGAACACATGAGTACATTTTTTTGGATCAAAGAAATTATATTAAAAAAAAATACAGCCAACTTGACTAAACACTGCCAAGCTGTATGACAAAGCAGTGCTGTAAACTTACCCTTCAGGGGTTTGTAGTGCTGTGTTCCTACTCGAGATAATGCTTTGAGTTAGAAGTCTTTGTCTGCTGATAATGCTGAATGGGTGCACTTGGCTCACACTAAAGTGGTAATTGTGATAATTGAAAATTCTCTCTCTCTCTCTCTCTCTCTCTCTCTCTCTCTCTCTCTCTCTCTCTCTCTCTCTCTCTCTCTCTCTCTCTCTCTCTCTAAGACAGGGTTTCTCTGGGCATCCTGTCTGGGCTGTCCTGGAAATCACTCTATAGACCACAACCCTGGCACAAATTCAGAGATCTGCCTGCCTCTGCCTTCCAAGTGCTGGGATTAAAATTTCATGCCACTTTCTCCCATCATGACATTTCTTTAGCACTTCACTTATAAGGGAAAAAAAAATCTGTGTGGAATTTGTATTAGAATTTTGGACTTTCTCATTCATTTAAGGCCAAGTATAGTTTGCCCTTTCTGTTTTTAATACTGTAACTGGAGAACAAGTAACTTTCCAACACAATTTATTGATTTATTACAGTTTGGGAGAATTGACACAAAAGTATCAAGAGTCCGAGTCCCATGAGGCCCCTGAAGAATCTGGTCTGGCAGCCTCATCTTCTACCCTCTTTGCATCTCATTCCTAAGTCCTTCAGAACAAGGCTTGTTTCATTTTGCAGTTATGTTCCTAATTCACTGTTCATTTCCTTCTCTGCCTGCTCCTGTAGCCTCTGAGGAACAGGGACACCCCCTACATCTATAAAGTCCATCCCTCAAGCCCGACTCTCCTGTGAGCCTGGATGACATTCAGCATCTCCCACATCCAAGTCACAACCATCACCCTTTGTTAAATGTGACTATTTATTTGCTGTGGATTCCCTTTCTAGACCAGGAATTACAGAATGGTTTTTGTTCTTTAGATCTCCTATACATACAGGCTGAGTGTGTCCCCTTGTTGACAGTCAAATGCTGAACAAGTGAATAGTCTCCAGGAAGAAACATCTTTGGAAGACAGCACACAGCAACCCTAACACCTCCAGGTATGTTTAGATGTGATGAGGTTCTTTCTTGTTAGGAAACACACTTGGGACATCAGGATCACTCCAGGTGCCTGCAAGGAAGGTGAAAGCTAGCAAAGGACTTAAAACAATGTAGAACAGGGAGGCTAGAGCTGCTGATGCTGCCCAAAGCGCTGCCAGAGCCCAGAAGAGGAAGTACCAATGGGAGTGTCCTGGCAGTTCTATGCTCTCCCTTCTTGCCCAAACACTCCTTGCAGTCTCCTGAGCTGTGTGGGAAGCCTGGAATATTCTTTGTTTTACATGTTGTCCTGACCTTAATTGTCTTTGTTTTAATATTCCTTCTTACCTAAGAAACATCACCTCATAAGACTATTTCTCAATCCTAATATCAAAATTTCTACCCATGCATAGTATGTGTGAGTAGGAGTGGAGGGTGACAGTGCACATACAGACGGGCCTGGTGCTACATCTGGGTGCTCCTGGGGTCAGGATCATAAGTGTCTGGGCAACCTACCATGGGAAACTTTGCAGCACCATCCACAGCCCTGACACCAAGGGAATTCTGCTATTGGGTAAACCTTGAGGTTAGGGGGCAATGTGAGAAAAAGAGAAGAAACAACTGATGTCAGGAAATAAATTACACACACTGAGATACATCAACCACTAGTCAGTGAATTCACACCCTTCTACAGCACATGTCTGAAGGTCAGGCTGGTGGTGTGACCCCAGGGTGGGCACAGGGTCTGTCAATCAGGGGTAGACCAGAGCTGTTTAGTTTGTTTGGTTTTTTTGGTTTTTTTTTTTAATTTTGTTTTATTTATCTATTTATTTTTGAGACAGAGTTTCTCTGTGAATTCCTGGATATCCAGAAACTTGCTCTGTAGACCAGGCTGACCTCTAAGTCACAGAGATCCACCTCCTCTGTCTCCAGAGTGCTAGGGTTAAAGGTGTGGGCTACCACACCCAGCTCCCAGATGACACTTGTAGGAGATGGTTGACATACAACAAAAGAACTGCTGAGCCAGAAGCCAAACGCTACAGCCTCAAAGGGGGTGATTCTTCTGTCAAAGAACCACAGTGGTCTGTGGGAAGACCCTGTGTGGACCATGACCAGTGACCAGTATTGTTTGGCTTCCTGCAGCCTCTCAGAGGCCACTCCTGATGTTCTTCTGATGTCATGTGAACCCAAAAGACTGGAGACTGCATGACTCTTTGGAGATGCACTCAAGACATAGGTGAATAATTAAACCTAAAAAGGGGAAAAAGAAAAAAAATGATTCCTCCAGTATCAAATTAAAGCTGCTCAAGCAGTCTCTGTGAGCGTGTCTGTCTGTCTGTCTGTGTGTGAGTGTCTCTCAGTGTATGAGTGGGCATGTCTCTGTGTGTGTGTCTGCATGAGTATGTGTGTCTCTCTGTGTGTTTCTCCATGTGAGTATGTGCATGTATATCTCTGTATCTGTGCGTGTAGGGGTGTGTGTGGAATAGACTTTCAAGACAGTTGTTCTGTGGGACTGATTACCTAGCAAGTGCTCAATAAACATTTGTACCTACTCAGTGCTCAATGCACATTTGTTGGAGAAACTCCTAACATTTGTTGCTTTCTCAGACAGCTCATGAATATATACAATTTTAATTTTTCACTATAAACTGCTTTTGAAGCTGGATCATAGTTTAAAATTTTCCTTGCTTTTCAAATTAATGTATTTTTTTAAGGCATTGGAAAATTGAAAGAAAACTAAGGGGAAAACAAAATGGTCTATAATGCCATCACCCAGACTACATTTTCTAATACTCTTGCTGTCATAGGGTTACTATTGCTGTGAAGAAAACACCATGATGAAAAGCAAGATGGGGAAGGAAGGGCGTGCTTGGCCTTTAATAAGGATCTATGGAGGGAAGGAAGGGAGACAGGAGCCCAGGAACCTGGAGGCAGAGCTGATGCAGAGGCCATGGAGGGGAGACACTCACTGGCTTGCTCCCCATGCCTTGTGCAGCCTGCTTTACTTATAGAACCCAGGACCACCAGCTCGCACCACACAGAATGAGCTGGGCCCTCCACCATCAATCACTAATTTGAAAAAGAAAAAAAAATACCCTACAGGTTTGACTGTAGCCCAGTCGTATGGAGGCACTTTTCTCCCTGAGGTGCCTCCTCTCAGACTCCAGCTTGAGTCAAGTTGGGGGCAGGGAGATGATTTCTTGTTGGGCTGTTCCACTTTTACCTTGAGTGACACATGCTGAGCATTTAATAGACTGATAGTACCTGTTAACTGAGTAGCTTACATCCAATTATATACAGTGATATAACTTATTTAACCAACTCAGTGTTTTGGGTACTTTTCTTTTCCCATTTTATAATATGGTGATAAATATCCTATTCGTAAATATTTATATAGTTGGTATAATATTCTAGAATCTTGTGAGCACTTTGAAACAGTGGTTTAACTCGCCAAATTGCCCTTCTAATGGGTGTTTACCTTTTATCAGTCATTAAAAGTCTCCAAGCTGTCCAAGGTACCTGTGATATCTTCCTTAAGGAACGTATTTGCCGCTAAAGGAGATTTTGCTACAGTAGAAAGAAAAATATAATAATGCATAGGAAATGATGAAATCAGAATCCTTAAGGCTTCTACTACTGGGCCAGGCATGGCGGTGCCCCCTATGGTCTCGGTGTTCTCGTGAAAGGACGGGAGGGTCAGGACAAGATGGAGATCCAGCTAAATCTACATACTGATTTCTAGGTCAACTAGGGCTACAGTGAGACCATCTACACACACACACACACCACCTCTTACATATTATTGGCACATATTACTATTAGGTAAGTGTGGGTGAGTACAAAGTCTAAAATGTAACTGTAGCCGGTTGCATGTTCAGGCCACACAGACGCTAACTAAGCACCCTGTGCACCTGGCTAGG
This sequence comes from Phyllotis vaccarum, assembly GCA_033318265.1. Taxonomy (NCBI): domain Eukaryota; kingdom Metazoa; phylum Chordata; class Mammalia; order Rodentia; family Cricetidae; genus Phyllotis; species Phyllotis vaccarum. Next base: position 2,039,063 of record JARWLC010000007.1, read on the forward strand.
GCTTGAACCCCTTTGCTTTTGTGCATATGTACCTGTGGGTGTGCACCTCTCTAGGGTAGAGACCAGAGGTCAACATCACTCTCCACCTTAGTGTCCGAGATAAGGTCTCTCCTTGAACAGGAAGCTCGTAAGTTCAGTAGGCTACCTGGCTATTCCAGGGGTCTGCCCTGCTTCTGCCTTCCCAGCGTGGGATTTCATGTGTGTGTGGTGCCAGGGCTCGGAACAACAGGGGCCTTCCCGACTGAGCGGCCTCTCAAGTCTCTGTGTTTGCTCCTTATACGTTTATACTTGATGCAGTCCAGTCTCTCCGCAGGTCTTCCACCAATCTAGTCACGGTCTTGGCTCCATTTCCATCTCTGGCCGGGAACACAGTTCTGTGGCTCTCTCAGAGGGACCTGATGTTAGCAGGATTTAGCCTCGGTATTTTCTGCAGTCTTGTGTGGGGAGTGCTGTTCCTGGCACATTTTCTTTGATTTTCCTCTCTTCCGTGACAGCCATGTCCCACTCAGGCAGCGTCATCTAAGCGCACAGGTACTTTGTCTATCCCTGCCCTTCCCACCTCCCTTCAGCTCTTGCCCACTCGCTTCATAAAAGCCTCTCCTCTCTTCTGTTCTTATCCTTGTTTCTTCGTTGATTTCACGAGGCAGAAAAAGGCCTTATTTTAACTGCTGAGTAACACACTTCTTGTCAAGGAAAGACCCTTACACAGGGCACCTAATGGGGTAGCTGAGTCCTTTCCTGCTGGATGTCACTCACTGGTGGAGGTGGCTGAAGACCCAGCGGGACAGTGGGCAGAGGATGCTAATCTCGGAAATCTCCAAAGAGGAGCAACCCGGAGCAGTGAGACCCAAGACTAAAGGGCTTGAGGAAGATGTTTGAGTGAATCTCAGAGACTAGATTTGTTCAGTTAAACATCTGCTGTAATTACCACCTCTATTATGTGTTCAGCCCTCTAGACTGGCCGTGTTTATGTCTGTTTCCTTAGCTATGAGCATTAGATAGCTTCTAAGGTCCTGCTTAGTTCCCCAAAACATTGTAAGAGAATAACTTCCCTAGCAGGTTAAAAATCTAACCATTCCACCTGGCATTGCAAGAAAGCTCACTACTTCTGATTTACAAAGAAACTACTGGAAGCCAAAAGGTTTTTAATACTTAGTTTCTGCAAGGTATTTAAATATACTTTAAATATTCAAGGGAGATTAAAGTAGGGAACTTTATAACCCATTACTCCTTAAAATTCTATAGCACTCTTAATAAAACACAATGCGTGCTAATTTGATTTTATTTAGTAAAGAAGCTATTTCTTGATTCTCAACTCTTAAATTCATTAATTACTGCATGTATCTTTAATTTATTAAAGATAATAAATCTCTTAATTTAACTTTTAATATTCTCTATATACTTTAAGAGATTCAAGTTTTCAAAAAATATTTAATCTTCAATATACTTTCAAGGTTTTAAATTTCATATTGCAAAATAGGGGAAATTTGAATTACATTTCTGGTCATATGAATGTTAAACATGAGTCAGTTAATTGCAGGATCACCACCACTCAGTGGAAAATTCATTAAGTGCAGAGCTGTTATGAGGCAGTAATGGAGGATAATAGAATTATGCTGACCTTAGATCTTGTGGGTCATCAGCACTAATGTTACTTTCTCTCCCTCCAGAGCTTTTGCTTTCTTTTGTTTTGAGCATTAGTGCTCCTTCTGTGCCATTATTACTAAATGCCAGAGCCACTGCCTTTCGTATGTTTTTCATTAAAAATGATTTAGATTTAAACAGTATAGATTTTAAATTTTTCGTTTTATTTTGTATGCATTGGTATTTTGTCTGCATGCCCATAGGAGAATGTTAGATCTCCTGGAAGTAGAATTACAGACAGTTGTGAGCTATTGTGTGGGCCCTGCAATCAAACTTAGGTTCTCTGGAAGAGCAGCCGATGCTCTAGACTGCTGAGTCCTTGATTTTGAAAATGTTCTAGTCACCACCATACTTTAATAATTAAAAACAACAGGTTCTCTTCCCAGGGGCTATCCCACAATACAAGGCACAGTGCAGAAGAGTCTCAGGGGCTGTCTTTTAGGAAGCTGAGTACCAATGCAGCAACTAAAGATTAGTAAATAACTGTGAGCCTTGCCTGCAGCCCAGAGCTCAGACCAGTGGGGATACAGGAATACAGTAGCTGTCATAAACTCCACTGGTCACGGTAGGAAAACAGAAACATGTAAGCTGGCATTTCTGAAATCTCTGGCAATGGCTTGATGTTTCGGGGCCCTATGGTGTAACCATAGAGACATAGGTGTTGGGATCTGATTCTTGGCTTTGTAGGTCTAGCTTTCCTATGGGATTTAGTATTTCAGTTCTCTGCATTTTAATTTCCTCTGTGTGTGTGTTTATCTAGAGATAAAGAGTCAAAATTGCCTTTCTTCCTTATACTCTCTACCTTATTTTTGAGATAGTCTCTTACTAAAAGCTGGAGGTTTTGGATTTGGCTCATCTGGCTGGCCTGCAAATGCCAGAAATCTTCCTGTCTCTACATAATTAGCAACAGGATCACAGGTATGTGTTCTGCACCTTGCTATTTAAGATGAGGATTCTGGAGAATCAAATTCAGGTCCTTATGCAAACACATTACCAACTAAGCTATCCTGCAGCCTCCAGTTTCCTCCTGACTGAAACAGATAATGACATGAATGGCATTATATGGTTCCTAGTGTAAGCAAAGATCAACAGAATTAATGCTTATAAAGTGTTACAATGGGTGACAGGTATTTTCTTACAAATATTACAAGGTAATATTTACTAGCTTACTTTTAAAGTAATACATAATGTGTCAAGCATGTAAGCATATTTACTTTGTGTGTGTGTGTGTGTCTGTGTGTGTGTGTCTGTGTGTGTGTGTTGTGCATGCATGTGGGGAGCAACACATACCCACAGTGTGCTTGTGAACATCTGAGGACACCTTCTGGTGTCCTTCCCTTCTACCTTGTTTGAAGGATTTCTGTTTGCATAAGCAGCTTAGTGCCCCACAAGTTTCCAGAGTCTCTAGTCTCTGCCTCCCGCCTTCTTGTAGGAACACTGGATTTACACTGAATGATTCAGTGCCTGTTGTGAATGTTCTATCTGGGCACCTGGGGGGGAGGGGGTTTGAGAAAGCAAGGAGTCTAAAGCACAGACTCACTTAAAACAAATGGCAGACCTGCAGACTTGCTTATTGCAGGTATGGGGCAGGCAAACCTATATACCCCCTCCTGATTTCCCATTGGCAGCTGGAGACTCCCCTAGCTGTGTTGTCCCTCTCTCATTGGCCTCCAGAATGATGATGATCATGCGTCACCAGTTACCAGGAGCTGTGGCTGACTCCAGGCTTGCTCAGCAGGAATCAGCTAGTGCAGGCTAGGCACATTACCAGGAACAGGGCAACTGTGGTTTCATCAGGCTAGCTGGCTGCACTCCCCTTACAAGTACCTAGCTTTTATGTGGGATCTTGAAGTTCAAACTCAGACCCTCATAGTTGGCCAGTGTAATAGTTGGTGCTATTCAAGTTAACAGAATCTAGACACATCTGTGAAGGATTTACTGGGTTAGCCTCTGGGCTTGCCTGGGAGGATTCTCTTGAATTGGTTAACTGATGTAAGAAGTGAGTTTGAGGGTAACCTGGTCTACAGAGTGAGTTCCAGGACAGCCAGAGCTACAGAAGAAAAAAAAGAATCACATCTGAAAAGAGAGAGGGAGCAGGTATATTAAAAGTAGATGGCACTATTTCCTGGACTCGGCCCCTGAACCATACAAAACGGAGAAAGTGAGATGAGCACATTTGTCTGGTTAGCTGACAGTTAGGGGCTCAGGAAGGACCAGTCCTGCTGGTCACTCCCTGGGGCTGAGCAGAACGGTGAGACACCCCAGACCTCCCCTACCCACCAGAGAGAAGCACACTGAGCAAGATTTCGTTTTATTGTATCAGGCAGGGGCTTATATAGGCTGAGGTGGGTGGGGAAGATGGGTGAGAGTTTGGGGCCAATGAGATTATGTCACAACAGCGGTGACTGGGCAGAGGTGGTCTTTGGGTAGTGTTGGAAAATATTCCACATTCCCTTTCTCCTCTCTTTTCCTCTAACACCAGAAACATGTGGCTGAAGCTGCCAAGCTCTGTCACTTCCTGGGCTGGAGCATGAGCCCTCCTCATTCACTTACATTCTCTCCAGCTTTCTGTTTTCAGTGGTTTCCTTCACTGCCTAAGCTTGGCTGCCCTGCAACTGGATCTGTAGACCAGGCTAGCCTCAAATCAGAGATCCACCAGCCTCTGCCTTTGGAGTGCTGAGATTAAAGTCGGGCATCATCATGCCTGGCTCTAAGATTTTCTTTAATTCTGTTTTACAAGTTAGAAACTCGTGGGATCTGGGTGGGATCTTTCCCTGGGGTCATCACTGCCTCTACTCCATCTCTTAATCTGCTTGTCTCCTTGAACACGGGATTTGATTCCATTCCACTTCCTGGAGCTCCTTTTTTCCTTAAACTGTACACTGTGTATTTTTCTTTGCCCAGCTTGCTCCTTTACATTGTAAATCTTCATTAGAGTCAACACTAATAATGATATGACAGAGTATTTTGTTTTGAGATTTCCTCTGCCAAGGGAATTAATCAGAATCTCTTCACTTTAGTCTTAGGCAGACTCTTTGGACAAGGACAAAAGGTACCCACAGTCTTCACCAAAATATCTCAAGAATGATCTCCAGGCCACATACTAAATTCTCCTCCTTTGAAGCCCCTTAATCCAGGCCCTCGAAGTTCAATTTATTCTCAGTAACCCCCCTACCAAGATGGCCCACTAAACCCCACATAAAGCATTCGAATTCTTTTTGAATCTATATTCCTCCAAACAAAAACATGGTCTGGCTCATCACAACAATACTCCACTTCTTGTACCAACTTGTGTTAGTCAGTTTCTATTACTGTAAAGAGACACCACGGTCACAGAAACTCTTATAAAGGAAAACATTTAGTTAAAATGTTTTAGAAGTTTAGAAGTTTTAGAAGTTTACTCCATTTTATCATCATGGCAGCATGCAGGCAGACATGATGTTGGATAAGGAGCTGAGAGTTCTGCATCTTGATCTGTAAGGAACAGGAAGTGAACTGCATTCCACATTGGGCATAGCTTGAGCAAAGCCCCTCCCTCCTAAAAATGCCACTCCCTGAGGGGACCACTCCCTAGCAAACCATAATAGACCTTCCTCCTTTAAGTTCCTTCTGTTAGGATACTTTGTCACAGAAAAAGGAAAGAAAATGTATGTACACAGCAAATACTGTATCCACCAGCCACCTCTTCCGCCCCTACAATGTTTTGATACATACACACTATGGGATGGCAGAATCGAGCTAAGGGACATACCTATTACTCAGCAGTTACCAGTTTTGTGTGGTGAAAACATTTTCAAGATTATTTCATATTGATGATTCTTTCACCAAGTTGTACAGCAAATCTCCCAGACTTACTCCTCTCTCTAACTGAAGCCTGGTATGACCTCTAGCCAGCCTCTCTCCTTTCACCCCCCAGCCATCCCAGCTCTTGACTATCATTGTGTTTTTCTTTCTATGAGATTGCCTTTCCTAGACTCCACAGGAATGGGATCATGAGGTATTTGTCTTTCTGTGCCTAGCTTATTTTGTTTAATATAATGCATTCCTGGTTCACAAATATTGCTGCAAATGGCAGGATTTTGTGCCCTGTGGAGAGTGAATATTATTTTATTGTGCATATTCCACCTCTTCTGTGCTCATCCACTGATAAGAAACTTGATTCCATACCTTGGCTGTCAAAGACATCTCTCTGGCATTGTTTCATGTTCTTTCAGTACATTCCGAGTAACGTATATTGGTTATTGACATATGATTTGGCAATTCTATTTTTTGAATTTTTAAGGAAACTTTATATTGCTTTTCATAATTTACCTTTCTTAATTACAAATTTCACAATTTGCATTCCTTAGCAGCTTTCTTTCATACATTTGGGTTTACTTAAGTATATCTATTTAAAAGATATTTTGATATCTTTATTTCAGGGAATTTCACTTGTCTCAGTGGAGGACGACCTTTAAAAAGAAACAATGTTTTCAAATTCTAGCTACAGATTAAGGCCTGCCAGAGGCTCTGAACTGAACCAAACCTGGTATCTCTCTCTCTTTTTCTAAAAGCAGAATTTAGTAAGCTTAAGAGGATTAGAAGCAGACTGGCACCAATTTAGATTTCCCCCTTCGGAGGACAGAAGGAGATGTGCAAAGGAAATCATTTTCTCAGCATGTAATTTGCTGCTCCCCGATGCCCCATCCGCTGCCATCTTGATTCTTCTGGGCCAGTTTCCAATGCTCCGGAAGGAATAGAAGACAGGCAAGGGCAGCACCCAGTTGCTCCAAGCCAGCTTGTTTTTAAAGGTGTGCTGTCTGCACTCACTGTGACTTTTTGATGGCATACATTATATTATTTTATCATTCTGAATTCCCATCCAAAAACTCTTCAAAAGTTATTTCTAAACTCCAAAGAGAAAATTTGATTTTCTTACAGGATAAGTATTAGATTTGACTATATGACATGACATTTCACATTGGCTAAAATTAGCAGTAAAGGGGCAGATGGCTCCCAAATTCATCTTTACCACAGGGAATGATAAAAGCTCTGTCTACCCCGGCCTGTGAAGATAAGGACAAACCCTGGGATGTCCGAAAATGGTGTTCCCAAGAATAAACACAGGTTAATAACGGTGATGGACAATACTTCCTACGCTACTGTCCAAACTACAAAAACTGAGCCCAGAACTTGGTGCAACTTTTGCAATTTGTTTTATAAAGAAATTTGTACCTGAGAATATAATAGAAATTATTACAACAGTCACAAATTATTTTGGAACTTATTATATTGTAATTTGTTGTAAATACATTCTTACCCTCAATATTTTACTGAATGAGTTACACATTCGCTCAGAAATAGATAGCATACACTTTAGACTATTTTATTAGGAAATGAAATTCATATTAGGAACATCTACAAAGCACAAAAAGTTATTTGCTAAGTTCCTATTTTCTATTTCATTCAATTACTTAACAGTTATTGACTAGTATGTGTCAGCCAATGTTAAACACCACACACACTAACACACACACACAATCACACATATACCCCCCACAGCCACACAAACATACATACACACACACACCTGTAAACAAAAGACCAAGAGACAGAAACATCTACCAATTACAGATGACATTCCAGTAACCTTTGGGCTCTTTCTGGGATATGGGATAAGATAGGATCCTCCCATTTTAAAGAAGTCTAGTTGTATTTCACCGACTTGTATTTAAAGCTGTGTCTGTGAGAATGTCTTATTCCTAGGCCACGCATCTGTGAGAGCATATAAGAAATAAAACACTAAAAAAAAGAAATATCGTGTTCCTTAGCTTTTTGGCTTTCCTTTGATCCCTTATTTTTGCTGGGAGTAAAAGTTCTGGGAGTAAAACCATGATTTAAATTGGTTATTTGTGTCCCAAGAACTTAACCTTAAACTTGGTGTTTAATTAGCACTTAACTAGATGTACTGGAGAAAATGAGTAATTTAAGAATGCAAGTTTTTATGGTAAAATCAAACCAGAAGAAACAAAGCCACTGCAGAGATCTTTTTAAACAAAAGATATCCAAATGATCTCAAGAAGAACTGTTTGTGTTGCCATGTTCTCTTAGAACTGCCTGGGATTGCCTCCAAGATATTCTAAAACTGTCTAATGTCTCCCAGAGGACCCGGGAGAACAACCCAGCTCCATAACTGCTACCTTACCGAGTGGATTCCTCTCCTACTGTTAACTAGCCACTGGGACCTCAGGGGCTGAGAACCCTGCACTGAGCCCCAGGAGGTGGCATTTAGGGATGGGAGGGTGAGGCATGTGTCAGGAATCAGTGCTGGCTCCTCCAGGCTGACAGACAGACAGGTGAATCTCCATTCCTTCCCAGCAGTCATGTTGACATTGTGGAGAACTGGATGCCTAACAGCTTAAAATTTTCTCCTTCCTTTACGTCCCTCCTCCCACCTCCCCCAGCACCATAGGGCATTTAAGCAAATCAAAGTGGGCCCAGAATGCCATTCTTAATGTGGGAAGAACACTCATAACAAGGAAGGACTTGAGTGTTTAGCTGTAGAAATAACCAGCCACCAGAGTCTCTGGCCACATTTCTTCATTTGCTTGACCTTTGGCACGACAGATACATGCTCTGGGAGAGCACCGCATTGGAGTCAATTCCAGGGAAGGCTATGCAGTGCAGGTGAAACCAAGTTCATGATTTACTAAGAATTAAACACCCCTCCCCACCCCCAGCTTTTCAGAACCAACAGTGTTTGCTAACCATCAGGGTTCCAGGGAAGAATTATAAGAATTTGGTGGATTTCATTGCCCAACTACTGGTTAACCTCTACCTTTCCACACCAACCAGGGAATTGTCTCAGTAACCTTGAATGTACTACAACCACCCAAATTGGCGTTCTCTTTGGAAAACCAGGGCCACAGCTGCATAAACCCGGACAATTAGAATGGTGAAGAGGAACTTCTGGCAGTGATTTCTTCTGAAAAATTTGAGAAATTAAGCATATTTATTCAAAATACCAACTATTCCAGATAGACCTTGTCACTAGCAGGGAAGATATTTCAGTTTAGATATATAGATTTGTGTATTTAACTATGTATTTATACATTTATATATTAAGTAATATTTGTTTCACTGACATCACTCATTTATAGAACGTTTTTACAAAAACAGAAAAAGCTTTATTTAATAAGGCCTTTTTCTTTCAATATTATCATCCTATCCATTGTTGCAACATAAAGATGTGGTCGAAGAATTTCTCTTCTCAAAGAACGCCTTGTATCCCCTTCAATCAAGTAGGCACACATTGGGAGGCAAGCCAGGAAGTGGGAACAGGCTCCTATATAAAACTGGATTTTTTATAAGTATATTAAAACAGGATTCTACCTGTATTGCAGTAAGAGTACCCCATTAAAACTTGAATACTTTTTTTTTTTTGCAAAGGAAGGCAAAAATAGATCCCCCCCCCCCATTCTCCGGCAATAGCTTCAATTTTGAACGTGCTTCAATGCTTTCTTTAGCTAGAAAAGTTTATGCAAACCAAGCTCAAAATTTCGACAGCGTGCCTTAAGAACTCTATTTAGAATCCCTCCAAGACTACCAGCGGTGCCATTTGCCTACAGAAAACCAACCACGACCGGCCCTAGGTTTCTCAGATGGAGAAAAGGGTGGCGTTAAGTTACCAGGCCAGAGGGTTCCCTTTCCTCGCTTCTCAAGCCAGGCCCAGGCGAGGGTGGGGACAGGGTGGGGTGGCCGCACCTGTGGGCTTGCAGGGTGCGCGGGCCAGCTTGCAAAGCGCGGGTGGGGCGGCCCAGGCGCGCTCGGCTCAGCCTCCCCCACCCCACCCCACCCCACCCCACTCCCGGTTCCCGCACACACCGGGTCGGCCGGGCGCGGAGCAGCGCCGTCCGTGGCACCGGGGACGCCTCCTCCCCGGGCCCGCGCGCTCCCAGCCGCCGTGGGAATGGGCCGCCCCCGGGGCCCGCGCCGAGCTCAGCCCCGCCGGCCCCCACCCCCGGCCCGCGGCCGCCCACGCCGGGATCTGCGTCACTCGGCCGCGCGTGGGCGGGAGCCGGAGCGGCGAATGGAGCAAGAGCGGAATCTCCCGATGTGACAGCGCGCGGGGCGGGAGGGGGGGCGGGGGCGGCGGAGGTGGCGGGGGAGGGCGACGGGGAGGGAGGGAGGGGCGGCGGGAGAGGCCGAGGGAGGGAGGGAGGGAGGGAGGGCGCCCGGGCCCGCCGCCGCCCGCCTCCCGCCTCCGCCGGAGCCTCCCGCCCGCGCGGCCGACCGAGGGAGCGAGCGAGCGAGCGCCGTCGGGGCGGGCGGGGGACGGAGCGCGCGCCCACCGCGTCCCTGCCCCCCTCGATGGGCGCGGGGGCGTCCGGGCCGCTGCAGCCGCCGTAGGAGCCGGCTGAGCCGTCGTCGCGGAGCTCCGCAGCCGCGGGCCGCGGAGGTACCGGGCGGGTCTGGGGTTGGAGCGGGGATGGGGGTGGGGTTGGGGGGGACCCTCGCGGGCAGGGGGCGCGGGGCGAGCCTGCTCGGCGGCGACCCGGGACTTCCTAAAAGTGCCGCTCGGTGTCCGTTCTCTTCCTGTTATCCGCCCCTTCCTACTGTAGTTCTCTTTGCAAAGCGGAAGGAGAGTTTTGCTTGGAGGTGGCTCTCAGAAACTTGGCACCCAGGTGCGGGGAAGCGAGACTCGCCGAGCCTCCGAGGCTGAGCGGGGTGCGTGCACGCACGTGTAGGGGGGCATGGAAGCTCTGGGTGCAGGTGTGCGACCTTACGGGGACAGACCCCGAAGTGCGTACGGTCTAACCGGAGATCTGCAAAGAGGCTCCTGGGGTAGAGCTGGAACGTGCGTTTGTAGGTTGCGCAGACCAAGTTTTGCAGCGGGCGACCAGAAGGAACCGTGCCCTGGCTCGGGGAGGCTTGGGAAATTGGGGAATGCCTGTTAATTTGCAGTTTGATCCGAGAGAGAGAGCTGGGTTGGAGTAACTTGTCACTACGGATTGGTTTGCCAGTGACGTGCCTGCCAACTTTACGGGGTGCAAAGATCAGAATCTCTGAGGGAGATCCTGGGATCTCGTTTAAAAATATTTTGGCAGTTTTAATAGGTAATATTAGATTGCAGAGGAGCCGGATTTAAAATAGATTAGTCACACCCGAAATCCCTCGCTGTTTTGTACACGCAGCAATTACCCTTTTTAAATATTCACTTTTTTTGAAATTTCTTTTTTTGTGGAAGATATATTATGATATTTATAATTCATGTTCCGGTTTTAAGAAGAGCTATTGGAAAGAGGATGCATAGGATGTTCTGGGTTGAGGTTGTCTTCCTGAAGTTGAAAGAGCTGCCTCATGCCTTGCTTATATGCCAGTACAAGTGGCTTTGACTGAAAGATTCTTTCTCCACCTTACATCATTTGAGACATTTAGTTCTATTCTTTTATTAAGCGTAAGCAGATTGATAAGGATGCTGTTGAGAATTTGTGGATGGGCATCCAGGTCAGCTTTCCTCATCCCTGTTTCCAGCTTAGAAAATAACTTCAAGGAAGGTTAGGGAGGTTTTTGTTAGTCGTTTCTTCCTTGGTGTGAACATCTTTGCTTAGCCATTCCACTACTGAGCACACTTGTTATCTTTTGACTCGGGGTCTCCTGTTATGTGGGACTGTACCAGAACAATAGTAAAGGCAAACGAGGCACCGGGGACTTTTATTTCATTCTAATCCTTGGGTGCCAATGTATTTCAGATGACAAATTCTTAAGATTGATATAGCGGATACAGGAGACTCTAGTGAGTTATGTCTAATAAATTATGTCTAATAAATGAATAAATGTAACTGCATAATGTTATCTACACTCCAAGTTTTTCTTAAGGTTGCTGGTTAGTAGCAACCACTGCCCTCTAGAAGGCCTACCCTTGTTTTCTCTGTTATTTAGACAATTGGCTAAAGCATTTCGTATATCTTCTTTTACTTCAACTTTAAGTACATAATGACTTACTAAAATGTGTACCGTAGATGCTCTGAAATTGTGAACTGAGGCACACCTTTGAAGAATCTGTTTCTTGAACAGATTTTAGAGTACAAAATGGTTGCATGGAAGTAAGTATGTTACATTTTTGTGTTTGGAGACTCAGACTCTGTCCTAGGGTTAGGCCTTAGCTAAACCTGGTTTGTTGATTTCTTTTTTCCTCCTTTCCTTTTGGAAAGCTCTGTATCTGACATAATGTGATATCCAGTGTTCTGGGTATCATAGGGCCATCATGTGTTTGGTTACTTTTTTTAAGTGACCATTTTATGAACAGTTTAAGATCGTGCTAATGTGCAACTCCCTTGTGTGTGCATATTTCATTGTGGATTTTATCAGATATATTACAGAATGAAAAACAGCCACTTGAGTCTAGCGTAAGATTGCTGGCTGCTTTGTTGGATCTCTTATCTCACCTGCTTCTTTTGATTTCTTGAGTGGTAGAAATAAAGAATAATGTGATTATTACACCAAGTGCGAATTTCCTTTCTGATCTGACATGTTCAATAACTCATACAGTAGTAGAATATATCTCTCATCTTAATAACGGAACAAATTTCAGAAGTTGATACTGGGGAAAAAGCAGTACTCATCTTGAGAATTCTCACAGCTAAAACATATCATTAACTTTTCAAATAAAATGTCATTTTTTAACACTGTATTTAGGGACTGTATATTAATTTACATGATACATAAATTCTTCTCATGGGGAACTTCTGAAGACCATCGTATTTATAGAGGTATGCATTTTGCCTACAGTCTACCCAGGTGCTTTTCTGCCTATCAGATAGATGCCTTTGATATTGGCTTAAGAATTCCCATCCATCACAGGAGATGCTAGTTTTTGTCTGTTAATATTAATATGTAGTTTGTTTAATAGCCAAGTAAGTCTGATTTATCTTTCTAATTTGAATAAATGTGTTTTAACTTCCCTTTTATTATTTGGACTGGATATTATTAATTATATAATAATATTATTATTCAGAATTGAGGGAAGATTCCATAGGGAAGAACACTTTAATTTTCCCAAATTAGTATGAATTCATTAGATACCAAGGGTGAACAATAGGACCTGAAGTTGTCTTAAGATTTATTGCTGTGGGCTTGAAAGTGTAGCTCATGGTAGAGCCTATACAAAGCATGCTCTGGCTGGTTGTTAAGCCTCTAGCATCAACAAAGCCCAAACAAGGTAGGCACTGCCCCGTGCTTCCTGGTGAGTGTATCTAGGAGTGTCGTTTGGAACTTGAAACACACAGGAACTCTGCAGTCTTCACTAAACGTAACTGAATCACGTGTAAGTTCTGGAGTCTAGTATTGGAGATGAGAAAAATGCCATTTCCTACAGGCTCCTCCTCCTTTTCTCCTAGGCCGAACTTCCCATCCTTTGTACTGGTTACTTCCCCCATCTCCTGAGCCTGTCTGCTTCTAAGCTACACCTTGAAACTTGCTGGTACTTCAGAGGCTTTAGGACCCTCTTCATATTTAAAATTTTACTTGTTAGGGGCAGCAGATCTCACTTACATGTTAAGAGATAAGCAGTCTACTGGAATTCATTCCCTTTTATCTGTAAGTGACATGACACATGAGGTCTTCACTAAGGGTTTACATAATGTTGTCTAGAGGTTGTTTGTAACCCTGAAACCTGGAAGTGAAAATTCAGGCTATGTTGCACAAATAAATCAGGCCTCACCAAGATTTTGCTCTTGGTTCCTCACTTGTCCTTGGAGAGTCTTCTGGAGTTCCTGAAAGCGTATAGAATACATATTTGCAGGTGCTCAATGTGTGTGTGGCAATCATCCTCACAGCACTGGGAATATTTAAGAATAGATAGACATCCGTTAAAGGGTAATGATGATTTATGAGATGCTTGCTATTTATTTAAAACACATTGAGTTGGATTTGTGGCAACACAGGCAAAATTGACCAGGAATCTTTCATGACTGAACTAAATTCTTAGACAATGCTGAGTTAGGGGCTGACTTCACAGGCAGTGTTGTTACGGTTCTGACCATGTGTAGTTCCTTACTTGGCAGGCATCCTTTGATCTGTTGGGTAACCGGCCTCTTGTGAGCCTGCAGCTTAGCCCTCTGTGGAAGTGGAGTGTTGAGGATGAGAGAGTGTGGACAATAGAGGAATGTGGAAGAATACGCCGCTGCTCCTTTAGAAGCTTAGTGGGACAGAAGTTGACCGAGGATGTCCCATTGGAAATATGGAAGGAGGCTGCCGACTAGTCTGACTCTGACATTGGGTTTCACTGTACATAATTCTTTATGGAAATAATATCCCACATAGAACACTTTGCTGAGAATAAAGGCAAGGGGATCAGAGAGACCCAGTTCCTGTCCTTAGGGTGCCTTGTGTTCAGAGCTGGGTCAAGTCCTTTGTTCTGTTGTACATTGTGTAGTGCATTGCATCGTATTTATAACAGTACTTAAACATGTGCTTCTGCTTAACTGGTTCTTCATGAAGGAGTCTTTGCTCAGTGTCCTTAGAGTTGGCTCAGGGCTTCACATGCTGGAATAAGTAAAAAAAAAAAATAACTGGGAAGGGTGTTGAACAGAAAGGAAGGAAAATCAAGAGAAAATCTACAGCCAGGCTATGTGTGGAAAGTCTTATGGAAAAGGCTATGCAGGAATGCCCGGGACAGGCCACGAGAGGAGGTCTGAAAGGCAGGTTCAGGTGGGAGTGCCTGTCATAGTTTAGATTCCTTGTGTTAAGCAGTGGGGGAAGTCTGCAGAGAAGTGAGGGCAAGAAGCAATGGCCACCAGAATTGGGTACTTTGGGAAAAGAAAGTAACGGGTGGATGCTGATGATAGGGCCTGACTCCATGCACATTTGAAGAAGGAATGGAGGAAAGAAAGATGAAACGTTTTTATTAGTCAGGAAGATCCGTGCAGTGATAAGGCCTGAAGGACTGTACAGAACAGATCTGGGAATCCGGAAGTCAGGAAGAAGACGAGTTCAAACTCTTGTTTTGGGGTACTCCAAGCAAGGCTTGGCAGCCCTTGGATGATGTCAGATTGTCCAGAAGAACAATTCAGGCTCATCATTCTCAAGTGTCTCAGGTCTGAGAATCATGTTTTCAAATAAAATCCTGCAGATACCCCAGGGTCCTTTACTTTTAGCCTTGTTTATTGAGAATACACTGAGTGCTCCCAGAGCAATACATTTGGTTACACTCTAAATCAGTTTGTAGTTTATGAAACCAGAAGTCTTCCTTTTTCACTTTTAATGAAAAGCTTCATTTTTTACTTTGAGATTTCTGTGGTGTCTCCAGTGCCCATGAATTAACTCCACTCCGCCATAGCTCTTAAAGTGTGGGTCATGACCCCACGTGGGATCACATAATTCAGTTTGTGAGGTTGTGGAGGTTTTGGCAATAGTAAATGGTTTTTGAACTCAACAATTATCAGATAAATAAATAAAAGATTGAGAATTAAAGGTGTGATGGAGCCGAGATGTTTCTGACAGTCTCTATTGCTGCCTACTTCTTTACTAAGGCCTTGGTTCTGAACACAGAACGTGTTCACCCTGCACCACACAGCCTTCCTCCACAGAGTACCCACAAATACAATTAGAAAACTGTTGACTCACATTCGAGACTATTATGAATTATATGTCATGAATTACATTGTTTCTGCTGTACATACATTTACTGCTTTTATAGAAACTAATTGTTCGGTTGCAGAAAACAAAGACTACGTTTTTCTACCATAATTCTTTAGTGGGTTAGTCTCTAATTAGTGTGTCTGTGTATTGATTATGTTAGGATTTTTGAGTTGAAAATTGCTGTTTTGAGTTGCTGACAAGTTTTATAAACACAAATTTATAAAATAAATTTTGACTTAAGATTGGGACAGAATTTCTAAAAATTTCTGAAGTGGCCCTAAACGTGCCAGTTTTACATATTATGGGAAGTGTCATACTCAGCTTGTACAGTTATAAAATACACACTATATATATTGATCAGCTCTAAAAAATAGTGCAGAGTGGTGTCCTGCAGCCTCACACACTTTCTCACAAGGTTTCACCTTTACATAAAGACAAACGCATCCGCCTCCTTACCATGTAAATTTGCCTTCATCTTTAGTAAATGTAAAATTGCATGCTTACTAAAGAATTGCTTCTTAACAGGCTTCCTTATGACTTACTGTCATTGGTTTATATAGTCACATATATCTGTACACTAGTGTCTAACAATTTCTCAGAAAGGAGTGGCAGGTAGAACAGGTTGAAGCAACCTGGTCAAAGGCACAGACACAGATTTGGTAGCTGCCTACAGTAACAGTTGACCCCTGGCTGTAGGGAAGATCAAGGAATAATGCAACAGACTAAAAAGAGAGACATTTAAAACGCTCAGAGACATTTATGGTGTCCCTTGTACTGAAATCTCAGAACTAAGGAGGCTCGTGCAGAGGACCACCCAAGACTAGTCCCGCCATCAGAGTGAATTCTCCTCCATGCCAACAGCATCTTCAAAGAATTCCTGACTTGGAACCTAGTGAAGAAGATGGGAAAGGAAATCAGATGCCATTACCAGAGTCAAATGAGAACATCTCAGAGCTTGGCAAACAGCGAGGAGATTTCCAGGAAGCCCTGGTAAAACTCAGTAATCCCCTGAGATTTTGGATAGCCCAGTGGGTCCTGATTCAGTGGGTTTGATGACCATGAAAGCCCCATCTCTGTCTTACCCTAATCTTCAGCCCCAGGCCTGGAAAATCCTGTTCCCCTAGCAAAGTAAGAGATGAGTTGAGATCAGACAGCTGTTCATTTCATTTAGCACAGCCTGAACCAGGCAGGTGACCGATGCTGCTCAAGAATTGTGTGAGATTTAGGAACATCGTGTGAGGTTGCTGATTAGTGAGCAATAAGTGGTCTAGAACTAATTCCGAACTTATTTTTCCTGTTTTTAAATTCCTCTTTTAATGCGGTAGCTATTCTCAATGACTGAGGTGTAGGATTTGCATGCTTTGCAGGGTAGCAGGGCCCGGGTTACCTTTTGGAAACAGCAAAAATGAGTCAATGGTTTCTTTAAACTGCAGATGTTATGAAAAGTCTAGACGTGGTGCTTCATGGTGTTACAGGTACAGTAGTTTTTAGCTGACTGGATTTATTGTATCCTAAGCTACCCATATTTATTGATGTTTAGGACCCCTTGGTACCCAGCTCAGAGAGATACAGGCAGAGTTTGTTTTCAGCTAATTTGACCTTCATATTGAAACATGAATGGTTACAGATTTTGTGGAAACAGAAAATCTCACAGGAGTTTTAAATTGAATCAAGTGAATGTATAAAGTGGTGGGTGTTTAAATGATCACAGCAGGCTTTGAAGGAGACTGATGCAATCTTCCCGCAGGAAAGCTGAGGAGAAACCTCTCCCCGCTGTGGGTGTGGGTCTTTAGAAATCCCCTCCTGGGATTCTGAGCACTGTGTCCGTCTTTCATCTGTTATTTTGGCTTTGGAAATGTACACTTGTTCCCATCATTCTTTAACATTGTTAACTGCTTTTCCCAGTCCGCAAGGACTTTCTCTCAAGAGCTACAAGGTTTGGTGAAGGGCGGGAGAAAGGCATGGACTTGAAAACTGCTGTTTTGTAAAACTGTTGCCTCCGAAGACTATAATCTAAGTTCAAGTCTCTTGGGTCTGAAGGCCCTTTTGTAGTTATATTTGTCTAATAAATCCTCTCCCCCCCCATTGTTACATTTGAAAAAATTCTGTTAATCTAAATGCTATCATGAACTGTTTCCTGTATCCCATGATCAGAGAAACAGATATGGTGAGTTAGTGTAGCACTCAGTAGACCTTGTAAAGCCACAGTCCTCTTGTGAAGAAGACCTACACATGCATCCTTTTTATATGTGTGGATTTTTTTTTTCTGTACTAGTGCAAAAGCATGTAGAACAACTGCATTAGGTAAATGATGAGAAAGTAAAGTTTCCTTGCTTCTACCCCAGACATCTGCCAGAGCCCTTCTGTTTGCTACAATGTACTTTAATGTATGCTTAAACTTGGTCTAGCTCTCAAGGCTGTGTTTGGGGGCTAGTGTCCAAACGGATGGTGGGTAGCCTTGCCTTGTCCTCACTGAGATGCTGTGACCTGGCGTCCTGAGGCAGCGACAGAACACACCGTTTTTGATGCTTAGATGTATCGATACGATACTCTTTATCAAATTCAAAGTTTCACCCACTGGAGCTGAGAGACTGAGGGTGGTGTTTTTCAAAAATACACTACATGTTTTTCCTTTCTAGGTGTGAGCATAAGCCACTGAACAGTTCTTAATATTTTTTTAGTGTGTTGGAAATTCATGAGGCCATGCTTTGTACTGGTCTATGTAAATAGAGAGCCATAGAGTTGAAGGAGGTTGGTAGTTGATCCAAATGTGGATTTCAGTGATCCCAGGAAATAGGGCTGTGTAGGTAGTTCTTAGAATAATGGAGAGCAGCCCTTCTGTATTGGGGTGACTGAGATTGTAATTTCTATAACATTCTACTTGATGGTTTTTCAGAACAGGTCTGGACATGGCAACTCTTTTGTTTTCCCGTGTGCTTCTTGTATCTCTGCTTCTGTTGCCCCCACTCAGCTGCCCTCTTCAGTAGAAATGGTCTTTCATTCCCTCCATGGGTGTGAGGGTGTCTACCTTCTGTGATTACCCCCTTTCAATTTGAGGTGCCTTGGTTATAAGGCTGCTTTGCTTAGTGGAAGTTCTGGCTACCTCTCCTTCCTGAACTCAGGAAGAGGGTTGATAGGTGATAACTCTATCCTCTTTCTTATCCCATATGTCTGAATGATCACACGTTTTACAGCTCCTTCCCTTACCCCACCCATCTCTAAATATGCTACCTATTTTCCTACCTTCAATTCATATTCAAATCTGACTTTTCACTAGATAGACTGAGATGTATAATATGTCTCAGGTGGTTTACATGAAGATTAGACATAATATGATAGCGTTTATCTCGTTGCCAGGCACAAAAGAGTTCAGTGAATGTGATGGTAATGCTTCTTATTTCTGCTAATTTTTATGCATCTTCCACACCATGAAGGGAAGAAAATGTAAAGTTGAAAATGTGGGTTAAAAATGTGGGTTAATCCTTGTGAGCGTTGGTCTGAGCTCCCAGTCTGTGTTTAATGGGTATTTTCCTTTGAGAACACAGGTCAGTTTAGCAAATAACTTTGAGTACAGAGTTGATAAAGTGTGTGTGTGAGAGTGGGAGAGGGGCATCCCTAACTGTCAGCTGCTTTGCAGATGCATCATGTTGTCTAATTTACAATATCTTAACCCATCCATAGAGCTTGGATCAGGCTGAGTCTGTCCTCTCCTCTCTTTGTAGGTTAAGCCCATCTACAGTAATGGCCACAACCTTGCCCAGGACCCTGGGGGAGCTGCAGCTCTATAGGATATTGCAGAAAGCCAACCTCCTTTCTTACTTTGATGCCTTTATCCAGCAAGGTGGTGATGATGTCCAGCAACTCTGTGAAGCTGGAGAAGAAGAATTCTTGGAAATCATGGCGCTCGTGGGCATGGCAAGCAAGCCCCTTCACGTTAGAAGGTTACAGAAGGCTTTGAGAGACTGGGTTACAAACCCTGGCCTTTTCAATCAGCCACTGACTTCTCTTCCCGTCAGTAGCATACCCATCTATAAATTACCAGAGGGATCGCCAACGTGGCTCGGAATATCCTGCAATAGTTACGAGAGGAATAACAGTACACGGGAACCCCACTTAAAAATCCCCAAGTGTGCCGCCACCACGTGTGTGCAGAGCTTGGGTCAGGGCAAGACAGAGGTAGGAAGTTTAGCACTGCAGAGTGTCAGTGAGTCCAGACTCTGGCAAGGACACCATGCCACTGAGAGTGAGCACAGCCTCTCCCCAGCAGACTTGGGCTCTCCCGCATCCCCCAAGGAAACCAGCGAAGCCCTGGACGCTGCCGCCGCACTCTCCGTGGCAGAGTGTGTGGACCGGATGGCCGCCACGCTACCCAAAAGTGACGTGAATGAAGTGAAGGAGCTGCTCAAGAACAATAAGAAGTTGGCCAAAATGATTGGTCACATCTTCGAGATGAGTGATGAGGATCCACACAAGGAAGAGGAGATTCGAAAGTACAGCGCCATCTATGGCCGATTTGACTCCAAGAGAAAGGATGGGAAACACCTCACATTGCATGAGGTAAGGAGTCATGGGCTCCTGCGTGTGTGTGTGTGTGTGTGTGTGTGTGTGTGTGTGTGTGTGTGTGTGTGTGTGTGTGTGTGTGTGTGTGTGTGTGTGTGTGTCTGTGTGTGTCTGTGTGTGTGTGTGTGTGTGTGTGTCTGTGTGTGTGTGCATGTGTGCATGTGTGGTGTGTGTATGTGTGTGGGAGGGTGGAATCATGAGCCCCTGTGGGGGGCATGGGGGTGCTCCCGGAAGTTTGTGTGTGTGTATGTAGGGGGGGGCCTCCCTGAAGGCTCTGTGTGTGTGTGTGTGTGTGTGTGTGTGTGTGTGTGTGTGTGTGTGTGTGTGTGTATGTGTGTGTATGTGTATGGTGGGGTGGGATGGGGTGGAATCATGAGCTCCTGTGTGTGTCTTGTCGGGGGGTGTTTCCTGAAGGGAGTTTGCTGACTGTTTGCAGGGGAAGAGACGTCTGAAAATACCAAAGTGTGACAGCTCTGTTCCGAGCAGAGGTTGGTTGTTGCCCTAGGGATGTCTTGTGTTGAACTCAAACACATTGAGCTTTAAAACTACAGTGCAAGGTCTCTGAAAACTGTCAGAATTCAAGCAGTGAAAAATAAACTTTGCATTTGTAAGGTGTTTTTTTAAGTTAATATATAAAATAGAATTTTAAAAGTGAACCTTCATTTTAAAAACTTGTTTGAAATGAAAGCAAAACAAAAACAACATAAAATGACCAGAACATAAAGCCATTTCCAGCCAGTGCGGAAAACAGTTATGTTGGAGGAATGTTGGAAGCCAGAGTATAGCTTTGCATCTTGTTTTGGTTGGATGCCTAGTGTACAAACGCCTCATTGTTTTATCTCCACAGCACTGTATCTAGAAGTGTTCTGCTTAAGCATGCATATGTGCATGTATATACACACATATGTCATATGTGTACCTCATTTCTGTATGTGCATATATCTATCACTTTCCTGCTTTCTCTTGCTATCAGACTACATCTATCCTGAGAATTAAGTGCACATGCAAGCTTGTCTTTGCTCTGATCTTCCAGTAGAATGCCCTGTCCATTTCCTTTTCATCCTGTATCCGCCTTTGTCACAGAAACTCCAGAACATGTAGTTTTAATGTTTCTGCCCTGGTCTGTCCCTTGCTGGCTGATGTCTTTTCTACCTTCAATCCCTAGAATCTAGTATATCCAATGAATGCTTACAAAATGATGCATTTCAGAAGTCAAAAAGACTTTTGTTGGTGAGATTTAAAAAAAAAAAACAAAAACCAAAAACCATATACCCTTTAGAAGAAAATAATAAAGCCTCAGAGAAAGTTTTAGGTTGACTATCATGTTCTCTCCTTCTAGTCTGCTCCCTTAATAGGGAAAGGAAGGTATATTTTCTGTGAAGGTGTTCTAGTGTAAAAGGACGTAAGTTCCTAACCTGTAAATTTCCACAGACTTACCTTCACTTGTACAAACAGCTTTCCAGACCCCTTTGTTGGTGATGAAACACGTGTTCCTACAGAGCTGGGCTACACAGCAGGTCATCATTCCGTAACCCTTCACTTTACAATGCCATATAGGCTGTTGCCAGTTTAAGAAGCTTACATATACTGGTGTGTGAACATTCTGACACACACTTAAATATTTACTATTTTAATCACATCTGTGCATCTGTTGTGTGTTATATGTGTGTTAATGCCTGGGCACAGGTGTCAGATCTCCTATACTTGGAGTTATAGGCAGCTGTGAGCCACTTGACATGGGTACTGGGGGCTGAATTAGGGTCCTCTGCAAGAATACTGTGTGCTCCTAAGCATTGGGCTATCCCCAGCCCCAAGCACACGTACCCTTGTACAGGCTTGCACTCATTCTTCTGTGGAATGGATCCCAACATACAAATTGTGGTATTAGGGAGTTTGCAGATGTGATGCTTCAATCTACTGCTAATTGCTGCTAAATCACATTCCAAAAAGCTGACAACATTGTACCTTCCATCATTGCTATGCAACTGTCTGTTTATCCACAACTTGCTAGTAATGAATTTTACATTTTAATATTTGCCGATAGATGTTAATGGATGAAAACTTATTGCTGAGATTTTATTTTCTAGCAAGGGTGATGAGTTTCTTTCCCTATAAAACGCAGTCAATTTTACATCCATAAAGCTATTCTAGTAGGTGCAGTTGTCTTGTAAAAGATGGATCGGTTCTGGGCAGTGTGGCCTGTGCCATTAATCTCTGCACTTAGGAGGCAGAGGCAAGAAAATCTCTGTGAGTTTGAGGCCAGCCTGGTCTACTCTGTTCCAAAAAAACCCAAACAATTCAAAGACTGGTGATAACTTCTCATTTTATGGACATACAGCCTTGTCTTGTGTAATACTGTCCACGTGATCATCCTTCAGCATTTCACTGGTTTCTTAGTCGAATCTGTTGACCTGACCCTGTTTGTCTAAGCTAAGTTTTGTGTCCCTCATCAGCATGGACTGTATAAACTGACTACCCTTACAACGCAGTCCACCACGTGGAATAACAATACTTCTTTAGTACTCTTGTGTTACTGCTTTTTTGGTTTTGTAAACTCCACATACTTGTACTACGTTTCTTTAAAAATCTGTTAATGCTTTACTGTGTAGTTTAATGTAGCGTGACTCCTAATTGGTTTTAATAAAAACCCGGAGCTAGATACTGTGATGTAGTGTGAGTGAATTATGGGTGAAGGCCTATGTGAGGACTGAGAGGCTTATGGTCTGCTGTCTTCACAGAGCTCTGAGGTTCAAGGCAGGTCATTTTCCCCGTATGTTCCTGGGTAATTGCTGATTTTCTAATGCTTGGAGCTTTATGGCAGGAGAGCACATGTTAGGACCCCTCACTCCTTTCCATCCTGTTTGGATGCTGCGTCCTTAACTTGCTCTTTGAGGGACCACCATCTGCTTTGTGCTCACATGCCTTATTCTTTTTCTGGCCCATCAAGTGTTTCATGTAATGTCTCTACCGTCTTACCTCCTCTCTCGTTTGCCTTACTCAGCTTTTTTTTGTTTGGTTTTTGTTTGTTTGTTTGTTTTGTTTTACCTGTTCTTAAAATATCCTGACAAAAGCACCTTATGGAAGAAAGAGATTGACTTGACTTGTGGTCCATCATGGTGGGTGTCCAGGAGCAGGGGCCTGCAGCAGCACTGCACAGCAGATGCTCAAGACCAGATCACTTCCTCCTTTTAACACAGCCCAGCACTGTGTTCCTCAGCCTTGGTAAAGCTGGTAACTTTAATACAGTTCCTTAAGGTGTGGTTCCCCAGCCACAAAATTACCTTGTTGCCACTTTACAGCTGCCATTTTGCTACTGTTACGAATTGTAGTGTAAATATTTTTGGAGACAGGGTTGCTGGAGGGGTCATGACCCACAGGCTGAGAACTCCCGCTCTCGGCCCTCAGCCCAGGGTATGGCTGCCCATAGTTTGTTGTTTTGTTCATGGGGAGGGATAGCCCTGACCTTTGTCCTCTTGAATGTCCAAAGACAAAGTCCTGCTGCATTTTGAGCCTCTCTGTCACCCAGCCTTTGTCAAGTGTTATGTCAACTGTACTTTGTTGACAGTTACAGTGATTTGGCTGTAAAGATGAACATGTTCTGTGAAAGAACCGGTCACAGAAACGGCTAACCACCTTTTTCTGAAGATGAAGACAACTGAGTTAAGTTTTAAGTTCAGGCATAAATGACTGAAAGCTAGTCTTCGGCATGAAGGCGAGAATGGAATGTTAATATTTGGGTCTATGAAAGTAGGAAGAGAGAGATGTATAAGCCCGTTAAAGGAGACCAGCCCATTACTCTGACAAATGGCAATTATAGCATTCAGCTAAAGCTCGTAGTGTCCAAGATGGCAACTTCATGTTTCTTTAAACATATTAGTTACTGATTCTGCCGAGAAGAGGCCCCTAAGTCTGGGGAACAGTGGCAGATGGGTTGAGGGGAGGGATGTGTTTTAGCCTCTTACTCTTCTTGAGACTTAGAGTTCTTGCTCTACGCTTCTCTGCCAGGAGGGTCCAGGGCAGGAACTTTCCTATTTTTCCAGTCTATTAGAGTTGAAATTCCACCACAGTGAACGTCTCATGTTGGTTGTCCTGCTTGTCAGTAAGTTTTCAGAAGACATACAAAAGACTTTCAGTTTATGCTGAAAAAATTAGTTTCTGTGGCTGTACCTGAACTGGTAGTTCCGAAGTGTGGGTGATTCTCACTGGAAGACCCAGGCTTTCCATAGTTATTCAGATTTATGAGTACAAAAAGGGCTACTTAGCAATTTGAAGAGTTTTCTTGGTCATTGTAGGTGGGCATGCTGAGCCTGCAGCTCACAGGTGACATCTTATAAAGCGACTTTCCCTTTTCACCTTAATCACATGAAGCCCTTCAAATGCTGGCACCGGGTGTGGTGGCACATGCCTGTAACCCCAGTGCTGGGAAATAGAGGAGGTACAAGAGTTCAAAGCCATCCCCTGCTACATAGTTTGAGGCTAGCCTGGGCTACATCAAACCCTGCCTCAAAAACAAGACAACACTTGAGGAAGCAGCTAGTCCTCACTGACGCTTTGGGGAAAAGAAAGCAGGCTGTTTGTCTTCCCATGGTGGCACGCGGCTCAACCATGAACATCCCATGGAAGTCAGGCGTACAACCTTGCTGTCAGTAGTAAAACCAACAACCCTCAGGACGAGTGTTTTAGTGCAGTGTTAGATGTTTGTGTCATACTATATACCATAACACGTTCTGGGTGTATTAAATACTAACATGGGAAAGGTAAGGTAGGCTTAATTAGAAGAACCTTTTCATTTTTCTATGGAAGGAAAAGTTTCTGCACATGGCATCTGTGGTGGTTTGAATGATTCCCATAGGCTCATACAGGCATGGCCTTCTTGGAGGAAGTGTATCATTGGGGGTGCTTGTACCCCCTTCCTCTCCCGATTTGATAGGGATATAGCTCTCAACTACTGCTCCAGTGCCATGAGTACAGCCATATTCCTGCCATGGTGATAATGGACTAAACCTCTGTGCTGGCTAATTTTGTGTCAACTTGGCATAGCCTTGAGCCATGTGAGAGGAGGGAACCCCAGTTGAGAAAATGCCTCCATCAGATTGGGCCATGGGCAAGATTGCAGAGCATTTTCTTGATTGATGTGGGAGGGCCCAGCCAATGGTGGGTGGAGCCGCCATTGGTCCTGGGTTCTATAAGAAAGCAAGCTGAGAAAGTCATGATGAGCAAGCCAGTAAGCAGTGCCCTCCGTGGTTTCTGTATCAGCTCCTGCCTCAGGGATCCTGCCCTGTGAGACCCTGTCCTGACTTCCTTCAGTGGTAAATGACTTAAATCCTTTCAACCTAAGTTGTCTCGGTCATGGTGTTTAATAACAGTAATAATAACCCCGACTAAGACACCATCTGAAACTGTAAGCTGTTAAATGTGTTCTTTTTTGTGAGTTACCTTGGACTGATGTTTCTTCATATCACCAGAGTGGTGACCAAGACAGTAGCCAAATAAAAGCTATAAAGATGTTATAAAAGATTGTGAAATTCACGGATCAATCAACAGTATATACTGTGCATTGAGCCCATATCAGGTGCTAATGTAAATATGCCACGTTTTGTCATAAACCATGGCAAAACAAAAGGTACAGAATTATATACGTGATTTGAAAGGTCTTAGCGAAGAGAAAGAAGAGAAGTTAGCAGTAAAGGTGAGATGCCTGGGTAGAGAGAAAGGTGAATGTTTGAACTTTCTAATTAAAGCAGAACAAGAACCAAACACCAATAGCAACCTCACACCAGCTGTGGTTCCTCACACTCTCCAGTGAGAGCCTTTGAGATCAGAGACAGGGCCTTTTGTTTGTCCAGACTCACACCCCAAGCGCTGGAGCAGAGTTAACCCAGGTGTGGCCAGCCCTTCTTCCCGCCGCTGTCCGCACTGGGACAGAGGACAAGTCGGCTTTATCCATTGGTACTTCCTGCATCTGCTTGGCAGAACTTGTTAACCAATTACTGTGCTGTTTGCTGTGCTAAATTTTAATGCAGGTGTCTGATCGGATAGCACAGCAGTGGCATTGGCAGTATTTTAAGGATTACTGAATCAAGTAAATATAAAATGTTAGCCTCTGAGATGTAATTTTTCCAGGGCCACTCTAACTTGTCACTACTTTGCTATTTTGTAGTCTGATTAGTGTCGCATTTGAAATTCTTATGTCAGTTCAGGTAAGAAATGCCACCAGCTGTGTATAATCATGTTTAACTAAGGAAAGATTGTCACCGTTTTAAAAATCAATTTTTCTTTTTTCATAAGAGAAACGAGGTGCAGAATATTTCTTTAGCGTTCATAAACTTCCCTACGTAGTCAGAAGACACAGGACAAATAAATACAAATAAATAAAAGCAAGATAATCATTTCTAATTATTTTGGTTCCAGGGTACAGCAAGTCAGTTACCCCTTGTGCAACCTGACCTGAAGGATAAGGGGAATTTATGAATTATTGCTTTCTGTGACAATGTTTTTCCAATTAGGTGGAACATTCTATTATATAATGAAATAGAAATGCTTATTCTTATGAGAACTTTCTTTGGGATGCTTAGCTCACTGTTAATGAAGCAGCCGCTCAGCTCTGTGTGAAGGACAATGGCCTGCTGACAAGAAGAGATGAACTTTTCGCCCTGGCCAGACAAGTTTCTCGAGAAGTCACCTACAAGTACACTTACAGAACAACCAGGTAAGTCAGGGAGTGGTATATTTGCACGTTGGGTAGGAACAAAGTTTGACAATGGTTCGTGGATAGAATGTGAGTGTTCCAGAAAAGGTAAGACATGATTAATACAGATTTAAACAATGCAGTGACTTTTCAAAACATTATTCAAAGAGATAAACTAAATTATTTTTAACTGATCTTAAGAACATAAAAAAATGTGTGTATCAATGGGCACCATTTGTTATTCGAATACATGTATACATTGTATAATGTTGAAATCTTGTTAAACCTACTTGTTCAAACATTTATCATGTGTTCTTAGGGAAGGCATCTTAAAGCCTTTCTCTGGGTTTTCTGGCTGTAATCTCTCCACAGTAATCCACAATGTGTTGACCACTGGGACTTATCCCAACAGCAGTGTTTGGTTTTCAACAATCCTCCTGGGTCCCCACTTTTGAAGGATACAGTTTTTAGGGCTGTCATCATGTCCTGGCCATGGCACAGAATCATCTCACACAGACCTTGGCTTTAAGTATGATGCTGAGTTCTCTGCAGCTTTTCAGACACGTGCACACTCACGAACAGCCGGACTTGTTGATGGCTGCAGAGAAGCTGATTTCTTTGCTGGGTGTGTAAAAAGACATGATTTCAACTGGCATAGCAGCCCTGGATATCCTGAACTCTCTCTGTAGACCAGGCTGGCCTCTGACTCAGAGATCCACCTGCCTCCTCTGCCTCCGGAATACTTTGGATTGGGTTCTTGTTTATAATCTTTTGTTATTGGAAATAATGCCACAATAAATAAAAAAAAATCATTTTGCCTATTCCAAGATACACCTTTTACATTTTAGTGTCTTTTTATAATGACATATAAGTTAGACTGACTTCTCATAATTTAGTTGGCAAGAATATACCAAGGTAGTGCCTTAAAGAATGGAGTATCCTAGTACTGACAGATGCCATGTCACAGGTGTGTTAGTGTAACTCTGGAATGTCTGAAGTGTTGGGAGATGGCACAGCACATCTTATTTCATGCATCCTTATGCATTCATTTCAAATGAACATTTTTATCATTTTAAATGGTTCTTGTTGAACTCAGAGACGCATTCCTTGATAATTTTTGTTATATTGTCATGAAATACTGTGTTCTCCAGGAGAGTTCTTAAGTTAGAGCTGTTTAAAGTATGTAATGCTGTCTACACATCCCCTGGTGGCATCTTGGCAATGAGGAGGCAGTCATTTCCCATCAACATTTCAGACCGAGATCCTTCAGTAATAAAATGTATTATCTCAAGCCTTTTCTTTCTCCTTTCTCTAGGTTAAAATGTGGTGAAAGAGATGAATTGTCTCCAAAGAGAATTAAAGTAGAGGTATGGATGCATGTAATATATTTGTATGCTAATAAGTTATGCTTTATTTATAAGGTCACTGAAAATAATATAAAATCTTCTTAGTTCAGACAAAGAAGAATGAGCCCCTAATTTAGAAAAATAAAGAAAAAAGTCTTTAGGCAATATAGAGTTTTGTTACTCTGGAGTACTTGCCACGTCATCAGTGAGCAAACCAAGGAGATTTTTTTTTAATGTTTTTTAGATTTTTCTAATTTTTATTTTATGTGTGTGTGGTGTTTTGCCTACATGTATATGTGCACTGTGTGTGCAGTGCCCATGCAGACCGTAAAAGGGCATTAGATCCTCTAGAACTGGACATGCATCTAGTTGTGAGCTACATTGTCGTTGCTACGAATTGAACCCAGGTCCTTGGGAAAAGCAGCCTATGGTGCTTAACCACTGAGCCATCTTTCTAGCCTCTCCCCCATCTCTCAGGAGATTCTTTAAAGGAAACTGTATTGGTTAGATTGATAGCTAGTTTATCAAAGGTTGATGTACAGACTACTGTCTTGTGGACTTGAAAGTCTTCGCCGATCAAATGTCTCTTCTTACCATCTGGAGCTAAGGTGTGGCACTTTAAATTCTCCAAGGGAACCGTCAATTGCGGAAATGCCACCGTACTTAAAACATTTCTTAGAGGACCCTGGTGGAGACTGTTTTGTAATTTTAACTTGTAAATGGTGACGTGGAACTTGAACAAGAAAACCGTGGCTTCTCTTAAGATTCTTAGAGAAAGTGGAGAATTTCAGAACTACTGTTCTTCAGTTTGGGTTGTAAAACTTCTCTGAGGATGGAAGTTACAGTTGGGCAGCCCTGTCTTTGTTCCCTTGTAGGTGGGGATATGGGCTTGTACTCTCTGATCCACCCCATTATTTAAATTCAGATTCTAGCAGGTAAGTGGTGGTTTGTAACGCTGACTTTCCATCCTTGCCTAGTGTCTGTGTGACTGGGGCTGAACAAGCTCAGTGTGCCCAGCATTTACCACCCATCCTGGGTTTATGCCTGAGCTTTCCGGCTTCCTCACCTCAATCGGTGGTACACCAAATTACTCTCTGAATGTCATCCAGCTTGCTTCATAGAACTTAGCATTACTTGGAATTCTTGGATGTTTGTGTTTAATTTAGGGTGGGTCTACCCTGCTAGAAAAGCGTAGGGCTCTTGCCTTTTTGCCTTCAATGGCATGAGTTATAGCGTTGGCTTGCTTTGAACAGGCATGGATAACAGTTGTTGGATAAAACGGTGAATGATTGTAAATAAGTATTTTTGATTTCTAAAAACTTTATCTTCAAGTAAAAGTTCACAAATAAGTATTTTGTCCCCAAGAGACAATTCTCTTCTAGTTCTGCTCATAATTGTCGTCTTGCCCTGATGTCTGAGTTAGAATGCTGTTTGCTTGAGATGGGTTAGCCTCAGATACACTCGGGGTCCGTTGACATTGTCCAGTGGGCTGTGTTAGAGGATGGTTTAATCATACCAAGATAAAAGCAAAGAGAAGATCCTCGTAAATTTGGCTGCTGCCCTGTGAAGACAAACAGGGCCCCGCCTGTGCTGTCATGGCTCTCAACCCAGCGGTGGGTGGATTAGCTGCTGCTGGGAGAGATGCCTACTCATGTCGTGTGGTTGTGATTTGGTCTGCTCTTCGTGTAAGCCCGACTGTTCCACAACGAAGTGTGTGGTCCTGGATGATTGGGGCTGCCACTGCTTCTTGACTTTCTCAGTGGCCCTGAGCAGAAACTTAAGCAACTTCTTTCTGCAATATTTTGAAACTCGGGTGTTGGGTTATTACATTATCTGTGAGTTTCAATTCCTTGAACAAATCTCACTGGAGATAATCTAAATAGTTCTGTAGGGTTGGCTCATCATTTTACTATGGTCACAGAGCCACTTGAACAGTGTTAGATTCAGAATTAAAACCATCAGTATTGCCTTCTCCTGTAAAAGCTCTAATCCTTCCTAACAAGGCCAGTGGACACTTAGCTCATGTAATGTCATGACTGCATGTAATGTCAGACTCCTAATTTGTTCCTAGAAACAAGTGGAAACCCTAGCTTGGATTTAAGACAGTGATTCACTTTTTATTGGTTTGAGTGGAGGGGTATTTGGGGGGGGGTTGTCATTTGTTTTGCTTAGTTTTGTAAACACCTAGGTTTTGTCATAAGTCTCTTTCAAAGGGTGTCCTGTGTGCATAACGAGTGACCTGAAATGTTGGCAGTCTGTGACCTGGCATAGTCCTAACCTGGTTCTGAATCATGTCTCAATGTTGGAGCTGGCCATGTGCTTCTGGAAGCTGATCCTGGGGTGGATAGCATTGTCTGTCGTGGAACCTGTTTCCTGTAATACCTGTCACCAAGTAGTAGTGCTTTATGGACACCTATCTGCCATGGGGCAACTCTAAGAGGGACGCTGTGAATGGTGGCTCCATGGGGGAGCTATCACTTGAGATGGGCTTTAAAGATGGTAGGAATGCCTTTGGGCATTCAGGGTGGCATCTGGTATGAGGGGAAGGACAAAGACAACAAAATGTTACGGACACAGAGGCCCTCATAGGGAGACCCAAAACCAGAGAGGTTTAGAGCCTCTGAGCCGACTTTGACTCTTAGCTTTAGTAAACTTTTCTTGTTTCTCCACATATCTCTTACTTGAAGATAATAACATGAAAAAGATGTGGGACAGATTCCCAGCTGCTTAGCCCAAAATTAACGCTATGGTTCTTCTCTCCCCTTGTTCCAAAGTCTCTGCCTCCAGGAAGCACACAGTCAAGTTGTCCGCTTGTTCCCATGTTTCACAGAATGTTTTTACAGTGGGCATCAACAAAATGTGATGTCCGGTATCAGGAGGGAAACAATTTACCTGCTGTCTTCAGTGTCATAGGTGCAGGTCACGCAGTGCTGTGTCCTGGGCAGTCAGAGCTTTTCCTGTTGCCGAGTGCTGTGTCCTGGTCTGCACTTGAAGGGTTTGATAGAATAAATCTTATACTTGCCTGATTTCTCTCCCCTGAGAACATATCATTCTCCCGTAACAATAGTTGTAATTAGATTTGCACAAGGGTCAACATACTGTACAGAAATATCCTTCAGTAGTACCACCTTAAGAGGTATGGTAGACGTTAAAGGAGGTAGAGATCTTGAGCATTATTTCTTCAATTTGGAGATTAAATGAGGTAATCACAGAGAAATGTTTTCTGCTTAGGTGAGCCTTGGCGGAGGCACCAGTAGAAGTGGGGCCTTGGGGAGCACCCCTGTTCCGGCAAGTTAGAAAGACAGGCTTGGTAACGCTCTGCAGCAGTAAACAATTGCAGTAAGCCCACCTTAGGTAAACCGGGAATGAACTGTGTGTCCTTACTCTTTTTCACTGGGGACCCCAGAGCATCTAGCTGTGTGGGACAGTCATAACAACGATGGTCTTCTTATTCTTATTACATGCCAGTCCCCGCTAGGTCTGTATCACAGACCTCCTTGTGTATTCTCTGATGTCCATTTGACAGCTAGGGCAGACCCAGGGTTGCCATGTTGCTGCTGTCTGGTGGCAGAGTGAGGGTTTTCCAGCCCATGCCTTACACCAGAGCTTCTAACACAGTACCTTTCTGGGTACTTATGAGCGTGCCTCACCTCACCAGCACAGAAGAGCACTGTTGGGCTCTATGGTTGTAAAGGGAAATGTGTGTACAGGACTGTTGGTCTCTGAAGAAGAAACATGACAATATTTTCTAATCCAGAGCTGGCTGCCTGGTAAACAGCTGTAAGTCTTCAGTAGAAAATTTAACAATAATAAAATATATTTGTATGAAAGAGAGAGTACCCGTGATATGCTTCCTGTTTAGAATGATTATAAGAGATATAGGTTGGGAAGATAGCGTGATAGCGTGTGCCCATTAAGGTTAGTCTGACTTATTTGCTCTACCCCGTGACAGGGCAAGATGGCTTGACAATTAATCACAGAACATGAAGAGTTGGGAGCCAGAATCTCTGACTGTCTTGTCTTCGCTTAAAAAAATTTAAAATACCGGTTAAAATAGAGTCAGTTGGTAACGTTTCTTTTTGATTTAAGAATGCATGAGGCTCCTTGGACAAATTCATTATCTTCAGCCATGACAGTATCACAGGAGCTTCTTAGAAAGGGGGGGGTGGAACGGAAGCCGCTGACAGGGGGGAGAGGCCACAGCTCTCCCGTCCCTAAGGAGTAGAGAATCTGTTGGTGGAGCCCAGAGAATCAGAGAACTGGGTTTGAACAACGGCCTGCTCCAGGGGAGTGGGGAGGGGTGGGGTCAGCATATCCACCTACTGTGACTAAGCTTTTGGAAAGAAAGCCGGTGAGTCTGAAGAAGGTGCTTCTCCCTCCGTGTATGGGAGAAAGCAGAAGCCGTACAATCTGCTGTTCACACAGAAAGCGTGTATAGAGAAAAGGTGGGGTTAAGAACATCTGCCGCTCCACATCACATCAAGACAGCTGGGCAGTGTTTAGAACAGCTCGGCTGGTGCCTGGTGGGAAAGACAGAGCAGTGAGGGAGGGTGGAGATCAAAGGGCCGAGACTAATTAGGTCACGAGCGGCCTCCAAACATACGTCTTATTTTCTCAGTGCTGAGGTCTAGAATCCTATCACCAAGGGAACGCTGTGATTAATGGCAGCAGCCATCAATGTGACGTGGAGATAGATTGCTAGTTGCATGGTTCATCTGGTGCCTAGACAGAAAGCTACAGCAACCCAGAATAAGCGCCGTACCAAACACAGTGCGGGAGGCCAAGTTATTTCTCTACAGTGGATCAGTGTCTTGGGGACGTTCTTCCTTCTGTCTCTGTTATGTTCCCGATAGCTTGTTCCTCTTATTAACAGTGGAACACCACCCGCTTCCCAGAAACCTTTCAGGTGCCAAGTTTGAAGGGCCCCTCCCCAGCTTTCCAATATTCTCATGACTGGATAATCCTGACCATGAAGAGACTCAATGACAAGATTCGCCATCTGCATAAGCTCTTCTCATGCCCACAGATCTCCCCCAGGGCCCACAAAGCAGGTGATATAATCTCTGTGAAAAAAATTGTGAACACTGTGAATAATGAGGTTTATTGGCTGAGATCACACATCTGATCCGAATGGGGGAAGACTAGGTAGCCTCTTCCGCCTTCAAGAGCCTCTTCAAACAGCATTTGAGATGTTGGGGGCATCAGCAGCTCCACCCACAGCCTGCCGACTGTTCTGAGTCTCCAGCCCTGAGACCTCATCCCTTTGCCTAGACTCACTACCTGTACTTACCTGGTCTGTGTGCAGGGAAGTGTTGCCTCTGACTAAGTCCATCCATTTTCTTGTCCCCCTAGTAAGTTATGCCTGGCCCTGCAGCCTTTATGGAAGTGAACATCCCACCATACTCAAGACCTCTGTTCTGTCTTCATTACGGGCTCAGCTGTGCTTACTGTGGCCTTTCTAAGATCGCTTGTTTATAAAGAGAATATTTACATCATCTGTTTAAGATAAGGTTTAGATATTGTAGTAGCATGTGGAGCCCACAGAATCTGGCCGTGCGTCTCTAGCTTTGACACTCTCTTCCTTACAGCATTTCTTACTTAAACCATAAGACAATGGTGCTATGCAGCCTGTTGGTTTTGCCTTCAGGCCTCTATATAAGCTGCCATCTTTTTCTGAAGAACTCTGTCCTTTAAGCATCATGCTCTTTGGGTCTCTGTCCGATAGGTGCTACTGGATTTCACTGTGTTTTCCACCAGTGTATCCCAGGATTTTCTTGGTAATTATAGTTTTAAGTATGTAGTCCCCACTCATCCTCTGATAGCTATACTGTGTAAATATCTCTAAATATCTCTAAAACACACACATACACACACACACACACACACACACACACACACACACACGCCACCTACACTGGGCTGTTTTATTTTCATTAAGCCTGGTGGCTTTTTGGCTGAAATGGCAGAAACATTTTTTCATGTGTATTTCCTATGTGCCAAGCACTGAGCTAAGTATTTTCTGTGCATTTTTTTGTACCTCTAAAAATGATTGCATAAATTAGCTTCATGGCTGCTAAAAATGTTCCTCCTACAGATGGGACAATATACCCAGGGGTAAAATAATCTACTCCACATCCCAGAAACAGCAATAGGATTTGATTTCAAACCCAGCATACGTCACAGAGCTGAAGTCAGTTCTCGGGAAAAGCAGCTGTAACAGATGCTTATTCACAGCTGTGTTTCAGCCGTGTCTTCATGGTGGGAAGTATAGGCTGAGACTCAGCTCAGAGCCTGTGTGTCTAGCTGTAGAGCATCATTTGAGAGGGCTAAGGAGAGAAGTGTCTGCGAAGTGGGAACCCTCCAGTACAGCTCGGGCTCCTGCAAGCCAGAGGAGCTGAGGTGGGGACTTCCATGATGCTGTCCCAAGTCCACTACCCTGAGCTTACAGGAAAGTTTGTTGGAGTCAAGGCTAGAGTTTTAGGAATAAAGACATTCTTAGAAGTAAAAGGAATATCTAAGAAAATGATATGTTCATGATCTTATATAAAGTTGTCTCTAGCTCACCTCCTGCTTATAGCCTGTACATTCGTACACATCAGTGGGGCGACATTGTCAGGGGTGGGAGGGCCTGGAAGGCCCAGAACGCTGCCTCACGGTATCAGTAACTAACGTTTTACCGCCTGTCATGTTATCCTAATGTCATCTCATGTCTGACTTAAGCAGAGGATTCAATCCTTGTGGTTAAAGTGCCTTTAATCCCCGCCCTCAGTTCAAGGTAAGCCTGAGCTACATTGTGAGCTCAGGGCCAGCCTAGGCAGTAGGACAAGACCATC
This sequence comes from Phyllotis vaccarum, assembly GCA_033318265.1. Taxonomy (NCBI): domain Eukaryota; kingdom Metazoa; phylum Chordata; class Mammalia; order Rodentia; family Cricetidae; genus Phyllotis; species Phyllotis vaccarum. The sequence continues at coordinate 2,073,754 of JARWLC010000007.1, forward strand.
TCAAAACAATAAAATCATTTTAAAATTAAAAATAGGTTATCTAGTAAATTATTCAGATAAATTAACAGCAAACAGGTATCTCAAAGGAACTTGGAAAAAAATGGTAAGTGGGTTCACCCAGATACACATGACCTGAACCAGTGTAGCTGAAGGGGTGCCCAGCATAGAATGCCCTCCAACAAGACCCTAGTCCAGAAAGTGTGGAATATATTACTTTTTTGCTTAGCAGCAGTCTCATGCTGAAGGCACAATCTCATCATCTCTCCCATGTGGTCCTCTCAGTGACACTGACAGATTCTCTTGGCTTGGCCTTCACTGCAGGGAGGCTGGCTCCTCAGGAGGTCTTTGCCCTTCCCATGGCCCATTGTGATAGAAGGGACCTTACTGAATTCAAGTTGGCAATTTAAATTTTTCCTCTTACTTTAGGCCTTTATCACATTACACATAAAAAAGTTAGTTCTAGATGGCTTACAAACAACCAATCAAAATATAAAGGGGAAAAAAAATGTTCGTACAACTGGCAATTTTGGCTATTTACTGAATTTCTAAAACTGCCTTTTGAACCTGAGTACAGTAGAATCTTATAAGAGAAGCTTATGCAACTTAGGTATGAAATTAATTTTTTGGATGTCAGAACAAAAATAGATTGACCAAAATATTTTTAAAAGCCCAGAGTACCCAGCACTAGCAATGAAAGCCATGCTGGTTAGGTCAGATAAACCAGTTAGAGGGCTTGAACCAATGGTTCTCAACCTGTGGGTCACTACCCCTCTGAGGTCCAACAACCTTTTCAGAGGGGCCTCCTAAGACCATGGGCAAACAGACATTTACATTAAGATTCATAACAGTAGTGAAATTACAGTTATGAAGAAGCAATGAAATATTCTATAGTTGAGGGTCACCGCAGCATGAGGAATTATATTAAAGGGTCACAGCATTAGGAAGGTCGAGGGCCACTGCAAGGGTGAGGTCCTGGTGGAGGGATCTGCCTCTTGATGTCTTTTTATTGGATTGTTCAAACTGTAGGACTGTTCAAAATGCCATTTCCATGGAAATATTCCACAGTGCTTTTCATAAAACCCGGGAATTAGGACGTTAGGACGCTCTGAAGTGTTGGGTATGTGCAGGTGCTTAGTCGTCATCTTTTTGGTCACGGAGTTCACTTGCCAGTGCTAGTCACGGTGCTGATTTAATTTCCCATCTTGTTCATTGTGGTTTTACTGTAGAAAACAATGCATGGTAGCTTCGTAATGAGATGTTCTCCAACCCCAGCAGATCGTTTACTACTCATAAAGTGTTGTTCTTGCTTTATGTGGTCACAGAGTTTAAATATCCAGGCCCTATATTCTGCTCCACAGGACGGCTTTCCAGATTTCCAGGAATCTGTGCAAACACTCTTCCAGCAGGCAAGAGCCAAGAGTGAGGAGCTTTCGGCACTCAATTCACAGGTAACTCAAGTGCGCGCTTCGTGGAGACAGAATAGGCTGGAAGACGGAGCTGGGTCAGCCAGCTTCAGATTCAGCTTTCTGGTTGTTGTTAAAATATCATCTCCGGGGCTGTATGTGTAAGGTGGCAGGAACAACTTGGTTTCATTTGGTTCCCAAACAAAATCTCACTTTAAAACGTCATTAATTTTAGTAGACAGTACAGAATTGTGCTGAAGTAAAAGATCACAAGATCGCAATAACATATCACCAACACCGTAACCCTCATTATTCTCATTTAAAGCGTTACTGAAGAATTGTTAAATTAAGGTGTAGCTTTGGATAATTTTATTACTTTTTGTCTAGATGTGAGGGGGTGCATGTCTGTGTGGGTGCTCATGGATGCAGGTTTGTGTGCCTATGTGCACCTGTTTGTAGAGGCCAGTGGGAAGCTGTGGGTGTCATTCCTCAGGAGCCACCCACCTTGGGTTTCTGAGACTGAGGCTCTTGTTTATTGAGCTGCTAAGCCGGAGCACCCACCTCTCTCCTCTCTCTGCCCTCCCCTTCCAGTGCCTGGATGGCTGCATCCATCATGCCAGTTCTTAATGTGAATGCTGGAGTTTGAACATGGCCTCCCCCACCCCCAAATTTTAGTAAATCTTTAACTATGTATATGCTCAGAAATGGACATTCTTAAAGTCCGTGTGTGAGTGCCCCTTTTAGACAGCTCTTCAGAACTGTTTGCATTCACAGTATTGCCAAATCTGGTTACTGGGGAGAAGAGAATAAAGGCCATCTCCCTCCCGGAACTGCCTGCAGAAATGCCATCAGTTAACTAATGAATTTAATGTTACCTTTGATCAGTCTGTGCACATTTAGAAAAGTAGTATGAGTGTTTTTCCTACTTATTTAATTTATTGTGTTCTATCTATTGATTTTTAAAATCGTGAATCATGACTTTGTAAGGAATTTTATATAGCAGAATTCTTATAGTACTTTTATATAACATGGTAATGAATCATATCTGCATTTTGACTATTACTTCCTTGGCAAATGTCATACAACAGTGCATATGGAAGGAGCCTCTGGAACACCCATGGAGATGATTTTATACGTCACACACCAGCCTTGTATTTTAAGCATGTCTGTTTGTGCTTGCTGGGGAATGCTGCTTCTCCCTGGAGCAGAGGCAGAGATCCTTGCTGGCACGGATGCGTCTCTGCATAATTTGCATTGTTTAATTTTGGTGGGAGGGGTGTTTGTCTTGTTCTTCTAGACAGCCGTTTTACACCTTTTCTTTTCCAAGCAGGCTGTCATCTGGGTAGCGCCAGATCTTAAAATAAAACGCCAGGATTTCACCCTGTGTTCAAAGTAGTTGACAGCAGATGTTCCTGGGGACTCTTATTTTTTAGGAAGAAGGGAAATCCTTTAAAAGACCCAGGACCTTGGGAAACAAAGTGAAGGTCATGTTGTTTTGAACTCACGTGAGATTCTCTTTAAGGGACTGAAAAGAAACCTTTTGAACAAACTCAGTATCTCACATGACAACAACATTTATTCATATTTTTGGAGGCAGGCATACCAGAGGAAGTGTGAGCTCATTTTAATAAATACTAAGTACGTTTGCTGGAGTCTCAAATTGGCATCTTTAAGCTATTACGATATCTAGAATGCTGTAGTTACTGGTTTTATTTTTGATTTCCTTTCTAGCAGGCTGAAAAGGGGATGGTGAAGCAGATGGAGCTCCTGTGTGCCCAGGCCAGCTATGAGAGGCTACAGCAGGAGAGGAGATTGACCCCAGGCCTCTACAGGCAGAGCTCGGGAGAGCACAGCCCGGATGGCTCAGATGGACAAGGTGGGCCTCCCCAGGGGCCTGATCTTCCAAAGAGAAATGGTGACCCAGATTAGATTCAAATCAGTATTTTGAAGGGATTATTTTCTCTCTGTGAAAATCCATCTTCAACTAGTTCCTTTTTCAAAAGTTTCATCCTGTGTATTTTCATATTTTAAATCTTGAAATTTTATTTTTCTGTATTGTAGTTTGTGTGTGTGTCTTGTAGAAGCTTGGTCAGGATGGGGATGTGAGCATATTGGCCATTTCCCGAAGAAACAGGGTCCATCAGTGACAGTTCTTAGATGGACTCTGTGTCTTTGTTTAGCCAGGCATTGAATTATGGACCTTCCACTGAGGCACACCCTCACCTTTTCAGAAATGATCTAAACATCTTTCTTTAAATTTCAAAAGCCAATTTGTCCAAAATGTATAATATTTGTTTCCTAAGGGGACATTGTTATATGGTGTGCTTATCCCTAAAACACAGGTGCACAGGTCCGAGTTAGAGAGCTCATTGAGCTGTGAATATTTTTACTATGAAAATTCTTGCACTTTTTTCATGTCCTCAGCATGAAGAAAATCCCAAATCATTGTTGCCCACTCATTCAGAGGGTTCTTGAAGTTCTCTAAGCCTCCAAGCCCAGAAGGCATAGCAATCGAAAGGACATCCTTGCTTGTGAGCAGCTTAGTGCCAACTAGAGAAACAAGCCATGTAAGCTTGCAAATAGGCCCCACAGCTTGAAATATCACTGAGTAATATGCTGAAGGAACAGTATTTTCATATTATTTTATTTTATGTATTGTTCATCGTATAGCAGGGTAGGAATCCATCCTTTAAAAACTGCTTTAACACAGAGTAACAAGTTGTGATGTGGCATTCCATGCAGACTTTCTTCTGAGTCATCCTCCTGCCCCAGTACCTTCTTCCCTTTCATGCCACACATGCCTGTTCCTCTCTTGTGACCCTCACCAACCCCTAAAAATCCCTTCTCAGCTCACTGTATTCTTTTGTTTCATCACACACATACACACACACACAGAGACATAGACACACACACAGCACATTACACACACATCACACACCACACACAACCATACACACCACATACACACACCACATACACACACCATGCACACATATAGATCACACATACACACACACACATACACGCACCCACACAGAGTGAACACACACATAGCACATTACACACACATCACACACCACACACAACTATACACACCACATACACACACCATGCACACATATAGATCACACATACACACACACACACACATACACGCACCCACACAGAGTGAGACATAGACACACACATAGCACATTACACACACATCACACACCACACACAACCATATACACCACACCACCCCACACACACACATGCACACATATCTAGATTCAACTTACAAAAGAAAACGTGATATTTGTTCTTCCGAATACTTTTTTCACTTTACACACTATACAGTGATTCCTGTTCCGTCTACTTTCCTACGAGCATTACCATTTCACTTTTCTTTACAGCTGAATGCCTGGTGTTCCTTATCGTTCATCTGGGCCCAGCTGGTGTCCTAGCTGTTGTGAGCAGGGGAGCAATAATCAAGTGTGTGCATCTCTCTGTGGCAGGGTTTCTGGCATCCTGCAGGCATAGACACAGGAGTGGAATAGCTGGATTGTATGTGGTTCTGTTCTTAGTTTTTTAAGACCCCTCCACACTGGTTTCCAGTAATTGGCAGCATCACTTTGCACTCTCACCAGCAGCGAGTAGGGATCTTTTGCCCAGCATCCCCTCATGTTCTCAGTGTTAGCCATTTTAACCAGGTGAGGCGGAATCTCAAAGCACTTTTAATTTTAATTTGATTTTACATGATGGCTGGGAGTGTTGAGCAGATTTTCAAATATTTGGAGAGCATGTATATGTCTTTTTTTCAGAATTATCTAACATTTCACTATACAGTTACTAATTGGGAGATTAGAGGTTTTGGTGACTAATAATGTGCACTCCGTTATATGTCTTGGACGTTAATTCTTTGTATGATGTGTATTGCCAAAGATTTTTTTTCCTCATCCAAATAAGAATAGCATGTTGGAAAGCTTGCTTTAGTGGCAGAATAAAGTGTTGCCCCAGATCATGACATAAGAGTAAAAGAAAGATGTCTTTTCTAAAACATGAGAAAGGTTTATCTTCTCTGGCCCTTCTTAGGTAGCTGAGAATTAACAGTTAAGCAAACACAATTATGAAAGATTTGCTGGTGCTTAATTTATGACCCAGTATAAGTGCGGTAGGATGGAAGTTTGCTGTGATGGATTATAATATAATTTGTAAAGCATTTTACTGTATTAGCATTAATTATTTTTTCATGGATTGTGCTTTAAAACAAAAGTATAATTGGCCTGAAGCCACCTGTCTCTCCTTTTTTGTTTTTTGTTTTTGTTTTTCGAGACAGGATTTATTTGTGCAGCCTTAGCTATCCTGGAACCCGTTCTGTAGACCAGGCTGGCCTTGAACTCACAGAGATCCTCTTACCTCTTCCTCCTAAGTGGGGGATTAACAGCGTGGCCACCACTGCATGGCTCTACCTGTTGCTCTTAAATGTGTAGCTAGGTAACAGCATGCTTTAATGCATGGTTACAATATAGAGGAGCTGTACAATGCAGTGCCAGGGACCTTCTGGCAATGTCCATCTCTTGTTTGGTGTATCTTAGCTCTGTACATAGCCCCGTGGTTGTGCACTTCAGGTGCAAGCATTCAAGTCTTGCCCTTTTCCTCCTGGTTGTTTTAAGTGTCCCAGTGAGCATAAGGGCTTCGGTGTTCTACTTATAAAATCAATCAGAAAGCAAACAAAAAAAAAAAAACACCGGGAATGTTTCAAATGTTACTTTGTTTTCTTTCTTCCTTCTTCTGTACCTCCTCCCTCCCCTCCCTCCTTCCTTCCTTCCCGTTAGGAGAAAGACCTTTGAATCTCCGAATGCCTAATGTACAGAACAGACAGCCCCATCACTTTGTGGTCGATGGGGAGCTGAGCAGATTTTACTCCAGTGAGGCAAAGTCCCACTCATCAGGTGAGAACATATCTGCGATCAGAGAGGACCTGGGAACACTCCCTCAGCTCTGCTCTCCCCTTCCTGTCCCCCTGGGGAATTATGGGTTACCGAAAGAATAGCCAGCCTCTTTGAGATGTATAGTATTATAAGGAATGGCAAGGAAGATCATTGAGTTAAGACTATTGGACTAGCCATCGCATGGATGTCCATTTGTAAATAGTCGAAGCTGAGTAATCAGTGGTCATGATGGGCTGGACCTGGCTCTCCTTTTCTGACAATACTTCAATACGACACAGGTGGGTCCCACATCTGTTCTCATGCTCAGAAAGCCTTGTGTGCCAGAACCCGACTTTTCATTCAGATGCATTTTAAGGTAAAGTTTTCTGGTATTCACTCAAGTAAATTGAACCTCACAGCATTATTAGCTAATAGATGGCAGCACCATTTAGGAGACTTTGAATAAAAGTAGCTTTAGAAGTCACTTGTTCACAGTTACTAATCTTAAAGATGGCGAAGCCGAGACCAGGGTTCACAGGATTTGGATGTTAAGTCAGTAGGAAGGTGACTTTACATGGTGGGTTGAGGATGAAATGGGGAGTTTGTCAAGAGACTCTGTTCACATGCCCAAGAGCAGACACTGACAAAGCTTGATGTGCCACATAATGCCCTGTGCCCTGCGACCTTTAGGCCACTTTCACACTGACTTCAGAGCCGTTGACATATGAAGCAGGATAGAGCACACTGGCTTCCTGTTTCCATCCGTATGAAAGAGCAAAGCTCTTCTTTCAATCCTAACACACTAACGTGCTTCCTACAATCTCATATTGCTTCGAGGACCCTGCTTAAAAGAAATACTGCAGTGGTATCCATCATCTTGGTTTCACCAGGGAGACACACTTGGTATCTCTGCTGCATGGCGATCAAGTTAAGCCGGAGTTTCACATATAAAACAGAACAAAGGAATTGCCCAGAAAGGAGGTTTTGCTTCTTTCCTTTTTTTTAAGACTTTTTAATTTTTTTTTATTTTTGAGAATTTCATATGATTCTGTCATATCCTTCTTGTACCACGGTTTCTCCCAGATTCTCCTCTTTACTTTATTATTTACCCAACTTCATGGTCTTTCTCTTTTAAAAAAGGTGTGCCCCATCCCCGCACACTCACAGGACAAAAACCTCATGAGGTCTGAGTCGTATTGACCCATGACCCCTGAACATGGGGCCCAACCTGGAGTGTGGTTGCTGTGTACCCAGTGCCAGTCCATTGAAGAATATTTTCTTTAAAAAATGAGTAGAATGTGATCAGACCTAGTGACCAGAATTTGTTCTTCCTGTTTGTCGTGGAGAGTGCGGGACGTACAGCTGGTAAAAATTAAAATATTGTGGCTATTTTTCTTACTCCCAAGTGTAATCTAAATCCCTTTCCATATAGAGAAGCTGCCTATCTTTGTTCAGACAGGGTAGACATGTTGGTTCCCTTTCTAGAGCCCTTTCAGGGTGTGTTTGTGTGTGTGTGTGTGTGTGTGTGTGTGTGTGTGTGTGTGTGTGTGTGTGTGTGTGTGTGTATGTGTGTGCACTAGCCCACATGTTTTTATTATATAATGTGAAAATATATCATTATATATATATATATCCAAGTATTAGTACATTATGTGAAGATAACATTTCTCATTTAGTAGCCTATATTGTTGAAATACCTATTCATAAAACTCCAAGGAACCTATACATATGAAATTAAACTTTTCATTCATTATTTCCACTTACCCCAGTTTAGAATGCCATGGAACTTTTAGACATAGTTTCATATTTAAAAGTGAAGGTGTATTTCAGTCACAATTTTGTAGTACATATTTTAGCTATTACCATTTGTATGTGAACAACCTGTTTGATTCTATGTACTTAACACAGTGACTAAGCATTTCGAGAGGTCGGCTTATTCATGTACATTTCCTGTTTACCCCTCATCCTTCTTTGTGCAGATAATTCCCCATTTACAGGTGAGGACCTGACCATTCACCTGGTAACTCACACACATCAATTTATAGATAACAATTGATGTAGTGTAGTACAAGGTTTCTGGCCCAGACTTTCAGGCCTAACCTCAAAGTTTAGGTCCGCAGACCCGCAGTCCCACAGTCCCACAGTGACACAGAGATGCTTTCAATAGTTTTTGGCTGATCAGCCTCAGGCCCAGGCGTATCACTTGCTAGCTCACTACCCTTCATCTAACCCATGTCTCTTGTTCAGCCATGCGGCTCTGTACCTTTCTTTAGAGCAGCATAGTTGTCCTCGGCTTCCTCTGGCTTCTCTCTGGCTTCTCTCTGGTGCTCCTCTGGCATTCTGTTCTCAGAGATTTTCTTAGTCTGGTAGCCCCGCCTACACTTCCTGCCTGCCTTTGGCCAATCAGCTCTTTTTATTAAACCAGTGGGTGGGACAATTATTTACCATGAAACAACACAATACCCCTACAATGTAGTGATGGGGTTTAAATGTAGCTGTGTTTTGTCTTGGGTTTTGTTTGCTTTTCATGAGACAGGGTCTTGCTGTGTAGCTGGGTACTCTTCCTGTAGCCCAGGCTTACCTGGAACTTGAAGCAGTCTCCTTGTCTCAGCGTCCTAAATCCATTCTGGGAATTCATTCACTATCATGTTCAGCCAAAACCCATGCTTTTTTTTTAAACCACAAGTCTATAAATAAAATAACATATGAAATTTCACAACTGCAAATAGTTAATAATATTTGCTGTGAAGTTTGGGGGTTTATTAACTCGACTCCTTCTGGTTTTGTTTTATGCAGAGAGCCTCGGGATTTTAAAAGACTACCCTCACTCTGCTTTTACCTTGGAAAAGAAAGTGATTAAAACAGAGCCTGAAGATTCAAGATAGCTGAGACTCTCCCAGACGCAAGGATAATGCTCCATCATAGATTAAGCCTTAATAACCAGTGTTGCCTCATTCAGCTCAAACAGATCATAGCCAAAGCATAAGAACTCACACAGTATCTGTGGAAACCAGAACAGAGCAGCAGCCACAGAAGAAGTCAAGAAAGCGTTGCAATGTAACAAACACTGACCATTACCTTTCTGTGTAAGTTATTCTCGTATGGAAAGGCTCAATATTGTAGACATTCACTGCTTAAGAATGTACGATGTGTCTGTCTGTATAATTTATAGAAGTAAATCTAGGTGTCGAGACCTTTTGGTCTAATAGATGCGGATACCATTCTTTTTACTTGAAATTGTGTTGTCTGCTCTAAGTGTATTTACAGTAAATGTTACCTGTCATCATTTAGGACTTTTGCATTCATAAAAAGAGAGCGTAAACTGCGTGGTCTTGGCCAAGGTGGCAGTGGCCAGAGAAAGATGGGAGGCAAGAGCTCAGGTCACGCCAAGGAGAAGACTGTGTACTTAGTTCTTGATCAAAATTGATTTTGGTTAATAGGAAGTGTGTAGCCATCACTAAATAATGACTTTGATTGGTTTAATCCATGCATAAATCAAAGATAAGTGTAATATTTCCAAGATGAGGTAGGCTACGTGTATGATAGCTGCTCAAGATGTGAGAAAATAGGTCAGAAGACTTGAAATAAACGGGCTAATGTGTAAAACCCTTGACTTTAAACATTGATAATTCAGAATATGTTCCATAAACTAAGGCATAGTAAGTTAAGCCTGAGTATGATAAAGATGTGACACAGATGGATTGACATAGAGTGTGTCTTGTGTTCAGCTCTGCTTTAGATCATGGCTGTAATAAATATTAGTTCCTAATTCGTTCTACTGAAATCTATTGACCAAATGTTAGATGGGATGTCTGCACACTAGTTCCTAATCACTGTCACTTTCGTTCTGGCCCTGTAGAAGAGTATCACAGTAGAAACACCAGGAAACAACTTCTGTACCATTAAAAGCTTTTCCCCTTCTCAAATGTTTGTACTGAACTATGGCGTTTTGCCCAGTAAGAAGTATCTTGCGCACCTTGACCCCTGTTGCTACTTAATGTTGATTATTGTGGTTTCCCAGTACACCATGGGTAGAGCTAGTGTGATACCATTTGAATAGATGAAGTTTTATCCACAGCACTGGTTAGTATCCCAGCATTTTCATGAACCATTTCCTGTATTCTGTAATCTATTTTGAGAAATTTTTGTGGTTCTTTTTTTTTAAAAAAAAAAAAATGTGTCTTACAGTACATGTAGATTTTAACATGCAAGTTTTAAAGGATGCAGTAATCTTCCAGCTGATATTGTCCGCCTTTCCTGGACCTTTAACCTGCATCTTTAAATCCAGAAGTAAGCTTCCTTAAGCAATGTACTTTTCTGACTTTTAAGCTTACATATAAAGAAGAAGCACAAAACAGTTTCAGTAGAATACAGTTTTTATTTTGTAAACACTAATGTATTAAACTTGCTATACAAGCAAATAATATATATTTTTATTTGAATGGTGTATATAAATCAGATGTTATAACTAGTAACTTTTTTTTCATTTTGTTTAAGATATTTTCACTGAACAAGGTCAATTACCTCAGTATTACAGCCAGTATAATCCAAGGAACCATTTTCCCCCATGTCTCTGTTATTCTATATTGTGCGAATCCTGTTGATGAGATGATATGAGTGCATTTGCTTCCTGTGGCAATAAAGAATTTCTGTGCCTCATGGATCAAATGCTTAGAGCATTTCCACAGCCGTGATGCTTGTCCGCTCGCCTCCCTTACAGCCTGACAGAGGACAGGGTGACATATCTTTTTCTTTCTGTGACACTGGGCTAGGCACAGAGGCCTCACACATGGAGTACTACTGAGGAATAATCACAGCACTCATTTTACACTTTTATTCTGAAACAGGATTATTAATTTTCCAGAGCTGGCCTTGAATTCACTTTGTAGACCAGATAGGTCATGGTCACCTTGGGAGGCCTTTCCTAGCCTGTGGTCCACACATTTCACACTTGAGGTGGCTAAATATTATTGGCAAATACATTTTGTTTTGTGACTTCGATATTGCTCTGAATCTTCAAAAGAGAGCCAAGCAAGCAGGTTGTCACCACAGTGAGCAGGCGCTCATATCTGTCTCCTGTAGGATACAAGCAAATATTTCATTAAAACCCACTTCAGGTCCAGCTGTGTGTGAACGTTTCAGGAATTCAAGCCTGTTAACTGTGGGCCTCCTCATAAATGAGATTTTCCCAGCGGGTTTCAAGTTAACAAAGTATCCTGGCATTGCTATGGAGAACACAAATTAATCTCAAAAGCCTTGATGGCAGCTCTTTTCATAGTGACCGTGCAAGATGAACTTTTGTGTCACCTAAGTGACCAAAAGCTAACACTGATGGTGTTACTTTATTTTTGAATATGAAATGGTTAAATCTTCAAAATTTCCATGGCCCTGGTTCTACTGATTTATAAAATGAAGAAAAACAATCACTGCCCTTTATGCAGAAAATATGAATTAGACAATTCAGTTCTTAATTTTTTTAAGTTTTACATTTGATTTAGAAGTGTTCTTTCTGTTGAGCAAATTTTTATCATGGTTTTTTAAAGAATGGTAAATAATGACTGGTCTCATTATAAATTTGGTTTGCTAGAACTCCTGCCTTCCTTCATATTTTCACATCTATTAGGACACATAATTCTTAGGCATTACAATACTGTCCTTTTGAACTCTAGTCTCCGGGAAGTCTGATTCTCTGGCCACAGTTTTCACGACTGTTCTGATATCTCCACCTGTGTCCAAGTCTTACCATACAGACATTAAAGGCCAGTTTCTTCCAATTCATCTCCAACCAAAGAAAATGTCTAGTGTGTTTGTAAAATTTAAATATGACCTTTAAAAAATAAATCACAAAATATTAATCTTAGGATTCTTTTCCCTTTTTTAGTTTTAAAATATTTGATTGGGCCAGTATAATGCCAGTCAGACCTTGAAGGTCGAGATAGGATCACTGAATTTGAGTTCAGCCTACACAGGAAGACTGTCTCAAAAGGGGGGAAAAAATTCACTGGTAAATAAAATTGTATATATTCAAGTGTACAAAAATGATGGTGAATTTTTTTTAAACATGCTGGTATAAGCATGATAGCACATGTGTGGGGCAGGGGGCCGCTTGGTGGAGCTGACTCTCCTCTTGGCACGGGAGTGAACACAGGTAGGTAGGCTTGTGTGGCACCTTTCCCATGAGCCACCTCACCAGCTCTGCTCGTTTAATTTCTGTATACAGTGTGTACTGGTCACCACAGACGAGACACGTCGGTGGGAAAGTTCCCCCGTGTGTGTGACTGGCACTTTTTTTCTTAGTCACTTCTTGCTGAACTTTCAGTTAAAGTGTTTTTGAGTCATGCTACATCAATTTTACATTGATAGAAATTGGGAAAGGCATAAATATAATTTTAGATTCCCAAACTCAAATCCATTTTTTTTAATGGTCCTAGAGTTGAAGACCCAAGGCCTCTTGTATCCCAGGTCAGCATTGTTACTGAGCTATGTTTTTAGCACCCTGTTTTTTAATCTTTATAATGCCGTCTATTTAAGTTTCTTGTATGTTCTCCAGAGAATCAATTTGATTCTTAATCCCAAATAAATGTTCTTAGTAGGTGCTGCCATCAGGGCCTGATGCCGCCATTGGGGCCTGATGCTTCAAAATGCAGGGACGTATGTAACATCAGCTCACAGTAGGACTGTTACCACAAAGGTTACAAAGGGCCTGAGAGTCTTCTCCATCAACTCCAGAGTGTCAAAGTTTGAAGTTTCCTGGTAGTACAAACAGTTTTCTGAACAGCCCACAAGGCTTGCTGTGGGTGAGAGCCCATGACATTATAAATTAGCCTGTGCTTCATATTTACACATTCTGAAACCTTGTGAGTCATCTTTGTATGAAGTTTTCACCTCATAAATGTATGTGTCAAGTGCCATGGTTAGCACCCACTCATAATCCTAGGCCGTTCTCTTTAACTGACTTAGGCACCCTCTCTTGACAGGTCACTTAGGTGTAAACATGTAAGAAGATGCTAAGTGTAGTGCGTGTGTAGGTAGGAGGAACCCTGCCAGGAACCAGCGGAGACATTGGGTGATTTTCCGAGGCTGACTGCTGTCCTCTGTGGTCTAGCACCAGACCTTGCTCTTGTACTTCCCAGACAAAGGGCTTTGTTAGGCTGTCCTTACACACAGGACATTTATGCTGGGTTCACCATTTTAGATTTATTTCCTTCTTACATACATGCCTTCTCCTCTCAAGTCCCGACTCATACAGAGTGATTTTCCATCAACAGCCAATGCTGACAAGGCCATCCTTGCCCTTCCTACCAGTCTTTCTGTTGTCAAAACATGACTGTGTATTCATTGTACAGATTGATCTTATATATGTGTGTGTATATGTGTATACAAGTGCATCAGTTAACTCGGGTTCTTTGATAAAGCTCAGGCAGGGTACCACAGTGACTGCTAAGTACTTAACTCCAATTAGGGTGCTCAATGGCAATTTCCATTTAGAATTAATACTGAAGGTGGGATAAATGGAGCTCACCTAATTTTTCAAACATCCTTGATACTGCAATGTTTTAAATGAAAAACAAAGGTTTCCTTCATGGAGACTAAGCTTGTATATGACAGTTTACAGGGGAAAAGATCCCTTTTTCCTTTGGTCCCAGATTAAAAGACAGGACTAGTTCTGCCGAGTGAGGCAGATCACCTAGAGCAGGTTAATCTTTAAAACGGTGGGATGTTGCAAATCTACTGTTTCCTGACACAGGGCCAACAGCTTTACATTTAATCTGCGATCTCCAATCTCCGTAGGGGAGTATTGTCACCCCAACTATGTAGACGAGAAAACCCACCCCTAAGATGTAGTAATGTTTACAACACACCTGTGCTATTTTATCCTTTAAGCCCAGGAGCATGAACACTGCCCAGTAAACATGTTCTACAGATTGGGCTTCTTCACATAAGAAGAAACACCAGACATGCACAGAATGACCATGTTCATAACAGCATGAGCCAGGTGACTAAGTGGTAAGATTGCAGCCAAGGGCCCCTGACAGCAATCGACACACTGAATGCCAAGGTTGAAGAGTCAAAACAAACCTAAGTGGGGTGTAAAACAGGCCCAGCACAGACTTCCAGGGATGAGGTAGAGACTCTGAACGAAGTGCTGGCTGCATCCAGTCCCTAGAAACTATACAAAGTTTTATTTGAGGGACAATCAGAAACATTTTAAGAAGGAAAGTAAAAGATTGGAAATATTCCTAAATAATACAAACTGGATGCTTTAGTGTTCCAAGAAGCTCTATAGGGTTTGACTGCGCCTCTGGCTGATGCAAGAGGTATGAGGCTGCTCTTAGGGTTGTCCAACCTCAGCTCAAACCAAATGCATAGTGAGGAGTAAAGGGTAAGCAGTCAGTCGATAATTTATTCAGCAAACATTTGGTAAGACATTTGCCTAAAGATGTCTGGGCGCACACAGGGTTAGGAAGTGTAGGCACAGATTTTAAACAGTCCTGCCTTCAGGGACACCTCCGTCTAGTATATGTGACTGTTGGATACAGAGATTTTCAAAGGGGAATTTTGGGAGGCTGGAAATACAGTTCACTAGGAATGTTCACCTAGCATGGGTGAGGCCCCAGATCTAATTGCCAGTGTGGAGGCTGGAAGGGGAAAGGCCAAGGACAGAGTAAGACCTAAGTTAAGGACTTGGTCTGAGTTTGACCCAGAACCTATGTAAAAACTCGGGTGTGGTGGTCAGTGAGAGACCCTGTTTCAAAAATGTGTGGGAGGAACAGCACAGAATGTTGTCTTCTGGCCTCCACACACGTCCTCAGAGAATCCTGTGGTTAGTGGATGAGGTGTGTTTGTGTGTGTTCTATATGAAATTCAAGGGAAATAAGGTTCAAAATGGCAGCCAGCCTATATTTCAGACCTCGGTTCATTTAGCCCCATTTGTTGCATCTGTGAGTTGCAATGGGAAAGAGTTAATTTTACTGTCCTGAACTCTGCCCTCATTTCCTGCACCCAGTGAGAAATTTCTAGAAGCTCGTTTACTTAAAATTTGCAAGGTTAACATTATTATTATAGCTGTGATCTGAATATAAGCCAGTGAATCTGATGCTGTCATCTTTATGTTGGGAAAAGAAAAACCAAGGAATTCCAGAGCCCATTAGCACTGACAGGGAATTAATCTTCATGCCGTGTGTTGCTTTTGTCATGATTGCTTCTGTAATGAGGAAGGAAACAGACTGCAGTCTTGAAGGTGACCTCTCCACTTCCACTCCCCCAGCTGCCCAGTGACCAGGTGTGCAGGAGCTGACGGGAGGCAGTATAGATAACTTAAGGTAACTTCAGGCCCAAATAGAAAGACCTGGTTATGCTCATGGAAGAACTTTAAGATGAAAAAAATAATACTGTTTTTTTAAATCAAAAGCATGCCAGGCCTAGTGACCCACACCTTTAATCCTAGTACTAGGAGGCAGAGGCAGGCAGATTCTCATTGAGATCCAGGCCAGCCTGGTCTACATCGTGAGTTCTAGGACATCTATAACTAGTGAGACCCTGTCTTGAAAAATAACAAAAATAAAAACCTCGAAGTTTCCTTAAGTACAAGAAACCATTGTCCAAGCTTTTCCAGCTAATCCAGTGAGAACAATTCTAGGACCAGAAATGCGTATAGTTGAATACAGAGAGTATCATGGGAAAACACTGGAACAAGCAAGAATTACAAGCCCAAGGCACAGGCCCATTCTTTGCCTTGATTCATGGATGTGATCCTGGAAAGAAGAAACAATGGAGGTCATCTTGACCATCTTCCAGGGCAGTGGAGATGAGCTCTGTTTGGAATACATTGGATCACCCAGTAGTTATCTTAGAGCCATTTAAGAGTGTCTCGCAAACAGTGATAATACCTTTATCGGGAGATACATATCTTTTGCTAATAAAAACCAGTTTATCCCCTTTAACCACATACGGAATAATAATTAATGAATGTTGGTTGAAAGAATCATCTACACTGAATTCTGCCTGAGGCTGTTTCCCCTTTGATGAATTTCATAATTAGAAAATGGCTTATTTTTCTCCTTCAAAGCTTAAATTACTTGGTCCCAACAGTTTTATCAACTTTCATAAACAAGATGTTCAAACCAAAATATACTCAGAAAAAAATTAAAAGAAAAAATGTTGGAAAAGTCACCATTTTAAAGATTTATTTATTTACCGTGTACACAATATTCTGCCCAAATGTATGCATACATGTCAGCCATCTCATTACAGATGGCTGTCAGCCACCAGGCCGTTGCTGGTGAGTTGAACTCAGGACCTCTGAAAGAGCACCCAGTGTATCTCTCCAGCCCCCAGAAAAGCCAACCTCTAATCCCGTGTTAGCTACTTTTCTCATTGTTCTGACCAAATGTCTGCCGAGACCTAGTGTGAGGGAGAAATGGCTTAGCCTGGCTTAGGGTGTGAGGGGACGGTGCCATTATGAAATAAGAACAAGACAGAGGAGCTTTGCATCCACTGACCAGGAGCAAAGAGAGAGGGCAGGAAGAAGGGCGAGGCTATAAAACCCCCAAACCACAGGTGACCTCCCTAAAATTCCACAGCGTTCACAGACATCACCACCAGCCAGGGACCAAATATTCAAAGCCATGAGCCTGTGAGGAACATTTCACGTTCCACAGCTCTTAGCTCATGACATTTTTCTCTTCAGCTAGAGTTGAAATAAATCATTGTTGAAATCTAGTTTTCTGTATTCTTCGTAGTTAGCTACTAATCTCTCCAGAAGTTTTTATATCCTTCTGTTCTACCCTCACACACACACACACACACACACACACACACACACACACACACACACACACACACCCCACTTCTGTGTCCCATAACCACCTTTTAGTTCAGTGCCTTCCACACATGAAATTTTGACCTCTTCCTGCTTTGCAACAGTTACTGTATATTTCTTCAGTAATACAACTTTTATCTGAAAGAGAAACAGCACAGTGGCTAATTTCCATGAGACGTCATTGCTAACAGAATAATCTCCAAACAAGGGCACTATGAGAAGAGCTTTTTTTGTCCTGATGGCAGAACCCATCTCACTCGGCAGATCAAAGTGTGTGCTTCAGCTCAGAAGTCCCCCAGATTGCTCATGGCCCAGCCTCTTCAGATCAATGACTGTGGCGCCTGCTTGGCTCAGGACTGAGCTTCTGAATCCAACATGCACAATCAGTGATGTTCTCTGACAGCCCTGGCTCTCCCTGGTGGAGAATGATAAGAACGGCCCTTACAAGCTACCCTTTAATGGCGTCTTTAATATAACTCTTGTTAAACCTTCTCTTCTATGCAGATGATTTACTTCAGCACAGAGTCTATACATAGTACCCCAAGTCTACCTTCCTATCCTAACCTTAACCTCCATCTACGGCAGTCATAGATAACCAGAGGGCAACTTACCTCATCACAACCCCTATTCCTCAGCAACACAGAACAATGGGGCCACTCTTGTTTGATTTTTAGGTTGTTTTTGATAACGTATGGACTCAGCCAGACAATCCAGTGTGGCCGTCTATGGCTATATCACATTCCGTGCTCCACTGGATGTCAAGTCCATCACAGACATCACCAGTCTGAGTAATTCGTTTGAGACCCATGTCCCATCCTGCTTTGTACCACCATCAGCCTGTCAAGCTCCACTTGACTAAATAAATATTGAAGCCATGAAAAATGTCTTTATCCCCATGAGAGAGTTGAACCTCAGGGTTTTGGGCATCATGAAAGATATATTGAGTGTTTGAAACTTAGAAGAATGGTCCAGTAGGGGTAATCTGGATGTTTTACCTATCATAATTTATACATGGGAGATATGAGTGGGCTGTATAATTCAGATGCAGATAAATAGAACTATCTAAATTTGAAGGGACGTAAGCAAACGGAATAGAAACATGCCATCAATTAATTCAGCATGCTAATAAAAAATGAAGTCAGTCCCTTAACAGGCTTTAAATGCTGGGAGGGTGTTGTTTATTAGAAAGCATTAGTTTTGATCTGAAAAGATGACTTGGAGGTACCACTTAGATTCTTCAATAAGATTTTCATAGATTAATGGAAACAGGGTCAAGTGCCTAGAATATTGGGGGGAAATGAAATTGTTAGAGCATTAAGTTTAGGGGAATGGATCAAGATCAGAGTTTCTAAGTATGTTCTGAAACTAGCAGGTAAAAGCATTTCAGCTTTTAAGGACTACTTTCATTTAATGACTTTTGGTGGAGAAAAAACCTCTAGTGTAGGCACTGGATTGTAAACGCTTCATAATAGGTTAGTAAGCATTTCCTGGGTACGTAACGCTTCCATAAGGTGATTTGCAGCTCGTGGAAACTCAGCCCTGTCATCCCTCATGCCGTGGGGAGCTTCTTTGTTGCTTAGGGCCTGTGTCTCCTCCATCATTGCATAATCCACTCTCAGTCAGTCTTGGTAATCCATACAGTGTGTTGAAATTCCCCTTTGCATTATATCATATGAACAATACTCTTGAAACCACATGACATAATATAGTGCTTCTGGGCTAAATGAGAAACCAGTAACAAATGTAGAATGTGCCCATACCACTTTAATGTTTAGTCTTATTATTCATGGTGGTTCTTATTTGTGTTTGAAGATCCTTAAAGTTGATTTTTCTACCCACTGGGGAATAAATGGGATATTTAAAACTATCGGCCCACAAACAAATCCCCTGAGGCGCATGAGAACACAGCTCCCTCCTGATTATCGCCCACAATTAGAGCAGACTCTCTCAGATACATAAATTAAAGCAACAAGATGAGGTAGCTATAAATATCTCTGCTTGCTCGCACTGAAGGAATTGAGCTGTACGCTACAAATCTTTCCCAAAATAACTTTGTTCTGTAGTTTCAAGCACTGATAAGAATAAGTTATGGAAACACCAGATGGGTGACACCCTACTTATTGCAAATCCTTTCTTCTAGACCAGATTAGAACAAGTGGGGAGAACAGGATGGGGGTCACCTGTCTTTATCTGGTCACGGGTATCTCTCACAGATCACCTACACAGAGCCTAAGTTAGGTACTCTCCATCACGATCATGAACCTGAACAAAGCACTTAGCAAGGAGGCTCTTGGTTTCAAAAAAATTGTAGTTTAGGGTTCAGCGCGCTGGGTTCCCAGGCTGAACATATTGAGAAAGAAGACCTTGAAGGCCGTAAAGAACTTTCTCAAGTCCAAAATCCACATGGAAGTGAAGGTCTAGGGCAGACTGAGGGCCAAATGTGGCCAGCATGGGATCAAACAACCATGTCAGAGGTTCTGAAGGGCTAGATAGATGGCCACTGAGATGGGCGGCATTGCCACCCACAAATGTTAAGTACATAGAGTTCTTCCCCAGAACAATTTTAAAAAGAATCTCTTGAAACACAACTGGCAATTAGGAGACATGGTTTATATAACATAGGTTTCTTTTTTGTTTTAACATTATAATCAAGAGATAACATAAAAATAAGAGAAAAAAATGATAGCTCACTGAAATAGCTGTTCATCAATGGCTTTGGGAGGTTTAATTAGGCCAATTTTTGTGTTTGATTTATAATATCAGTAAAATGGTAAGAACTGTGGACGAGACTCCCTAAGTTCTAGCCCAGTGCCTTTGCAAGCAATTGTGTTTAAAGTTTGATAAAGTGAGCTGTGTAGTATGATAATGTAGACTGGTCATTTTTATTCAACAGATTTGCTTTAAATTCCAAAAATCTGGAAAATAAGACGACGTAAATCTAAGAGATACATGCTAAGGTCATTTACAATCCAGCCCTCTAAGTGTTCAATAAACCATCCTTTCTTCAAGAACTTAATTTTTTAAAAATTTTCAACCTACAGTCTTGTGCTTGCACTACACCTTTGCCTCCAAACCTCTTTGTACTTTTTATTTTATATTTCATGTTCTCAGCAAATTGCCCAGGCTAGCTCTGATCCACTCGGTAGCCTCCACTAGCTGCCAGCTGTGTTCCTTCTGCCTTTCTCCCTGAGAAGATGGATCATAGGCCTATGCCACTATGTCCCTCTCAAGAAGCTAATCTTTAAAGAACTGCCAAGTCTTAAAGATGAAAGCAAATCAGAAATTTCCTGACATCCTCACTGCATCTTTAGAAGAGCCAGAGGAGAAAGTGTGTGAATTGTGAGACAGACAACTCAGGAATTGCTAATGAAGGCAGATGAGAGGGAAGGATGTAAGATCTGAGTGAGGAAGAGCCTTCTATAGATGCCTTGATGTGGCAAAGACGGTCAGAATAAGGGAGAGCCTTCCTACCGCTGCCCGGATGTGACAATGACTGTCTTTACCATTGCAGGGAGTTTGGAGTCTGATGTTACAGTTCTCAGGGGTGGGAAATGTAGTTTCACAGCCTCGTCTTTCAATACTGTTTCCTTCAGTGGTGTGTTTTTGCAGCTACATTGTCATACATGCCTTTGAGAAATGCAGCAATTTAAATTTGATAGCTTAAGTACTTGATGAAATACAGCGTCCAGCTATGCATGATATACATGCTGAAATTGCTTTCTGTCATCGCGTTCTAGAAAATCTGAAGTGCATTAAATTTTGATCTTAGAATCACAACTGTAGTGAACTATATTTTCAGACACTACAGTGGCATTTTTATATGCATTTATTCCACAGCCTTATGAGGGAAAGACTATCTTAGAGATGAAGATGTAGGAGCCCAGGCAAGCAAGTGATCTGGGCATGGGGGAAGAAAGATTTAGCCAGATCAAAATTTCTGTAGAGTCCCATAAAACTGCATAAAAATAGTTGTTCTTTCAATTTTCATACTCCTCTTAAGAATAACGCCTGTTCGCCTGTTTAAAAATGTTTTTCTGGAGCCTTAGAAGCCTCAAGACAAAGCACGGCAAGCAAATCTAATCGTGCTGTATCTTATCAGATGGAATTTGGGATGCTGGTCTTGGTATCAGAGAGAACATATAGAGCATCTGTAAACAAATAATTTAACCCTTTTTCTTTTTCTTTTTTTTTTTAGTTTAATCATGTTGACATCTCAAAATATGAATCATCTTTTTTTTTATTATAACACAATAAACACACTGAATGTTCTTAAAACATAGGAAGTAGAGACACATTCTCATCCCTTTAGAAAGCAACCACCTGCAAGCTCATGTGATTTTAACTTTTCTCATCATGTATTCCATATAAATGCATATGATTTTAGTTTATGTGTATAAACATTTGTGTGCATGTGGGGATGTGCACCAGGTGCATGCATGATGTCCTTGGAGGTCAGATCTCTAGAACTGATCTCACAGATGGCTGTGAGCCGCTTTGTGGGTACTGGTAACTGAACTCCAATGCTTTCCAAGAACAGCAAGTGTTCTTAACCACTCTGCCATCTCTCCATAAGATATGTGTATGGCTACATTGAAAAAAAAATAAAGGACTAATAAAACCTTGCTATAGCCCTTAATTTGTTAAAAACTTCTCCTGGAGTTGAAGCAGCAGATACTGGGGGCCACAGTGGTTGGCCGTGAAGGGGATGAGGTTGCAGAGCAGACATTGATCACAGTGCTGTGGGAAGAGACCAAGAAGCTGCACTTCACCTACATAGATTGTCTCCAGTCAGCAAGCCATTCTAGAAAGGACAGATAAGAAATGGGGTACAGTGAGGGAACTGGTGAAATTCTCTAGCATTATCTTCAACTGGTTGCCTACTGATCTCCATCTTGAACTAAATAAAAAAAAAAAAGTTTTCAGGTTTAAAGGAAAAACTTCCTTTGATGTCTCCTCTATGAGGTCTGAAGCTGAATGGGGAGACATACACGAAGGGGGTGGGGTGCAGAGAAACAGGAAAGGAAACACGGATGAAAAGCACCATAGGCAGGAAAGAGCTTTCTGGAGGTTTTTTGTTTGGCTGTTTTCTTTGTTTGTATGTACTCATAAAACACGACATAAAGTCTGGATGTTCAAGAGAACTTAATAAAATAAAGTCCCTGTTTACTAGGAGATGGGATGTTTAACTTGAAGCAAAGAAGCCTTAAAGACAAAGGTCTTCAAATGTCTAAACAGCGGTCCATAATGTCCTCATCTCCTGATAAAACCAGACATGTGTCAAATTCTAGAGTAATTCTAGTGCCTAAATCATGATAGAGATACTTATTGGTAATCTTAGCTTTTATTTTAATTTGTTTTTCTTTATATTTTGCCTCTGGGCTTTTTACCTTTCTGTGTATCTTACTTTCTTAACTTTCCTGTGGTCTTTGGCTGCCTGGCTTCTCTTCCTCCCTCATTCTTCTCTCGCCCAGATTTGTGGTGATATGTTGTATATGTAATAAAACCAGTCTGAGATATCAGAGAACAGATCCACCCACAGTAGATCCAGGAGGGTCAGAGAGTGGTAACTCACATCTTTAATCCCAGCACAGGGAATATCCCAGAGTGGTGACCTACACCTGAGTGGGAGTGGTGACGGTGCCAGGTCTTTAATCCCATAACTCCAAAGACAGAGTTCTTTCTGTGTTTCTGTGAGTCCAAGGCTAACTACCAAATAGTAGTAGCCCATGCCTTTAGTCTTAACCTGAATGTGAAACAACTGGGTGAAGGAGGTATTTAAGGCATGTGTAAAAAGACAGATGAGGCAGTAGAAGCCACGAGGAGCGAGGCTGAGGAAGCGGGAAGACAGCTGGGTGAGATTTGACTGTGGTGTTTCCTCTCTTTGATATTTAAGCCTTTCCCCGATATCTGGCTCTGAGTTTCCTTTATCACAACCAGTGTGCAACATAGATTTCTCTTATTTCTTCTCTCTGCCTGCCAGCCCTGCCATCCCTCTCCTGCCTGGCTATTGGCTGTTCAGCTTTTATTAGACCAATCAGCTGGCTCAGGCAGGCAAGGCAAAACAAATGTAACACACCTTTACATAAAGCAATATTCCACAGCATAAGCAAATGTAGCACATCTTTGCCTAGTTAAAACAGTATTCCACAACAACTGTGAGATTTAACGTTTTAACTCATCCCTGCAAAAAAACCTTTTCTATGAGAGACACTGCATAAAACTGAAAAGGCTTTAGAGCATAGCTAAGTTCTGGACCTCTCCTTATTGACTGCATAATCATGAGAAATCTACTTAAACCCACTAAGTCACTACTATTAACCAATAAAATAAAGTTAATAATAATGATAACTTCCTTAGAATAGTTTCCAGTATTTTGTAGTGTCTTAGTGTTATATTGCTTTGAAGAGAACACATGATCAAACATTTTCTTGGGGCTTGTCTACAGTTTCAAAGGTTTAGTCTATTCTCAACATGTCAGGAAGCATGATGGCACGCAGGCAAGCATGGTGATAGAGTCGTAGCTCAGAGTTCTGCATCTGTTTTCTGTAGGCAGCAGGAAGAAAGAGCTACTGGGTCTGGCTTGGGCTCTCAAAACTCCAAAGCTCACTCTCAGTGACAGACCTCATCTAACAAGGCCACACCTACTAATCCTTTCAAATATCACCACTCCCTGTGACCACACATTAAAATCTATGAGCCTATGGGGACCATTCTTATTCAAACCACCACAGGTAATAGCACAATATTCACAGACACCTTTCTATTGTGGAATTTTTCATTGCAATATAACGATGAAGAAGTATCACAAAAATCAAATAATAAACACAAAGGGGGCTGAGGGTATAACTCGGAGGGAGACTGTTTGCCTTGAGGCCCTGAGTCCAATCCTTAGCAGAGAAAAAACAATAAATAAGTAGATGAACAAATTAATTAAGTAAATAAATGAATGCAAGGGCCAAAAGAGGGCCCAGCAGCTAAAGTTACGCAACACCAACCCAGCTGGGTTCCATTTCTAGTAGATAAAATAAACTCCTGCAGCTCTGCCCTCCACACGTGCTCTATGGCTTAAACTTACACTCACACTCCCTCACACATTAACTGAATAATAAATACTCAATGAAGGAAGGAAGGAAATACATGTATGCATTGATTAACAACAACAAAAAGCTATGTCATTGGTGAGTTTGTCATACAAACCTAGGCGGCAGTGTAACCTGTATCGTATTATGTATTATTTCTTGGACCATGGTAGACAAAACAGTATGAGATTGTGTGCCTTCCGGCTGGTGTAGATATAAATAATATGATATTAAACCAAGCACAAGAGAAAATGCATACGAGACAGATGAGGTTCTTTCTAGCACACCACAGCATTTACAGAATGGTTCCTATAAGTAGAAATAAATAGAAAGTAAAATAGTATGTTTACAACCCATAGCTATTAACTATTAACTATCAGGTATTAGGAATTCCATATGATGGTCCATATTGTACTTTTGTGCCTATGTGTGAGAGACAGTGGGTGTAGTATGTGTAGTTATGGGCAGGTGCAGGCACTTGCTTGTGTGTGCAGAAGCTAAGGGACATCAAATGTCCTGTTCACTCTCTTTTCTTTTGAGACAGTCTCTCGCTGAACCTTGAGTTAGACTTGTAGCCAGGAATCCCCACACCTTTCTGTCCCTGTCTGTCCCCACAGTGCTCATGGAGCCATCTCCCCGGTCCGCTGCCCTGCACTGTTATGTGACTAGCAGAGGGCTGGAGAGATGGCTCAGCTGTAAAGGCAAGGCTCAGAACCAAGAATACATGTCTAGCAGGGAATTAGCTCTACCCTGCTCTCTACCATCATCATCATCAGCTTCTCTACCAACCTACAAGTAATGTCTTGCCCTGTGATATCAACAACAGCTATGACCTCACTAGAGGATAGGAATTTCCACCCTGTTATAACCTACAGAAATCTCCACCAAAACATTGTTGTGCAGTATACAGCTATGTAAGATGACCAGGTCCTAGTGTCTCCTCGGGGGCTTGTTAAGAACTGGCTGAGTTTGTCCTGTTTCTCTGACCTTCATCTGCCTAAGCAGATGGAGGCTAAAAGGGTATAGCTCTAGGAAGTCTTCTCTATCCTTGGGTACCACACAGTGATGAGATGTTTTCCTGCTCCTACGGGCTGATCGCAAGTCAAATCTCACAGGTGAAGAGAATCTGAAAGCAAAGGCAAAGCAGAGAGAGGGTGGGTAGAGGGTAGAGGGATGGGTAGAGGGCAGAGGGATGGGTAGAGGGCAGAGGGGTGGGTAGAGGGCAGAGGGATGGGTAGAGGGCAGAGGGCAGAGAGGGTGGGTAGAGGGCAGAGGGATGGGTAGAGGGCAGAGGGATGGGTGGAGGGCAGAGGGGTGGGTAGAGGGCAGAGGGGGTGGGTAGAGGGCAGAGGGGTGGGTAGAGGGCAGAGGGGTGGGTAGAGGGCAGAGAGGGTGGGTAGAGGGCAGAGGGGTGGGTAGAGGGCAGAGGGGGTGGGTAGAGGGCAGAGGGGTGGGTAGAGGGCAGAGGGGTGGGTAGAGGGCAGAGGGAGTGGGTAGAGGGCAGAGGGGGTGGGTAGAGGGCAGAGGGGGTGGGTAGAGGGCAGAGAGGGTGGGTAGAGGGCAGAGAGGGTGGGTAGAGGGCAGAGGGAATGGGTAGAGGGCAGAGGGGGTGGGTAGAGGGCAGAGAGGGTGAGTAGAGGGCAGAGAGGGTGGGTAGAGGGCAGAGGGGTGGGTAGAGGGCAGAGAGGGTGGGTAGAGGGCAGAGGGGGTGGGTAGAGGGCAGAGAGGGTGAGTAGAGGGCAGAGGGGGTGGGTAGAGGGCAGAGGGGGTGGGTAGAGGGCAGAGGGGTGGGTAGAGGGCAGAGGGGGTGGGTAGAGGGCAGAGGGGTGGGTAGAGGGCTGCATCTTCTGCACCTAACAGCATTTGGTGATAGATGCAACTTTATCATGGTCAAAAGCAGCGCAATGGAAGGCAGTCAGTCTCAACAGTATGTCACCCAAGAGAATTTACTGTGGGGAAATGGATCTTCATAGCAAACATGAGTCAATTGAACAGAGCTGGAGCTGATGGCGGCAACTGTAAAACAGAAGGTTCCCAATGGGACTTCAGGAAAGTTTACATAGGCACGAATGAGGAAGCCAGTGTTTGGAATCTGCTATAGGGAAGGCACAACAGCCAGGCAGTAATGGCCAAAGAGGCCGCATTCCCTCAGGAAGGTAAGAAAGCCTCTGCCCATCTTCCCATCCCCTCTCCTCTCCTTTTCCCAGTCTTCTTGGAAAGTAGGGGTTCAGGAAGCAGAGGAGCATGTTCCAGGAAGAAGTGTGCACACTCTGGGACTGGAGAACATGGTTGTTTGCCCTGGAGCAGGAATGAAGTGTTTGGTTTGTTTGTTTGCCTGCTTGCTTGCTTGTTTTAGGTTTTTTTGTATGTTTGTTTGAAATAAGAAAGTAAACTAAACAGATTGGGCTTTTTTATTCTTTGAGAGTAGCCAGAAGCCTAGATGCCTATGGAGCTGCTGCCAGTGAGGCTACCTTATACACATGGGCAGAGTTGAGGCATGTTGTAGAAAAATGAACTCATTTTCTGTTTGTGCTTCCTGTGGGGAGGGCTGTTGGGTGAGCCAGATGTGGTAGCTACTACTTCATTAACAACAAAGTGACAACAGGCAAGTCTTAAACATGGATCTCTGGGGAGCTCCTCTGTCGATGACTCACAGAAAGCCTGTTTGGGTGGGGCTTCCCTGACAGCCATCCTCAGCAGAGGTCAGTACCAGGACAGGAAATCATCTTGACTAGATCCTCCAGGAGTGGAGACCCCTGGAGCCCAGGGCACTTCCTTCTGGAGAGGAATGAACCCAGGGTCACCACTTACAGACCTAGCCTTCCTCTCTCCGTTTACACTTCCTTCCTCTTTGAGATTTGATCAACACCTCAAATATTTCCAGCACCTTAGAGTCTTGAAGAAAATGAAGGGGAAGAAAGTATCAGCTGTGGAGACCATCTGAGAAGAGCCTTGTCTGGTAATGTGAGTGGATTTATGATGCCACATTGTAAATAATTGTCCCGCCTACAAGTTTAATAAAAAGCGCTGATTGGCCAAATGCAGACAGGAAGTGTGGGCGGGACTATCAGACTGAGAAAACTCTGGGAACAGGAAGAATAGAGTAGAGATGCCACAGAGAAACCAGAAGTAGAAGATACCTATGCACTCTGAGAAAAGGTACCGAGCCGCATGGCTGAACAGGATAAGAGTCATGGGTTAGATTAAGGGTAGAGAGTTAGTAAGTTATATGCCTGGGCCCCAGGTCAATCAGCCTACAATTAATACAAGCGTCTGTGTGTTTCAGTGGGACTATTGGATTGTGGGTCTGGAAGTCCGGGCCAGAAACCTCATACAACAGTAATGATTCTCTCGTAACAGCTGACTATGTCGTTACAGGGACCAGTTCTTGAGAGCATGTATGAGAGAACCCTGAGAAAGTCCCAAGATTCTTAAGCATAACAAAGGATACTGGGATTGTAGGAGTGACTGGGTGTGTTAAAAAGCCATTATTGCTTTAATTACAGTTTAATTAATCATCCAATAATGGAACAAGCTCCTTGTCACAATGGTTGTTAAAGGATAAATGAGGGATTATTTCAAGGGTGTTCATTTGTTGTTAACTGTAATTTGGGGGAATAATTTCTCTCTTCCTTTTCCTCCCTCAAAATCCTATCACATGCACCCTTCCTTACTGCTTTTCAAAAATTCATGATCTCATGTTGATGTCCATGATCAGCTCTGGTCCATGTTGCCGTAGGAAGCAACATTGATGTCTTGGTCCATGGACAGAGGCCATGGTGATGTCCACTATCTATGCTGCTGCCAAAAACATGTGGATGCCCATGATACGGGCTGCCATTGGCTGCTGTGAGTAGGGAAGCTTCTTTTGCAGCGGTATGGATGAGTATAGACTCATAACCTAAGAATGAGAGACACTGGAGGCTTCTATGCCAACACCCCCAAAGGAAAAAGTCCAACCATGAAGCCATTGAGTCCTTAAAAACGATGAAGATTCTGAAGTGTGGATCTTCAGGGGTTATGGCTTCTGTCATATGGACAAGCACTCGGTTATCTATAAGGGGCTGGGCACTGGGAGTTTGACTACGTTCCAATGAGTATACGGGCAGCCCAAATTGGCCTTGGTAGCTTGTACCTTTTTTGTCTTGGATGGCGGAGTACTCAAGAATGCAAGGATCTGGGAGGAATAGGAAGTGAGTGTGGTCTGGTTGCATTGTATGGAATTCCCAAAGAATTAATGAAATATTATGTTGGGGAAAAATGAAAAATTAAATAAATGTACTTTCAGGGATGCACCAAAAAGGAGGATTCTAAAGATGATAAGCAAAGGTAAGGGAGAGGACTTGGTGTATAAATATGATAAAAAAAAAAATACATTGTTGTGGGATTCAGGTGTCAGCTGATGGGGTCCAAGGAAGCTTATCCATGGCCCCGGGCTCCTGGAGGAGGTGTGGCCGAACCCATTGATAAGGGGCTGCTGGGACGCTGGGAGGCTCTCTTGCTGGTTCCTGGCTGCTAGAAGGAGGTTCCCATCGTCCGTCCGTCTGCAGACTCTGGTCCCTGTTCAGGTGCTATTGTAATCAGTTGCCTGTACCGTGAGTGTTGGTTTATATTCTAATAAATATCTATCTGGTATTGGTGTCTTTGTGGGTAAGTTACGCCTACATCTGGCGCCCAACGCCCCGGACCCGCGGATCGGGCTTAGAACGCACTCAGGTCAGGTTTGACTGTGGGCAAGTCGTATCCAGCCCTATGCATGCGGGTTTGATAGTGAGAGGTGACTCCCAAACGGCTTAGGCTAGTCTTTGGCTGGTTGGTTCGGCCGCGCTAATCAGCCGCGCGAGCTGCGCGGCCAGGGCCCGCTGCCTAGCTGTAGGAACTGCTGCGCGGTTGGTCTGCTGCGCGCGGTCGGTATCTCTGCCTTTCAACCAGTCGCGCGGCTGCGGCTTCGCTGCCTAGCTAAACGGCTGACCCGGGCTGTCTGCCTGCTGCGCACGCGATCGGTAACTTCACCCCTCCCCCAGCGCGCGGCTCGCTGCCTAGCTAAACGGCTGACCCGGGCTGTCTGCGTCTGCTGAGCGCGCAGTCGGTAACTCCGCCCCTAGCTGTACCGCTGCTCAGTTCATTTTAATTGAGTTTGAACTGCAGCTGCACGCGCGCCCTTCCCCCAACCTGGCTGGCTGGGTTTGACCCAGAAACTGCAGATTCAAGCAGCAGCTCCGCCCCTAACCCCTGTAACCTGGGACAATTGTGATTTACTCCTGTAGGTGAACAAAGATAACTAAAACCATTCTGTCTTGTAATTAACATCCTGTCTTGACTTGTGAGAATTTGTTTTTTCCAAAGATTCTATTCTGTCTGCTGAGACCCTTTAACACCTAGGATCTGTGAATAGCGTGCTGAGTGTTTCTACATCCGCCATACAGCAGGGCACTAAACGTTATTGTGACATCTTCTGACCACACAGCATCATTGCACCTGGATTGAGGTAATGGCTGACAACTATTCTTTTGAGGAATTCGGTATATATTTTTCCACGATGGTTGACAAGTTTTTAAATGAGTATCTTGAGGTATTCAGTACCCCAGTTTTACTATTTCTTGGTCTGTTTCTGTATGTTGTGTTCCACAATAGAAGGGTGATGACTGAGGTCACGAATCTGAACTTTCAATTACCATCCAAACTTGGTATTATAGAATTATCAAACGCTACACTGTCAGATGACATTAAGCAGATGCAGACCTTAAATCAGCAGCTGTTGTCCAAGATATGTGAATTACAGCTTTCAAACTCTGCTATGTCAAAAACAATGGATATGCTACAAATTGGTTACAACAAGCTTTCACATAATGATAACACTGTACTAGAACAATATAAACTCTACGTAACTGATGAAAACAAGAAACTTATTAACCACATTAATAAACTGGACGAGAAAATCATTAATTATGTTAATGATGTAGATCTGAAAATTGCTAACTCAGCGAGGTCTTTAGAACTAGAACAATATAAACTCTACGTAACTGATGAGAACAAGAAACTTGTTGACCACATTAATAAAGTGGACGAGAAAATCATTAATTATGTTAATGATGTAGATCTCAAAATTGCTAACTCGGCGAGGTCTTTAGAAGAATCACTTCATCAAGAAAGTCAAACTTTGAGACAGATGGTATCCGAAATACAAGAATTTGTACCTGCAATGTCCAAATTCCAGGAATGGGAATCCGTAATGTCCAAAATCCAAGAATGGGAACCCATTATATACAAAATGAAAGAATGTGAGGACCATATTGCAACACTACAAAAGGGCAATGATACATCTTATGCTCAGAACAGTTCAGGTCAACCCCCAATGGGGTGTTATGGTACTGGAAATTCTTTACATAAAGTTGTAAACATCACGGGGATACCTCCTTCACCACCACTATTGTTCCCAGCTACTATTCAGACCAAGATGGCACCAGGGGGTTCCTCAGAATATGTAGAGTATAGTTATGAGCCACTACATATGAAAGACATCAAAGATTTTAAAGAGGCGATATCCATGTATGGTATTCACTCTACTTATGTAAAGCAGCTCCTGAATTCATGGTCTGCAAAAAACCGAATCCTCCCCTTCGATTGGATGCAGCTAACGGCTGCCGTCTTGGACCAAAGCCAAAATTTGCAGTGGAGAAGCTGGTTTAGAGAGGAAGCCAGGACCTTAGAACACCAAGGAAGAATTAGGGGTTTCTTTGCTTCTCAGGACCAAATCCTTGGTGAAGGAATGTTTGCTGACGTGAAGACTCAAACTACTTATGACGAACATACTTTATTGCTATGCCGTATGGCCGCACTTAATGCATGGGAAAAGATTTTAGACCCAGGTCAAAAAGTTGAGCATTATGCTAAGGTCAAACAAGGTTTGAAAGAGCCTTATACTGACTTTCTACACAGGCTTACCACGGCTGTAAATAGAGCAATATCAGATCCAGAAGCTAGAAAGCAAATAATACTTTCTCTGGCCTTTGATCATGCTAATCCGGAATGTAGAAGAATGCTTCTGCCTTTAAAAATCAGAGCCGCACCTCTAGAAGAATGGATTCAATATACAATCAATGCTGAACCTCTCCATAGTAATGAAGACAATTGGGTAGACCAAGCCATTGATAAGGTAAGGAAGAGGAACCAAGGAATCACTTGTTTCAACTGTAGTAGACAAGGCCATGTAAGACGACACTGTACACAAAGTACTCTTGGAAATGATGCCCGATCTAGGTTTAATTCAAACAGAAGGCCATTGCCTTCTGGATTTTGCAGAAGATGTGGCAAGGGACGGCACTGGACCAATGAATGTAGATCTACCAGAGATAAAGAAGGCAACCCTCTGCCATCGGGAAACGCCTTTCGGGGCTTCCCCCGGGAAGCCCCCCAAAATCAGACTCCAAATTCGAGGATGGTGAGATCATATCCGGTCGTGGTAGAAGACCAGCATTCTCAAGACGAATAGAACACCCAATACCTGATCTTGAAAAACATACAATATCAGATGATAACATAAATTCAAAAGAAGATTCAGAAACTCCAAAGAAAATTACGAAACGAATATTTTGGCAGACTTCGATAAATGAACAAAGACCAAAATTGGGTGTACTGATAGACAATATTTATATCCAGGGTTTAGTCGACACGGGGGCTGATGTTTCGATCATAACCCCACGGTCCTGGCATCCGAGATGGCCTTTACAGACAGTAGATATCCAATTTCTGGGTATTGGAACAATATCTCAGGTGAAACAGAGTGTGAGGTGGCTTGAATGCATAGGACCAGAAGGTCAGAAAGGACGGTTGAAGCCATATATGGCTGATATAGCAGTGAATCTGTGGGGTCGCGACCTCCTAATGCAATGGAATACCCAGATTAAAATCCCTCCTGGTTATGATGTCAGCCGGAGGCTCAACTATGTTTCCAAAAATGACAATAATTCACCAGCCATTCAAGTTGTACAAAAGAATCGCCCTCTTAACAAGACACTCACAGCACTGCCTTTGAAATGGTTAACGGAAAAGCCTATTTGGGTTCAACAATGGCCTTTGACAAAAGAAAAGCTTCAGGCTTTGGAACAGTTGGTACAGGAGCAGTTACAGGCTCAACATATTGAAGAATCAACCAGTCCGTGGAATTCTCCTGTTTTTGTTGTCAAGAAGAAATCTGGAAAATGGAGGATGGTGACAGATTTAAGAGCAATTAATAAGGTGATTCAACCTATGGGCTCCTTACAATCTGGTATTCCCCTGCCTTCTCTGCTACCTAAAGGATGGCCTATTACAGTTATTGACTTGAAAGATTGTTTTTTTACCATACCTTTACAGGAACAAGACAAAGAGAAATTTGCTTTTACAGTGCCTACTCTTAATAATTCAGGGCCAGCTAAGAGGTACCAATGGAGAGTCCTGCCCCAAGGAATGTTAAATAGTCCCACCTTATGCCAATATTTTGTACAACAACCACTAGAAATACTGCGCAAGCGCTTCCCACAATCTATCATTTACCATTATATGGATGATATTTTGTTGGCAGACCCAAACCCACAGACATTAGAAACATTGTTTGAAGAACTACAGAAAGTATTGCCTAATTGGGGACTGCAAATTGCTCCAGAAAAAGTACAGAGGGGAGATTCTATCAATTATTTAGGATATAAGATAGGTTTACAAAAAATTAGGCCACAAAAGGTAAAATTAAATAGAGATAAATTGAAGACTCTTAACGATTTTCAAAAGCTACTAGGAGATATTGCTCATATACGGCCCATGATTGGTATAAAGAACTATGAACTAGTTAATTTATTCAAGACTTTAGAAGGTGACAAGGGTTTAAATAGTCCAAGAAAACTATCTGATGAGGCCGAGAAAGAATTAGAGTTGGTAGAAAGAAAACTTCAAGAAACACATGTGGATCCTGTGGATCCAGACCTGGAATGCATACTTGTTATTCTACCCTCAAGACAATCTCCAACAGGAATCTTAATGCAAAGAGAAAGCATCATATTAGAATGGATATTTCTGCCACATAGGCCAAGCAAAAAGATGAAGACATATATCGAAAAAATTGCTGATCTGATTTTTAAAGGTAAATTGAGACTCCGTCAATTGACTGGAAAGGACCCTGCAGAAATTGTTGTGCCTCTGACTAATGAAGAAATTGAACGATTATGGGCAGACAGTGAACCTTGGCAAAAGGCTTGCAGTGACTTTTTAGGAGAAATTAATAATAAATATCCCCAAAACAAGAGAATTCAATTTATAAAGGAAACTAATTGGATCTTTCCTCGTGTAGTACAGGATGAACCAATTTCTGGAGCCCCTATATTTTATACAGATGCAAACAATTTAGGGAAGGCTGGCTACAAGTCTGAGAACCTAACTAAAGTGGCTCAGAGCCCTTATAACTCTGTTCAAAAGTCAGAACTATATGCGATTATTATGGTGTTGTTGGATTTCACAGAACCTCTTAACTTAATTACTGACTCTCAATACGCAGAAAGAGTTGTTTCACATATTGAAACTGCTGACTTCATTCACGATGATACAGACTTGACCTTACTATTCATACAACTACAAGATATCATCAGAGGTAGGATACATCCTATGTACATAACACATATCAGGGCACACACAGGCCTCCCAGGCCCTCTAGCGCAGGGTAATGAGGAAATAGATCGGTTGCTAATAGGGAGCATGCTAAAGGCCACAGAATTTCATGAAAAGCATCATGTTAACAGCAAAGGGCTGAAGAAGAGTTTTCCCATCACTTGGATTGAAGCAAAGGAAATAGTAAAAAAATGTGACACTTGCTCTTTCTATAACCAACCATCTTTACCTGCAGGAACTAATCCTAAGGGTACACACGGAAATGAGATATGGCAAATGGATGTGTTTCACTTTCCAGAATTCGGAAAGATGAAATATGTACATCATACTATTGACACCTATTCTGGAATGCAATGGGCGACTGCCCTGAGTTCTGAAAATGCTGATGCTGTACTTACTCACCTTTTGGAAGCCATGGCCATATTGGGAATTCCCACTCAGATTAAGACTGACAATGCTCCAGCTTACGTCTCCCGAAAAATGAAGATAATTTTTGCATACTATGATATAAAGCATATTACAGGGATACCACACAATCCTACAGGACAGGCAGTCGTGGAGAGATCTCACCGCACATTAAAAGAGATGCTTTATAAACAAAAGAAAGAAATGAAAAAGCCCAGAGAGAGGTTGCATAGTGCCTTATTGACATTAAATTTTCTTAATGCTGATGAAAAGGGAACTTCAGCTGCTGAGAGACATTGGGTAGTAGAAAAATCTTCTGAGTTAAATCAACCCATTTACTTCAAAGATGTGTTGACTTCCGAATGGAAGCCAGGGTATGCGCTTCGATGGGGTAGGGGTTTTGCTCTTGTTTCAACAGGGACAGAAAAGATATGGGTACCAACAAAACTAATAAAAGCCCGCTTCGAAAAGGAGTCTCCTCCTGAACAAGAAAAGTAACTGCTCATCCCTGACATGACAAACGGATGCGTGGTAAGGAAAACACACTTAACAAACCTGGGGCAGGGTCTCTCAGTTTTGTCTTTACAGGAAAATGGATACTAAACATTGAATAATTACTCACCTGCAATAGAAGACAGACTGAGGATTAAGGGATGTACAAGACCGACTACGAGACCAACTGATACACACATGCAATACTGGGTAATTCCTCAATTTTTACTGCTTTACATCTTGCATCTACACCTCAAAAAAAAATGGTCCTGATTTGACTATTTATAAGGCTGGATTTGGATTGGGAACTTGTGGCTTTCTCCCTCTCTAAACCCAAGCATATTGGTAAAGAAATATGAAAAATTCTGTCTCACATCATAAAAGCCACCTGGTGTGAGACAGAAGGCATAATATTTAGGGACCAATATTACTGTGACTTCATCTTAAACCTCGTTCCTCCCTGTTTCTGTACCTCTCAAACATCTCATTCTGTCTGCTTCCAGTCTCCTAAAGTCATGAAAGATATAAATATCTTTTGAATTTCTACAATGCTTAAGTTTTCCACTGTAAATAACATTTCCTCCTATCAGCTATCTACAAAGAATCTGAAACCGAGATGGGGCCTCCACCAGAACAACTCCTGCTAGAAAAACAAAAATAGAAGAAAGAGTATGAGAGAGAGAGAATAAGAGACAGATAGACAGACAGCAGAGACAAAAATAGAAAAATCAAGAACCTGGTGCACACCAATCAATAATTGCTTTCAAGAAATAGATTATTCAAAAACAGCTGCAAGATAGCTCCTTATGATTATCCTTCAGATCACACTGCTAATTAAGTTTCCAGATGGAGTTAACCACTATCCTAAAAATGGTTATAGATGTATGTGGTCAGTCCATTAAGAACTAACCATTGTTTTAGCTTTTACAGGATCCCAAGGAGATGCCATCGCCCTTAAGTCAGCAGGAAGCAACCTTATAAACGACTACGCCCCCTTTCCCAATAAGTTTTATGCTCCAAAGGTTGTGGGTAAAACTGGGTAAAAGACAAAACTATAATATAGCATCAGAGATCTTTTTTTTAGAAGAGAGGGGGAATAGATAGGATAGATAAAGGTAGACTGTTCTACCTACCTATACTTCATTTTAGCTGAATGTATGGGCTAAGCTAAAGACAATCTGCACTGTCATAGATATCTATATATTGATACTAATGCAAAATCATTTTATATGTTTAATTGTGATAATTTGTACATTGGTACAAAGCTTAATCTGAGATTGTTTTATGTAACCAAAGCAACTTGTACTTCGATATAAATCTGAATCTGTAACTATTATGTAAAGCTGAATTTGAAATTGCTATATTTTATGTATGCTTCTACCTTTGTTTAAAATATTTGCACATCATTGTCATGTATACTATGCAATTACTACCTTCATTTAACTATACTAGATATAATGTATGATTGCACTAGTTATGATATATGCACAAGATGTTTTATATACCTCTGTTTAGATGATATATATGTATTTACATGTCTAAAATGCTGTGGACACTTTACCTGGTAAAATACCCCTGGCTAATGTTCGATAGTTCTACTAAGGGTCATTGTTCAGAGATTGTACACCCCTTATATAGGTATTCTAATTTTAGTACAGGGTTTATTCCTTAAGACGATAAGATCTGCAGTCAACACTATTTAAGGTATCATATCCCAGTCATGTCAGATACAGGTTAGAATATCATAGATGGACAAGAATCTTCAACCGTTTCATAGACCCAGAGAATATGGCATTTAACATTTAAAATTTGGCCACGAGAGACACGACGACTCCTGGTGTCACTGCTCCCTTCTCGAGATGGTGTTGAGCATCAAAGATACTCCTTTGGAGTTGGTCCTTTTGGCAAAAAATGGCCGGCTGAGTAAGGAACTGTCCTTACCTTGATTGCTGACAGTACACACATGATGTCAAGCTGGATGAACAAGTTGATAGATGGAGACTGACGAAACCTGCCTAGACAGGATAAGACAGTCCCTTCAAAATTGTTCTGCTTGTGAAAAGATCTGTCAGATGCCATTGGCCTATAGCCAGTCCGATAGATGCTCTAACGGTACACAAATCCAGAGGTGATTGTCCAGGTAGCTGTGTTGCTGTCCTCTCCCAAATTTTGGAAGTAGCTGCTTCCATGTACTTCTGTCTTTCAAACAAATTCACCTTCCTTCTCAGGTCTTGAAGAGGTTGAAGAATAGATGTTTAAGGTTTTCACCCTAGTATCCCTTAGATAAGAACACTCAGGTGTTAGATTCTCACTTTCCCAGATTAACCCTTTAAAATAATCTATACACCCTACTATCTACCAATATTCTAGAACTATTAGATGTACCTTATATAAGTTAGGCTTTGATTAACAATTGTACTTTAACCTCTCCTAGATACTACCTCATAATAATTCCTACTGTACATAGTCTTAGTTTAGAACCTTCTTAGTTAGAAAAAGGGGGGAGATGTTGTGGGATTCAGGTGTCAGCTGATGGGGTCCAAGGAAGCTTATCCATGGCCCCGGGCTCCTGGAGGGGGTGTGGCCGAACCCATTGATAAGGGGCTGCTGGGACGCTGGGAGGCTCTCTTGCTGGTTCCTGGCTGCTAGAAGGAGGTTCCCATCGTCCGTCCGTCTGCAGACTCTGGTCCCTGTTCAGGTGCTATTGTAATCAGTTGCCTGTACCGTGAGTGTTGGTTTATATTCTAATAAATATCTATCTGGTATTGGTGTCCTTGTGGGTAAGTTACGCCTACAATACATTATGCATCTTATGAAATTGTCAAAGAATAAATTTAAAAATGAATGACAAAGAAACTATGGTCCTTTTTAAGCTAATTGTTCTATGCATATGGCGTATACATATGAATATACATATATATTCATAGATATAACTTAGTGTGATTAACATTATTTGTATGTATGTTTTAAGGCTGATCAATTTGGTATGGGATAACCAGTTGGTTTCCTGTAGTTCTTTGTGTAGAGCTGGAGCCTTGTGGGCTTCAGCTTTGCCATGCCCACGGGGGAGCTCATGTTCGGTAGTCATGTGGATGAGATTTTATGGGTATAACTTCTGACCTTACTAGGAGACACTGTCTCACAGCAAACTCCCTGTTACTCTGGCTCTTAGAATCATCCTGGCCCCTCTTCCTCAATGTTCCCTGAGCCTTAGGAGGAGTTGTGATGTGTGTGTATCTGTTGGGATAGAGCTTGACAACTCTTCGTTTTTATTGGTTGTAGCTTTCTGTCAAATGAAATTTTCTTGATGAGGGGTGAGTGGGTATAAAAACAAGTATCTGCAGTGTATATAGAGATTGTACTGGCTTAGTAAAATGGTGGTGGTAGATTCTCCAAGATCCGTCAATCAATCACATCACTAACTCTGAGGGGTTGACTAGATTTCATTACCAAGAATGGTTTCCTTCTTGTTGAGTATGTCTTAAGTCTAATTAGAGAGCTGTCGTTGACCATCTTTGTGTGCCATAACTGTACCTCCATGCTAGTCATTGATGTGGTTTATAGGCATCATAGCTGAGAAGGGCTGTTGATTAATTTACTCCTTTGGAAGTTTGCATGGTGCCTTCTGGTGCTAGTCATCAGTTAGGGGAGGGGCCATCCAGTTCAGTTCCAGCTCAGGACTCTGAGTCCTATGTCTGGAGTGCGTAGTATCTTCAGCAATAAGGGCTTATCTTCTACCTCTGAGGAACAACAAGTGCAATAGGAAGAGCCTGTCTGTGGGGTCTTTTGGACAACCCTACCAGCAACTCAAAAGAAGGCTTTTCAAATATGGTGTTGATCAAGGGTGTTCTTACAAAGAGAAGTTGTTGAATATCAAAAATTGTGTTAAGTACTTTACATAAAACACCTGGGGACGGGGGGACTACCTAGCTTAGGAAGCCCTGATTACAAACTTAAGTTTCCCCTAGATCTTACTGTCAATAA
Source organism: Phyllotis vaccarum (assembly GCA_033318265.1). NCBI lineage: Eukaryota > Metazoa > Chordata > Mammalia > Rodentia > Cricetidae > Phyllotis > Phyllotis vaccarum. Next base: position 2,112,488 of record JARWLC010000007.1, read on the forward strand.
TAGTAGAGACTCAGAAAGTGAGACCAGTGATTGCTGGTGCTCAGACTTCTGTTGTAGTGGGGTCTCGGGTCCCGGGCAGCCAGAGATCCGGAGACGCACAGACCTGCCGCCCGGGACCGCTTAGCCGCCCACCGCCCGGGTCCCCAGAAACGACTCAGATCCTTATATTAACTTCATGCTGTTTGGCCTATGGCTCGGGCACATTGCTAGCTAGCTCTTACATCTTAAATCAACCCATTTCTATTAATCTGTTGGCCACGTGGCCCCGGCTCGTGGCTCACCCGTGTTCCTTACATGTTGCTCCTTGGGCGGCTGGCTCGATCTGCCTGACTCCACCCTGCTTCTCCTACCTAAGCTCTGATTTCTCCTCCTACTTATTCTATGGTGCCCGCCATGGCCCAAAACAGCTCCTTTATTTAAAGATTGAGATTCACAGCATACATAAAAGCATTCCCACATCAGACTTCCCATGTTCTGACTCGATGATGCTGCTTCAGTGACAGGAGCTGCATGTTCTGTGTGGTGGTAGATTGTATATTTAATTAAAAAAATAGTCTGGAATATCAGAGGACAGAGCCACCCACCAAGCCAAGCCATGAAGGTTGGGGATGGGGTGAGGGGGTTGTAGCCCACACCTTTAATCCTAGCACTCAGGAGGCAAAGATCCTTTTGGATCTTTGTGAGTTCAAGGCGTAACAGGGCCAGGCAGTGACGTACACCTTTGATCCTAGCATTAGGAAAGTTGAATCAGGAAGCTTCCCCTGCCCCTTCCCTTTTTGGCTGAGGAAAGAGAGGTTGGAGTCAAGGATTCTGGAAGACAGGCCGGAGGAGTTGGCTGGGTGAGAACTGGCTGAGGTTTGTTCCCTGTCTCTCTGATATTTCAGCTTTTCCCCAGTATCTGGCCCCAGATATTTATTATAGTACCAAGTAGAAATTATATAATAGTTCAGAAGTCAACAAACCGCTGGTGTGCTCAGTACTCCACTATGCAATAGGCTTTGATAGATCATTTCCCCCAACTGCGTGCTAACGCTGAGTGTTCTGAGCATGTTTAAGATAGAGTCTAGGTGAGCTACCATGTTCAGTAAGTTAGAAGTTTTAAGCACATGTTTGACCTACATTATTGTCAGCTTGTGATAGAATAGGATGTGACCACCATATGCCTAATGGGACAGGATGGCACACAAATGATTCACTGGATGCAGATGAGTATAACATGTGAGCGGTACGTGATTTGCTATCACAATGGAAGTTTTCTAGAGGATGTGCATAAAGACTAAACTACAGATGATGTATAGAAACAAAGGAAAAGTAGGGAATACTCATGGATAAGTGTCAGGAGACTGAAATTCAAGACAAAAGACTCTCATATGATTCTCGCAGCGATAACTCAGTAAGTATTCACGGGGTAGTAGAGGCATGACGTGGCCAAGTCATTTAGTCAAGAGAATACACAGGGACCCGGTATGGAGAGACTCTAACCCTGTGAGCATAGGGTACAAAGGCGAAGCATGCTGGTGGGGCTGAAGACATTGGGGGCTAAAGCCAGGCAGAAACAGCAGCTGCAGGACAGCAGAAATGGTTACAGGATGTTTTATGGAAAGCAGCTCTCAGAATCCAGATTTCAGGAGTGTAGCCCTTCAAGATGCTGATGGTCAGGAGAGCTGATGAAGAACAGGTGGCAAAGTTCATTGGCACTAGTAGAAAAATTCTAGTATTTAAAGGCAAAGGGACCTTCCAGCTCTCAGAACCTGTTCTTCTACTAAACACCAGGCTTTCCCAGTGAAATGAATGCATTGCAAAATGCTCTAATATCATTACACAAAATTCATTGTCTCATTAAAAGTTACTGTTTTACTTGGCTCTTTAGAAACACATTTCCAGGGTGTTACTATCAAAGCCTGTGATTTCTGTAATAGTACAAATTAAGCATCTCATATTTGTTATGTCTGAACAGAATGTTTACTTGTCACTCTACCACCCCGTAACCTGGTGCAGTAAAAACACAGGAGGCCAGTTCATCGCTTTGCCTGCAGTTACTCAAGCTCAGATACGCACAACCGTAAGGAACAAGGCCCACCTAGGATTGAGATCACTGCTGAGGGGCTTAACTAGAAGTTCTGGCCTCTCAGTCCACAACCAGAATGATCATCTCCAGCACTGGTCGAATTCTTGAGAAAATCCCACCCGTTCATTGCATGCTCTCTTTAGACACCTTCCTGCTGTATAGCACAGATGACACCAATTTATATATATACATATATATATCAGAACAAAGTGACATTAAACAGAACAATGTGAGCATATTAGTATTTTTTCCCTGAACAACTACACTATGAAGGTCAAGATCTCTAGCTCATGACCCTGATATCTCCCTCTATTCTCTTGTTGAAAAAAAAAAAAACCCAGAGATCTCATCAGTGACAACCTACTTTTATTTAACTGCAAAATGTAAACATTATAGTTTTGTCTTTGCCTTCTTCTCATAAGGTAATATTGAGTTGGCCTCAAAAGACTTGTTTTGCTCATTAGCAAAGGCATTTATTAGAAACTGTGGATTATCTTTGACAACTTAACTATGAACACATCTGTTTACTATACAGTGTAACTTCGTGAACTCTGGGGAAGATATCGTTTGGGGTGCTACAGATTTTCCATATTTAAAAAAAATCTTAGGGTAAAACTTGAAAAAACTATCCCAGGAGACTGGGTTCAAGCTCATTTTTAGCTCATTTTTATCACATTGGATGTCTCAAAGCTCATCTGTTTTCCATCCACTTGCTTGGAAAGGTCAATTGATCTCTGCTCCATCATATGAAGAATTGAAATGTTCACAGCTTTTAAGTTTCAACTTGTGAATTTTTATGGTTGAACTACATGGGGCCGAAAAGCATAAATGGACTGTGGGAGAGACAGGGGGTGGTGCTGACCACCCCCTGCCTCTCTCATGATGGTAAGCATCCACTCTCCCATAAATTCCCAATGCAAACATGAATTTGCACTTCTGAATTTCTTAGGGCTCTGGCTTCACTGAACACTAACTTCTTGGTAAAAAAAAAAAAAAAAAAAACAGGTCTCCAAGCTGTAATTTCCATAGCTGGCCATCAGAGAAATGTGTTTCTGACCAATGAAACATGTTAGGATAGATAGGAAGGAATAAACTTTCCTGTACTGCCTGACCACTCGGGAGGAACACATCTGTCAAGCCTGGACATTTCTCAAGTATAGTTGCTAAATGATACTGAGAGAGACAATCCCAGCTTTTAACTCAGGGCCTCTAAGCACGTCCTGATGTTCCCAAAGGTCCTCTGTCCTTAGGCAACAGTTCTTGGAATAAAAAGCTGCCATTATGTGTTCATTCAGGAAGTGATTAATATTTCCAAAACCAACAACCTCTCAACAGCAGAATATTTAAATTCCCAGAGCGGCAGTTGCCGACCTCTGCAATCTTGTTCATTAAGTTTATGAGGTACTGGTTCCTTTGCTAGTGATTCTGGAACTCTAGCCCAGAGAAAACCATGTGGAGGCTCTAAAATTTTCAAGTATTTTAATGAAAAGTTGTTCCAGTCTCTTTAAAGAATACCCAAGCCCTGGTTCTATCTTCTGGGAGAAGGGACTTGATGGTGTAGAGATGTGTGAGCAGTTGAAAGAAAACCTAAGAGCAGATGCCGTAGTGGTCAGCCCACACTTGCTGCCGGGCAACATCGGGAACCTGGGTTCCACGTGGCTGAAAGCTTCCATTTCTCAATAACTGTGTCTCTTCACCAGGAGTGTACATCACATCAAAAGACACGAGGCTTTTTTAAAGTTTATTTTATTTTTATTTTATGTGTGTGATTGTTTTGGCTGTGTGTCTTTCTGTGCACTGTGTATGTCCAGTGCCCATGGAGACCAGGAGAAAGCATTGGATACCGTGGAACTGGAAATGCATACATTTGTGAGCTGCCAAGAAGGAGTTGCAAGTCATCTGGAAGAGAGCCCATGCTCTAACTGCCCAGCCATCTCTCCACCTCAACCTAATGATTATTAAAGACGTATGACAGGAGATGTTCAACAAGACAATGTTTGAGTATCATTGGGCTTAACTATTTAGAAACCCGCCATTTTCATTCTTTTCCGAAAGCTAGGCTGCTTCCTCTGGCACCAAATGGAGAAATCCAGTGAAGAGGTTCCCTGCTGTCTGGTGGGAATAATCAAGATTCAGGCAGATGCCTATGGTTATCAAAGCTTCTCATATGATCTGAAAAAGTCATGGATGTTCTCAGGGTTCCTAGATGCCAAGATGCTTCGAGAATATTGTGCCCTGTGTGCTTCTTGTTTGTATTTAGAGCCTATGGAACGTAAACTCTTTTATCAAAATTTCAGTCTCCAAAGGAATTGGCTCCCATTGGGAAGGGGTAATGGAGCAATTCATACAGCCAAAGGCTCTCTTCAATATACCCTCAGTTGGAAGCAGGGGCATGCTGACCACACAGCTGAGATACTAACCTGGCTTCTGAAAGATTCCTGAGTTCTTTCTGTCACCCTCCAGAGTGGTCTTAGAAGATGCTTCCTGCAGTCAAGGGGGCTGTTATCCCCAGGTCCATGTTAAGTATAGCAAGACCTAACCCCCTGACCTCATATTAGGACATCTTTGATAGCCAACCAGCACTGTCTGGGATTGCCTGAGGTCTTTGTTGTAACTGGTTTGGTGACATTTTTTTTTTCTGCCCAGTCCTGTTCCTTCTTTCCATAAAAGAAAAACATGTTCAAGCAAGGACAGGCCAACAGCCCAAGACTGCTATCCCATGAAATGTTTGCTCAGGAGTGCGACCCTTGGCTGGTTGTCTGGAACTTGGATTTCATCTGGGTTTATACTATTCCCAGAAATGATAAGTGCTAGGCCTAAATGGTTTTCAAAGCAATGTAGTTTATGTCAAACACTGACTTTCCCTTGGGGAGCCTGCAAATGGCCAAGGATTCCTAAATGAACCATCTCCCCTGAAAACCCTGCCCTCTGATGCTAATGACTTTCCCTGGCAGACAGCATTTCTTGTGTGTTGTCATATGTCTTGGGTGACCTATGAGTAGGGGACTTTTGGATACCTGTGCCTGAGACCCTGGTACTCTGTCATAGACCTCTTCCTCTGGTGTCTTTGCCTGATAGCCCTGTATTGTCACAAATAGCCAGAGTCCTGTGAACCTCAAACTCAGTGAGCTCCCAGCATGCAAATCTCCATTATCTCAGATGCCTGACCTGTGCAATACCCTTGTCATCTCTCACCCAAGGCCCGTCTGCTCTGCGGCTTCATTTCAATTACTCCCATTACCTCTTTTCTTGCAACACTCGAATTCTGGAAGCTCAGCTTCAAAGGTCCGCACACCTGACTCAGTCCTTCGTAGTCAGGGACACCTCACATGTGATGTCACCATCAGGGCCTCCTGGAAGCCATCCTACTTACCACATGGGTGACAGGATCAGTTCCCCCATTGTTCTCATGTCAGTCACACAAACAAAGCTGCCAACTTAATCTTCCCAAAGGAAACTGGAAAAAGTGAGTTTCCTGTTGAAAAACCAAAACAGCTTCAATATTTTTCTCACGATCTCAGAAGAGTGATAAACGTCTTAGCAGTGAATTCTAGGCATGCCCTGGCTTCAGCCACCCTGCCTGCATGGGCACTGTTCCTTTGGCCATTTGGATTCCCACACTGCTCACCAGAGAAGCCTTACATTTTTCCTGTACACATGCTATTGCTCCCTGTTCAGAAGATAGTTCCTTGCTAAGAACCTCTCCCTGCTTCCAGTGGAGTGTCGTCTTCTTCTGACTCCCAGCCTGCCTCCCCAGGGCAGAATTAAAGTTTTATACTCTGTTCTTTCCATGGTAAAAATAGATTTGATGCCTCCCATGCCCTTTTAATGTGTGTCTCTGAGCATAATATCAAGGCTCTTTCTCTCTGCTCTTTTCAAGGAATTTTTTGGGGCAAGAGTTTGGATTCCTCTGAGACCATCACCCATAGTTCATAAGCTGTATGTTCCAGGATAGAGGTCCCCAATGCCCTGGATCCAGTTCCTCCAACTACATGGACTTATGTTTATTTTCCTGACATGATCATGGAATGCACCTTTATCTGATCTATTTAAAGAACAGATATGGAGACTTGGAACAACTTCATTCCATGCCCCAGCGAGTTGTCCTACACTGATATGTGTGCACTCTTTCTGGAAGCGTCTCTACCCACTCCCAGGACTTTGGGTGTTTGGGCTTCTCCCATGAGGCCTCTTGGCCCCAATCAGAAAACTTTTCTTAGTTTGCTAGAATCAAAGGTAGTCAATATCAACTTCTCTGTTTGCAGAGTGCAAAGGGCCATCTCTCTCAGAGGAAGAGTGAGTTTCACAGCATAGCAAAGTCTCTGGCTCAGCTGCTCCTCTGTAGCCAGGTATCGTGTAACAAAATCTGAGGTTTGTTTGTGTGTGTGTGTGTGTGTGTGTGTGTGTGTGTGTGTGTGTGTGTGAGAGAGAGAGAGAGAGAGAGAGAGAGAGAGAGAGAGAGAGAGAGAGAGATTATCAAATGTCCTTCTCTATCAGTCTCTCAAGCTCCCTGACTTTTTTTTTTTTTTTTTTTTGAAGAATTAAGCATAGCCAGGCAGACTCCTAAGATTTTGGTGGATGGTTTTATGTTTAAAGTGTGTTCTCTAAAATGTCCCATTGTTGGAAAGACTTTGTAAGTTGGCCTGAACTGCAGCAAGCAGGTTGAAGCATGATGTTCTCCCTGAGAACTGACATCCAGCTATGCATCCATAATGCAGAGGTAGCAATGGTGGCCACTGGGAAGCTCTCCATGCTCATCTGTCATCAAAACAGAGTACCGAGCAAACTGAACAGAGGAACTCATGCACAGAGATCTGTGAGGGAGACACCGTGAAGGTAACCATTAAAAACTTTAGGGAAATGTGGTCAAATGTGCATTAGCATCAAGGTTAAACCCAGGGCTCTGGAACATATTGAAAATGAACATTATAAAATATGGGGTAAGGGTTTGTTTCTATCTGATTTGTCAAGGAAAGGGAGTCCAAAAACTGCCGTACAGCATTTCTGTTAGAATTTATTAGAATTCTGGGTCACTTTCCCCACTTAGGAGCAATGTGATTGCATTAACTAAAACTTGTGTATTCACAGACATACTGTGTCTCCTGCAGCACAGTTTATGAAGCAGGTATATTGGAAAGCACTATACTGGAAGCCACTAAAACAGTATAGATCCTACTGCCAAAACTAGCTGAGTGTCAGCATCACCATCTCCCATCCTGCACCAGCCACAGGGGAAATAGGCTTGAAGCCCACCCTAGCTCTGAGTCCAATGTTTCCATCCCATCGCTGGCCCACTACCAAGAAAAGGAAGATGTTCTGAGGTTTAAAAACAAATACACCTGTTTGTTGTTGTTTGAGAGAAATTTCATTTCAAAGATGATGTAACAATTGGGGCAGAAAGGATGTATAGTTACTTTAGTTTTCCCTGGGGGTGCTGGAAAAGTCTATGCCTACCAAGCTCTTTAGACACGAGCCTCTCTGCCTTGCCTTCCGCTCCAGTTTCACATGGCTCCAGGGTAAAGAAGGGGAGAAGAGCCTGTCATACTCATAACAATCCTTCTCGTCATTGTGAAGGGCACGTAGTCCTGAGATGTGATGTGGGACTCCTGTGGGACTTTGCACTGCAAAGCAGTACAGAGAAACAAATGCACACTATTTGTTTATAGGCATTCAGCAGAGGTGCTTTTCCCACAGTGAATTTAAATATGACAAAGAGCCAAAATGTATTGTATCCAGCCACTGACATTTCTAGAAATGTCATGGACATTTTGGAATGCAAATAACCAATGCCTAGTAGGAAGTGTTTTTATGGCTCTCCAGAGTAGACCTCTGTGGTATTACTTTGTAATCTTTTGTTCTGCTGACGTTCTATTAAATGCAGAATGAAGAAAGCATCTTACCAACTTCATCACTGCTGAGTCTAAAGAAGAGATACACTTGCTTTTTGTTGTTTTTTTTCTATTTCTAGAGATCTAGGACAAAACTCAGGTTACCTCTCTAGATGAATATGGGCATACTAATTTTCTAAAGTAATGAAAAGTTACTGATTTGCCAACACTAAGTAAAGAAACATTGAAAAGAAGATAGATTGTAGCTAAAGAAGAAACTGCAAGCAGAAAGGGTCAGTAATACAAGAGGGTTTAGTTTTTTCTGACATTAATTTCTCACATAATTTTTGAAGGAGTCCCTGTGATATTTAATCTTACCAGCTTGACTCTATCTGGCATCAACCACAAGATATACCTGTAGGCATCTTTCCTGAAAGGATTAACAGAGGGGAGGAGATGCCCTCAGAGAGGGCAGCTCAGATCTGAAGACAACAGAAGGAAAAGCGGATTATTGCCTTTGGTGTGCCCTCCATTGTCTGCTGTTGGTGAGTGCATATCCCCTGGGCTGCCTCTGCCGCCTCCTTCTCTGGCACCAGAGCCCAGTGGTTTGGGCTTTCCAATGCGGATCATAGGCTTTCCAGGAATCCCCCAGGCCTTCAGGCATCCAACATCGTAGACTAAGAGCCACTGGGTTTTCAGCCTTTCCAGTGTTTGTCCACAGACATGAATTATTGGACTGCTGGGTGCACAGTATATAAGTCAATCAAGTAAACTCCTTCTGTAATATATATTTATTCTATTGATTCTGTTCCTCTAGAGAACGCTGACTAATATAATTCTCTTCTAGTTAATCAAGAGTTGCTAGTGGGTTTTAAGGGAGCCTCGGTGAATCTATACAAGCTTTTGGCTGCCACAAAAGCCCATCCACTGTCTGTGCTCAGCACCCTTTCTCCAAGCTTCACTGAGCTTAGTGGGAAATGGAGGACACCTGGGAAGTAGCACCTGTTCAGGTGATCTCGTGAGTCATGGCGGCCTGAAATCAACTTACCCCTCTCCTTTCCTAGGAAGTGTTATAGTCTTTGAAATAGAAACACAATAATTCCTCTTCAGCTAGTCAGGATAGCATCCAGAAGTAGTAGGTAAAAACAGAAACGACAGGAAGTACTTTAGACATTAAGTGTTGAATGCAGGGAACTGCTCGCAACGGAGTTTGTTGGAAGACTCAGAGAAAAAGGAACAAGGTGTGATGACAGTCTGATGCTTCTGGGCTACCACGCATCAGTCTACTCCTGCCACTGGGAAGCCATGGGTGGGGGACTGTCCCACTGCCACGTGGGCTGCTGGAGTCTGTTGCCATGGCTGCAGTTGAACTTGGAGGTAGGAAGGTCCTGTCTCCTTCCATCTTTCTGGTCTTTCTCAACACCTGTAACTGGCAGGCACCCACAGGAAGCCACTGGCCAGGAGTCTGGCAAACATGACTGCAGACTTCTAGCCCTGGGCAGCTCACAGGCTTGTGTACTAAGCTGGGAAAAATAGAATGTGTTGAGACAGAGTACCCTAAAAGAGCTTCCTAAACTGCTTTTTAGGTCAGCGCTTGGATTAAAGTTGGGCTAACTGGAGGGGGACTAGACGTCTCTGTGTGGTAGGAACACATATCATATTTTATTTATAGTTCAGTTATGAAGATGCACAATAGAAACTGTAAGGAGCATATTATTTGCTGAATTTGTCTGACCTTTCCAAATAAAATGGTTTAAAATTTTAATGGTAAACCAGTCGGCTCTATATGCTTGCCATCGCTACAGGCGTGCATATTGTCCAGTGAGAGATTTTTATGCTCTTTATAGTCCAAACTGATTAAATATCTGTTTACAAATGGGTGGTAGAAAATTTGAGAACTTAAAAACATAAATCAAAAATGTATTGCTATTGAAACATGGTTACATACTAAAGTTTTTTTTTTTTCTTTTGAACAAATAAACATAATGTAGACATTTCCTGTGCCAGCGGGATGGTTTATTTTATACAAAATTGTCCATCAAGTTCCTGGCATACAGACTTTGCCAGGTGTGCTGGTACATGACTGTAATCCCAGATCTATGTTCTTTCTTATTCTGGGGCTCAGGTTTGGTCTGAGCAGCAACGTTCCCAGCTTTTAAGAAGAAAAGAGGCAAGTCTCGCTCCTTGACTTCTCAGGTGGGCACAAAGGCTGTGATTCTGTCGCAGTCATCAAGTGCTTGGGACAGAGTGTAATCCTGGAGTATGAGCACAGTCGGCTGGTTGTCAACCTTCTCTGTTCGTCTTGCTATCTGCATTTGTCCTTGATGAAATGCAGACATAATGGATCAGGCTGCAGCAGCTGTCTCACGAGGTGCTCACTGTAGGGATAATGGGAAGGCTAGGAGAGGGCTGACACACAGGTCTCAGACAATATCTTAAATCCTGAACCAACCTTTATGTGCTCAAACAGTAAACTCTTAACTTGTGTAAGGCTGTCTGGGATTAGTTATTTGTTGAAGCAAAGCGTTAATTCCCTTTTCTCTTCACTTTTGATATTAAACCTATATTTGATATATATATATTTGATAATAAACCCTCTCACGTATCCCTCTGCACTCTCCTCCAGATTCATGGCCTTTTTCATCAACTGTTATTGAACGCATTATTTTATTTGCATCTACATACATTCCTAAATATAATCTATTAAATATGTGTAATGTCATTTGGATGTATGTTCACCAAGCTGACAATGGAATGAACAACCGATGGGTGGGCTCTTCCCTAGCCCTAGCCCTAGCCCCACTCCCACCCCCCACCCCCACCCCCACCCCCCACCTCCAGCCCCACCCCTACCTCCACCTCCAGCCCCACCCCTACCTCCACCTCCAGCCCCACCCCCACCCCCAGCCCCACCCCCAGCCTTGTCCTGTTACCTGTGGTTCTTTAAATAGCATTGAGATTGACTTTTCTCTGCCCAGTTTGGCATGTCCATTAGAATCATCTTTGTTCGACTCACCTTTGGGTTGTGATGTGGGTGAGACTTTACAAACGGAGCTTCTGAGGTTGCTAGGAGACACAATCTCACAGGAAACTCCCTGATCTCTGGCTCTTCCTCCTCTGAAAACCCCCTGTTGTGTGGGAGTGTTTGTAGATGTGTCCACTGGGACTTGGCCCCCCACAACTCCACCTATGGACTGGTTGGGTTTTTTGTAGTGATCTTTCTCCAAATATTAATTCTTGACAAAATATCTACAATAATGGTATGATTGTGTATGTACAAGGCAGCTGTTTTGATGTGTTTCTGTCATGTTCACACTGCTAGCCACTATTAGGAAGTGTGTGTCTATGTCTGTGTGTGTGTCTGTGTATATCTGTGTCTGTGTGTGTCTGTGTGTATGTGTGTTTGTGTGTCTGTGTGTGTATGTATGTGTGTGTATGTGTGTGTCTGTGTGTATGTGTGTGTGTGTCTGTGTATATCTGTGTGTGTATATCTGTGTCTGTGTGTGTGTGTCTGTGTGTATGTGTGTGTGTCTGTGTATATCTGTGTGTGTATATCTGTGTCTGTGTGTGTGTGTCTGTGTGTATGTGCGTGTGTTTGTGTATCTATGTGTGTATATGTATGTGTGTGTCTGTGTGTGTGTCTGTGTGTGTGTGTCTGTGTATGTGTGTGTATATGTATGTGTGTGTATATGTATGTGTGTGTGTTTGTGTGTGTGTATATGTATGTGTGTGTCTGTGTGTGTGTCTGTGTATGTGTGTATGTATGTAAGTTTGTTTGTCTGTGTGTGTGTGTTTATGTATGTGTGTGTGTATTGTATGTGAGTGTGTGTCTGTGTGTACTTGTGTGGTGCTCAGGATCCAAGACCTTCAGTTTGCTTATTTGCATTTTTCTGTGGCCCTTCCTCTCTTCCTAGATTAGTGGATGACCCATGTTTGTAACCACTGTTTAGCCAGGTTTCCCTGAGGGCAGAAGATGAAGGGGATTCAGGTGCAGATGAGCCCAGGACATTGCAGAGGTCGGCCTATCAAAGGGAATCAATGACTAACTGGAAAGACCGGAAGTCACCAGACACATTAAGAGAAAAGAAATGGATTTCTCCTTACAGGGCATATCAGACTGAACTCAAACAGTGGAGAACTGATGTGAAAAGGGGCAAACCCTGAAAAAGAACCAAGCAGATTTAGAAATGCCAAACAGTATTGTCCTGACTGAGTTATTTTTGCTTTCAATTGCATTTTTGTGTTCTAAGTATTATTTGCGACATTTCTCATTTCTGGAGATAGTTTCTAATAATAGATAGGAGCAATTTGTGTTTAATTATTATCTTTGAATTCTCTAAAATAATATAGTGCCCAATCTGATTTTCATCGCCTTTGAAAGGGGTCCTTGTTGTGTTGTGGTGATACATTGTATATTTAATAAAATCAGCCTGGAATATCAGAGAACAGAATTACCCACAGTCAAGCCAGGAAGGTCAGAGAGTGGTGACTTATGCCTTTAATCCTAACTCTAGGATTATGATACAAAACTGAAGTGAAATAGCTGTGGGCGGGGGTGGGGAGTCATTTAAGGCAGGAGAAGGCAGAGATTCATTCATTTTGTAGAAGTGACAAGCCAGGCTGTGGACCCTTGAAAATAGCGTTTACCCTGTTCAGCCCTTCACCTGTTACTGTAATCAACATGAAAGAACCTGGTGGCGCCTGTTTTACTGTTAGTGCTCACTGTTTTACAGGAGGTTTACAAATCCCTCTGTTTGGTACTTTGTTATTTATCAGGTTTTAAGTTTCTGTGTGTGAGCAACACTGTTTTCCTGAATGGAAGAGACTAAGAACGATGTAAACAAAACGCCTTTCCTTTGCAAAGTGTGTGGCATGGTACGTATTATTTTGTAGTTGAGAAGACGTAATGGCAGCCTGCATAGATGATTTCAAGCATTCTGATTCCTTATGAAATATGAAGTTTCTTCACAGGATTAACACTAATTATCCTTCCTGGCAGCGCTGGGCTTCTCTTTTCTCTGTCTGGGGCACTCCCAGAGCTTCAGCATACAGGGCAGACACACGCAAGTTAAAGGCCTTCATCACTACAGCTGGAAAAGAAACCCCTCACACAATGTAACCTCATGGGGAGCTAAATCCCACATGCCTGAGGATCCAGCAGCTCAGCAAAAGGGCCTGAAGCCACTACTGGACAGTGAAGGCATCAAGACCCCTGTCAAATTCAAAAAAGCCCAAGGTCCCCAAGTATCAGCTGCTGCCCTGTGGACTTGTCTGCCCCATACTGGGAACGTGTTCTGTCCATGTTTTCAAGGCTTTGCAGACACAAAGACGGATGGCCTGGGTGAAGTGAAGTGAAGGCCTGGGTGCCAGCGCAGTCCAGGCTCCCGAGGGCACTCAGGATGAGCCTATGAAGATTTCATAGTGAAAGCCTCTTGTCTGCCAAGGTGCAGACAGAACCAAGCGATCCTGGGAGACTGTTGTGAGGAGCTAGTCACATGCACTTTCCTACAAACAAACCTCAAGGGAACATCACACGCTCCCTGTTGTATATATGGTTTTCAAATCCCATCCCTTGAAAAGACCTTGGACAGGACATCGTCGACTGATGTGGGAATGCTTTTATGTATGCTGTGAATCTCAATCTTTAAATAAAGGAGCTGTTTTGGGCCATGGCAGGCACCATAGAAGAAGTAGGAGGAGAAATCAGAGCTTAGGTAGGAGAAGCAGGGTGGAGTCAGACAGACCGAGCTGAAGCCGCCCAAGGAGCAACATGTAAGGAGGCACGGGTGAGCCACGTGGCCGACAGATTAATAGAAATGGGTTGATTTAGGATATAAGAGCTAACTAGCAATGTGCCTGAGTCATAGGCCAAACAGCATGGACTTAATATAAGCCTCTGAGTTATTTTTGGGGACCTGGGCGGCTGGGCAGCTGAGGGGTCTGGCACAGCAGGTCTGTGGGTCTCGGATCTCTGGCCGCCCGGGACCCAGAGAAACCCTACTACTACAGTCGACTGACCTCAGTTTATATGAGAAAGCAGTGTCTTAGCTAACAGGCAGTTTGCTCAGAATGCTCTGCCAGGTTGTTATCAGGGCTGGAAGGAGCACCCATCAGTTCTTATACGTGAGCCAAAGGGAGCACCCATCAGTTCTTATACGTGAGCCAAAGGTGCTTTGCAAATCAAAAACAGTGACAAAAATGTTTCCACTGTTTTTTTTTTAAACTCATCTTTCCAAAAAGTACGTCTTCAAGAGTCAAGTTAATGACAAGCTGTTTCAACAATAGGAGTGTGTTAGGGCCTTGTGTGCGTTTGCACATACAGATAGATGCATGAGGTATTGTTGAGGGTAGTTTCAATATGTGAAAAAGATGTAAATGATTTTAATATTAACATAATAAAGAATGGTAACAGTTATAAAATGTCAAGTTACATTTTAAGAACGACAGCTAGCATTTCCCAGTAAGGTCTGTGTAACCCTTTTTAAAATTTTATGGCTCCTTCTGCTTTGTGTTAATTTGAGATTTATAATGGTGTGTGTGCGAACACACACACACACCACTGAAAACCACAGCTTTAATTGAAAACTGGTATAAAAAAAGAAAGGCATTATGCACAATTCTGAGCAGCCTGAGCTCTGACACACATCCCTGCTCTTTGGACCTCTGCTCCCACACACCAGCAGATGCTGTCTAAAACACATACCCCCACATTCACACCTCCACACTCAGCCTCACAGAATCCTGACACGTTTGCTCTCCCTCCTTCACCCAAGGGGAGTTGCAGGAAGGAGAAATGAAAGTTAGGAGTACAGAAGAATGGTGTGTGTGTGTGTGTGTGTGTGTGTGTGTGTGTGTGTGTGTGTGTGTGTGATAAGTGTACAGCCAGCTATCCTAGGCCAATCCATGAGTTTAGAAGTCACTGCTGTAGGTCAGGGTTTAATCCAATCCAATTTGATCACAATGTGTCTGTGTAAATACAGTAAGTCAATATTTTCCTGAGAAAGAGGTGTAAGACAATCTTATTGAGTTAACTCTAACAACTCAGAAAATATAGGTTATTTTTCCAACGGTATAGGAATGCTAGATCTATTGGCTAGGTGTTCTGCCCTGGAGCTCAAATCTTTCTGTGTCCTATACTTAGATTCAGGAGTACATGATTAGATTAGAAATCAGCATTTGAAAGAACACAAGGAAACTATCAATACCACTAATAGAAACACACAAGCCAAGAGATGAGACAGACCCCACTTACAGTAAGGAGTGACAGTCTCTCTGAAAGCAGCAGGAGTGCTGTGTGTTGGTAAGGCTGAAAAGCATCTTGTGTTTTCCAAGATAACTCTTTGTTTACCAGGAATATTGGAGGTTCTGTCAAGCACTAAAACTCTTAAAAACAGGATAGAAAGACTCACATCTCAACTAGTGAGTAGAGAAACTCACCATTTAGTGCAGAGTTGGATTCTAAGGGATGAATGGGATTTGGGTCACCAAAATTGTCACACAAGGAAATGTATTGGCTTGTGTAACTGAAAAGCCTCATTGCAGAGATGCTGACTTCAGGAACAATTGAATTCTTAGCAGTTTAGTGGCAACGGGGTCGTAGCTCATCTTCTGAGTCTGTCTTCTTCATGGCTTTAGGCACCCTTGCCATTCTGCTCTCTAAAACTAGCAAAAAAGATTAAATGGCCTTCTGGGATGGATTTGAAACTTGGGTGGAACCCTGACCTAGTACCCATGACTGGAGAAATGTGCATGAGCTGGTTGAGGCTTAAGGTATATTTCTATTCTGGAAGAGGACAGAAGTGTAGTCTTACTTAGCCAAATGAACATGGGTAGTGGAAAATATAAAAAGGGTCTAGCTCAATAGGAGATGGCAAATGCCGTTAGAAAATTGGAAGTGAATGAGGGGATTTTGTTTTCTGCAGTAATAACAGAATGCTGAAGACTAAGTTTCTGTCTCTTAGAAGTCACCTAACTAAGGTATTCTGTCACAGTGCCACTGACCATGATACAGGTGAGAGCATTTTCAAGTGATGCTAATGACCCTCTCATTTCTTCTCATTCAAAATTACCTTTCTCAGGTTGGGAGTTCTTCAGCATTGGAAGTGTACAAAGTCAGTTTTTTGTTTTTTATGGCAAAATAGAACCAGAACAGCACATTAGTAGTTTTAATAGTTATAGAATTGGAGTTTAATGTGTGGCAAATAGATGTTAGATCCATTGGGCTATCGGACACACTTTCTAACAGACCCCAGAATAGGGAGCACTTACTTGCACCTCACCAGAAATCTGAAACTACCGGACAGTCTTAGCTGGGAAGGTGATTCTGGTCTTGGAGATCACAGGCTTCCTGTTCACTTCCATCCATTTTCCTTGCTGAGGTTTGCTGACCACCCCCACAGTTGCACTGTAGCCTGTGGGGAGAAGAATTAAGTGATTGGCAGGCAGCTCCCCTTCAGGAAAGTGATGCAGATGCCCCAGGCTTCTTCTGCTCACTTCCCCTTGGGCAAAACTTAGTCAGTTGTCTTACTGAATGTCAAGAAAGGATGGGGCCTATATCCTCCAGTGAGCAGTTACCTGGCAGTCAAAACTCAGGAGGGAGGGTCTAGTGAAGGCAGAAAATCAGATATGGGGTCAACAATTGGCTCTGTCATATGTCATCCTGTGAAGGGTAGAGGTGACGTGGAAGGGGAAGGGCAGATAGTTACAAATGCTGTTCTTAAAAGAGACATTCCACACCGAGGCTGCTGACACACGCTACACTAATAAGACCTGACAATTTGCAGACAGGTGTGGACTTTTCTCTTGTCCTTTTAGTAAAAATAGATTCTTCCCTCCTGTACAAATCTTGACTATGGTTTTCCCGCCCTCTGTTCCTCTTGGTTCCTCTCCACCTCCCCTCCCGTCTGCCTTTCTGCCTCTCATAAAAAAAAAAAAAAAAAAAAAAAAAAAAAAAAAAAAAAAAAAAAAAGACTTCTGAGATAGTAATAAAATACAACAAAATATAATATAATATATGTATGCATTACCTCTCTAGGAAGGCTTTGCTCTGGGTGCCTTTAAAACCCGTGTGTTATCTGAGCTGACACGAGCCTTTAATCTCATGCGAAACATTTGGTCAACTTTGCAAGTCACTTTACGTAAGTCAGAAAACTGTCCACTGGTACCTGAGCTGGCTTATGTCTATTAGGTGCTCGCATTCTGAAGGCAAAATGTCCTCTATCTTGAGATGCCAGGGGAATTTGAAAATAGCAATCCTGAATGTCTAATATCACTATATAACGCAATGGAGGAGCGGCACTTGGATGTGGAAGGCCAGACTGTGCCAATATCATCTTCTCCATCTGATCATTTATTGCCCATGGGTTTTGTAAAGGATGGAACTTGCCTGACTTTTTGGGGATAACAAAAGTATCATGAAGATTGCACCTGCTTGTCTTGGTCTGACAGCCAATTAATGGGAATTGGGTCGGGCTCTTCAACAATTTTTTCAAGTAAGGCAGACAGCAGCCCTTACTTTCTACAGATACCTCCAGAAGTTCTTTTATTGTACAGGATTGTTCCAGTTATTCTGGTTTTTGTTTTGGGGTTGTGTGTGTGTGTGTGTGTGTGTGTGTGTGTGTGTGTGTATGCATGTGCACGTACATGAGCATGTTTCCATATGAAGTTGAGAACCATCCTTTCAAAATCTCTGAAGAATTGTGTTGGAATTTAGATGGGGATTGCATTGACTCTGTAGCTTGCTTTTGGTTGGATGGCCGTTTTTACTGTTAAACCTACGGATCCATGCACATGTGGGATATTTCCGTGTTCTGATATCTTCTCCAATTTCTATCTTCAATTACTTGAAGTTTTATCATATGAGCCTTTCATATGCTTGGTTAGAGTTACCCCAGGATATTTTATATTACTTGAGGCTGTTGTGAAAGGTTTTGTTTCCTTGAATTCTTTCTCAGTTCATTTTTCAGTTGCATGTAGGAGGGTTGTTAATTTTGTGTCCAGCTGTAGTATTTAGTTTCTGGCCCAGACTAGCCTCAAAATGTGGACCAGCTATCTCAGATAAACTGTCCACAGCTGCTTGGTCCCAAATAATCACACGAAGTCTTACATTAATTTTATGCTGTTTGGCTATGGCTCAGGCATACTGCTACCTCTTTCATCTTAACCCATTTCTATTAATCTGTCTTGCCACATGGCCAGTGGCTTATCTGAATTCTTTTACATTTTCCTCCTTGGCAGCAGCACCCAGCATCTCTGGCTCTGCCCTCCTTCCCTTTTATCAATGCTTGGATTTCCTGTCTGCTTATAAGCTGGCTCCCATAAGCCAGAACATTCCTTTATTATCCATGGTACTTTAGAGCGTACAGAAGACATCCCACGTCATGCAACTACTTTGCTGAAAGTGTTTATCAGCTGTAGGAGTTTCCTGGGGATGTTTTTCAGGTCACTCGTGTATACTATTATATCATCTGCAAATGTGACATACACTGACACCTCTGATCTCTGTTGCTGGCAGATTGAGCACTCAACAGCAGCAGTGAGTAGGTACAACATGTTGCTGAACTCAGAACTAACTTCTTCCGTGCCACCAGTGGTCAACAGCAGGGACTGGTTGAGGTAGTAGGTAAAGCCATTTCATCTGCCCCACCTTCAAGTCCTGTATAAGGGGTTTTTTTAAAAATCAGTGCACAGAGCTTCATGACACATGCCCAGTCCCCTAGGTCCACCTACATGTCTTTTCCTTTGATCTATTTATTTAAACTTTAAATCTTCTTTCCAAACTCGACAGAGAACCTAGCCTATTTATTATTGACAATAGTCTTAAATAATTCTATACCATATTTCTGTCTTTCTTTTTGTATAGTATAGCCAGCAAAACTCTGTTCATTGGGAGAATTTTCTCTTACTTCCATTTTCTCGGGCTGTCCATACCTGGGCGCTTCAGCATTGCCAGCTAGCTCAGCTGCATGTCAAGGGTAAACTCTTTCTTCTTCCACCCTACTGCTCCCTCAGAAGGCCCCAGTACCCCTGGGGCAGAGCGGAGTGGGCGCGTGAGTATCTGGACCACCTGTTCAGGAAGCCCCTTCATGCTCTCTGATCTCATCAGGAATCCTAGATACTTAATTTTCACCCTATCTTGGTCTTTTTCCATTTTTTTTCTCACATAACCTTGTGGCATAGTGGGTATGAGGAATTCACCTTTGTGACACATCTTTCCATCTGCACATTGTAAATAGTGAGTTGATATCAAGATCAGGATCTCTCTCTCACGACTATGTTACAGTGTCTTAGAGGCTACATGTCTACAGGACTTTATCAGAAGCAAATCACCGAGTCCAGCCCATGTTCCATGAAAGGAGAGCTGATCTCTACCTCTAGAATACAAGCATATTGACATGTTGGCTTCACATCAACAGAAGTTGTTTGCAGCGAAGGTGTCATATCTACGACAACAAATGTGACTGGAATGATTATTTGGTTGAGTTTATTATCCTCAAGGACACGGTTGCTTTTTTGGAAAGAGGCAGACTAGTAAATTGAGTGATGAAGGACGTTACTTTGCATCCCCGGGATTCAGCCTTGCTCCCCTACGACTGTCTTAGTGAGAGAGCAAACACATTGCAAATATGACCAGTGCTTCCCCTATTGTAGCTTAAAGCCCACACTTCAAGGAATCAATGCAGAAGCTTCACAACTGCATTCATTGCAGTTACACACCAGAGAATCAAGCAAATTGTGGGATAATGATCTTGTACACTGTAAAAATTTATCACTGGTATTGGTTTAGTAAAAGCATGATTGTTCAGTATCCAGGTTGTAAGTATGGGCAGAGCAGCCAGACTAGGAGAATTATGGGAAGAGGAAGGGCAGAGAAAGAGATGCCAGCCAGAAGCAGAGGACGCAAGATGGGAAGGCTGCACTGAGCAAAGTTACCAAGCTGTAAGGCTAAATATAGGTAAGAACTGTAGTAAGAGGTTTCTGACCCAGACTTTCAGGCCTCAAAGTTTAGGCCCGCAGAGACATACAAATGCTTTCATTAATTTGAGGCTGATTGACCTAAGGCATATAACTTGCTAGCTCTCTACCCTTCATCTAACCCATGATTCTTCCTGTTCAGCCATGGGGCTCAGTACCTTTTCTTAGAGCAGCATAGTTGTCCTCTGCTTCTTCCGGCTTCTCTCTGGCCTTCTGCTCTGTTCCTCCTGTTCTTAGAGTTTTCTTAATCTGGTAGCCCCACCCACACTTCCTGTCTGCCTTTGGCCAATCAGCGCTTTTTATTAAACCAGTGGGTGGGACAATTATTTACAATAAAACAACACAATCTCCCACAAAGAACTATAGGTTAATTTAAGCAGAAGGGCTAGTTACTAATGAGCCTGAATTACTGGCCTAGAATTTACTATATACTCAGCCTCCAGGTCAATTATTTGGAAAGTGGCAGCTGGGTATTAGAGTTTCTCACTACAGTGGCTTCTGGTTTATCTCCTTTCTCCAGACTAGCACGTTACTCCGTTATTTTCATCTGTTTTCTGTCTTCTCAGTGAATAGTCTCAGTTTTATATTTTTAAGATGATTTGTTCCCAGTGACCACAAAGTACCAAGCACACCAGAGCCACTCTATGTTGGATTTATGGACAGCAAATAAGTACCTGGTAATTGAAAGAAGGAATAGTCCCCAACCTTATTAGTTATTTTTCTGTTATGATAAATAACATGATCCTAACAACTTAGAGGAGAAATATTTTGGTTTACAATTTCAGATGGATAAGGTCCATCCTGGTGGCAGAGACAAGACAATAGTGACAGAGAACCAGTAGCGGGCCAATCCACTGTCACCATGTTGGGAAGTGTGATCTCACCAAGGCGGGCATGGGACTGAGAGCCTACATTCTGATCCACAGGCAGGCAGAAAGAGACGCTGTGCCTGTTATGAACTAATGAAACCTTAAGGCTCAACCCCGTTGACACACCCCCTCCAAAAGGCCACACCCCTCCAACAGGCCACACCTCCTCCAACAAAGCCACACCCCCAAATACCTGCCAACTCCAGCTCCACTAACTGGGAACCAAACATTCAAACATGTGAGCATGTGGGGGCCACTCTCATTCAAATCACTACCCTGGCTAATCACATGTTCAATCATACACAGGAAGCGAAGAAAAAGCAGAAGTAATCTGAGCCCATAAAACCTCAAAGCCCACCCCTCATGATGTACTTCCTCCAATAAGGCTCCACCTCCTAAAGGTCCCATAGCCTTCCAAAGTACCACCATCAGCTGATGGACCAAACGTTTGAATCAGGAGCCTATGAGGGTCATTTCCTATTCAGACTGCTACAACTGACGCTTAATATATATTAATTATTGCTATTATTGTAATTGCTTTTAAAATATTTCTGCCACTTCCAGAAACTGTAACTCCAAAGATTAGTCACTGGAGCACATAAGAGAAGGGTTCCACAAGAGGGTCATAGATGACAGAGCCTGGTATTCAAGGATTACAGACAATGTGTGCTCAAATTCTTGAATGTGTGTGCACATGCACACGCACACAGAAGAAGCAAACACAGGGAGGGAGGGAAGGAGAGAGGTAAAGAGTGGGGGGAGGGGGAGAGGTTCCCTAAGATATTACAATTGAAATCACAGGTTACAGGTTACAACTTTCAGTCTCCTGTTGTGTGTGTGCATGCATGTACTCTCATGCATGTGAGCATGTGCTGCTGTGTGCATTTGGACGTCAGAGTTGGGTCCTGGGGATCAGCTCAGTTTGTTTGGCAGTGTTACAGTTGCCTTTACAGCCATGTCATTTCATTAGCTCCTAAATTGATTATTATTGAAACACTTGGATTGGTGGTAAATGCATGAATATGTTCAATCTTCTCTTAAAACATCTAAAGATCTAGCTACTACTATTTTGCTGAATCATAAAAATGGATGCTCATTCAGATAGGCCAAATGCTTTATGATTTTTTTCAATCCACCATTCTTTACTGTCTCCTTTACACAAGACTAACTGATATCTGCCATTCACCTACATTCGAATGGAACTCTATTTAAGTAGAGTTAAGAAGCAAGTAATATTCTTTTCATAATTAAATTCTTTACAAAATTGGAAAAAACACATAGAGGGGTATATATCAAGGAGAAGAAAGGTCTCTGGAAGTAAGGAGGGACAAAAATAATTTCCAAGTGTTTAATATGTAATAATAAGTAAAACAGGACTGGGGCTGTAGGGTTCAATTTAAGACGTAAGGACTTTGTGATTGCATCTCTTCACTCTGATCTACAGAGAAATAAATGCTACATTCCACCTACCTCGTGCTTTCCAGGATCTTTACTTCCTTAGGAAGAAGACTGTACCACTTACCTGTAAAGCCTTTTCCTTTTATATTAATTTCACCTCAACACACATGTGGGACCCACTCACTTCCCATATGTTGCCTTTGAGAAATGGAGAGACTCATTGTTAGTTTGCACATGTCATTACTGTTTATACCTATTCACAAAATATATGTACATATATTTTGTATGTACATAGTTATATGTACATACGTACATACACACACACACACAGAGAGAGACACACACACACAATTATCTCCAAAGCAATCCAAAATATTATCTTAACTAGCAGTTGGGGTATGGGTTCATCACTGTCAAACTCTCTCAAAGAAATAAAGCTAGCCTTATGGCCTTATGCTTGTACATCTTTCTCACTTTTCCATCTTCATCTGAGTCTGTTATAAATGTAAGTTCATCGCTGAGCTGTAAGGCCCATTATTTACTGAAAGCCAAGAAGGGTGTTTTTGGGTGAGAACCAGATTAGGGATGACTCACTGGAAGCCAAATGTTTGAATGGAAAGCTCCCCTAAAATGGTTCTAAAGCAAATATTTATAAACATGCTTTTTAAAGTACTGTGACACTCTTGGGAAGAGAGTTAAGCACCACCTCTCGTCCCTAATAATGCCATTTTGCTCTGAGCCTGTCAGAAATAGGGTTGCTATATTTGGTAGCATGACCCCAGTTCTCTTGCTTTCTGTTTTAAATATTGCTCTGTTTCGATGACCTCAGCCCATCACTATTTTTAATATTTGGAAAATTTTTGTGCTTCTTATGAAAACCTTGTTTCCTGTAAGTGTTTCCCAGAGAATATAACCTTGATTAAACATAGAAATGTGTTTCTTGATGAGCAAATGTTTACCTCAAGTATGTAAGTCTATATTTGAATTCTATACCACTGTGTTGCCTATTGTTTAAACAGCTCTTTTGATTCCTCAGTGAATAAAATAAAGCTGCTTCAATTTGGATAGATATTTCAGGTACATTTTGTTTAATCGTCTAGAGCCCTGACTGGACGGATTTGCAGTTCCTGTTAATGGAGGTAGCCATGCTGGTATTGGAAGACTTGTGTGTTTGACGAGTGAACAAGGGTTTGGGAGGTAATAGGCAAAGGGGCCAGCCCTCCCACTGACCCAAGCCACGTTCCCTTTTCTGTGGTTCTTTCTAGGGAGCTTAACTTCGTTGGTATCTTTTTCGAGGGCATTGAGCCACACCGACTTGTGACCAACTGAGTCTTAAGTCCATGTGGGGAAGAGATTGCAAGCTCGGAGGGGCTCCCACGTTGAAGCCAAAAATACCCATTTCTGCAGCACATGCATCCTTAAACGTCTGTCCCATAGGAACCCTGGCTACTGACATACACCCACCTCCTTTGGTGAGGAGCCTGAGAACATGGCTTTTCTGGGTAGCATAATCTCGCAACTTCTGGACTTTCCTTTACTAAGTATAAAAACATTAACTACAGAAAAGGGGACTTCCATGGACTGTGGCTAAGGGAGGCTGGGGATAAAATGAGAGCTTTGCCATCTTCATTTCTGCCTTCTGTAAAGAAGTTTATAAATGACTGATGTGTGTTACTTTTGTAGTTGTTGGGTTTTATTTGGGGAGTTTTGTTGTTTGGTTTTGTTTTTCTAGACAGGGTTTCTCTGTGTAGCCTTGGCTGTTCCATAACTTGCTCAGTAGACCAGCTAGCCTCCAGCTCAGAGAGATCCACCTGCCTCTGCCTCCCAAGTGTTGGGAGCAAAGGCATGTGCCATGACTGCCAGGCACGTTTGTAGCTTTTAAAACCTTCTTGAAAACCAGAAATTGTAAATACCCTATATATCCATCATCCAATGAATAGATAATGAGTGTGGCACATCACACTATAGAACATTATTCAGTTATTCAAAAACAACAGAAACACTGAAAACTGCAACTAAATGGATAAAGCTAGACACTATCATCCTGAGCAAGGTAACCCAGACCCAGTAAGAGAAACTTCACATGCTTTCTCTTATATGTGGACGTTAGCTATTAGCTTTGTGTGTGTTTTATTTAGAATAGCCAGAACTGTTCCAAGGAAAGGAAAATATAGTCTAGCTATAAATGGACAGAGAGGAAACTAGAATATGCAGATTAAGTGGGGAGGGGTCGTGGGGAAGGAGCGAGGAGGGATGACCAATATTCCTTTGTAAACAAGGGTATCACACATTCTTGCCTCCTCAGAAGCAGACTGAGCTGTCTTGTAACCTCGTCCCTCTCAGAGTCACAAAGTGAGGACCCTTTCATGTAGCCTCTGGGGAGCCTTGGACGTCCTTTTTCTAGCTAGCTCTCCTGACTCTATTGCTCATGAGCTTCCTGTTAACTGAGTGACTGATATCATCAGCCTCCTTATTTGTTGACAGAATTTGGCCTGTTTTTCAGAAGTCCCTTTTCGGAATCTTTTGCTTTAACTTGATTAACTGACTGCTTCGTGAGTCTCATAAACCACCCATCAAACACCAGCCGTAAATAATGTACAGTGGGCATAGAATGAACACCCACAGGTCAGTCCTCGGGAGAGATCAAAGGAGCCTTCTGGCATTTACCCAGGGGATTGTCCTTCCGTTGGGATTTTGGTTGTGTTTTAGGTACTAGCAGCACTAGGTGGAAGAATCACAGAAAAAAAAAAAGGACACCCTGCCATCATCTCTGCTCCTCCTTGTGATACTGTTCAGTGCTGGACCAGGCAGGTATGTGTGACCTTGAACTGGAGTCATCCTCCAGGCAGGAGGATAGCTCTGGACATACAGTTTTAGCATAAGAGTTTAAATTACAAGCAATGGACAGGATTTGGGTGGTCAGGAGTTTGTTTATAGTAAATATCCCCTAGTTTTTGCAATCTCTATATGCTTCAACATGTATCGTTTTTTTTTTTTTTTTTTTTTGCTAAATTTGCATGAAAGCAAACATACATGCCTGTTCTAGTCTACTAGGAACAACAGACAAAATTCGGTGATTCACAAATGCATGGAAATAGATCAAATAGTTTAGCCTGTATTTGAAAGGAAGACAGCTAGACAGAGTGGAGTTTATTATTTTTTGACAACGGTTCTGAATATGAGTCAGTGTAGGCCTGCGTGGGTAGATGTGTGGGTGGATACATCTGTGGGTGTCAGAATGAGACAGCCAGAGATAAATAGTGCAGATCTGCAGCTAAGTAAATTACTGTAATAGTAAAATCAATTTAAAGGCACAGTGCTTTATAGAACCCTTTAAAGCAGTATTACCCAAACAATGGCCGTATACAGGAATATTTAAAATGCCAATTGCTTCCCACAAAGAAATTAAATTACCCTTCTTTCATAATACTAGTCCATTTTCATTTACCATGTACTTGAAATTTGGTAATTGCTGCATATGAAACTCTATCTTTTATTTCTGGTAACCCAAACCTTCTAAACATGGGAGATTCAGAGAGATTGACTATGTTTCTTTCCTTGTGTAGGCAAAAAGAGCCAGGGTGGATGAGAGGCAGAAAAGGATTTATCTACAGTTATAGCTTGAGATTTCTAAAATACCTACCTGCAGACAGCAGTGAAGCAACTGAACATCATAAAAGGAACTGGCTGTACAGCTGTTTGTCTAGGAGACTAATGTGGAGAGTATACGCACAGAAATTCTACTTTTAAAATCCCCCAATTCTTGATGTTTTGGCTGCACCACAATTGTATTCCTGATCCTGGCCAAGTCTGAATGCATGGGCAATTTGAGAGTTCACAAATGCAGAAGACATGGCCCAATGGATGAACTGCTTGCTGTCTGTGATACCAGGGAGACATGAGTTTGGGTCTCAAATGCCCATATAAGAGCAGATGCATCAGTGTTGAGGGCAGGGGTGGACATACTCAAATCCTAGGAGATCTCCAGCCAGCCAGTCTAGCATAAACAGCAATGTCTCCGTTCAGTGAGAGACCATGGAGAGCAATGGAAGAAGACACTGGATACCAACCTTTGGTCTCTACATCCGCATGTGTTCAAGTGAGTACACCTACGCATGTGTATACATATGCAGGTGCCACACACAGAAAGATAGTCACAAAGGCACCTAGAATATCAGTTAAATCTTTGAAGCTCTAATAATCTGATCCATTCATCCCTCTGTCCCATGGCTGCTTAGTCCAAATAATCACACAAAGGGTTGTATTAATTACAAACTGTTTGGTCTATGGCTGAGGCTCATTACCACCTAGCTCTTACTGTAGTGGGATTATGATGTTACACTGTAAATAATTGTCCCCCATGCCGGTTTAATAAAAACACTGATTGGCCCGAAGGTAGACAGGAAGTGTGGGTGAGTCCACCAGACTAAGAAAACTCTGGGAACAGAGAAAGCAGAGACACCAGAGAAGCAGGTGCAGAGGATAACTTTGCTGCTCTGAGAAAAGGTACTGAGCTGCATGGCTGAACAGGATAAGAATCATGGGTTAGTTTAAGAGCAAGAGCTAGCTAGCAATATACCAGAGCCATAGGCTGATCATCATAAAATTAATATAAGCATTTGTGTGTTTCTGTGGGACTGTGGGTCTGGGCCATGGGCCAGAGGGGAAAGTCCAAGCCAGAAACTTAATATAACTTCTTACATCTTAACTCAACCTATTTTATTAATCTGTGTATTGCCGTGTAGCTCTGTGGATTTACCTGCGTCCCATTACATCTTGCTTCCTTGGTGTCTTCAGTGTCTCCTTAACTCTACCCTCCTTCATCTTTATCTCCATTTGGATTTCCCACCTGTCCCTACGCTGCCTTGCCATAGGCCAAGACAACCTCTTCATTAACCAATGGTAATAAAGCATATTCACAGAATAGAGAAAGACATTCCACATCAATGTATAGTTCTCTATTTTGATTGACATGTTTGTATTAGATAAGCCTTTGCTCACTGCACACATCCGTTCCCATAATGTATCTGATTATATGTGTTCCCAGCTAGGCATAAGCATATACTAGAAGTATAGTAAACAATTCTAGTTGTAGAGTTTTATCCCAGGGAAATAAAAAACTGGTATAAGCAGGTGTATTTAAAAGTAAATAGGGTATTTTTTCTACAAGTTCACCGGGATAACATAGTTGTCCTCAATGCACATGTATTCAAAACCAATCCAGACCACATTGGCCTGTCTCTCTTGCCCTCAAGGTGTGCCCCAATACATGTTTGAAAAGAAATGAAGCTTTACTGAAAGATTGATAAGTTAAGTAACTTATTTGCGTTGCTTAACACATGTATATGTTCAACCTGAGGCAAATGGGTATCCTAGGTTACCAAAAGGTTGCTAGGTACATTATCCAGGGAGAAGTGTGTGCATAGGCCAAGCCACACTGAGTCCTAGGTTTTATACTGTTCTCTCTGCTTGCCTATATCAACAACACTCAGCTTGTCAGAATATAAACTGATAAAGCATCACTAAAACTTATCTATATGAGAGCCAGGTATAACAGGCTCTGACTTTAATCCTATCAGTCTAGACACAGAGGCTGCAGGATCAGAAGTCTAAGGTCATCCTCCGCTACACGTGGAATTCAAGGGCAGCTTGGATTACATGGGACCCTGTCGCAAGTAAACAAGTAAATACAGCAAAACAGAAACAATAAAATCCTTGATAGAAATACAGTGAACAATTCTAGCTGTAGAATTTTATCCCACGGGAATAGGCACCTGGTATAAACAGATGCGTGTACAGTGTATTTACAATCATTGTTTATAATGGTGTGCATTTCCATGACAAATACCCATCACTTGGAGAAACAGTAGTGTCCAGCAATCTATCATGCAGCCATGAACAATGATGTCTACCTAGTAATATTTAATGGGATTTCATCCGTCACTTGGAGAAACAGTAGTGTCTGGCAATCTATCATGCAGCCGTGAACAATGATGTCTACCTAGTAATATTGAATGGGACTTCTTACAAGCTCTATGTCAACAATATGCCTTTTTTAATTTTTCTTTTTTGCTTATTTGCATTTTCTTGAGACAGGATCTACATAGCCCAGACAGGCCTTGAGCCCACTATATTATCAAGAGTGACCTTGAACTCATGACCCTCTTGCCTCTACTTCCATACTATTGAAATTACACCATACCAGACTCTCCTTTGGATTTTTCAAAAAATTATTTATGAATGTACACTGTATAAAATATATTTGCATTATTTTATATCCAGTTTTTCTAGGCGTTCTAAATCTAGCTGAATATTTTTCCCTTTGCATGTCCGTGTGTTCTGTATAAACGAATATCTGTCTTAAAATGAGATTTTTCTGTTTATAAGAAATGATCTCATATTTAAAAAATACTGAGTTTTAAAACAAACAAAAAACCCAAAATCTAGAAACATTACATGATTATTCTCACTTGTTTAGATAAAAAAGCAATAATCTGTGTTCCTGGTCATTGCCTGAGCCTCTGACGGAATCCTGGCTGTGCTGAGGTTGGGTGAATACCATATTCCTGGGTCTTCTGGGGTTGAATAAATACTGTGTATATCTTCAATTACTTCAGCTGTGCTCCTGGGTAGGCTTCTACCTCTGCTCCAAGTTTACAACATTTACAAAGCTACAGTTCACTCCTTACCTTCCTCATTCTGAAAATAGTCAGCTCTCTTTCCCGAGACTGAAGGTGTGCTATTTTTGTGTAGACGTGAGGATTATCGATCCCATGTAAAGTCTCTCAAAATCTTGTTACATGCTCCAAGTTAAGATCATTTCCTTAAATCTGTATTATACCTGAAAAATATCTTACTTCTTTTTTCCCTTAACTTCTCCCAGAAAAAGTCAGCATGTTGTCAGAACTGTTGGCTTTTAAGTCCGCTATTCTTTTTGGAGTCATCCATGCATGATGCTTAGAGAAGCTAATTTATCTTCAAAGACAGAATATTTTCTTACCATGGTTGAACTCAAAGTGCAGTGAAGAACAAGAATATGGCAATTTCCTCTAAGAAATTTCCAATCGTGTTACAGTTTGGGTAACTTGCAATATATCTATAACAGTGGAAAGATGACAGAGCTGTCAATCACTTTCAATAACAATAGTGAGCTCAGGAACTACAAAGGTCATGCGGCAAAGAAGTACACCTACATCATCAGTGCAAAAAAGGAAACATTTCCTCAAATGTCCTAGTCTCTGTTGACCCTAATGACTTCCACCCATAAGGTAATTAAAAGTCACACGGACTTTCAAACCTGTTTCTTACAGTCAAAACCCAAAACAAATCCTGGTTTTCTAGTTTAAAGCCAAACTGTATACTTTGCAGAAAATTATTATGAAATCAGAGAAACACAGAATATACCTGGGCGTCACATATTTACTAATTACTGCACCCACACTTGCTTTGGCTGCTTCTGACTACCCAGAGGCAGGCTGAAAATGGAAAAGGCTGGCAGTCATCTATAGTTCATACTAATATTGTCGACTAAAAAAATTGAAAACTTTTTTCCTAGCAGAAGATATGGCATCAACCTTCATAATCAATTGGGATTTTCATCAGGGGTGGAGAAAATTAGTCCCTGAGGGAAATAAACTGCATACACAGAAGTCACAGGTGGAGCAGAAAGGCTGGGACCTGACCATTGCAAAGCCCCATGCCTCCCTCATGATTTCCACATTGCTCAGGTACAGCCTCTGTCATTACACAGTCCGCCATGGTCTTCTTAGTCTTCTAACCTCAGCACTACTGCCCTGTCTCCAAATGACCCGAGTGTGGCCCATTTGCCTCTGACTCAACATTCCCAGCCTGTCATATCCGCCACTCTAACCTAGGTAAAGGACCTTGCCTGCCTTCCCATGCCCGCCCTTCCACACAATGCTCAGCCTCCAGCCCACTCACCACCACTGATCTCCACCTATCCGTGGGTCTATTGACCTTTGAACACTGACACTGTTAAACTATACCTCACAGCTGCTGATGGGATGTCTCATGGGTGTTCAAGGCTTGTTTCCTTTTATTTTTAGGACACACTTTTCTATCGCTGAACATTCTCTTTGGCTAACCTATATAACTATATTGTTACATGCTAGGACATGGGGGTGGTTGACCCTGGTTCTAGTTTAATTCATATATCTAAATATAAATTATATGACTACATTTGTCAAGAGGTCTGTAACTCTTGGTGTGTCTTTGTTTATGTACCTGGATTATATGTGAATATGCATTTGTATGTATGTCTCATGGCTCAGCCAATAGCGTCTTATAAAGTATGACCACCTGCCTCCAAACGTACCCATTTATCAGTGTTAACATTTTGTCTTCCATTTTGCTTTATTGCCATTGTGAATAAGGTCACACTCTATCACGCAGGCTGTTGTGGCCCTTTGCCTCAGCATCCTAAGTGATAGGATTATATTACTAGCTTTTGATTTATTCTTTATTGTATAAAAGCACATGTAACCTACAATTTTCCATTTATAACCATTTTTAAGTTTGCTTTTTCAGTGACTCAATTACACTCACATTGTTGGACATTGTTGGACAAACAATAGTCATGATCTGGTCCCCAAGTACTTTTTATTGTCTAACAGAAGCTCTAAAGCCACAAAGCAATAGCTTCCTAGTTGTCCTTCCTGGCTGTGGAGAGCAGGTGAAGTCCTGAGCGAATATATTTTGTTAACATAACATGGCCATGTCAAAGATACCAATACCTCAGACTCATGGGGATGAGAAGGTCTTCACCCAGCCTGAGTATGCATGCTGACCAACTAGTCAACCTTTAGCTAAAAAAATGCACATGTAAAAAAAGTACTGGCTGATGTGGGAATGCCTTTCTGTATGCTGTGAATATCAATCTTTAAATAAAGGAGCTGTTTTGGGCCATGACAGGCACCATAGAAGAAGTAGGAGGAGAAATCAGAGCATAGGTAGGAGAAGCAGAGTCAGGCAGATCGAGCAAGCCGCCCAAGGAGCAACATGTAAGGAACACAAGTGAGCCATGGGCCACATGGCAGACAGTTTAATGGAAATGGGTTGATTTAAGATGTAAGAGCTAGCTAGCAATGTGCCTGAGCCATAGGCCAAACAGCATAAAGTTAATATAAGCGTCTGAGTCATTTCTGGGGCCCTGAGCAGCAGCAGGGGCGGCTAATGGGTCTGGCGCTCAGGTCTATGGGTCTGGATCTCTGGCCACCGGGACCAAAAAAACCCCCATTGCAACAACTGGCCTCTTGTCTGAGATGAGGGCTTGATCACTCACCCCTCAAGACTGCTTCCTCTATGGATACTGGCAACCTGTCTTCATTAAATCTGTATATAATGGACTCACTAGGTATCCAGTTACTAGTGATTCTCCATCCAAGTAGCAGCTCACCAGATCCCAGCTTTGACTTTTGTACTCTCCTCTTGCTTCTTGTCAAGTGTCCAGGGGTCACCTTCTTGACTACAGTCCCCGGAAACCTCTAACTTAATGAATTTCACTACGAATTTACCTATTCTAGATATTCCATGTAAGCAGAATCATGCGATATTTGTCTTTTCATTTTCATGTATAGCTTATTTCACTTAAGGTTCATGTTGTGGCACATATCAAAACTTCCCCTTAGGACTAAACAAGAGTCTATTTCATATATGCAGATGGTCCTCAATTTACAATGGAGTAAGATCCCAATAAAACCATGATGTTCTGAAAGTAGAAGTCAAACCAGACATGGTAGCATACATCTATAATTCTTGCACTTATCGGGGCAGAGGCAGGAGGATTAAGAAAGTGTCCAAGGCCAGCTTCTCCGGCATAGCGTGTTTGAGATGAGCCTGGGTAACATAGGATCCCCTCCTCTCTTTTAGAAAGAAAATAGTATAAGTCATGATAGTATTTAATATGACTGTCTTAGGGTTGCCACACTGAGATGAAACACAAGCCCAAAGCAAGTCGGGGAGGGAAGGATTTATTTGGCTTACACTTCATACATTGTTAGCCAACGAAGAAAGTCAAGACAGGAAGTCACACAGGGAAGGAATTGGAGGAGGCAGGAGCTGATGCAGAGGCCATGGAGGGGTTCTGCTTACTGGCTTATTTCCCATGGCTTACTCAGCCTGCTTTCGTATAGAACCTAGGACCACCGTCCCAGGGATGGCATCACCCACAATAGGCTGGACCCTTCTGTATCACTCGTTAATTAAGAAAATGCCCTACAGGCTTGTGTACAGCCAGATCTTATGGAGGCGTTTTATTAGTTGAGATTGCCTTCTCTTGGGTGACTTGAGCGTGTATCAAGTTGACTTAAAATAACAGTACAACTGACTCCTTGTCAGCCGGACACACAAACAAACATCACATTAATCCACAATCTTTTCTTCCTTGTTCATCCCTAGGATTGCACATTAATAACATCACATTTTACAAACTTACAACGTCCCACGCACGGTCTTTACAAATTCAACACTTAAAAATTCAATCTGTTTAAAAATCCTTTCTTCAAACCTAAAATCTCTCTTTTTTTAAAAAGTCTCTCAACTATGGATCTTGTAAAATAAAAAATAAGTAACGTGCTTTCTCACTTCAAGAGGGAAGAAGCATGGCACAATCACAGTCTGAACAAAGCAAAACTAAAGCTTCCCACAGCGTAAACCACACGAGTCCAAAGTTCAGAAACACGATCATCTGGGTCCCTCCAATAGGCTTGGTCTCTCCTCCATCTTTGCTCTGTGCAGTGCACACAGCCTGTCTTCTAGACCCCACTAGCCCCCATCTACTGTTGTTGCTGGCGTCTCCTCCTGCAGGTGAACCGCTCCGCTCCTTCACCAGGAGCCTCTCCTGGGCTCTCTCCAGGGACTTCAGCCCTGCCACACAATGCCGAGCATCAACTGTTCTTCACGACCCTTTCATGCCTTCAAAACCAGTACCATATGGGAAACGCTTACACTACTGGGTTTGGCTACCTAGGTACAACCTTGGCCACTTCTGGAAAACAGCTTCCGTGTGCCAGCTTTCAGAAGCACTTCCGAGAAGACTTGACCTAAAAGAAGCTGGCCTTTCTCATTAATCTCGGCTGATTCTTCAGCCCCAGATTACGGGCATCCAACATCCCTGCAGAGCAACAGCTTCACTTTAGTGTCCTGGTATCTTGTTAATCACAGATGATTCCTCAGCCTCAGATGACCAGATTCTTAACTCAAATGGCCTGGTGGAGTCTTCTCTCCCATCTGAAACTTCACAAGCCAGGCCTCCATCTGCACTGCTCTTAACTGTTATAATGTGGCTTTTTGGTTCTGTTTGGCTAGAGGTTTGAGTTTATAGATTTGTTGTTTTAGACTGTTTGTTTGTTGTTTAGGCTTTTAAAAATGACTTAGACATTAATTTTATGTTGTTTGGTCTATGGTTTAAATAAAAAATAATAAACAAAAGGCAAAGCCAGACACAGATCAAGCCAGATGCGCCCCCCCCAGAAAAAACATAAAAAACATTAAGCCACAAGCCACATAACAAACAAGTTAATAAATATAAATTAAATTAAAAATTTAAAACTAACAATATACCTAAGCCATTAGCCAAACAACATAAAATTAATATAAATATCTATATAATTCATTAAAACTTTAAAATTACTAATCCAAATAAGCAACAACAAACAAAACCAAATCATAAAACTAGCCAAGCCTTACCTCCCAGGCTCAACACTCAACAGCTTCTCTAGCCCAAAGTTATTCCACAATCCTTCCCAAAACATGGTCAGGTCTGTCACAGCAACACCCCACAATTCTGGTACCAGTTGCTGTGATGAAGCACCATAGCCAAGGGAAGAGGTGGGGAGTCCATTGGGCTGCTGTTTTCCTATCACCGTTCATCATTGAACGCCTAAGCTAGTGAACAGTGTGGCTTAGACTGTCCTGTCTCAAATGTGTTCAGAATATTCATTAGCCTGTGGGTAGCATGGAGAGAATTGCATTGCATGTCACTCAACTGGGAGATAAAAATCCATAATGTGCTTGCTATTGAGTGTATATCATTCAAGGACTAAGGTCAAAAATTCGGGACTGTTGTCTCCCGAATAAGTGCCATTCTGGCCTTTTATGGCCCATCCTCCCCAAAGGACTAAAACCTTATGTTAATAGGGGGAATAAGGAAAAACATGTTTTCCTGCGCTATAGATGCTGCCACCTGCTGAGTGCTAGCCTTTTGGGATCCTCCAAGACCTTGAGTGTGCCCAGATGAGGGGGCAGGGTGTGAGAGAGTTAAGAAGGTAGTAGAGAGCTGGGACACAAGGGGAGACACAAGGAGAGACACAAAGGAGAAGCGGGAGACAAGCATGGAGTAGAGAGTAGAGTCAGTGTGAGTGGAAGGAGCAGAAGGAAACCAACATGGCGGGAAGCAAGAGGGGAAAAAGCTAGGCGAGATGCATGGCAGCATGGCAGGGAGAGAAACAGGTCTAAGATATAAGATGTACTGAATAAAGCTCGGGTCTCTCATTGTGATCCTGAATGATGGAACCTAAACAACTCCTGAGTGCAGATTATTTAACCTCGACGCCCCTCGCCTGGACAAGACTCGGCCCCAAGAAACCGGACGCGGTAGGGGACTATATGATTACCAATTTTTTTTCTTACATTCATAGACATGGGTTGTTTCTAACTTGAGATGTTATAAATGGTGCTGCTAACACCAGCACCCAAGTATCTAAGTCCTTAGTGTAAACGTTTTGTCTAAGAGTAGAATACAAAAGCAGTTTCTACTTAAGACCAAAACCAGGTTTATGATCTCACTGGTCATGCAGCCAAGTTAGTGCTTCTAGAGTCACAGGTATCTCTGAGAGTCAGATGCAGAAGCCTCAAAACTCATGCACATGACTTTGGTGTGCAGTGCTAGTGGATAACATGGCTGAGTATCCTTTTAGAAATTTCCAAACTAGAGAATTCCTTAATGCGTTGCTCCTGAAGAATATTTATTCCATCAGATTCTCTCCCAAAGCAAGGGCCAGTAATGTTGGGTAGGGGTTTACTCTGGCTTGCCTCTGGCCCCTTTCCATTTTTGCTGGTCAACCATTCTCTGCCCTCCTGAGTTATGGGTCTGCCTGGTACCTCAAAAGTTAGTATGTAAGTATTGGTGTGGGTGCTGTCTCCAAGTCCTTGGTGTGTCTCGGGGACTCAAGTTCCTGCACCTGGAAATAGGGGGAAATTGCTGTTTGCTTATTCTATTCCTTACTCCCCTTTTTTCTCACTTATAACTCCTGATAGCTTCTGAATCCTGCTCTAGTCAGGGAAGCAAATGTTTTGGATGGGGGGGTTTCAGGGATACTCCCCTCTTCCCCTCCAGCAGCCCAACTCAATGACTGTACAACTAATGCAGATTTAAAGACCTCTTTCTGGCCTTTTTTTAATCAGGGGATGCTTGTGAATTCCGTGGGCAAATCAGATTCCAAGTCAACATTTACAGAGATGGTATCCATCCAAAAGTAGAACACAAGAAAGTCAAATGATACAATATGAAGCCCCCCAGAGTCCCTGTAACCAGAAGAGTTTCCTAAAGTCAAACTCATTGTAAATAGGAAAATAAACAGGCAGCTGCCTCCCAGATGCCCGCTGGGGGTTCCTAGGGACTGTGGGAAATCTGGAAGGGAAAGCTTGGTAACATTTATCCACTGGTCCTTTGCGAAGGGCCGTCACGGAAAGGGAAGACATCCCTTTAAAAAGGATCCAGAGGAAATCAGACGACCTCTGGGAATATCACACTGAGGAAACGTCCCTGAACATCAGAAGAAAAACAAAAGATAAAAATTCTTTTCGAAATAAACCACTTTGCCACACTGACAAGAGAGGGCGCTGGTGAGCTAGGAATCCTGAGGGCACCCCCCCCAACCCCATGCCTATAAGAGAAGTGGAGATACGGCTTCATCTGAACAAGAGCCCCAAAATAAAGCAGAAGGAACTCAAGCCTCAACCAGGTGGATTCTCTAGCACAAGCAAACTCTGGAGCAAAGAAAGCTATGGTACCCCTGAGCAAACGGCTTCGTGCCTGGAGAGAAAGGAAACTGGAAACCTCATAGTCCTCCTCCTAAAGTGACCTTTGAAGAGGACAAGACAGGAGTCTCCATAAATGCTCCACCTTCCTCGCCCCTTTTCCTAGGCTAGAAACCCACCTTCCAGAATAGTCAAGATCCTAGCGTCTCCCCTTATACAGAATATTCCCTCTTTCCCCCCTCTCTCCCTCCTC
This sequence comes from Phyllotis vaccarum, assembly GCA_033318265.1. Taxonomy (NCBI): domain Eukaryota; kingdom Metazoa; phylum Chordata; class Mammalia; order Rodentia; family Cricetidae; genus Phyllotis; species Phyllotis vaccarum. The sequence goes on from JARWLC010000007.1 coordinate 2,148,875, forward strand.
TTCTCCCAAATGGAAACTGTCACCCAGGCTCTAAAATTTAAACAAAGCAAGCCACCTGCCCTTGATTCTGTCACCTCTGATTTTCCTTCTTATCACTTGATTTCTGAGGGAGTTTTGCAGCAGCTGTTAGCGCCTTTCCTGGACTCACTCCTGGAAACCTAGCAGTCTGTTTCACACGTACCCCTTTCCTGAAGCTGTAAGCTCAGGGGCTGCTGGTTACTGTTAGGACGAGCAGAAAGTGCCAGCTCCTCACAGAAAGCAAGACAGAGCCCGGCATCTCTGCCTCGATTCTGTGTGTGTCTCTGTGTGTAAGCCTTTGAGACTCATTCATCCTTAACCAGTTTTATTTCCCACTGAGGCTTAGGCAACGGAGACATCTTACTGCCATCCTTTAACAATGTCCGGGCTCCTTCCCCAAAGGCACCTCAGTGTCTTTTGTTAGATTCCAGGAAGAGCAGATCCTTGCAAGACAGACCACTTCTTGATAAGGTCAGTTATTCACCAGGTCCCGGCTGTACCTCGGTGTTCCTTCCAGTTATAAGGACTTACTAGATCATCTCAATGACCTGGAGCTGGAGCAATGACCAACCAGACCACACCTGGACCAGGTTCCTTCACAGGCTCTTGTCCTTTGTCCCAATTCTCATCCTTAAACCCACAGCTCATGTACTACCCTGAAGATGAACTGGGCCCCGATCTGCGCCTCCTCTCATGGTTGATTACATTCCCTTTCTCTGAATTCCACCATTGCTTCCTTAATGTCATATTGGGGTGAGTGGCAGGCTAATTTTACCTAGGCAGCCAGAGTCGTGGCTTTTGACCTAAACACTCCAGTCACGTGGTTTCTCAGAAACTCCTCACCCTTGTCTTGCTAGACTCACATACTTTTTCTGCCATCAATTGCACAGACGTGCATGAGCTCCGGCTTCTTCTCCTTCCTCTGAAATAAAGGTGTCCCCAAAGTTCTCTGCTGCCTTTTCTTCCTGTGCCCATAGCCACAAACTGAACATATGGCCATATAACACATAGAGACAGGGACATTTTCTAAATATGATATCAGCATGTTTATTGTGCCATTAAGCAATCAACGTGGCATATATTTGAACAAACCTAGATAGGGCAGGGCAGGCATGCCACATGGTCTCCGTGCAATTGAGGGAACCATGAGGCTGATGGCATAAGACAACATTTTACATTAAGTGCTTTTTTATAGAACTTATATGCTAAGATAATGCCAAAATAAATAGATAAGTCTGGTACAGCAAACACCTGAGTGTTGTGTGCTGTGCACAGTTGCAAATGTCCCACTGTTAAACACTCGTCACACAGTGGGTTTGTTTACACTAGTGTCCCCATAAGTGTAATGAATTGCATTGACCTTTCAACAGCTACAAATGTCGTCACTAACAAAAAGAACTTTTTAGCTTCAGTTATAATCTACGGGAACACTACCATGCATGTAGTCTACATTGAACAAAATGTAATTGCTAGTATATGACAGTATACATTTTCCAGGCCCACCTCATGTGCCTCATTCAATGACCCACTGATGTTATCCCCGGGGCCCAGGATCTCCTGAGACTTAGTCTGGAACTGAACTCTGTATCTTCTTTTCTGGTCCGTCTGCAGCTCTGCCTCACCCGGCCTTGGTGCCATCCTTTTCTTTGTCTCCTGTACCTGTTCACTTACAAACTCCACCCCAGACATGTCCTGGATGCCTACTATGTGCAGGTCACGGGACCAAACGTGTCCTACTATGCGCGGGTCATGGGTCATGAAACTGCTCACAGCTGGACGAATAGAGCAGGAGAAAAGCATGAGCCATCAGGGAACATGACTCTCCTTTCATAATCACCCTCATCCTTTTATTCCAACTATCACCCTCTACACACGCCGGTTCCTCCTTTTTCTTCAACCCCTTGAGAAATTTCGCAGAGCTGGAGTGGTGAGGCATTCAGGAGGCAGAGGCCTGCCTGTGAGTTCTAGGGCCAGCCAGGGCTACACAGAGCCTGGGATGCTGGCAGGGGTGGGGGTCTGGATTCTGAACCACTGAATCAAACGGAGCCTCCGTCTTTGCTCCTCTCTACCTTCCCTTGTCTGGAATTCCTTCCTCTTATCTCCCTAGGCTGCTTCCTGTTTGTTCCCAGATCTCTTCGATATTCTGATGTCTTCTTGAGTGTTTTGAACTCACTGATTTATTAGGCATCCCTTTCTCCCACACTGGGAGCAGCATAAGTTAAGATTAGACTCTAGAGACCAGAGTTACGAGCTAGGAAAAGGACCAGTTGTTAGCTCTAGGTGAGAGATTCCTTCAGTAGCCTATGTGTACTGCCTTTTAACCTGGATATTTGATAAACTTCTAGGGAAATGGAACACGATAAGGTTACTAACCGTGAGTGAGTGTGTATGTGTGTGTGTTCATAAAATACATGTGTGTGAGAACATATAAAGTGCATGAGTGTGTGTGCATGTATGAACATGCTCATAAAATGTGTGTGTGTGTGTGTGTGTGTGTGTGTGTGTGTGTGTACATGTCTATAAAGGGCACATGTAAGCAATGCTTGTCTCTATAGACAACCTTGGGTGTTTTTCTCCAGGTACCAGTCACCTTTCTTTTATTCAATTAAGATTGTATTTTATTTTTAATTATGTGTATCCTGGGGATGGGAGATTTGTGCACATGAGTGAAATGCCCTCAAAAGCCAGATGAAGATGTTGGAGCCCCTGGTGCTGGAGTCATAGGTGGCTTAGAACTGCCCTGCATAGGTGCTGGGAACTGAGTTCAGCCCCTGTAGAACAGGAGCAAGGCTGTTAACTAGGAACCATCTCTCTACACCTTCCTTTTTTTGAAATGGGGCTCTCACTGGTCTGACAGGCTGCGTAGTAACCCCCAAGGATCCACCTGCCTCCCCTCCCTAGCGCTGAGAGACTGCACGTACATCCTACCTTGCCTCCATCTGGTATTACTAATTTCTGTTTGATGCTGAAAGAGCGGAAGAGCAGATGGCAAATGGCTTTGAGAACTTCCTGTGGGCTCTTTAGACTTTACCTGGAAAATAGAAACATCTTATTAAATGATATTACATGGTTTTCCTCATTATAGAACTGTGGTTCTCAGCATCTGGGTTGTGACCCCTTCGGGGGGGGGGGGTCAAACAACCCTTTTTACAGGCGTCATCTAAGACCCTTGGAAATAGTTATTTGCGTTACAATTCATAATAGTAGAAAAATTACAGTTATAAAGTAGCAGTGAGATAATTTTATTGTCGGGGTTATCACAACATGAGGAAATGTATTAAAGGGTCCCAGCAACAGAAGGGTTGAGAACCATTGTTCTAGAATTGAGGGATCTAAGAGATTTGACTCTCTAGCAAGATCTGTCATACAGTAATCCAACCTCATTTCTGATTCCTCTCTTCATCTTCTCCACAGAAGTTAGGAACTATAAATATCTTCTTTACCAACTCTCTTTGCACCAGTGACGGTCACGTGACATAGTCTCATCCAATGAGACTAAAACTCTTCTTCTGGAAAAAGCGCTATAAGGATTCTAGGTAGGCTACTTTCCAGATGGCAGAGACAGGGCAGTTACGGTTGCCCTCAGAGATCTAAGAGAACCGCTTTCTGTGTGTGTGCCCTGTGTAAGGCCTCCTCTTCAATTCCATGAAGAAGATTATCACACTTGACTTGTCAATCAGGGCTGACACAGTCAGGCAAGGCTACAAGAAAGCCAGTTTCCTCTTGACCTCTGAGAGAAATCCAGAAACCACTCTGCCATCAGGCTCCAAGTGGCTTCTGGAAACTGAGGGCCCGGGCTGAGGAACAGAATCATGCCAATAGTCAGTGAGCCTGAAAGAGGACCCTGAGCCTCAGGTGACCCAGAGCTGATGTAGCCGGGTGATTTCTCAAGCAGAGAACTCAGTTAACCAGTGATGAGACCTCTGATCTTAGAAACCGTAATTGTCATTTTCCAGGTGCTTTGCTGTTACCAGAGGTAACACTGGTACAGCTCCTTTCTCAGCCTCAACCAGTCTCAACCTTGACTGTCATGTGTTTCATAGCCACCTTGAGCTCCTGAAGGCAAGACCAAGGAATTTCAAAGCTCGGTCATGACTGTTTTCTCCTCTGAACCATGGTCAGCAGCCACTATTCTCCAGACCAAAAAAAAAAAAAAAAAAAAAAAAGCCTACCTGGATGAGCTAAGCTTTTCTTCTGCTTACCATTGAGTGAGTAAATTCTTCAAGCACATAAAAATAGGTCTAAGAAGTATATGATGTTTCAGATAGAGGAGAAATATCTGCAAGGAAGTGTGTTTTTGGCCCCTACAGGCTTATAGTCTAGTGCTGTGGGGGGTGAGGGATTGTGGGTGGGGCAGAAAATTCAAGATATAGTTCAAATACAGAGTGATTAGGCCAGGAGAGCTACTAGGAGACCCAAAGAAGGGGCACGTCGTAGCACAGCCTTTGAGAGTGGGAGAATGGGGATTGGGGCTACACTGGAGATTGGATTGTGCAGCAGGATCACAGGGGAGGAGAATAAACTACTTGGAATAAGCAAAGACAGGGAATCTAGGTGCAGCGAGAAGTACCAGTCAATTAAATTGTGAACAGCTGGGGCAGGGTGACTGTGGAACTTGATATCTACCCTAGGTTTTGGCGAGCATCCTGCTGGGGAGGCTTCCTTTACTCTCTCTCCATCAAGGGCCGTAGTAAACATTTGTTCTTGTCCTGCTAGGGAAAAAAAAATCAAAGGCACACCCCAGCCACTGTTCTGCCTCACTCTCCAGGGAAATGCCTTTAGCAGCAGCCTCAAATAAAACCACAACCAGAGAGCTGCTACGCAGTGGGAAGATAGGTCAAGGTCCTTCAAAAATGCACTGCACACAACCATCCAAGAAAAGAGAAGTGGATTTGACAAGGAAGGAATCTTGGGAGCTTTCAGGCTGGGTCCAAGTATACCATCTTGGCTGTCAGATTCCCGTCCTTATGTACCAGAAATTCACTTGGAAATTAAAGAGCCATTGACACTCTCCTTTAAATGAAGCAAGTATGCTGAGGTAATAAAATGTGACTTCAGAGCTAGGATACTGCAAAGTTGGGTGTGATGAGATCAATCTGCCTTCCTGTGCAGACATGTCCCATCCTGTTTGAGGCGCACAGAGAACTTTAAGAGCCAGGAAAACCTTCTTCAGGAGCAAGGAATCCTAGGCTCCCTTCAGAGGGAACTGTCTACAAAGTCTCTAGATGCTGGGAAAGCCTCTGAAGGGGCAGTAGCTACTGAGCTTGCTAAGGCCTAGGACTTGGGCATTTATGTTTTTCAGTTCTGAGAATGTCAGATTTACTGAAATTTCATACAGTACAGGAAATCCACACTTTCTCCACGAAGGGCCTGGTGAAGATTGACAGCCGTGTCAGGAGTGTGACTGTCCCTACAATGAAGGTCAAGCTTCCCTAAACCTCCTTCTCCCACTAGTCCTGTGCCTTATGGCTACAGCTTTATTTCTAGAACATCCCATAAACAGAACGTAGGAGAACAAAGCCCTTTGTGTCTGGCGTCTTGGCTTTAGCACAGTGTTAGGCTAGTCTTTCAAAGCTTTATTTTAAATCTTCGCTGACAAAGGCATCTTTCCTGCTAATCTAAGGCTAAGAGATAAACATTGTTGTCCTTACTAACTTAACAAGTTCACTGAAGTGTGGCAGGAGTTCCCAAATGGGACCTGGAGAGTAATGAGCAATCTCTTCAGGAATCTATTTTGACAAGTTAGCTCAGCTTGGACAGCATAAATAATAATAGTAGTATTGGCATAGCATAGTTATATGCATGAATACTGTTCTATTGATTAGCATTTATAAATACAAAATGTATTTAAATAAAGATTATTTCTAGACCTATAGCAATAGCCTTAAGGAGCATGAAAGCAAAATTTAAAAGACAGTGCAAGATCTGATCCTTATCACCCATGGGCGTTCAAGTTGAAAAGACAAATGTGGTATTTATATGTGTTTATGTGGGCTTAACTCAGTCCTGAGCCATTATGATGAGATGCCTTTTCTAGAGTAGCCTTACAAAGCTTACAGCTATCAGAAAAATAACTCCTAAGACCTCCCTCTACCAATTCCATGGATCCCTGCCTCCCAACAGCCCACACAGCTTCCCTTTGCTGTGTGGATTCTAAAGCTCTCCGCTCTTGGTTTGAGGCACTCCTGTTGGGCAAGCAAAAATGACAGGTAAAAAGGGCTTTCGACCTCAACAAACGGAAATTTCCATTACGGGCAGTCGTGGCTCTCTGTAAGGGTCTCCATTTGCAGTGACAAGAAGCTTCTTCAGGGTAAGAGCTACACTTACCTGTGCAGACTAAGTATTTAGAACACAGTTAGGAATTATGTTGGGTTAGCAAAGCAGCAAGAATAGGCTCTCCTCTGGGATCCGTGACCTCACCAGCCGTGAGTACTCGGCTCCGTTTCTAGCACCAGGCATGGTTTCCCTCCTGTTGAGCTGGCCCTATGTCCACTTGGACAGCTGTTGTTACTGGCCACATGTGTGCCACTGCAGCTTCTTTAGGAATATCTTGCCTGGATGGTGCATGTTGTAGATCCTAAGGCTTCCCTCCTTTGGCAGTATTTGTAGTACCGTCTGGTACTTTGAAAGCTAGGCCATAGGAAGAAGGTTTTCAGGTCAGACCCAGGTCCAAAATCCAAAGCCTTATGTTTGAATTGTGTGGTATCTTTAGCAATAGGGACTTACCCTCAATCTGTCAGTGGCCACCGGGGGCAACAGCAGTCAGTAGCTGACATTGGTTTGGGAGTCTCTTAGACAACTCTGGTCCACGAGAATGAAGTTTCTCACACAAGTTTCTGAGTTTTTTGTTAGTCTTATGGGGCGCATCATCAGCCCAAGCAGCACAAATTCGGGGTAAATATAAAATTATATACTCCTTAGAGATTTTATCAAACATGCTTAGCGTCATCTGACCCTCTTCCTCTTTCTGAACTGACTTTCCCTTCCCCAATAAAACCTCCCTCCCTGATTTTTTTGTGGCCCCTTCACACTCTATTCCCCTCTCTACCCTAATCTCACCCCCCTTTTTATTTCCTAGTTTCTCTGGTTACTGCACGTTGTGTATTCACATCTGAAGATTTGGAACTGGGAAGCACAGTTGACAGAGAACATGCAGCTTATGTCTTTCTGGGTATCAGACCCGTTTTTAGTTAAATTTACAGGGAGGCCACAGTCTAGAAGGTTGTATTGGATAAGATTTGTGTTAGTTTGTTCATTTGTTTTCTTTGCATAGATAGCTCGTGTGTGTGTGTGTGTGTGTGTGTGTGTGTGTGTGTGTGTGTGTGTGTGTGTGTGTAACTACCTATGGGAAAAAGCAAGAGCTTTTTCCAACACTCTCCTCCAAATCAATGAGTGAAGGAAGAGGTCCTGAGCCCTAATTACAAAGGACTTATATAGGGAAAACCTACAAGCAGGGAGCTGTGTGTCTTGGTGTTCTCGGATTGGGTGAGGGGACACAGAGTGAGGCATCTTTTGAAATTATTGATCAGGCTGTAGACGCTAAACTGCTAACAGCTGTAGAACACTGACAGCAAGAGATGGGATGCCTGACACCCGGCTTTTGTTAAATTTTACTTGAGTTCAGCCTCCTGCTCACCGTATGGAGGCCTGTTCTCAGAATGGTATTGGTTCTGCTCCTTCAGAAGTGAGATATGAAATATGGCAAAGGGGACTTTGGGGCCCAGGGGAACATAATTTCTGACACTGATGGACAGGTGAATGCCCTAGTTCCACAGTTAGCCTTCTTAGTGAGTCCTTGGTCATCACTTCACAGCCTATTTCTGAAAGGACTGTAAGTGTGAGTTCCTGGAGTATTTGTGACTGGTTTAAGATGATTTTTGAAAGAGTGATAAACAAATGATTACTAAATCCAAAGCTGAGCCTGTTACTCCCATTTCTGCATCTGATGTAATTACAGTAAGTCTCGGTTATGCATATGTGAACATCCTCTGCTGTTGGCTGTCAGGCAATCAAATAACATTTCTCGCCCCCACTCAGACCCATAATTTAGAAGCTTTTCTGCAGTGACACTTGATGCAGCTTAATTATAATGCTCTTCACTCTGGAAAGCTATTTAAAGGATCCAAAAGCTTTGCATTTTTAGTCCTGACTCTCATGAACGGCTGAGAAATTTACACATGTGGCTGATACCCCCTTGAAATTCGATAACTTGCATGTGACTTTTAACAGCACTGCTTTCTACGGTGTACAATGCTGATACTTTTAAATATATACTTTACATAAAAGTGTGGCCCTGCATAGATTTACCATTTTAAAACTGTTTTCTCCCATACCACCACCAGAAAAAAAAAGGCGTGTTAGAGCCCACGGCCATCTACGTTCTGTTTTCAGAACTTTTTTTTTTTTAAGGAAATTCTCAAACCCAAGTGGTTTGAATTTGGTACTGAAATAAAGAAGTGCTTTTTCTGGACACATTCTTTCCCCTTTACTGGTACCAACTTGCTCCTAATTATCTCCATTCAATGCTAGTCATAACCGCCTGCTTGCTTCACACTCAGCCCCGCCCACATGCTCGCCCCAGCCCCTCAGGCTGAATCATCTGCCTCCGCCCCCCTCCCTCCGTTCCCATTGTGCTTCCTTCACTTTAGTGCCCTTTCCAGAGGGACGCTCTAACACTGCCAAAGCTTTTTTTTTTTCCTCTGTATTATGTTTGCTTGAAGAACTGAAAAACCACAGTTCTCAGGGACGTTTCTTCCCATCACTGAAGAAAGCTTTTGCTTCAAATAGTATTCATGCTTATTAATTATCCGTTAGTTCCTGAGTTTAGAGAAGAGCAGAGTTTGAGAAACTGGAAATTCATTATTTTCACTCAAATGTGCACATATTAAAGGGAGACACTTTAGGGAGCTCCAACATGGGGTGACCGAGACCCCACTCTGAGCAGGGCAGCAGCCAGAGTACTGCAAACCCCCTGCTTCCAGCACTGTTAGCCCCCACACTCGGCTTCCTCCAGCCTAAGTGCTGACCAAAGGCTCCTAAGACAGAGTGGGAGGCTGTAGCTCAGCCTACAGAGGTGTGCTCCTACCAGACAGGCACAAAGACACTGTCTGGCCTTTGTTTCTCTCCTTCCTAACTTTATCTAACATCTTTGAAGGTTTGTGTGTAGGTAAATTTCCTCCTGTGTTGAGGACAAGTCACTCCTTACCATTTCCCAAAGGTTCTCCGTGGTAGATTAGATTTCAGCTGCAGGAAAAAGACAGCTCAGGTCACTCGGGTACACTGAGTGTACGGGTCAAGAAGTTATTCCCCTGTAAGCTTGTCACCAAGGTAAAGGAAGAGGCTCCTTGGAGAATCAGCACCTCATGCTTCCTGACTGGCCAAAGCTTCCCAGCAATGCCCACAGAAAGGCACCATCCTGTCCATTGCACAAATAGGGAAATTGGGGTTCATAAAGAGAATCACCATCCTGGACCAAGTTCCTAGCCAGAGTGACCTCACCGCACCTCCCATCCCTGCTGGCATTTGCCTATTTATAACCTTAGCATAGTTTTCTCCATAACAGAGACGGGATTCTTGTTTCTTTTGTGGTTTCTTTTTCAGCTGTTTTAAACCTATGGTTGTTTCCATTTGTCTCTGTAGATACAAAGCCTCCCGCGCCCCCCCCCCCCACACACACAGAAGGCAATAGGCCCATTTACCTATTTTCTGAAGTCCAATTTGCTGCGGTGTGCTGGGACTGGGGGGAGCACCATATCTTCACAGCCTTTGTGGGGAGCACCCTATCTTCACAACCTTTGTGGGGAGCACCCTATCTTCACAAACTTTGTGGGGAGCACCCTATCTTCACAACCTTTGTGGGGAGCACCCTATCTTCACAACCTTCCATGTTCTCTCTCGGGGTGACAAGGTGACAAGTGGCACTGACACGGATATGATCAAAATAATTGTATGTATTTGTAACATTCTCAAATAATAAATAAATATACTACTTAAAACCTTACTCAGTCTATGATATTCAGTTACTGGATTGACACACTAAGACAGATTCCTTACAATTCTTAGGCTTTATGGATTTCTAGCTATATTAAATCAAAGCAAATATATCGAGCATCTATTAAAATGTCAAGTATTGGGCATGAAATTGGCAGGACTGTGGTAGGCTAGGAAATGGCAAGTCATCATTTGAAGCTAACACAGCAAAACCCATGTGTGATACAGGATGGAGTGATTAGTTCCGGCCAGGTGGTTAGTTAAGTAAAACACCAACTGAACCTGAGGGATGGGCCAGCCAGAAGCACAGAGCTTTCCAGATGGATGGAAGACCACATCTGGATACTCAAGAGAGAATTGGAGCGGAAGCCCTGGTGAGGGAAGTGTGCCCTCTGGCGGTCATTTAGCTGCTCTGTTAGTCAGCAAGGACCAATACAACAAGAACTTAGCCAGTTCCTCTGTTTGGGAAGCCAGAAACACAGAGCTAAGGGCTTGGCTGTCTCCGAAGGTCTCTCTTTAGCTTGAAGATGGCCTCTGCTCTGTCTGATCTGAACACAGTATCAAGAATCAGCCTTGTTGGTTCACGCCCACCCTTATGATCTCATTATTTAATCTTAATGGCCTTCGTAGAGACTCCATTTCTCATAAAGTTATCTGATTGGGGGATGGGGCGGAGCAGCCATCCAGAATGGCCACCACAACTCTAGTGGGCTTGGCTTGGCTCAGCTGCCTTTACTCACAAGACAGTTGCCAGGCTTCACTCAAATGACTATGAATTTAGGTTTATTCTCTGAGACTGAGCTTGATGCTCTGAGATATCTCAGAAATACAATGGTGTTTCTGAGATGTATCTCCTTCAGCTGTAGTTTGGGGCTTCTCATTTAACCTTTGCTAGTCAGCTAATTTGTTTGCATTGATATTATTTTGTTTTTCTTTGTGGTTTATTTGGATTTTTTTCTTATGTTTGCTTATTCGTTTTTGAGATGGTATCATGTAGCCCAGGCTAGCCTTGAACTTGCTGCGTAGCTGATGATGGCCATGAATTTCTATCCTCCTGCCTCCATTTTCTGAGGGCTGGGATTACAGGCATACTACCACCAAACCTGGTGTGGGCAGCACTGGAGGATGAGCCCACTCACACCGTTCAACACACTATCCTGCACACCGTGGCACACTATGTGATGATCCAGCCATGCCCCAGCCTTGTTAAGAAGGTCTTAACGTTTGGCCCACAGAGCACAGTATGAAAAGTGAGTGGAAACAAGTTGTCTATTTTAGAAGCACAGAAAAGACTGGCTGTACTTAGATACTTTAAAGGAAGACAAGGTTTTCATCATCAGAAGATCTAAGCACAAATATTCTCATTCTCCCCTGCCTATTGTACATGCTTTAACTTTTTTTTTTCAAGGCCTTGAGGATGGCCCAGCGGTAAAAATATTTTCTTCCAGGTCTGATGACCTGAGGCCCAGGTGAGAGAAGAGAACCTGTTCCCTCTGTTTGTCCTCCAACCTCCACAGTGCGTCATAGCAGTTACACCCACATGTATAAACCTATTGCACACAAAATTTAAAACCGTTTTGTCCAAAGGAGACGTTGAAGAGGTTTGGTGCTGGCATAGGCAGCTCCCTTGCCTGTGGCCATACTCTGATAGTAGCTACACTAACTCAAATTTCCCCAGAGAACAGGACCCATGCCCAGTTGTTCATTTTGCATATACTCAATATTGTCCAGCCGGCTAGCTAAATTGACTGACTCCGGATTTTTAAATGACTTATTCTTGGTCTTAAAATTTCTCTCCAGAATACTATGAAAAATCAACAAAGATCTTAAGCAATTATTATCCTCAAGTAAACAAAAAGGCCTTGTAAAATACCGCCCACTTCTAAGATGAATATACTCACATTATAATAAATGATCCGCGTGACACATTTTCTAATTTTGTTTCCATGTAGTTTCATGCTATAAAAGAGATTTATAAAGAAGTCCAATTATAGTTTAGGTCAGGGCCAACTGATGTGGGAATGCGTTTATGTATGCTGTGAATCTCAATCTTTAAATAAAGGAGCTGTTTTGGGCCATGGCAGGCACCATAGAAGAAGTAGGAGGAGAAATCAGAACTTAGGTAGGAGAAGCAGGGCGGAGCCAGAAGCAGATAGAGCTGAAGCCGCCAAGGAGCAACATGTAAGGAACACAGGTGAGCCACAGGCCACGTGGCAGACAGATTAATAGAAATGGGTTGATTTAAGATGTAAGAGCTAGCTAACAATGTGCCTGGGCCATAGGCCAAACAGCATAAAGTTAATATAAGCATCTGAGTCATTTCTAGGGGCCTGAGCAGCAGCGGGCGGCAGGTCTGTGGGTCTGGATCTCTGGCCACCCGGGACCAAGAACCCCACTACTACAGCCAACACTGAAGAGGAAAGGAGAGAGAGTCTGTATTGGGTTTAAACGGCAAGATTTACTAACAAAAATGGATTTATAGCCAAATTTGCAGCTTCTTATAATCTTATAAACATCCTTTGGACAAAGCAGAGGGACCAGGGGAGGACAAATTCAGTGTTTCAGTTCTGAGAAGACCCAGGGCCTCAGCAATCACAGCAGCATCAAGAGTCCTCACTAAAACCTCAATCAGCCCTGAGAGCTTTGCTAGCTGGGTATTGGACCCACACACCCATCTAACATACACCTAGAAAGGCAGCCTCCTCCCGTACACACCTGCAAACAAGTTGCGGGGTACCCTTCGGCTCAAAAGTGTATTTCAACTTTGAGAATAAACTATTAATTGAAATTTTTAAAAAAAAATTGTGCATGTGAGTTTTGCCTACATGTGTCTGTGCACCAAGTGCAGCCCTTGTGCCCAGAGAGGCTAGAAGTAGGCATCAGATTCCCCCCGGAACTGGAGTTACATACTAGAAGCTGGGAATTAAACTTGGGTCCTTCGAAAAAACAGCCTGTGTTCTTAAACACTGAGCCATCTCCCCAGCCCATGTTGACTGGAATCTTATCTTTGCTAACATTACAACTATGTGTAGACAATGTAATTGAAGCTGAGAACTTAATTACATAAAACATGTAATGCTACTCTCCAAAATTTACAGCCAGCAAGACTGACAGCCTGAGAGATTCCTGTCCTCAGCAGCCCTGACTAGGAAACCTGAGAGGCACACTCGTTCTCCGTCCTCAGAATATACATCTCCCGGGTCTTGATGAAAACAACCAACACTCTGGATGTGCAAAATGAGCCTATTTCTGGAATATGCACAATAGGTATCTATCTCTTCTTAGTCTTGACTTCTAGGAATGGCTCCTCTTGTTTATGACTATAGAAATGGAATTTGGAAAAGTGACTTACTCTAGGCCAAGCAGCGAGAATGCAGCAAGCCAAGACTGTTGTTAATGCACGCAGGAAACAAACCACACTAGCAATAACCCACGCTCCTCTAGTGTCATTTCCCTTATAAGGGAGCAGGTGGACACGTTTACAGAGCCACGCCTGATCATGTATATGGATGAAAGGGGCGTGCCCTCTGCTTTCAGAGTGTTCTGACACCACCATGTCAGGTTAGTCGGGTTAGCACATTTCCTGGATGGCTACCATGTGCCAGGATTCCTTACAATGACAGCAGTCCGCATCTATACAGTTACAAGGCTTCCCATAGTCAAAGGGCAAATCACTGCTGAGCATGGATTCTACATTATACATGAGGAAGTCAAGGTAAACAGTAAATGGCTTTCCGTTCTTGAGAAAGAGAGTAAGAAAAGTTAAGAGAAATAGAGAAGCAGACCAGAGACATGGTTCTGCAGTTTAGAGCACTGGCTCATCTTCTAGAGGACCCAGGTCCAATTCCTAACACCCACATGATGACTCCAGCTCCAGGGGATCTTTCTGACCTCAGTTGGCACTTGTACAGGACATACACACAGCCAAAACACCATGCACATAAAGTAAATGAAAAAATGAAACAGAAAATTGTCTTTAAAGAGGTGAGAATTTTTTAAAAATATTTTGTACAGGATCAAGAAGATGTCTGTATTTCTTGCTTTCATGGTATTTCTTTCTGTATTTAAAACCTGTGTTCTGGTTCCTCTACATCCCCAGGAAGGAAGTTTAACAGAAGGCTTAATTTGTAACTCAGAATTCATCTGCCTTCCTCTATGCAGCAGAGTCGGGGTTGTCTAGCAGCCTTTCTTCTTAATTGCTCATTAATTATATATTTCAAATTGTTTGCAATATGTCTCATTAGAAAAGTATAGGGCACTATTGGTAGGTTAGCATTATAAGATTATACAGTTTCTACCACTGAGTTAAGAATAATTAAAGAAAGCTCAAGTCTCAAAATGCACAATAAGCTTATTCTAAAAATGTTGATTTGTAGGCTCCTGAATCAGGGATTCTGTCAAATGTTTTCAAATTTTCTTACAGAAAAATATAGAGAACACAATTGTCAAGAAATATTCAGTGACACAAGAGCAGCATAATGACTTGCTTCCCACCCACCCTGGTGAAATCAGAAACCTTTTTGTAGCTTTTATATAAAACCATGAAAATACAACCTTTCTCCAATTGAAATCACAATTATAACTTTAATCCATAAACTTACTTTATCAATATCCCTGTTTTCATGATAATAGACAAGTATCCCACAGCTCATTGCCAGAGGAACTTGAGTGTCTAAATATATAAAACCAACTTAAGTGGTTTGCTCCAGAAGGTGTTGTAATTACTGAATGAACTAATATATGGAGAATATTTCTTATAGCAGTTGGCTTCCTTATTTGGATGTTTGTGTAATAAGAAATGAGACACCTTATTTGATAAACTTTATTAAAATCCTTCACAGATTCCTGAAAGCCATTCACACACTGGCTCATTCACGTCTCCACCACCATTTACAGAGCACTTACTATATAACAGAATTAGTTGTGGAGAAAGAAGCCTTTGTAACGAAGCTGCAGGAAATGAAATACTTTATAACCATTGTGAGATCATCTGTTAGTGTTTTTTATGCAGTGTGCAACTTGCTAACCTAAATCTAACCATGCCTCACACTGTCTTCTTCGTTTTGACTTTGATTAGAATAGAAACTGAAAGTGTCTATTTTGCAAAATATTTAACAGTTTTCAAAATTCAATGTTTAATCTTTTAGGGATTACAGGGCCATGAAATAGATATAAAAGACAAAACTGCTCCACCAAAATGACACCTCCTCCTTAAGTCACCTTTCCCTGGCCCTTCTGAGGTGCACTCCGTCTGTGGGTCTCCCTGTCTTGTCTCTTTACTTCCCAACCTTCCGTGGTTCTCATCCCAGGCCATCTAACCTCACTCTAACTTACTCCAGTCTGGAGAGGTGCCGTTTTGTCCATCCCAATCTACCCAGTTCACCACTGAAACCAGACATACAGGAAAAGAAAATCTCAGCTAAGGAGTTGCTTTCATGCCTGTGGCCGTTTTCTTAACTGCTGATTGATGTGGATGGGAGGACCTAGCCCCTGTGGACAGTATCAGCCTATACAGGTGAGGCTGAACTGTGTGAGAAAAGTATCTGAACCAACCAGGAAGCAAGCTAGTAAGCAGCACCTCTCCACGGTTCCAGCTTCTCTGGATGATGGACTAACTTCTCCACCTCCATGGCTTTGGGTTGTGGTTTTATCACAGCAGCAGAGAATATTTATAACAAACTAACACACACAACTATAGCAGAGTGTCTAACGAAGCCAAGGTTGCTTTCCCACATCATTTGAAATGTGCAAATCAGGAAACTGCTTCACATTTATAGTGGTTAAAGGTTATTCTTGACTGTCAACAGGTTCTGTAATTAACTAAGACTGTCTGGCACCTTCCAGCAGTGGTAACCCGGGTATCAAGAGATCTAATGAAAACTCAGTGCTGGCACTGCTGGTCAATGTCCTGGCCTACAGCTAATACCATTGGTCAGTGGCCTGGCCTACAGCTAATACCATTGGTCAGTGCCCTGGCCTACAGCTAATACCATTGGTCAGTGCCCTGGCCTACAGCTAATATCATTGGTCAATGTCCTGGCCTACAGCTAATACCATTGGTCAGTGCCCTGGCCTACAGCTAATACCATTGGTCAGTGCCCTTGCCTACAGCTAATACCATTGGTCAGTGCCCTGGCCTACAGCTAATACCATTGGTCAGTGCCCTGGCCTACAGCTAATACCATTGGTCAGTGCCCTGGCCTACAGCTAATACCATTGGTCAGTGCCCTGGCCTAGAGCTGTCATTGCTGCTCCTGCCATCTTCCAATCTTACGAGAATCTAGCATGTTGGTCTTGAAACATGGAGTAAAGAAGAGTGATTTTCCAAGGATCTTCTAAGCCCCAGTGCCCAGAAACTGTTGGGTTTCCAGCTTTGGGGACATTTGTTCTCTAACAATTAAAGTTTGCGTAGGGATCAGAGAACAGAACCAGCCACTATTTAACCACAGACGCCAGGCAGTGGTGGCCCACACCTTTGATAGAAGCACTTGGGAGGAAGAAACAGGAAGTGATATGACTGGGCAGAGAGAGGAAGTGATAAGGTGAGGTAGAGACAGAAGGTCACCCTCTTTCAGGCTGAGGAGCTGGAAGGTGAGAGGTAGCAGCTTGTTCCTTTGTCTCTGAACTTCCACCATTTACCCCAATATCTGGCTCTGGGTTTTTATTATTAAGACCAGTTAGAATTTATGCAATACACCTGGCACCCAAAGTAAGGCAAAAATTTCCACATAAAGCCTAAAAAGCCTTTAAAAGGATTCTAAGTCATAAAAATGGAGTCAAAACTCAACTCCTTAGCAACTGCTTTTTCTTGAGTAGGCTCTATTTGCTAGAGGCAAGCAGAAGCACAGCTCTTTTAAGAGGCCCTGCTGCCAAACACTTAAATGGGGTTTCTGAGAAGCAGGTGGCATGCTACTCAATGGCAGCATGAACACAGAAGTTCCCCAGAGTTGAGGAGGTGAACATAACTCTTGCCAAAACCTCTGCCATAAAGCTGGGCTCTTAGAACCAGCCAGGGCCAAGGTGGAGACATCAATGCCGCTTAGCAGTTTAAAAGTTCGTGTGGTCATAAAAAGATAGAGGTATGCAATAAATACAGATTCAAACATAAAACCTCTAAATGGTTTACAATATGTTTGAAAAATGTGTGTAGGTTTGGGAGAGAGAAAAGAAATATAGATTAACGAATTAATTAAATTGTTAAATGTATTAATAAATTTAACATAGATTAAAGAGAAAAATATATTTTAAAATAACAGTAAAGTCCCTTAAAAGGGCAATAGAGTAAAATGTATGAGCCACGTAAAGATGAAAAATAGAGAGTATGGATTCTATATTTTATTGTGTTGTCTTTTGATTTTTTGACTGTTAATGAGCAAATGACAGCTGATGAGAAACATTTGACTGTGAAAGTTATTAAATTAAGCCAATCTATGTATTTTAAAAATACCTTGACTTCAAAATTTAAGTCAAAAGATGTTACTTAGGAAAAGAGCTTTTGATTTTATTTTCACAAGAAATGAGAGATTTGGGGTTTATTCTGGGTTAAGAAAAATCAGGTTTGATTGAGGAAGACCTCCTGAAAATTCTCAGATAGTTCAAAGTTTCAGAGGGCCCCTCTTGCAGTTTCCTCTGAGTTCCATATCCAGAATGCTTCAAGGCTGAGGGCTGAGATGATCCAGCCTCACAGAATTCTCCAGTCAGGACTTGATCATAATTCTGAAATTTCTCAAGGTCATCCCTCAAAGATTATGAGCACCCTCAATCATCAGGAAGTAATCTAGAGAACTATACCAATAGCTTCAAAAGATGAGTCCTGGATATTTATTATCATATCAAGTGGGTCAAGTAAAAATTGTTACTGATAATGGCCAATAAAAAAGTTGAGCAAAGGAGATTAGATTCATTGTAAAAAGATAAGAAGGATCTAGAAATATCATAATGCAAATTAGGATAGAAGGTGAATTTGGTACAATCCTTCGGACTCACCAAGATAAGATAGATAATGGAGTATTTTTTCCGAATTTGTCAAATGTTAATGGGCTAGACATTGTTGATGTAATTTTTGCCTGTATATATTATATATGATCATTGTATTTACTGTGTATAGTTTTATATTAGTTGTATCCTTTTTTACTTCAGACAAAAGAGGGAAATTTGGTGATA
This sequence comes from Phyllotis vaccarum, assembly GCA_033318265.1. NCBI lineage: Eukaryota > Metazoa > Chordata > Mammalia > Rodentia > Cricetidae > Phyllotis > Phyllotis vaccarum. The sequence goes on from JARWLC010000007.1 coordinate 2,167,046, forward strand.
TTTTGTTTGTGTTCTAAAAAATAAAGCTTGGCTGGAGATCAAAGGGCAGTGCTAGCCACTAGTTAAACATAGAGGCCAGGCCGTGGTGGCTCATGCCTTTAATCCCAGCATTTGGAAAGAGGAAGCAGGAAGATCAGAAGTTCAAGGCCACCCAGAGCTATACAAAATTGGAAAGAGAAGCAGAGCCAGGTCTTTAATCCCAGCACTTGGGATCTCATGCCATTGATCCCAGTACTTTGGGGACATACAGGTTTAATTTTTAATCCCAGCACTAGGGAAGTGGAGACAGGAAGTGATATGGCTGGGTGGAGAGAGAAAACAGGAGTCCCCCTCCCACCCCCACCCTCTACCCCCATTCCCCACCCCACCCCACCCCCATTCCCACTCTGATCTGGGAAGCTGAAAAGGTAAGAGGTGGCTATGGCTACTCCCTTGTCTCTCTGATCTTTCAGCATTGACCCCAATATCTCTGGCTCTGGGTTTTTATTAAGAACAATTAGATAGAATTCAAGCTACAGAGACTAGCAGCTATCAGATTCTTAGTCTCTTGTGTTAAAAAGCCACAGTTGAATTATCTAGCTCCATTGTATAAACTAAATTGATAAATCCCTTTATTGGAAAATGATAATATTTTTGTAAGCCTAGAAATGACCTAGGATTCCTTGTACATTTTGTATCACTCCTAACTTGGTAGTATATTATAATCAATATTTATTTTGCTATGTAACTATGGCCATATCTGTGCCCTGAGACTGAATACAACCTGCTGATTGAGAGTGAAGCATGGACTGTGGGAGAAAAGTAGAACATGGAAATGAACAGAGAGAGGGAGAATGCATGTCAGTGAAGTGTAAGAATACCACCATCCTGTCAGGACAGGCCTGCCAAGTAAAACCGTCTCCAACAGTCACTAAATGGATGTATATAAGTGTCTATTTACACTGAACACTACGAGGAAAGCCAGAGACCACGGCGGTGTTAGCAGCTGAATCATGAGGTGCCAAGACTGCAGTGCTCCATTGTCTGACTGTCCGGATCTTAGATGTTGCAGTTCAGACCTCACAAGTCATTTTCTGACATCGAGCACTTGCCTTTTCCATGTTGCCGCTGTTCTTTTCTGTTTCACACTACGTGTGTACACAGAATGTTCCCTCAACCCCAGAGCACGGCCAGGATCATGCTTCTCTCCCACCACATTTTAGAGTTGACTACAGCTTAGCACACTTAGCCGCAATACAATGGAGGTGACAGCTTGGAAGGCTGTTTAGGGCATTACAGTTATTTGTGGAGTAAGTTAGTAACAGAACAGATTTCTCATGGTTACTGCCCTGCAGGCGGATGCTATCGTTCAGGGAGTGTTGATAAGAAGGCTTGGGCCTTTTAGAGCTTTTAAATCCACTTTGTCTCTCCTGCCGTGCCATGGGCATTTTGGTGACAGGATTGTGCCTTTCCTGTCCATCACTGACATTAACAGTGCTGGGAACATAGGTTTTCTTCATGCTGACTTACCCATCCACAAAGTCTTCCACAATACTATCTCGAAAGAGGAATTGGCTTAAGCAAGCCAGTGGCCATGTTTTAAATGGGCTAAGAGAAAATCATCAGAACAGAACCAGTTAGATCCTTTATTATAAGACAGGGTCTATAAATCTCAATTGGAAAATACATTTTATTTAGTGCATAGTTCTACAAAAAAACCCACAGAAACTCATAAAATCCATATATTTCTAGAGAACAGGAAGCCAGAGAGTCCTCAACCCATTTAGACCCTTCACTTTCCACACAAGGAAGGTCCAAAGCCCAGAATAACTTACTCTACACCCCAACACTGACGGGGAGCCAGGACTCTGCTTCATCATGAACACTGCCCATCTTCATAAGCCTGAAAGTTTTCAGTTCTCAAATCTGGCCAGGCCAGTGGAGCACAGCATTGATACATTCTCTTAAGGAGGAAAACCCTCAAAGAACAGCACGGACCTGTATCTGGTGCGCAGTACAGTGGAACACTAGGTTTGATTTTTAAGGTTCTATGTCATCCAGTGTTACCTGTTTCTCAGTTCTTATGTTCACATCCCAGCTTCTTCCCACCACGTTTTACAGTTGACTAGTCACAAAGGATCTAGGATTCTCCATTTACTTCTTTTTCTGGTGAACAAGGGGAACTTCTAGAAACAATGAGGTTCAGCACCAAAGGCATTTAATTTCCATGAAGCAGTTTCTAACAGTTGTTAGAGACACGGCAGAATTGTATTGTTTTAGAGACAGTGCCCATAGACTCACCATTGACCAGAGCACATGGTTCATATCCCTGCCACCATGTTCTCTATCTGCAAAGTTAACAGGAAGTGTTTCATACTTCCCTTTACTACCTTAGCCACATGGTATAAAATGTCCCTTTGTTTGGCCAGTTTAAACTGCACCCAGTGGGACTGGAGACCTGTGAGTGGATCACCCACCCCTTTACCTTTGCTTCATGTAGAGAGTCCCAAATTCACAATCTGGCCTTATTTTCCTAGGGCTAATAATACATAATTAACCTGTCATTATGACCTATATTTTATAACCATTTGTGCTTTCCAATTCCCTTCTCTGAACACTAGACCCCCCCTGAACAGCAGAAGAGGTGATTTGGCTTTATTTAACATGCCACCCAAAGACAAAAGACACATGGCTCATGAGTGAGAACTTCATTTTTTAAGGCTTATTACATTTTCATGCAAGTACTTTCTTCTTTCCACTTAATTTTTGTTTGAGATGTAAAATGTAGCCACTGGGTCATAAATTATAATAGCTTTGCCTTTCATCTCAAAGCAGAATACAACCACAAAGCTTTCTTGTTCGAGTAATTTCTGTAATTTTATGCATAGAATTAATAAGGCCCTTGGTATAATTCATATGTACATATTGCATCCACAATAGCATCAACATTTCTCAGAATGACTCGTCACTGAAACACCAACCCAGATAACAGAATTAGTTATTAACGCTTCAGGCTGCCTTTACATTTCCTTTATGTCGTATTTTGCACACGCATAGTAATATTATGCCATTTTTACCAGCTAGTTAAGATTTCTTTGTATAAACAGTAACTGAATGTATTCATGTCAAAGATAATCATTCTCTTAAAAGGTTTCTTTGTCAGGTATTCATTAAAGTAGGTTTCACATCAAAATGATCGTCACTAATATAGGGCAAACATCTTCCCCATTTGGCAGGTTTCAAATTTTTATTAATTTCATTAGCATGATATCAAATCTTCAGCTGGTATCGCGTCCTGGAAGCTGCACAGAGGTCTGCTTTATGGATGCTTGCAATACATAGTTGCACAATAAAATAATCATCATAGAAACAATGTTCATGTGTGCGTATGAAATTGATGTTTGGAAACACCTATTTCCACTTGTTTATACATGAAGCCTTCATTCTCTTAATTCTTATCTTTATAAATTCCTTAACTGTCTAAATTAAGGCTTCTCTCCAGCTGATTTCATTACTCCAAGCTGTAGGAAGCACTGGCATTTTGACTCAAGACTGAAGGTAACAGAATAAAAACAATGCTAGCTACACTTCCTCCCATCAGATGTGTGAAGGCTTGGAGCATTGAAATGGGTAGCATGAGTGACACAGACTTTCACAGAAGCGTCTACCCAAAAAAACTGCCTCTCAGAGGGAAGGCAAGGCACACACCATTTTGCCTCACTGCAAAGCAGTTCACAACCTTTTCCAATTTTTCAGGGGACCTTTGTAGGAAATTGTGTTGCTTCATTGTAAATAATTGTCCCACCCACTGGTTTAATAAAAAGCGCTGATTGGTCAAAGGCAGACAGGAAGTGTGGGTGGGGCTGCCAGACTAAGAAAACTCTTGAGAACAGGAAGTACAGAGCAGAATGCCAAAGAGAAGCTGGAAGAAGCAGAGGACAACTATGCTGCTCTAAGGAAAGGTACTGAGCCGCATGGCTGAACAAGAGACATGGGTTAGATGAAGGGTAGAGAGCTAGCAAGTGATATGCCTGGGCCTTAGGTCGATCAGCCTAAAACAATTGTAAACATCTGTGTGTCTCTGTGGGACTGTGATACTGCGGGTTTATGGATTCTAAACTTTGAAGTTAGGCCCAAAAGTCCAGGTCAGAAATTTCTTACTACAGACCTTTCTTCACACTCTGCTTTTCACCTAAACCTGATAGATCTGATGAATTTCTTAGAAAGATGATTTTGATTCGTAGGCAGAGACAGGAACTGAAGCCACATGTGTAATTATCTCTATAGTTTAGTGAAATAAAGCAAGAATAAGTAGTCTTTACTTGTACTCACAGACACTGAGGGTCATTAGATTAACGCAGTATGAAAATAGCTGTATTTTCTGTGGGGCTTCATGGAGAGGAGCTCAGGGCAAAGGGAAGTCAGTGATCTCCAATATCTTGCTGTGTAAGAAACCCGTTGCACCCTGCAGTCTCAGGACAGAGCTGACCTACTGCGACTGACATGTGAAAGTGTTACCTGCAGTTACGTGTGCACAGTGTGCTTGCCTGATTGTAAGAGATCCTGGCTTTGTTTGGTTTTGCTTCCTTTTATTTTATTGGCAAGCCAAAGCGTGTAGCTAAAATGAGACTTGACTTTCAAACCTGTAACTTGATGGTTTTCAAAGTTGGAGTCACTTCTCACAAAAGCATAGGGTGCATCTTGCCACCAGCCTATACAGTACATGGTTTTCAATATCGGAGAACTGCCAATCTTTATCTACTGAAGGAAGGGTTGATATTATCTTCTCCTGTTCATACTTACTTTATTTTATATGCAAACATTAGAATCACCATTTAATCTAGATACTAGAGTATAAATTAGCAGGACCCAAGCCTCACCACGACCTAATTCTGTAACATCACTCCGTATTTACTCAGCAGTCACTGTTCATAACTCCCTTCCCTACAACCTACAAAACCAGCACTGCTCTGCTTTCCACTCTGTGCACTTGCCTATTTCCAGTACTTCTTATAAATAGAATAATGCAGTATGTATCATATCCTTTGGATCATGTTCTTTCAATTAGTATAATCTTTTGAGGATCATATGTATCATATCTGTATTTATTTTAAAACAATAGGAATCTATTTCTATTGAACTTGAGCTCAGTCTGATCAATAAGCTGGATATACAGCTTGAAAACAGTCAAATATTACTTTTTAAATCATTTTAATTAGCTGATCTTTAATGCCAGCATTCAGGAGGCAGAGCCATGGGAATCCCGTGAGTTCAAGACCAGCCTGGTCTTCATAGTGAGACCCTGTTTCAATTTTCTTTTCTTTTCTTTCTTTCTTTCTTTTTTTTTTTTTTAATGAAGAACTGGAGAAATGGCTTGGTGATTAATACTGCCCTATATTCTTCCAGAGGACCCAAGTTTGGCTCCCAATACCCGTGTCGGCTCACAGCCAACTTTAAGTTCAGCTTCAGGGACTCGAAGATCCTGCTCATGCCTCCTCTGGCATCTACACATACGAGGTATGCATCTGCACAAATGAAAAATAGCAAGAAGTCTCAAAGAAGCATTAGTCAAAAGTAAAGAGAGTCCTCTTCCTACAGGCAGCCTCATGGAAAAGAACACAGCTCAATTATCTACACCAGAGTTGAATTTTACGAGGCAAGGGAGGTTTCTATACTGCAGATGTCACATTTCAGTGTGGCACTGTGAATTTCTAGAGGGACTGCAAGTCAAGCATTTAAATCTGGCTCCTATAGTTTCTCTGCACTGCCGCTCTTTAATTTTCAATTATATGGTTATCTCCTGAAAAAATGATTTTTAAAATTCATTCTAAATTTTAGGACCTAAGATAATTTGGGCTTAATGAAATTAGAAACTAATGGAGACACCTTGGCTTGGTTGTATAAAACTGACTGACTTTTGGTATAAGAGCCAAGAGAAAAATTAACAATCATTATCTTACCATGTGGAAAAGTGGCTCTCAGGCTAAGTGCCTGAGACTGTCTATGGTGTTTGTAAAAATAAAACCTTTTAGACATTAGATACTCTGGTCCATTCTGGGATGCTGTTGAAAATGTATACTTAAAAATTAATTTTATTGAGTTTTTTTTAACAGTTTCATATGTGTATAAAGTGCACTCTGATCTGATCTGTCTTGTACCCTGTCACCTCCTTTCACCCTACAAGACTCTAACTCAGATTCATTTGAGATTGTTTGCTTTGTCTTGGGAGCCACTGGATGTAAGGAGAGTCACTGTGTGCCCAAGGCTTTGCAACAATTCCCCAGAACCTGATGCCTGCCTCAGAGAGTGAGTATACATCTGCAAAGGAGACCGAGCCTTCTCCAAAATCCATCAGTATCCAATAGCTGACGAGGAGCCTGGGAGCAGCCTCCTCGGTCTGTGATTGGCTGTATTTGGCCCAGGCTTCTGTAGATCCACAGCAGGAAACCACAGCTGTTTTTAAAGCCATGACTTCATTCATGGGCAATTCCCAGAGGACAGCATTTCAGACCCTATCTTCTGGCTCTTAAAGTCTTTCTGCCTTTTCTTCTGAGATTCTCCCACATTTCTGCAAATAAATGATGGTGTATCACTGTTCAAAATGCTAGAAAAAATGATGTCACCCCCTCCCACAGCTCAGGGATCAGAAGGAGGGGACAAAAAGGTTCTAAGAGCAGAAGCCGTAATAACTATAGTGAAAAGGTATTTTCTGAACACAAGACAGTTGTGTATATGGATGACAACAGGTGTGAAATGTGACAGTATGCACAAGACCTTTACGTGATCAAGCCAGACAAAACCCCAGCACCAGAAGGGTGCCCTGCTGCTATTGGCTGCTGGGAGTGGGGAGTTGGTTTTCTTTAGAGATGCTGAGCCTGAGAGGCTGCTCATGCTCCAGTAGGTGGCGTTCAATCCATTCACATACTGACAATGCTAAGTGGACATGGGGAGGGAGGAGAATGGGAAACAAACTTGGTAAAAAGGCATTACACACATGCATGATTCTCAGCTAGCAAAGCGGAAATAAAAAGAGAAAATTGAGTTGAGACCTCGACCGTAAAAAGAACATTTGCAGTGTTAATAAGCGTTCACAGTCAGTAGCCTTAAGCTCTAATACGTGCCCCAGTCAGCCTGAGGATTTGTATTAAAAAGCTGCTATACTAAGTTCTCAAGAATTTCTGATTTGACTGGTCTAATCCTGAAAGGAGCCTCAGAATTTACCTAACAATATCCCTTGACATGTGAATGATGCAGGCTGGGGACCAAATTTCATTGATTCTGAAATAACTGTTCCAGGGCCATATTTAAAGACATTGTAATAAACCAGATCACATTTCTCTGTAGGGGGATTATGTTGTTCCATTGTAAATAATTGTCCCACCCACTGGTTTAATTAAAAAGTGATGATTGGCCAAAGGCAGACAGGAAATGTGGGTGGGGCTACCAGACTAAGAAAACTCTGGGAACAGGAAGCACAGAGCAGAGATCCCACAGAGACTCCAGAGAAGCAGATGCAGAGGACAACTATGCTGCTCCGAGAAAAGGTACCAAGCCGCAAGGCTGAACAGGATAAGAGTCATGGGTTAGATTAAGGGTAAAGAGTTAGCAAGTTATATGCCTGGGCCTTAGGCCGATCAGCCTAAAATTAATGTAAGCGGCTGTGTGTCTCTGCGGGTCTGCGGGTCTGCGGGTCCCATCCTTGAGGTTAGACCCGAAAGTCCAGGCCAGAAAACTCTTACTGCATTTCTCCATCTGCCCTTTACTGAGTAGTCTCAGTATCTTCCACAACTTTAAAGGAATAATATTTTAATCAAAAGACAATAAAGAACGGGGTGTGGTGGCCCAAGCTTCAAGCAATTGGGAGGTAGACATAGGAACAGCACCTTCATTTTGAGACCAGCCAGAGCTACATAATAAGACTGTGCCTCAAAAATACAAGAAGTAAAGAGTAAAAGGAAAAATAGGGGCCTGAGGGGATGGCTCAGTGGTTAGGGGCACTGCTGCTCTTCCCGAGGACCTGGCTCCGTTCCCAGCACCCACAAGGCTGCTCACAACAACCTGTAACACCAGTGCCAGGGGATTTAATCCCCTCTTTGGCCCACTGCATGCACTACACATACATGGTGTAGACACACATGTAAGCAATACCTATACATATAAAATAAAATATTTTTAAAAGAAAGAAAAATAAATGTTAAGGACCCCAAGTCGATATATTAAAAATATTCATTTTTAAAATATTGGTTACTATTATCTATTACTATAAAATCTTATCAAAACCGTGATTAGATTGTATAGAATAAACGTTTAATATTGTCTGTTTTATTTTAAAACTTAAAATCATAACTTATAAAAATATAACATGAATACTTATACAGTATTTCTTTTGGCTTCCTGTTGTACATATTTAGAAGTCTATTGTTTAAACAGTGTAAAAACAACTAATAATTTTAGTTGAAAAATTATTTTCAGTGGCTTGGTGTTCCAATTAAAAACCTGATTCACACGGATGGGAAGAGATGCTCTCATATACACCCTCAACTGCCCAGCCCTCCATCCATCAATGCCTGAGGCAAATGGGAGAGCTGGCTTTGAGGTCCTAAGAGCTGGAGAGCTGTTCCTGCACCCCCACCCCACCCCCAGCAGCACCAGAGCAAGTCCTGCGCCTTGCCTGGGCAGCGCAGTAAAGCTGACCCTGTTGGCAGAGGTATGGGTAAACAGGGGAGAGCTGCCCTGATACTGTGGATGTGGGAGGGTGAACTACCAGAGCAACCTGGAGAGCTCACCCTAGTGATGAGGATGGTGGGGGGGGGGGGGGCTGGCAGGCTGACCAACCCGGCAACTACCCAGGCTCAGAACCACTCCATCTGTGATCTGCTGGAGCATGGGATGGGGGTGGGGGTTCAGTCCTGTGGACCCAGGGCTGCAGGTCTCCGCAACACTGCACAGCATGGGGATGTCCAGGAAGAGTCCCAGGGAGGGCCTCGAACCAGACCAATGATACTTTTCTATAAACTCCTGCATGTAAAAATATGTGGATGAAGGGGTTTGCTGTGTGATCACTGTTACACCGCAGCTTCCAGGATCAGATTTCTCTCTTCTTCCCTTTCTCTTTTTTGTTTTCTGCTTTTTCTCTTATATTTTGTCTTATTTTGAAGTGGGGTGGAATCGGGAGGCTTGATGTGAAAGACACAAACAAAGAAAAAAGAACTATTGTTATTAAATAAAGTAATCCATTTTTTTCTTGAAAAACATAAAACCTGATTCAGGGGTGCAGCCTGCTGGGTATCCCTGGCATTGCAAAGGGGAAAGTCAAGCTGTTACCGTGTAATACAGTTTCATGAAAAATGCTTCAGTGGTTTTTAAAAGCATCCTGAGCATGCTTGTCAACAAGAAACATCAAAAACTTCCCAGGAGTTCAAGGTTTTCCTAGCTTTATGGTCTTCCTTGTTAAGAGATTTTGGACAAGTACTCAATTCTTCAGTAAAAACATGTTTAACTTTTATTTTATTGTTGTTGTGCATGTGAATGCCCACCATGGCACACATGTAGAAATCAGTTGTGGTATTGGCTCCCTTCTCCTTCACTGAGTTGCAGTCTTCAGACTCAGAGCAGCCGGCTGCCTAGTGTCTCCACACACTCGGTCATCTCAGTGACCCTTGAGGAGCAAAATTTTGGGAGAAATGTTGAGGACAGAATAGTGTTCTGTTCCCTCAGATTATGTTGACCCAGGTGGTTCTTACACCTCCATGTGCCTAAGACTTGGTGATGTTTGTAAAAATAGAGTCTCCTAGACTCAGAGATTCCAAGGTCCTGAAGAGTTACTCTAACTTCAGGTTCTTCCTCTGTATAATGGACCAACACCATAATTTCCACCCATAATTTAGAACAGTATTTAAATTCCTAGCACAATGCTGGGATCATTGTAAAACCCTACATATTTGCATATATACATATGTGTGTATATATTTGTTTATGTGTGTGTGTGTCTGTGCGTGCATATGCATGCATGCCTACAAACAGTAGAAACATCATGTTTTGATCTATATAACTTGTCCTAATGATTCTTCTTTGAAGAAAAATTTATCAGGATGTGCAAGGACTTCATGCTTCTATGCATTTTTGTCTTTTAATAGTTCTGTGCTCCTGTGAATTAAGAAAGAGGGCACTAGAAGATTCTTATGACTTTGTAGGTATTAAATACATGAAGTAAAGTATCCTACCTGAGTAGCTTACTGTGCTAATCCTTACCATGGAAAAACAGAAAAGGAGATCACATTAGACTCTCATGCCGCTGGACACCGCCTAGACTTAGGAACTCATTTCTTGAGTCTCCACTCCTGACCCAATTCACTTGTGATCTGTACGTTGTCCAGTGGTTTCATGTGTACTTGTTTAGCCTCCCAACTGGTCAGTCCAGACTCAGGACTCAGTTATCTACATCAGTGATCAGGCCCTCAAACACACATTTCGGTGAAAGGCAATGGTTAAACTATGTAGGAAAAAAAATGGAGATTTTTGTTGTAAAGAATAGAGTCAAGTAGAATAGCCAGTAGTCGATGGAATGCTCGTGGAATATCAGTTATTATTGGTGGGGGTGAGGCACTGTGTTTCAAGTTATGGGTACCCTGTGCGTTCTACTGTTGCGGGCTGCGATGACATCAGGTGCCCTTTATGCAAGAGAAGACAATTACTGAAAGGTGAAGTATTCAGTTTCTTCACCTGCTACCTCAGCATTGTGTTTGACTGTTGGAGCCAGCCAAGGACCAGCAAGGAGAACTGTACACACACACACACACACACACACACACACACACACACACACACACACATCAATAAACACTAATAAAATGGGCTCAGCAAAATATCCTCACATCCTATACATCCTGGAACATCCAAGGTAGAAGTGTAATTGGAAGATGCATTGGCTTGCTGTGTTCATGACCAAGCCGTCATTCCCAGCACTACGTGCCCATCTGCTGAAGCCTGGTGACACAGCAGTAGGAATTGGAGAGTTCCAGTCCTGATGAGCACAGAAGAGATGACCCACCAGGTGTTCAGATGCTGTGCCAGCTCTGTCAGTCTTGTACGGTGGTTTATCAAAATCACACTCCATCGACATTCTTAAAATAGAGCTTGGATGAGGCTCAGTGTATTGAGGAATTAATAAAGGAATTAGATAGGTCCGGTTAATAGCCAAGTGTTAGGGAACACCATAGATTCTTTCCTTTTCCTTTTGAACAATGCTACATATTCATACAGTAATGCGGGCTGATTAATACAGGTCATATAACGGATCTTTCTTGCATTTAATTAATTCATGATGGATTCTTCCCTTTGCTGACTCAATGAAGTTTATTTAAAAAATGGATGGTATTACCTTCTCTTCCAGGATCAATGGCACAGTGTAATTTTTTTAAAGTCAAGCACCCATGATGGCAGTATCATTTGGACTTGAGCATCCTGGGAACTTAGTGAAGAGAACACTGCACTAGAACAATTAGTGAGTGAAAAAAGTTTAATTTGAAAGTGATTTTAAATTTGCTTAAAATATTTTAAGGAGCAGTCATTATTTTCTCTTGTTATAAATTTTAAGTATGTGCATCCTACAGCACGTGCAGCAGGCCGTGTAGGATAGTGAGCTGTGGTCTCAGCATGGGAACATCTTATCCAATCTCAGCGCGAACTAGAGGTGTGCTGTGTTCTTCCAACGCCATCTAGTGGACGATTCCAGTGATTTTTATCTGAGTTTGTGTGGATAATCAGCCATCTCTCTTTTCAATTCTTATTACATAAAACATTATACTTAGTAAACGGTGTATGTCCAGTCACAAATTGAAAAATAAACTATAAAACCAAGAAGGCAACATACAAACCATGTTGAATGTCAAAGACAACTTCGTGACAAGATATGCCCACTTCCAGCTCATCTCACTAATGACGTGACAAAACGCAAGGCCATCAGCAATATCACTGTCACTGAGTTATGATGACACATCCCGATTTATTCAAGAATGAAGACTCTAAGGATAGAATTATGACAGCTAATATGATAACATCTTACACACTGATTTCTGTCTTTCCTGTACTGACTCGTCCATCCCTTTCCCTAGAGGAGGAAACTCCCCTTTTTCACCTGTGGCCTGATCAGCCTGCATACAGCATAGACTCAAGCAGGACTAATTGGTCCTTCTGAGCATCCAGAGCTGTTCTTATGTCTCCGTTACTCCATTAAATCCTCACCACAGTGTCCAGAGATGGTTGGGCTGTGTAAGGACTATCTGAGGCTCTTAGAGCTGCGTCATGCTCAGACTCCCCCAGTAGTCACCAGGACAGCAGAATCCTATCGAATAGTATCCTGCTTCTTTGTTCTGTTGGCACTGGGTCTCCTGATTAGACTGAAAGCCATCTAAGGACAGAAGCCATAGTTTATGCTACTCTTAAGAACTCCTAGGGTAGTAACATGTAGGTCTTGAGAGAGAGAGAGAGAGAGAGAGAGAGAGAGAGAGAGAGAGAGAGAGAGAGAGAGTGCTCCTGTGTGTATACATGCCTGCTCATGGTTGCGCATGAGCCTTTCTGAGATGGAGGCCAGGAGCAACCACTGCAATTGTGTCTCGGGAACTGCTCTCTCTCTCTCTCTCTCTCTCTCTCTCTCTCTCTCTCTCTCTCTCTCTCTCTCTCTCTCTCTCCCCTTTCTCTCCCCGCTCCCCATCTCTCTCCTTTTCTTTTGAGACAAGGTGTCTCAGTGTCCTGGGACTCTCCAAGTACATTATTTTAGCAGGTCTGTGAACCTTGGGGATTGTCCTGGCTCTGACTCCCAGCACTGGGATTACAGACATGAACCACCACACCCAGATTTTTATATGGGTGCTAGGGATTGAACTTGAGTCCTTAGGCTTACACAGAAAGCATTTTGCCATCTGAGCTCTCTCCCTAGCCTATGTATGGGCCTTAAAATAGAGCCCTAGTAAATGACTCTGGTTAACTAAAAAAGAAATAAATGCTTATTACCTTTAAACTATTTGGGTTTTTTTTTTCCCTTCACGTGCACTCACATATATTGCTTCCTCTTTCCTGCATACCGTTCCTATGTTATAGAGCATTGTGTTCTTACATCTTTATTACTCAGCTTGAGTCACCACAGAAAGTAGTAATGTTCAAAGTAGAGTGAGGTGAGCAGAGAGAATCCTTCCTGGACAGAGAAACCGAAACTGAGTGTATCCACATGGAGAGAATCACAGGGTAGAGCTGGGGTAGATGAGCTGCGGGAGTCAGAAGGCGTGTCACAGTCACACTCCAAATCAAGGGGATCTTCCAATCAGCGGCATCCTCTGCACTACTTCATCTCCTTTATTTCCCAGTTGCAGGCACCGTCCTTGCCATCTGTCCCCTCCCTGGCCTTGTCCCATCCTCAAGGTTGTTATTCTCCCAGCCTAGCATTCCTTCAGGAGTTCTCCAGAGGATAGGGGTGGGACCCAGGAAGCTGTAACAGTCAGCCAGTGACTGTGCTGTGAATGATCAATGGCTCATACTTAAAGTTGCAAATGGAGACTTTGTAACAGAGACACTGGGGTTCGTGCTGCAGAGACACCAAGTGGTGCACTAACCTTGGGTGATGTTCCTTCTCTAAGGACCAATTTTCTCATGAAACAGAGATAAATCTAAACATTTCAAATGGATACTGTAACTGAATGAGGTCCAGCCACATACATTCCCTGGGTCGGGGTGGGGGGCTAATACAGAGTAAGGTCAACAATGATGGCCATAGATACATTCTGCAACTTTGGATAAAATATAATGGCAACAGCCAAAAGTAGATCTGAGCAGGTGAGTCTTCAACACACAGCTTGAGTGTACTTCATAGGGTTGTGAGTTTGTCATAGCCTGAGGGAAGGGGAGTGGCTTGAGATTCATTCCATAGCTATTACCAATGGAAGGTAGGGTTAAAGCAGAGAGCCTGACTATGAACGTGCCAAGAACTCCTAATAAAGAGGATCTAATAGAGGGAACAAGCAGCCCAAGATGCCAGACAGCAAGGCTGTCAACACAAAAGCAAAAAGAGAAGGGGAATTTAAAAGAAAAGATGTATTGGCCAACTGCAATGGGCCTCTCAGTCCTTAGATGACGTCCAGGAGAGAGGCAGGAGAATTCCACCACACAGAAGACAGTCGTCAATAGAATCTTCAGCAAATGCAGTTTGTCTACGGCTGCATTTTGAAGGAGTCCTTACCATCACAGTTGAACAGAGAGCCGTGGAAACCTACCAAGACAGTGGTCAAAGTTATCCTTTGAATTTTCCGTGAATTTTTCTGTAATCTAGTTCAAGGTGGCTCTTTCTAGTACTGCAGGGGGTCCAAGAAGTGGGGCAAAGGTGGTTAGAGTCAAAGTCTGGGTTGAGTAAAAGTGGATGTGTCTGTTACTATGTTTCTGGTCCAGGATCACGAATGTGAAAGAGAATTCAAGCAACAGGGAGAATGTGGCCACGGGTAGGGCCGTCCACATAGCCACGGGTAGGGCCATCCACACTGCCATGGGTAGGGCCATCCACGTGGCCATGGGTAGGACTGTCCACATGGTCACAGTAGGGCTGTCCACGAGGCCACGGGTACGGCTGTCCACGCAGATTGCTGTTCACTACCTGCCATTCTTGTGTACACAGGTCCTTTCTATCTCACACATAAACCTCCAACACACTTGGTTTATTCTTCACCTCTCATGTACTTTACACTGACTTCTGACCCAATTTGAATATAATTATTATCCATGTAGACAAAGCAGAGTAAGTATGGTTTTGTGGGAATTAGACCTTATATTGTTGGGTTGATCGTTTTTAGGAAAAGAATATAAAATTGTAAGTATAAAATTAGGCTCAAAAATATTTATTAAGGCTAAGAAATAGATTCAAGATGTTACATTGGAAATGTACGGTCTTTCCCTGACATATCTTTAAACATTTACCCTAAGTGCTTGCCCAGAATACAACCTTCTTACTCTGCCCGTTTCAAGTGATCCCTAACTCTGCTGATGCTCGTGGAATCAGGATTGACTTGAAATACTGACCATCCTACTGCTTCAGAGAGTGAATCCCTAGCTGTCTCTTCCCTGGCTTCCAGGTAAAGAAATAGAAGACAACACTTCATACATCCTCCCTTGTACAGGTTCCCTATAAATCACCATGTCTGGTCCTTGGACAGGCCGTTGTCTGGTCTGGAGAGTACAACAACTAAACACTAAGCTATGGGGAAAGTCCTAGAAAAGGTAGTAATCCTAAACAGGGCCTCAGGCTGGCTGGCAGAGGGCCAATCCCAGAACTCTTGTAAAATATGTTCTTACCCTGGTGTTACCTAAGCAGAAATGGTGCCTTAGGGAGGACTCTGCTCTCTGGGATTACTTCCATTGCTCTTAACACACTCAGTTCTGCCTTGTGCCCCAGGAAAATGATCCAGATAGACGCATGCCAGCTGGCTCCCTTCCTGAGCAGCCCATGATTGACTTCCACCACCGTGAGACATCAGCAGGAAAGTTCTTTGTGTTGGCTCTCTGGTATTGGGTGACCTCTCATTTCCAACAGTCCTCGCCTATGCCCCTCAGTTTTGAAATTAGTTTTTTCTTGGGCATTAACTTACTTTTAATTAGGTATATGTGGGAGAGTGCATATGTCATTGTTGGGGCCCACAGAGTCCAGCAAAGAGTGTCAGATCCCCTGGAAATGAGTTATAGGCAGTCGTCTAATATGGGTACTGGGAAACAAATGGATCTTCTCCAAGAGCAGTAAGTGCTCTTAATCACTGAACCATTGCTCTGGTCCTTTGGATCTTAACAAGGAGAAAAAGAAGAAAAAAGAATTAACAAGAAGACAGGCTTTCAGAGACTCTTGCTGGAGGTCCCAAAATAAATAACAGGCAAAGAACAGTCAAAAACCTTAGATGATGTTGAGCATACCAGCCAATAAGTAGTTTGGTTATTTTCTCTCTTGGGTGGTAGTATTTACTGGCAAGTCGTCCTCAAATAAAAGATGGAGAATGTAGCATCATATGTGTAAAGACCCAAGTTCATATCAACAAGTTACATGCCCCTCTAGTCAGGAAGAGGTTTGTACAAAAGTGTCTGTAAGCCGAGCTACTGAGCATCGTCTACTCAAATGCTTGCAGGGTCTGGCTTCACCAGAGCCTGTTTTCTTATCAGGCATGCCTAACTGGGGAGCAACATTCACCCCTCTAACTTGCCTTTGTCTGCCACCTTTCTTCTGAACATGTACAGGCAGGTTTTATCTTTGTCTTCCTTATGGCGGACCTGCCTTGATAGTTGAGTTGGTCACCCCAACCCCACCTTTAGAGGCACTGTTAGCATCTTGTTCCCTGCTCTCATGTCCTGCACGACCTGATTCATCAAAGGTCCTGCGTGACTGGTGTCCAGAAGTGAGCACAATGCTCCACCTGGACCCCCTGCTGGATGGAACCACACAGCACTCAGCTGGGTTGGCCACATCACTCCTCCCTCAGTCTCCAAGAAAAAAAAGAAAAACCTCTCTGACTTCTGGGACACATTTAAAATTAATCTGTTCTCTTCACACCCACAGCTGCTACCTCCTGTAAGTAGGCTAAAATTGTCTTCCCTTCTCACATCACTTCCTGTCTCAAATGCCTCTTTTATAGCTCCCTGTGGTTTTTCTCATCAGATTCCAGCTTTTTGATGTTATTGTCTGACCCCGATCATTATTTTTACTGCTTCCTGATCCGTTGTTCAATTTTCTCTTCCACAGCTTTGATCCCCATTACCTCTGCTGGAACTACTACTGATTTCACACTGAACCTCATTTGAAATATTTGGCCACTTTTATCCTTTTTCCAGTTAGAAATCCCTTTTATATAACCACCTCACACTTAGAGCTTACAAGAAGCACAGTGCCATGATCTTCAACATCCATGACACTCCCACCATGATGCTTTGATCACAGTTCAGCATCCATGCACATTCTCATTATAATACTTTAATCACGTTATTTTCCATAAAAAAATGTTTGAGAATTATATGTGATTACCATATTTATATCATCTTGATGACATTTTTAGATCTGGTGTTAAGAACAAGCTGTGAGGACCCAAATCCTATTTTAGACTACATCATGAAATATGGAGACCTTCACATAAATGACATAGTACTTGGAGTAGCATAGAAATACCACCAAACTCCTATTTGACTCACGGTCATTCCTCTGAAAGATGAATCATATCAGCCGTTCAGATTAGCTATATGCCCCCTTCTGGCCTTGAGGGGCTGCTGCGCACACATAGTACACATAAACTCAAACACAGCTCAAGGCTTCGCACTGTGATGAGAAGTGTCTCATGTCTCCAGAGGTTAAAGGATGGGGTTGTGCTAAATACTTAGCTCTAGACATCTGCGTCTATTCCTGTGCAGTCACTCTGGACACAGACAAGCTTTTAAAAGTATCCAAATAGAGATAAAAAGATTGATACATAGAGTCACAATGTGTGTCTATCAGAACTCCTAGGGCGTGTAAATACAACATCTTATTGAATGATCTCAAAGTCCTCTGTAGATATTATCTTTATAATTCTCCTAACAGTCTCTTTAGGTATGAGGAAACCAAGAGGAATTGATTAACTCTGCATGCTTTTGAAGAGCCAGCCTTTAACGGTGGCAGCAGGCCCATACCCTAAGGTTATTTCCCTAAACAGGTGAATGGCCTGCCTGAGTTAAGGTTATACATTATGGTACTGGCATGCTAAGAAAAAAAAAAATCCCAGTTTAATGATCCACCCATGAGATCTGGCAGCTTTCCACATGTACAAAGTAGGCCCCAAGACACTGAAGAGTTAGATTAAGATTGTCTGCATAAATTCAGAGTGTTCTATGGAAACATTTTCTGGAGGAAGTGTCAGGCACAGAGGGGAGTATAAATGCCAGTCACATGGTGATGACCCCTCAGGCCCCACTGTTCTTCTGGGTCACTACAGAAGACTAGGTTGGCCAGCAAACTCTAAAGGATTTCTTCCCTGTCTCAGTTTCCCGCTTGTTCCACTCGCCCCTTTCAAATGTCCTAATAGGCAGTTACTCCCCTGGCTTCACACCGTCTCCTGGAATTAAAAAACAGAAGGAGTCCATGAGTCTGCATTAATAATCCTCTTTCACTGCACAAATCAATGGGGCATGGAAAGAACCTTGTGGTAACCGGTGGAAACAGCCTTCTAGTCTACACGCTCTCCTTCTGACAGACAAGCCTGAGATTTTATCTTCCTGAGGCTTTTTGTTCGTTTCCATGCTTGCCAGTGTTCTGACCTTCTCTTCCCCTTTCCTTCTTCATCCCTTCCCCCTTCCTTCCTCATCCCTTCCCCCTTCCTTCCTCATCCCTTCCCCCTTCCTTCCTCATTCCTTCCCCTCTTCCTCTGATATGTCTTAGAGTCTTAGAAGCCCACCCCCCTTGACTCTACCCTCTCTACTCTAGAGCAGGGCTTCCTAATAATAGCCTTATCAATCTCTCTTAGCCCTTTTTTTTTTTTTTTTTTTTTTTTGCACAGCCGTGGGTATATCCATATATAAAACTGGGTGCAAATTAAACATTTACTGATTTGAACTAACCTTCAGATAATTCACTGGAATGCACATGATTTCACAGTTTGTTAAAGATAAAAGAAAATTTACATACTGGTGAGGTGGTGTGCTTGTCTTAATAGCTGGTCCCCGCAAGACTTTTTGGAGCATCTTCAATGTTTTTCAGAGTTGATCGATGTCTTTATATCTTTATATTCACATTTAGTAATGAATGCTACTTCACATAAATATGTACTACAGTGACAGACAGCTGTTTAGGCCACTGTAGAGATTATTGGAAATTCTGTCCTAGTTCCAAACCAAAATTCACTTCATAACTTTTTATAAATCTCAAGTCAACAACCCAAGTACATATTTTTAAAACTCAAAAATCAAATGTTCTAACACAATACCACCTGAATATATGCTAATTTGCTACAAGCTAAATATTAACAGCCAGGAAATATTAAAAGTGTTTGTTTCTATAATCAACAATGTTCTAAAAAAAAAAAAAACAGAAAACTTTTGTACACACAACAAAAACACTGTAACCAATAGTATACAGCAGCCTCTAATCCGAGCCAAGCTGTGTTGATGTCAGCTTGCACAGTGCAATCAAACACCAGAGCCAGGGCACCACAGTCAAACTGAGTTTACAATCTGGGCAAGCGCTACCTGACACTCTTGGGATTCCTCATTCGAGTAAGTTTTCCTCCTCTTCCTCCCCCCCCCACTCACACACACACACACACACACACACACACTCACACACACACACACACACACACACACACACACACACACACACACACACACCAGGGTTTCATGTAGCTCAGGGTGGTATCAGACCACTTTCTAGTGTTGGACTTACAAGTAAATACTACCGTACTCAGCACACATGTAATATCTTGATTCATTTTTGTTTTGGAATGTTCAGAAAAGTTTTGCTGTTAATTTCTGCAACCCCCACATTCAGTTAATGCAACTCATGTAGGGTCATGACCCACAGTTTGAGAAGCTGGTGCTAGACCTTCTTAATATATGTGTCTCTGTTTACTGCTCCACCAAGCTCCCAATTTCATCTGTCCTAGAATTACCAATCTGTGCCCACAATGAGTTTACCATTCTCTTCTTGTGACCTTTTTCCTATTCTTGCCTCCTCTGGCATCAGGCATTCATGAAAACAATTTTTTTAAAAGTCAAAAACAATTTATGTATTTCCAACATAGAGGGGTATGGGGTAGACATTCCCATTCCAATAGATGAAACAGCAGATTAGAGAGAAAAAATGGGTCAAAAAACAAGATCAAAATCACGCAGGGTGAACTTCAAGCTCTGTGTCTAACATCTGGGGTGCTAAAGCATCGTTTGAGCTCCAAAGGTCTTGGGTAGTCTTACACTTTTAGCTCTTTATATTTTTATTCCGTCTTGGAATTTTTAATTGCTGCGAAGAGACACCATGACCACAGCAATTCTTGTAAAGGAAAACATTTAATTGAGGTGGTGACTTACAGTTCGGAGGTTCAGCCCGTTATTATCAGGGTGGGGAGCATGTCGCCGTGCAGGCAGACTTAGTGTTGAAGGAGTAGCTGAGAGCCCTACATCTTGCAGACAACAGGAAATGGTCTGAGACACTGGGTAGTATCCTGAGCATAGGAGACCTCAAAGCCCATCCCTACAGAAACACACTTCTCTACTCCAACAAGGCCACACCTCCTGATGCTGCCACTCCCTCTGAGCCTATGATGGCCATTCAAACTTCCACACAGTCCATACGGCCTCTCTCTCAGGCTAGTTGTGTTTTCTGCTTTCAGATTCTTCACATTCCTGGCATGTCTGATTTTGTGGCGTTTCTGCTGTATTTTGTCTCCACTTTCATAGCTTTGCACATCACCCTGTCAGGTTCAGACAGGCCTCCCAGCACAGAAATCTGGGTGGAAGCCTACGTGACGCCATAGCTCTTGTATTCTGCATGCCCACAAAAGCAGGACCATATGGATGACACCAAGAGCTGATGCTGGTGGGTGAAGTATACAGGTCGACTGCAGCTGTAACCCTCTCTGAGGATCTGGGAAGCTAACCCTGGAGAAATGAATCCTGAGAAAAACAAAACACATCCTTAGTGGCCCAGGGCTTGCACAAAGGACACCCTAAAGACGCTTTGTTCTCCAAGCCATCTCAATGATTCCTAAGATGCTTCTTATTCCACAGCTAAGTACTTGGCTTCTTTTTAACTGTGATCTCTCTCACATACCTTTCTTAGTTCCAACTTTACATAGACTTTTAAAAATAAACAACTTCCCAAGTCTTTTATTATTTTTCTCCTTCCAATTCTCACTATAAAGTTGACAATACCTTGCAATACCCTGAATGCTGGGTTGCTTTGAAATTCTTGTCATATTAATTTACCCATCAATTTTAGACTCAGCCTCCCAGAGTCTTATGTCACGTTCTCCGACAAAATGTAAGCAAGGCAATGAGTCCAATTTCTAACAGCTGGGTTTTTTTGTTGTTGTTTTTGTTTTTATTCTAGTGTGAGCCCTATAAATCAACCTGTGCTAGCAGATTGAAATCTGGTCTTCCGAGCTCTACCAAAATTGCCCATCAAGCCTCACGTATAGCATGCGAGGCATTCTCTATTCAGCTCCTTCAGACATCTGCAAACTTCACCTGCCAACCAGTTCTGAGCCACACCGCTAGGCAAAGTCACAGCAATGACACCTCCCCAGACCAGTTTCTGGGTTTGACTCCTCATCACTATGACAAATGCTGAGTTCTGTGGCTTACTTTAATCCCTGATTATTTGGCTGTGTTGCTTCTGTATCCATGCCTGGTTAAGGCACAACATCACGGCGGGGGAATGTGTGTCGAACAAATTGCCACATGGTCACAGGAAGTAGATAGAAAGATAAGAGGCGGCTAGAATAGACACCTACTGCTACTAGCCTATACATTATGAACTTCTCTATGGATTAACCCACTAATGAATCCAACTTCCTCATGGACTGGTTACCTCTCACAGTAACAACAGCTGAGAACCAAGTCTTCAACATGTAGACACTTGTAGTCCCTACACTTCATATCCAAACCCTAAGACAAGGTAAGCAAGTTTATTTACTGACTTGGATAATTTTAGTGGGCTCAAGAGCACCGAGTTGTCTGGTTTATGGTTAGATTGGCTGGTTTTCATATGAAAAGTACGTGTTCAGATTTAGCTTTTATTATTAGTAAGAATTAGCTAGTCCTGAGGAAGTTAGACCCACCAGGGATTCAAGTATCAGAAATATATAAAAAAAATAAATAAAGAGGCATGACTGATATAGATATAAATGAATGTACAGATTAATAGCTTTATAATAAAAACAAATATAGCAAAATGCTCATTGAAGACTCCAAGTATCTGATTTTCTGGACATCTGAATAATTTTGTAGTAAAAGTTGATAGAGAGGCTGGAGAAACAATTGGTGGTTAAGAGCCTTGGCTGGTCTTCCAGAGGACCCAGGTTCAATTTCAAGTACCTGCACCGATTCTCACAACTACCAGTAACTCTACTTCCAGAGGATCCAGTGCCCCGTCTGGCCCCTGTTGGCACCAGGCACACATGTGGCACACAACAGAACTGCAGGCAAAATACCTGTTCTAGTTAGGGTTATCGGTGCTTTGATAAAACACCATGGCCAAAGCAACTTTGGGAGAAAACGGCTTATTTGGCTTACACTCCTGAGTCACTGCTCATCACTGAATGGAGTTGGGGCAGGAGCTGATGCAGAGACTTTGCATGGCTTGCTCAACCTGCTTTCTTACAGAACCCAGGACCACTAGTCCAGGGATGGCTCCAACCACCATGAGCTGGGCCCTCACAAATTAATCACTAACTGAGAAAATGTCTTCAGGCTTGTCTACAGCCAAATATTATGGAGGTATTTTCACAGTTGGAGTTCCCTTCTCTCAGATAACTTTAGCTTGTAACAAGCTGACATAAAGCCATCCAGGATAATAACTACATACATAGAATAATTTCCACATTAATAAGGAAAACAAAACCTACTTATTTAGATATCTGACCTCCTGACTAGTTGGATAGGATGTTTCTCCACTCCACTCACCTGCTCAGATTCCTGACCTGCTTGCTCTGCTCTTCACTGGTGCCTGCACCTCTAGCTCTGGCATTCAACCAACCATCCTCATGAGTCAACACAAATGTGAATCCAAGGCTTATTGTGGCACAAATCACCGAAAATGCAGAACTAGTCTGAGGCATAATATGAATTGGGTGAGTTCTGTATTCAAGTGTGTGATATCTTTATGTGCCTTCTCCCTTAGACTGTTGCATAATACACGCATGTACACCTCTGTTATAAACTGCACTGTGCTCCCCCATTCGTGTCTCAGAGTCCTCACTGCTCGCTCTCACCTGAAGGCCTGTTTGCAGATAGAAGCTTGACAGGAAGAATCAAGTCAACATTAGGACATTGGGGTGGGAATGAATCCAGTGTGACTCGTGTCTTTATGAAGAAATTTGAGCAGAAACATGCATAGGAAGTTGTGAGAAGAGAGCCATTTCCTATCCAGGGAACTCCCGAGGCAGCAGAAGTTCAAAGAGAAGCCAGCTCCTTCAGAAGGTGTGTCTTTTCCCTGATTCCTTGATTTGGGATCCTAACCTCCAAAGCCTGGAGACAAACTTTTGTTCGAAGCTTCCGGTTTGTGGTATTTTATTATGGCAGGTCCTAAAAAGCTAATGCAATCACATTTGCTTCTCTCTTTTTCTAGTCACCCAGGGACCTGTGGCCTCTATGGTTCCCCAACCAGGCTTGCATTTATGGGCAGTGTCTAAGGTTATCCACCAATCCAGTCATTAATCTCCAAGTGCCTTTATCTAAGAAAATTATCAGAAAAGATCTCAACTAAGCCAACATAAACCAAAGGGCATGACTGACACTGAGTACGTCCCACATCTTCTGGATACGAGAGGCATGCTAACTCACAGTTGTGACTCTCTAAGGGGGAAGCATCAGGGAACCAAAGAGATGGGCAAGAGAGCCAGTCTTAGGTGAAAGAGCATATCACAGTTTCTCTGATCATTATCACTGGGTGATTTATCTTACTTAGAAAAGGTTCTGATCAGGGCACACAGTTCAACAGACAAATGCTGGCTTCCTCCAGGGCATGACTTGGTATGGAATGCATTCCGATCTACTAAACCATCCAAAAAATTCAAGTAGGCATAGCCAACCGCTCACCCACCCTGCTTCTGTCACACAGTGGCATTTCTGAGGCCAAAATGGCACATACAGAGGTGATTTTCCAGTTCTGTTTGCTAATACAGGAAAGGTCAAGGACTGATCTTGTCTCAGTGCATAGAGAGGTGAAAAATGTCTGCCTGCAGAATCAGTCACATGTCATACTTGGCCAAAGCAATTATTAAAAATAAACACAAAAGTCCAAAAGAATAGAAGAGACTTTTTATTTTAAATAGCTAAGATATAATTATTATTTATCACTAACATCCAGTTTTAGAGAAATACTTTTTTTTTTTTTTTTTTTTGGATAACGTCTCTTGTCTCCTATACTAGCCTGGCTCTGTAGTCTTAATTGACACTGGAATCTTGATCCCCATTTCTCCCCTGGTGCTGGGATTATAGGAATGTTCACTCTACCTATCCGCTGTTTTTACTTTTCTAAAATATGAAAGCAGTTTTCTGCAAAGAGAGCAAGGGAAGAGCATCTCCCTCCGCCACTGTTTCCAGGGAAGGGTGCTTGCCTTTTTGCTGTACAAATGAAGAAGGGTAATTCATTCATCTGGGAAACCATATTGGTTTGGAATCCTAGATCTTGTGGCTGCTCAGGATAGCTGTGTGAACACAGCATGTTAGGGCGTCTATGCTGAAGTGTTCTTACTACATAGCCCAGGCAGAGCAAACACCATGTACATTCCCGTTCAGAATTATAGAAACTTGAATCCTTTATCTTAGAATTGGGGAGGTGACAGACAAAGCTGTTGTGATGTGGCTTGGATCTCTGTTCTCTGAGCCCAAAGCTAAGAAGCTGTTTCCGTGAGCATCTCTTCTCTGGCATCCTGTTTAAAGTGCAGTGAACCTTTAGGATCCAGTTTCTGTCCAGAGAGACCAGCTGCAGTGTTGACAGACCAGATCTGTAAAGCTATATACTGTATCACATACCTGATCTCAGGCAACGCCCATCCAAAGGTAAAAAGTTGAATCGATTAGTAACACTCATGTGGCACATGTGGAATAAGCAGGCTTTTTCATCACTCTGAGAGTGCTCCCATGCGCCTGTCACAGAAAGAGAAGCAGGTTCATAGAGACCAGTCTAGCCTTTAAATGTGGAAACTCAGGAAACCTGAATTGGAGAGAGATAGCAAATGCTGACAGAAATCTCTCCCTTACCTCATTAGGCACAGAAGATGAAAAGGCCTCTGGTTTCGTGAGGTGGTTCCTTCACGCCTGACAGTGTTTTTTGATTGCCTCAACGACCAGCCTATTGAGGTGGGATTTAGAGAAAGGAACTGTTTCTAACATGTGCCCCACATCCCACAGCTGATTGTAAAGCTCCAACTGTTTCTCAAATGACTCATTTCTCAGAGTCATACACAGGCACAAAAACATGGGCTCCAAAAATGAGTCAAGGTGGGCTGGGAGATAATTCAGCCACTGGGGTTTGTCTTTCAAGCACAAGTGCTTGAGTTTGCTTGAGAATAAATTTATTGCAGTGTGGTTTCTTGGTCCTGGGCGGCCAAAGGCCCAGACCCACAGACCCTGCCGCATCAGACCCCTTAGCCGCTGCTGCTCAGGCCCCAGAAATGACTCAGACGTTTATATTAACTTCATGCTGTTTGGCCTATGGCTCAGGCACATTGCTAGCTAGCTCTTACATCTTAAATCAACCCATTTCTATTAATCTGTCTGCCACATGGCCCGTGGCTCACCTGTGTTCTTTACATGTTGCTCCTTGGGCGGCTGGCTTGATCTGCCCAACTCAGCCCTTCCTTTCCTACCTATTCTGGTTTCTCCTCCTACTTTTTCTACGGTGCCTGTCAAGGGCCAAAACAGCTCCTTTATTTAAAGATTGAGATTCACAGCACACAGAAAGACATTCCCACATGGTAAGCTCTCACTCTTTACACAACGGCCCTCTGTTGTGGAGTATTATTCTAAGGTATGTTACATTTGTTTATGCTGTGGAACATTCGTTTAATGATGCAGAGATGTTGAATTTGTCTAACTCTGTGAAGCTGTGATTCTTTGCCTGTTTAAAACACCAAACTAGTTTAATAAAGATCTGAACAGCCAATAGCAAAGCAGAATGGATAGGTGGGGCTGGCTGAAATCAGGAAATCTTTGTGTGTGTTTCTGACTTATCTTACATAAGATGATGTCTTCCAGACTTGTTTGTACTGTGACAACAGCAGGATTTTATAATTTGGTGGAAGTGAAGGACATTTGATCATGTGTATATAGAGTACAACTTCTTTATCCACTTATCACCAGACATTCGGTTGCTATCATATCTGGATTTTTATGAATAATGATGCATTTAACATGAGAATTGAGCCCTGTTTGTACAGCCCTCAAGTTGGCAGGGCCTAGGAAATACATAATGAAATAAATAAATCTTGATGTGTATTCTAGTCGACAAAGATATAACAATTTTCTTCCTCTTGTAATTAAAATAATTTCCGTGTATAATATTAAAAATACCAAAGTTCATCAGCCTTTCTGGATTCTTTGACTATGTCATCCAACAGCGGAATATAAACATTCAAAAATGACTAGCAGATCTTCACCTCTGACTCCATACACATCAGACAGCCTCATTCTCCCAGGAGGCTCATGGACCTCCTTGTTTGGAAAGACACAAAAGCAGGAAGAATCTACTTGCCTCTGTTGTCCTAATCTCTTGTCCTTAGAAGGCTTAAGAAACTGATGGAGCCAGGAGCTGGTATACTGTTCCTTACCATCCGTGGCTTTACAGATGTTGATGCCCAAACAAATGCCTGGAAGACTGAAAGGTGGGAGGGCAGATTAAGACAGCAAAGGGGGTAGTGAAGGATGGGAAAGAAGAGACTGAAAGAGACGGCATCTCACTTGGGGATGCTGATTACACTCCCAACGGCAATATGTGGTTTTCCAATTTTCTGCATCTTAACTGATTTTCCATTAAAAAATAAATTTATAATAGAGAGTAAAACATGGTGATATGGGTTCACATTTCCCTAATAATAAGTGTGAACATCTTTTTTGTGTTTCTGTTGGAGAGGTATCTATTCAAAATCCTTTGTCTACTTTAAAGTGGTTTGTTCTACTTTCTTGATAGTCACCTTCCATTTTGAAAGCATTTTACTTTTGATGGCCTCTAATTTTTCTGCTATTCATGTCTTGGGTGTGATATTTAAAGCCATTGTGTAAACCACAGTCGTAAGAGTTATACCCATCCCTCTTTTGGTGAAGGCTGGATTTACCATTGCAGAGCTTTGTTTCAGGGAAGGACCGTTTGTTTAGTCCTAAGGGCAGGGCCCAAGTCTGAGAAGGGTCTAAGAAAAGTCTCGAGAATGCATCTGACAGCCAATGGATTCAAAACTTAGTTTCACACGGAAAGTTCCGTCAGTAGATTCAAAGCTCGGGTTCACACTGGAGGCTTAGCCAATAGTTTCCAGGAATTACTGTACCCCATACCCTGAAATGCCAAGACATGTATCATCCCACTTACATATGCTTTCTTTAAAAACCCTCTCACCCCTGAGCTCGGGCCAAATTCCCTCTGCTGCGTCAGAACAGTGTTACAGCTCAGGTTCATTGGAGCCTGTCTAAAGGAATAAACTGACCCTGATGTGTTTGCACCAGAATCCAGTCCCCGGTGGCCTTTAGGGAGCCCTCAACATGGATACAACATTTTAATATCCTAAGAGCTTAGGATTTACTTTGAGTAATTTTTAAAAAGTAAACCAACAGAGTAAGGAAGGGGTCAAAGTTCACTATTTTGCTGTGGGTGTCCAGTTGTCCTGGAACCATCTGTTGAACACTGTGTTGTAATTGGACGTTTTTGTCCCAATTCTGATAGATTTCATTTTGGATCCTATTAGAAGACACTGTCCTGGTAAACCACCATTGAAGATACTAAACCTTTTATTTTGTGTCATGACTATTGATTTCCCTTGGTATCCTGTATATTTTCCTTTGGAGCCAGAGAATGACCTGTGCTGTTAATCTGGCACTGTGGGAATGTCCACCCAGCCCTCAGCTGTTCTCTCTATCATTTTAACAAGAATCATTAAGTGTCGTTTATTGCCTGCTCTATAAATGAAGGGATTAGACAAGAGTATCTCAAGTGTCACCTTCAGCTCCACCATCTGCCATCTTTTAGTCTAAATGCCGACCTTGTTTTCCCAAATCACCCTGATTTCCTCTGCGGGTCAGAGACAAGACTAAGGGACCGGTTATGTGACCCCAGGAAGGGGCAGCAATCGTGTTTTAGGGGATTCACTGGCCTTTGTCCTGTATACTGTCTTTCTGATATTTTGTTGTGGCTTCTTAAGAAGCTGTGGTGATAACAGCCTTAGCCACAGAGTATCAAGGTCAGGTAACATGTAACAAATCCTGACTCTGGAGATGGGAAAACGTGATGGCTGGAACTTTTGGCAGAGCTTTCCTGGAGCCTTGGGAACGTTTTAAGAGAAGAGGAAAGACAGGATAAGCTGCTTCTGAACGTCTAGATGACTTAATCCTAGATATAAGAGAACAGACCTCTTAAAAAAAAAAAGTAAGGAAATTAAGATAAATGGGTGAGGCCTGCTGTTATTTAAAAACAGGATAGATTAAGAGATGATTACAACTAGAGTAAAGAAATGTTCATGGGTAGAATTTTAGGCAAGTTCAGGTCAAGACAGGCAATCCTTTCTAAAAATCCAAATAGTCCAGACCAAAAGAGGCTGTTGCCCCATTGGGCCGAGAATGCCTTCTTCTAGAAGGTCCCTTCAGAGGCTGGTGGGCCACCTGTGGGGATGTCACACCTTCATTGAAGCAGAACTAAATAGCACCTGAAGCTACTTCCTCCTTAGACATCTGTCAGCTAACCCTCTCTTCCCTTTGTCTATAATAGTGGGCCCTGTCTTTTATCTTCCCAGGGCATCTCTCATGCTTAGTCATTCCAGTTTTTAGCTCTCTTGCCACTGAAGCTAAAATCTGAAAATTCTCTACACACGCAAGGTAAACTGTATTATGGTTTCTTTGTTAACACTTGATTCAAAATCTCTTTCTATCAGAGGTTGTGTGTGTGTGTGTGTGTGTGTGTGTGTGTGTGTGTGTGTGTGTGTGTGTGAAGAATAGAAATCTTTGACTCTGAGTCTACATTGCAACTTACATTTATCTATCTGGCTCTTCCACTGAATGTTGACTATCTATGTTGGTCAGCTCTCTGTCACTCTGACAAAATGCCCACGATAATGTACTTTAAACTAGAAGTTTCTTGAGGCCGCTTCATAGGTTTCAGTTCATGGTTACCTTGCTTTGGACTGGAGCTTATGGCAGAAAGGACCTATTTACTTTATGACATCTGGGAGGCAAAGACAAACAGGATAGCACAAGATTCCCTGCAAGTGCACCCTTTAGTGGCCTGACTTCATCCCGGTATGTCCTACCTCTTATAGCCTCCACTTGGTCCACACACAGGCTCTGGAACAAGCCTTTCTCACATGGTCCTTTAGGAGACGGTGCAAATGTGAACGGCAAGAATGGTGCCGTATCTTTGTGCTACCAGAAACTGGATGTCCTCCCACAGATGTTTCACAGATATTTGCTGAATCTTTGAATTAATGAATAAATTACTGAGACTACACATTTCTACTGAGTACTTATAGTCACAGGACCAAGGACAACAATGGCGCAGTGATTAAAGCCCATACTTTTATGTATGAAGAGTTATATTTCATACATATGCCTAAGCTTTAGATCCCCGTCTTTTTGCTCAAGGGAATGAATTTCATCTGGGTGATTAAAATAAAATGTTTACTAACAGTAAAAAAAGATGTTATTTGATGAGTTCTGGGCTCTGACTTGTGTACATCAATGCCGTTTTGAGAGAGGAATTGGAGTCCTTCTCACAATATGCTAAAAGTTCTCGGTCCATGGGCACGAAGGGGCCGCACACAGGAGCTTTGTGAAAAGCAGGCAAAGACTAGCCTAGAAATTTGTTCTAAGAGGTACTAAACAGCCCGTGTGCCACCTCCTCCACTTCCTGGCAGAAGCAGAATGCTGTTGCCCCGGTGCCAGCGGAGGCGATGAGTGTTTAGTTTTCTTAGCTGAGATCATCCCCAGGAAAACTTGAAAAGCAGACAGAATATACCACTAGCTCTTTTACAGCTCTGGATATCATCTTCTATTTTCTCTAATTTCCAATTTCTCCTTCATCTTACTTGTTACTTGGCCTATCTGTGGCTCCCCATCAGTGCATCCTGGCATGCTGTTCCTGGGACTTGGTCTCTCCTAGTGCCCTGATGACCATGGCATCATATTTTGTCTCCAGAAAATTTGTGTGACCAGTTTGAGCTAAATTGTTCATGGCTGACAAATAGTGTTGTTTCCTGGTGTGTTATTCTTCTCACTTGGGAATTCTGCCACAAATTTTCAATGGTTTAATCAAAAGGTGGAGAAAATATTAAATATTAAGTGGAAGAACTCGCTTGAAAAGATTATTCCTACTAAGATTTCCATTTTAAGAAATGGATGCTTCATCTTTTAAAAGATTGAGATTCTTAACAGATTTCATAATATATATGTGTATATACACGCACACACATACATATATATATATATATTTCGGTGAGATAAGCAGAGAACACAGCACAGAGATTTTGCTTTTACTTTAATGATTTAATGCCAGTGTTCACGATCTGAGGAAGAATGCATTTGTCAAAGAAGCTAATCTTTATTTTGTAAGAGTCTCTGCCCCCTGAAATAAAAAATAATGGAAATTTGGAAGTCTGCCCAGTAAGCTTTCTGAGAGCTGAGTGATGGTGGCTGGTGTGTCTCTTATGTGCCCTCCTTGACACATCCTCACCAGGGCACACCCTGCCCCACTCAGGGTTCACAGAGGCAGGTTACTGTTTCCTGCTCTAATGACACGGTCATTCACTGTGTTCCTAGCATGCGGAGAGAGATGGAAGGGGGGCTGTGGTGAATCATTAACTGCCTCTTTCCTCAGCCTATGTGACAGTGCGATGCTGGCTGCTTTCCATGGTCCCTGAAACCTCTTTCCTCTGTGATAAGAGAAAGGAAACAAAGAAGTGGAGAAAATATGAGGGAGAGGAAAAGATGGGAGAGAAAGAGGAGACAGCCAGCTCAGGCTCCTCACTGCCAAGAGCTCTGTGTCTTCTTTGAATACGGCTTCCCAAGATCTGGCCACGAGTTTTGATTGGCAGTGCTTGCTCACTCTATCTCCCTTATTTAAAAATGACTGTCCACACTAATGCAGGTTTTATCTGACCCTTCTGGGTACATGTTAAAAGTCTTACATTTTAAGAATTTGGTTCTTTTCTCTCTGTTAAAAAAGCTGCCTTTATTTCTCTTCTTGTCTTTCCTATTCTCTTATTCTCATAGCATTGTAAACACACACACACAAACACACACACGCATACACACACACACACGCGCACACACATACACACACGCACATACACATACACACATACACACACATACATACACACATATACACACCTATACACATACACATGCGCATACACACATATACACACATATATATACACACATACACACACACATGCACACACATATACACACATATACACACCTATACACATACACACCCATACACATACACATGCACATACACACACATATACACACATACACACATGCACGCACATACACACATACATACACATGCACACGCATACACATGCATGCACACATACACACATACATAGACACATACAGACACATACATGCACACGCACATACACGCACGTGCGCACACATACACACACTCATGCACACATACTCACGCACACACACATGCACACTCATACATATACACATGCACACACTCATGCATACACACACAAACACAGAGGATGAAGCCAGCATATCATAGCTCACACTCTGAATACAGCTTTTATTTAAAATAGTTTTATTAAAACACAGCAGTGCTTGCTAGCGGTACATTGTTCGTGGGTTTGGTGCTTCCGTATATAATGACATGAATATAGACTATATATATGGTCCTCGGGGCATAACATTCTAACTATTGGTCCCTTCACAGAAAATACATTTCTGCTCCTCTATCTTGGGTCATTATCCATAAATTGCAGCTGACTTTTCAATTACTTACTGCCTACTAGCATCAGTATTAGGCCCCTGCACCAGAATATAATCTGAGCATGTCACTGTGATCCTGGGCATTCCAGCAATGCTCTTCTCTGCAGGAAGACCCGCCTGGGGAAGGAGAGATGTGTAGATTTGCACTCTTGTGTCAGCCCTCAGCCTCTTGTGCATCAGTAATTTTGATATCACTGACTTCAGTGAATCTATAAAACTTTAACTTTCTTTGAGGAAAGTACTTTCTGACGTTTCAGGGCTCTGAGTGACTCACAGGGATGTGTGGAACCATGAGTTAGCTTTTGCTGTTTAATAAACTACTCCAAAACTTTGTGACCTAAAAAAAAAATCTACAGTTGAACGATTCAGCCTGGGCTTAGCTTGGTGATTCCGGCTACGACTGGGCTCACGGCTTTGCAGTTATTCATGCATCTGTGGTCAGCTGGCAGACCAGCTGGGGCTGGTAGGATAGGGCAGCTTAACCTGTGTAGCTCTCTGTCAGTGATCAGGCCATGTTGTGTAAGGCCATCTCCATGGTCCCCATGAGGCTGCCTTCAAAACTCACAAAACATCACCTCCTTCGCATTCTCAGACAAAACAAATTACAAAAGCAGCCCACCTATCTTAGAGGTGGGAAAAGTACAGTCTTCATGGTGTTATGGTTATTCCATGCCATCAGCCACAGCAAGGGAAGAAGAAGGTTATTGCTCCCCTTCCTTCCTTCCTTCCTTCCTTCCTTCCTTCCTTCCTTCCTTCCTTCCTTCCTTCCTTCCTTCCTTCCTTCCTTCCTTCCTTCTTTTCAGACTTTGGTCACCGGTAGGGAATTAGCTTGAGTGGTAGAGCTTTGTTTACAGACTTTGGTTGGGTTTCCCCTGTGCATTCTACCATGTGCTGTGGTACTGCTCAGTTGCATGTGAGCTTGATGAAACACTGACATCCAGAACCAAGCATTTAGTTTAGAGCAAACAGGGTCCAATTCTACTGCCACAAGATCTGGTCTTCCTTGTACATGAAACTACCACAGATCACATGCTAAGCATTTCTATAGTTCTATGCCCAAGAGCAGATGGACAAGGCTTCTGATCCACACAGCCTCACCCACATTCTCTGTACAGCAAGGGAACAACAAATTTCAAAGAGTTAAACAGAGGATTCTTCATAATAAATAATACCTCTATGATCCTGGCCTGGTCCTCCCCCACTACCTGTGGTTATGTGTTTAGTATGTGTTTATGTAACAACACGTTAGTTAGATGAGAATGACGGACGAGGGGTAGAGATTGTGTAACTCACTTTGTCATACTTGGACATTTATTTTAAGCTCATTTTAAGTGCATTTGCTCAGGGAAATTGAGTTCACAAACTATTCCTATGCAATAAGTTCTGTCCCCATATTATACCTGAAGCGATCTGAGATGTTGAGAAGTTTCACTATAACATTTCAAAACAGAGATAATTAATAGAAACTAATTAATGCATTTCTATTACTAAAAACATGTATAGATGCAATTAGACACAGGTGTGTGTGTGTGTGTGTGTGTGTGTGTGTGTGTGTGTGTGTGTGTGTGTGTGATTCTGGAGACATTTTAAGCAAACCCTTTGCACTACTGAGTTCCATCCCAGCCTAGACACAGGACATACTTTTTGTGTCTGTCTCCCTGTCTCTGTCTCTCTGTCTCTGTCTCTCTCTCCTTTGTGTGTGTGTGTGTGTGTGTGTGTGTGTGTGTGTGTGTGTGTGTGTGTGCTCTTATAAGTGTACTAACTGTAGGCCAGAGTTCTACACTAGTGTCTTTCTCAATCTCTTTTTTATCTTGATTATTTGAGTCTGGGTCTCTCTTCAAATTAGGAGTTCACCAATTCAGCAAATAAGCCCCAAGGGATCCCCTTGCCTCTGCCTCCCAAGGGCTTGATGTCCAGGTATACACCACGGCTTTTTACCTACCAGGACAGGCAGATCCTCAGCTTGTTCAGCAAACTCTATATGAACTGCCTTAGACACAGAGCTCCTGAAGGGGAGACCATGCTGGAAACTTTCTATCTTATGAGTCACATCTGCCCTTCCTTAGAATTGACTCACAGATATTATCTGTGTTGTTCTTTGAAGCATGCAGAGACAGAATAGCCCAGAAGCTCCAACCTTTTCTAGCCCAGAGTTCATTCTTTGCCCTTTTTGCTTTGCCAGAGTCTTCCCCAGCCCTCCTGTGGTAAGCCTAGCTTTTACTGAGCTGTTTCCTAAAAATCCTTGATAACTCCCAGATCCTGTGGGTTAACACTCTTCTACACTGTAAATATTTGTCATTAGCATTGGTTTAATTGGCTGATTGGCCAGTAGGATGGCAGGCTGGCCAGATGAGAATTCTGAGAAGTAAAAAGGCAAAGCAACAGACCCAGCCAGACACAGAGGAAGCAGGATGAGAATGCTGTGCTGAGCAAAGGTACCAAGCCGCATGGCTAAACATGGATAAGAATTACCAGGTAAGTGCGAAAGCTAGATGGTAATAAGCCTGAACGACTGGCCCAGCCAGTAGTTACCATAACATTAAACTTCTGAGTACTTACTTCATAAGCAGCAGTGGGACCGGCCAGGTGGAACAGAGAAACCTCAGACTACAAGACAGGACTCAGTTATTCCAGAAATGCATCTCTGCTACAAAGTTGTGGTCATACCTGCAACTCTCTCTCCCTCTCTCTCCCTCTCTCTTTCCTCCCTCTCTCTCCCTCTCTCTTTCCTCCCTCTCTCTTCCCATGAGGTTGCTTTGTGTTCTCTCCCTCTTCCCTCTCTCCCTTTCCACGTGAGCATGAGTGACTTTCCGACATGGCCCTTGGCCTCAATTCGCCAAGGCTGCCATGCACCGTTTTTAAAACACAACACAGACAACATGCACATCAGCTGGGGCTTGATAAATATTTTATTTCCAGAGCTCAATTATTTATTTTAGAACAATATCAGAAACCTCTCATCCAAGGTAAAGCCAGTCAGTCTGCTATGTTTAGGGCAGTGTTTCTCAGCCTTCCTGACCCTTCAATTCCTCAGGTTGTGGTGACCCCCAACCATAAAATTACTTTGTTGTTACTTCATGGCTGTAGTTTCGCTGCTGTTATGGATTGTAATGTAAATAATTTTTGGAGACAGAGGCTTTCTGGGGGTCTCAGCCCACAGGTTGAGAACCACTGCTTTACGGTCTTCTCTCCCGCCAAATCTTTTCTGCAAAAGTTGTTGCCATCCCAACTGCCTCTTTGTGAGTGTTCGCATAACCCAAAACCAAATCACCATGTAGTAATAATTTTCAGAGAGGCTGAAATTCAACTATATGTTTGGAGAAGAGCTATCTTGAAGATACAATCTATAGAAACAAAAGCAGGCCTTTACTGTTTTATATTTCATCCTCAAAGGCATAATTCCAAGCCGGGCTCAGGTTAGTTTATAATTATAAGATAATAATGCAGGGATGATTTTTCAAAAAAGATATGACTTCCTCCAAAATAAACCATAAAGTTCATGTTTGGGTATACTGGGGCAGTCTTTGCACTTCAGATGGCAGCTTCCTTTCTTCACAGGAATCAGAATGTCCAAAGGACCTTGGTGGCTGACTCCAGGAGAGCTCAGACTCTGGAACACTAGAAGATAAACCAGACCTTAGTGTGTGGAAAAAAGTCCTCTCTGAGCTGACTCAGCAGAGATGTTCTCACTCTTGCTGCTTAGGCAGGGACTTTGCAACATATGCGGCCTCGAGGATGTCCACGTCATGTGGTAGACCCATGCTGCTTCATCGGCTTCCACCCCACGGTGCCCTGTCAGCGGCCTGCTGCCAGATCAATCAAAGGTAAAGAGGGTACAATTTGTTTCACAAAAGGTCAGTATATATTATCTGATCCTTTCTACTTCACAGGAAACTATCATTCCACCTAACAATCTCCAGCTATTATTCTCTGTGGTCACCCCTCAGATCTGTGACCCTGGGCAACGCTGGAAAGTCAATCTGTGCATTTGATCCAAACACATACTGTCTGTGAGCTGCTTCTACACATCTGCTGAGCAATGGACATATATTTAGGCAGCTTCTCTGAAAACCTTGGACTCCTCTGAAGGGGAACTTGGACTCCAGGACTTGGCTAAACTCTCTCAGGACTAACCAAAGCCTAAGCGGCTCACCAGCTGTCTTGGTTATCCTTAACTTGACACAACCTGGAACTATCTTGAAAGAAACTCTCAGCTGAGGAAGTTCTTGTCACATTGACCTGTGGGGATGTCTACAGGGGGGGGGGGGTGTTGCCTTGATTTTTAATTGATGTAAGAGGTTTCACCCCACTGTGGGTGGTACCATTCCCTATGCCGGTGATCCTAAACTTTGGAAAGAAACTAGGTAAGCATGAGCCTGCCAACCAACAAGTAGCATGCTCCAAGGTTCCTACTGTGCTTCACTGGATGTGAAGTGAGTTCTTGGGTAGAGATTATACTGTGTAGAATAGCAAGCAGACTGCTTCAGGGTTCTGTCTTGACTCTTCTCCGTGGCAAACTAACTGTTGTGGGAATCTTTATTGTAAGCACTCTGACATCATTGAGAGTGGGATGTATTCACTAGAGGACCCAAGCAAGGACACCTTCTCAAGGTCCCAGGCTCCACTGTATTCTAAAACTACAAGGCTGAGTGGGCAAGCAAACAAGATGTCAATCAGCAGGTTGTTAAGGGCAATCAATGCCCATTGTGTCAACTATTTCTCCAGGTCATTCTGTTTCAGTGAGGTCCTGCAGAGCAAACAAGCAAATGACAATAGGCTTTAAGCAGCATTACAAACCAGATAAACCCTTAACCTCCTTTATGCTTTAATCACAGCAGAAATAAAACTAAAATATCAACTTCTCCTGTTGGCCTCTTACTCAGCCGGTGTCGGGTGACAAAACTTTCCCTAGGGAAACACAATACACATATCTACTCACCTGATAGGAAGCCCACAACAGACCAAAACTCATATACCACCAAAGTCCAACTTGGTGAGCCAGTGGGGTTTTACTGGCATTACTTACAGGAGTGTGGGTGAGGGGTCACTTATAGATGCAGAAATGCCTTAAAAAGGCAGCTGCATCCTCAGGGCCCACTCCGGCATCTGTGACTGTTCACAAAAGCGTTGAAATCTGGAGCACACTGCACAGCCAGCCTGCAGGCAGCTCACTAGATGGGAGAGCATTCTTTCCAGGTGACTCAGTTGGTCTAAACCTTTTCCAGGCAGGCCCACTGCTTTCTGCTTCTTCTATGTCTGGTCCCAGAGTCATCTTCACAACTTGGCTTCTGGGAGGTGTTGTGGGATATTTGTACACTGTGTGGAGATATATTTCTGTGGTGATTTTAATAAAGAGCTGAATGACCAGTAGCTAGGCAAGAGGTACAGGTGGGATTTCCCAGAAGAGAGAAGGGGAAGTGGGAGATGAATCTAGGCATGAGAGAGAGATATGAGGAATGCATCAGATACACAGAATGGGAGAGAGGTTAAAGCCACACGGTAAAATGTAGATTAATAAAAAATAAATGGGTGAATTTAAGTTATAAGAGGTAAAAACAAGCCTAAGCTAAAGGCCAAGCTCTCGTGATTAATAAGTCTGTATGATTATTTAGGAGCTAGGACAGAGGGGCTCTCAGCTTGCATTGATGACTCTGGTAGGGAGGAGCCTACTGGTCCGTTTCAGGTACTTCCTGAAACTATTTTGAGTTATTGACCTTCCTGCTTATGGAGCTTCTCTAATTTAATCATTTCAATTCCAGGGGAAGCTGGTAAACAAAACAGATGGTCTGATTTGAGTTTACAGTTTGATCACCCCCTTGGCCTCTAAATCTTTAAGTTTTTAAGACTTTTTTCTTTATGTACAAAGAAATGTGTGTGCACGCATGTGAGTGTGTGTGTGTAGGCACACACACATTTGCAGTTACCCACAGGGGCATCAGATCCCCTGAGCTGCAGTTATAAGTCACCTGAGCACTTGACTGGACTCAAACCTCTGATCCTGTGAGTGAGCAGCAAGCCCTCTCAAGCCTGACCCATCTCTTCAGCCCCTGGTCTCTGTCTACCACTACTGTTCCTGGTCTTCAGAAAGACTGCCTTAACAAGTCTCCTGGTTCTCCCCTGATAACCAGGAAAAAGCCCAGTCTCAGGGGAACCAAATTATCATAGTGATTCTGTAAACAAACTAAGGAAGAAAGTGATAAAACCGAAGTTTGCGATTGGCTCATATGCCCATGTGGCAGTTGAGGCTTCATCTGGATTGGCGTGAACATGAACAGTGTCCACCTGGAAAGGTAGTGGACACTCAGGTGCCAACTATTTCCCTCATAATGACCGAGGGAAATATCTTCGTAAGATAAATGCTATAGAAATAGTGACTTGAGGCAGGTATTTGAGACATGTAGAAATGATAGTGGATGATGCCTACAAATAATTAAATATATTTAGGAGAATGGGGGGGCGGAATTAACATGGATCTCCAGATACCATCTTGCTCCCTGTAATCTGGAATTAGTGATGGTTGGCATTAATTGTCAGCATGACAGGATTTAAAATCATCCTGGAGATGGGCCTCTGGGACGTTTGTGAGGGATTGTCTTAGCTAGATTGATTGGGAAAACTCTTCTTAACGATGGTGGGACTCAACATCCACCCATCTCGGATCTGCTGTAGGATCTCCACAACACAGGATAACAGCAGGATAACCAAGAGGAGCCCCACTGAGGGCCCAGCATCAATAGTGTAGCAGAAACCAGAGGCCGTGAACCAGACCAATGGCTTTGCAATGAACTCTTGCAAGTAAAGATATTACAGGTTAAAAAGGGGTTATTGCATGACTCACTGTGTCATACTACAGCTTCTACATTCTCTTTCTTTATTTTTTTCTTAAATTTTATCTTATTTTATTTTGAGGAGGGGCTGCAAAGGCAAGATCACAATTTGCTTCCAATTCCTGCTGCCTTGACTTCCCCTCAATGAAGGTCTTTATCCTTGAAGTAAAAGCAGAATAAGCTCTTTCCCTTTAAGTGGTGTTTTTCAGGGTATTTTATCACAGTGGCTAAGATAGGAGCCTACAGGGCCAGGAAGCAAATGAATCAGCCGGCCTTTGCCTCACAGTTGACCTGCTGGATTCAGGGATAAACTCCTGTCCTGTGATCCTTCTCCAGATCCTGGGGGTGGTGCTTGGGCTAATCCTACAAAGGATCCCCAGGCTCTGGTGGGAAGTCTTCATAGTAGGAAAGAGTAAGCACACACCTCGGAGACAGTCTTCAGATGCCCATCAAGGTAACAGATCAAAACAGTACCCTATCCCACAAGCATACTGGAAATTACTGTTGCTATTAAAGTCCGAACTGATTCAAAAGTTCAATCATATTCCGTAACTCCCCCCTGCCCCCCCCCACCCCTATGGATGCTGCAGAAAACAAATGGATCCTGAAGGATAACTGTGGACAATCTTGGACTTGATCAGAAAGAGGCTTCTGCCACAAGGTACACGATTCCTAACTTGGACAGTGTACATTCTTCTACTCGGATTACGTATTTGTTTTCATGTGAGATGGTCAATAACACTACTTTCCATTCTGTGCCAATGCTGTGGCGTCACTTTGATAACCTGTCCTCATATTCTTACAGAATCGGAATCACCTGCACATCCCTCAGAAGGTCACACTGCTGCATCATGTCAATGACATCATGATGACTGGACAAGACCGGAAAAGGCGGTGAGTATCTTGGGTCAAGTCACACATGCACACTCCAAGGGTAGAATCAGAACATCTCAGTTCTGGAAATGTTTTAAGGAAGGTATCAGGATATCGAAAAGGCAAGTTTCTAAATCTCCCACACTTTGTTACAAAGAGATACAAGGCCTTTCTTTGTATAGACCTTGTTCTGTCCTGGAGGCCACTTATTTAACACCTGGGAATATTGATTTTGCTGCAGGAAAGGTTTCAGCTTCTGGGGGTTGAAGTGGGGGGTTCAGAGCAAGCACAAAACTGATTCAAGCCTCACCGTGTTGTTTGTACCACTTGATCTTGCAATGTTGGAGGTGATAACGGTGGAAAGAAAATACAAGACAGTATCAAGTACAAGCCCCAGTGGGAGAATCACAGTGTGAAAAACCTGTAATACAGAACCAAGGCTATGGAAACAGCCCATGATAACTACCTCGGTAATAATGTGTGCCCCTTTCCCAGGAACGGGGCGTTTTGAATGAACTGAAATAAAGGGGATAGTCAGCTTGGTTAAGAATGATGTGGCCTAATTGTCAGCTGGCAACTGACGTTTAGTACCATCCTCGAGGGGGAGCATGGATTAGAAATTACAGCGACAGAAGGAAATAAACAGAGACAGAAAGCTTAGAGTCAGGAGGGCTGACAGTGAACACTGTAGCAGCCCAGATTAATTTCTCTTGGGCTTTTTATAGTCCAGCAAAGAGGCGGGGCAAGTACAGACAGGTGTAAACACTTCAGTCTCAAACATAAGACAACCTGGTGACCATACCTTTGCCCAAAGCATCCTATTATGGAGCCTCATGGAGCAAAACAAGCTCAGATTCTCGGACCTGGAGTCGAAAAGGAAACAAGACACAAGCTGGAATCTTTTGGGGCTCCCATATTTAATATACAAGATCATGCTGGAAAGAGATGGACATCATTTCAGCCACATTTGGGGAGTCCTGAAAGACAGTGGACCAAGGGCAGAGCTAAAACAGTATAATTGGCATCTACATTAACTGGAAGGAAAAACGCCCCAAGGGGACGATATATACAAACTCCTAAGTAGTGGCCAGG
This sequence comes from Phyllotis vaccarum, assembly GCA_033318265.1. NCBI lineage: Eukaryota > Metazoa > Chordata > Mammalia > Rodentia > Cricetidae > Phyllotis > Phyllotis vaccarum. The sequence goes on from JARWLC010000007.1 coordinate 2,207,725, forward strand.
AACTTGGCCTTCTCACCATGTGTCTGAAAATAAAGATTAGGAAAAAAATGGAGTATAAGTATATAGTAAGTTGCACAAGGTGTGAAAATATTTTTTATAGCTTAATGCCCAGTAAATAGCATCTACCGTGAATAAGTGCTAAGTTGCCAAGTAGGCAAAGCAACTTAGCTAACTGACACCAGTCATCCGTAACCAACTCAACCGGTTCATGTTAGTCATCTCAGAAGTGTCACAATGGATGATATAAATTAAGTAGTAACGGCGGCTGGCATGAGCCCAGCACCATGGACTGACATGTGTTGAAGCTGCTAATAATGATAGTGGTTTCTAAATACCCAGCCTTTCAGTGGTAGAGACACCTCAAGCCAAGGATATTCAGTGTCGTCAGGATCAGGTATAGTAACACACAGGGTCAACACTCAGGAGACTAGGGCAGGCAGATGCAAGGGTAAGGCCATCCTGGACTGCTAGGAGACCCCATGTAAAATATGCGTTTTTATCTATTTATGCAAGCATATACATATTATTATAGTATATTATCTAGTTAAAACATGATAAGCACAGCTGTAATTGCTTCTTGCCTTCAGGTTTGTCCAACCTTTTGTCAGAGAAAAATGATGTTACCATCTAAAGATTACACTCAAGGATCATATGAATCAAGTTATAAAACCCAGTGGCGGAGCACAAACTCCCAACTCTCTAAGTGAACTTACGACTTTGTGTTGAGCTACATTCACTGTTTATCATCAGCTTGATACAGTGACTATAATGTTTAGATGTAGGGGGATTATGTTGTTCCATTGTAAATAATTGTCCTGCCTATGAGTTTAATAAAAAGCACTGATTGGCTAAAGGCAAACAGGAAGTATGGGCGGGGCTACCAGACTAAGAAAACTCTGGGAACAGGAAGAACAGAGCAGAATGCCAGAGAGAAGCAGGAAGCAGAGGATAACCATGCTGCTGTGAGAAAAGGTACAGAGCCACATGGCTGAACAGGATGAGCCATGGGTTAGATTAAGGGTAAAGAGTTAGCAAGTTATATGCCTGGGCCTTAGGCTGATCAGCATAAAACTACTGTAAGCATCTGTGTGTCTCTGTGGGTCTAAACCTAGAGTCTAGGCTGGAAAGTCTGGGCCAGAACCTATACAACATTCAGATCTTCTAAAATTAATTAGCTCACAGTTTATAAAATAAGACCTTAGAGGTATTTTACTCATATTTTATCCCACGTATTAAAGGTCTTGCCGAAGGCTACAGCTAAAGAGGTGCCCCTGCAAGAGTTGGAGAAAGGCTTCCCCTTAGGATCTCATCATCTTCCAGTGCCCTTCACAGTCACTCAACCCCAAAGCCAGTCAGCCAGGAGCTGTGATGCCCCAACTCCTACATTCCCCATCTCAGATTTACTTCTGTTTCTCTTTCAATGCATGTTCCCTATCTAAGACATACTTTTCCACACCTCTACCATTCTCCTGATCCCTCCTCTTTTCCCTCACTGCTGCGCATCTCTGTCTGTATGTCTGCTTTTGTCATCATCATCCCGGCCCCCTGCACAGCGCCTCTTGTACTATTCCACTCAAAGACATCCATCAAGGTCATTGCGGATTTTCTGGTGCTGCCGTTGTAACTTTTGAACTTTGCTCTCCATGGGCTTCTCAGAGATGTCTGTCTCTCTGGCTTCTCTTTCTGAGATGATTGCCCTAGCTGTTTTTATTTTTACAAAGAGGAGGGAGGAAGCAGCACAGACTCATTCCTTCTGAGCTTTGGTGGTGGGATCTGCCATCGAGCATACACTATTGAAATCATGTGCACACTCAGCATATTAGGAGAAAACACTGATAGCTAACATATTGGCAAAGGTACTATTTTATTAAGAAAAAATGGTATTCTAATGAAATTGTAACACAATGTTTAGGGAAAATAGTATTTATTTTTATTGTATGTGTCTGAATATTTTGTGTGCATGTACATAAGCGCACCCTATGTGTGCTGGACCCAGGGAAGCCAGACAAAAGTATCCCCTGGAGCCGGAGTTAGAGGTGGGTATAAACAACTATGCTGGTGCTGGGAATGTAACCCAGGACCTCTACAAGAGCAGCAAGTGCTCTTAATGGCTGAATCATATGTCCAGCCCACTGGAGACATTTTGTAAAGAGTCAAACAAAACTCATCATGGAATATATTGAATGCATAAAGAATTGCTGCAAAACCACCAAGATAAATGGGCACCTGTGTGTGTTACTAATGCATTGAACAGGAACCAAAGTGTGGGATGAAATCAGAAAAACAACCTGCTGTCTTCTCCCACTGCCAACTTAAAAGCTTTGGATGCATCTGATCCTTCCTTTGCTTCTCTGTGGAAACCTGGCTTTTCTTTTTACTCCTCATAATAAAAGTTCACTCTAAGGGTCTTTCTTAAAAGGGAAGAGATATTTCATGACTGTTTTTTTTTAATCATATAATAAATGCACACCTGCTCTTTTTATGTCTTTGATGTTGGTAAAAAGCACTACATATTCTAATATAACTCGGAAGTTTACAAATTCAGTCTTTTCAGGTAGCTGAAACCTTTCCACAGCGGGCTTTAAGCCAAAACATTGGCTGTAACACTCCACTGTGAGTGGGTGAAGAGATTTACCCAGCAGGGTACCCCAGGATTGGCTGGAAGGCATGCTTATAAAACACTTTGGTAAATGATCCAGAACAGATGCCTGAACCCTCCAAAGTGACAGGGAACAGAAAACATCCCAGTTAGTAAAATGCCAAGTCAATAGGATAAATTTCAGGAAGTCTGTGCCAGCTGGGTGAGTGGGCAGCACATCGGCAGAGGATAAATGTTCAATGACAAGTCTGCAGATGCTTTAGGATAAGCCATCCCAGGTCAGGGAACTGGTCTCTGAAGGGCTTTGGAAGGTCTGTGCCTGCACAGGAAAGAAGGTCCTTCACAGTTCTGTGTGACTGGAAGCCTTTGCCCACTTGAGCCGTCCTTCCTGACAGTGAAGGAACTTTGAAACCCGACTTCAGGAGTGCATTTTACAGCAGAAATTTACCTACAGTCATTATTTCCCTACAAAAAACCTACAATAAAGGTTTTAAGTTTTGTGTGTATTTTTCTCCCCATAGAACTACTTAGAAAAGTCTTTCTTATAAGGTCATTAATATTTCATTTTTGTTCTATGAAAGCATGTGCATATCTTTCCTTATGTATTCTCTCTATTATGTACATGCCACTGACAATGTATTTACCATGATTTGACATATAATTAAAAGTCTTGTGGGTAGAGGATCTCTGCATGTTGTTTTCCCATTGAGAAGGAAAGGTTAGTATGTTTGGATGGCTGGTACACATTCCTCTAATAGGCAGAAATGCCCTTCAGGCACAAGTTAGATAAGCAACCTGCTTCTGCAAGAGCTGAACCGCAGCCAGCCTTGTACAAACTCATTTCATAAATATTTCTCCCTTCAAAGAAATTGAGAAGATGGATGGTTTCAAAATTTTCCAGGAAGATACTGAAAGGTCTGCTGGAGACTGGACTAAATCAGGAGGAAGCACCTCTCGGTTCTCGACAACAGTTTAACTTCATTGACTTTGCACGGTATTAGCCAGAACTTTGGAGCTTCTGTGTAAGATCATGTATTTTTCTCATTTTCCCATTTTATTAAAATAGCACATTTATGTGGTGGATACATGCCTTGTGTTGCTTGTGGTAGTGTTTTAGGGTAGAGGGAATGTTTTGTTACAAAGATCTCGGGACATCTCTATGGCTATACATATTTACAAATCCTTTTAAATGTCATCATTAGTTGATCATATCATTGCTCTCTGCCCATCTGACTTCTCTACCTCCTTGACAAGTGTTCCTCACTGTCTGTATTGCTTAATGCTGCTCCCTAGAGATGCTGCATGTAGCCTAATTGTCCCACGCTCAAATAATACAACGCCTGGCTAGCATGTATGAAGTCTGCATGCAGTATCCTGGCACTCTGGACTCTAGCGGTAGAGGTAGAGAGCTCAGGAGTCAAGGTCATCCTCAGCTACAGAGCAGTTCCAGGCTAGTCTGGGATGCATTAGACCACCTCAAAACAAACAAACAAACAAACAAACAAACAAACAAACAAACAGAAGAGCCAGTGTGAGCTCTTGGTCTTGGAGATGGTTCAGGAACAAGGAATATTAACCTTTTGACCAATGTCAGGAGCACACGCAGGCCTTTCTGCTGAATGATTTAAAGATATAAGTGCTATTATATTTATTTCCAGAGTATATCACCTAACGATATCTGGTACTAATATGCAATGCTGGTTCGTCTTCCCTTTCAAACAAAATGCTGTTCCTCCCTAATATTTAATGAATAGATGTATGGAATACATAAAAGTAAAGTCTTTGTGATTTTTTGTATAATTTATTTATTTTATGTGCATTGGTGTTCTGCCCGCATGTATGCCTGTGTGAGGGTGTCAGATCAACTGGAGTTGGAGTTACAGACCGTTATGAGCAGCCATGTGGGTGCTGGGAATTAAACTCAGGTCCTCTGGAAGAGCAGCCAGTGCCCATAACCACTGAGCCATCTCTCCAGCTCCTGATATCTGTAATTAGATGACATTTTAAATATATATGTATATATACAAACTCATGGGCCCCATAATCCCCTAATTAGCATTTAAATTCTGTTTGGAATCTGGAAACTTCTGCTACTTCAGTTTCCAAGTTTTTTTTTTAAAAAAAGGCAATATGAGTCCATTAAGACATTTTCCATCAGGAGGGAGGAAGTGTGTGTGGGGGGGGGAGACTTGGAGGAGAGGGGGGAGGTAAACTGCAGTTGGAATATGTAATATCTAAGAGAACAATTTAAAAAATCGACAGTCACCCTCTGCAAAGGTTCACCTTGACAACTGTTCTTTCTGATGGACTCCTGAAGTGTTCTACAAACAATTAATATCTTTTAAGCAGACACAACTTCCATACGCTCTAAATGTGGGTAAATCAGTCCAAAAGCTATATACTCTCACGGGTTTGGTCCCAGACACGCAAAGATAGAGTTAAAAAAAAAATCAGCCCTGAAGGAGAGAATGAGGAAATCACAGAGGAACCACACCCAGTCTGGGCCAAGGGTGTGCTCTGAAGATAAGCCAGTCCTACCTGCCTGTCCTGATGTACTCAGACCTTCCTGAATCCACAGGTAAGAACCCCCACCAGGTGGTGGTGGCATGTGCCTTTAATCCAGCATCAGGAGGAAGAGGTCTACAAAGCCAGTTATAAGACAGCCAGGGCTACACAGACAAACCCTGTCTCAAAAAAGTAAAAACAACACACCCCTCACCCTGAGATTATGGAAGACAGTGTGCCCTTCTAACCCTGCAAGACAGGTAGGATTATTATCTCCATATTTTACAAATGGGAAAATGGAATCTGAGGTCTTTTTCAATACCAGTTAGGAAATTGGACAGCTGCCTATGAGAGTCATGGTCCAGATGCTCAGTCCTGCAGCCGCCGTTGTGGTCCAAGACTATTATCTGGTGTTTTTGAAATTCTTTTCTGTAACTGTGCCCAAGATACATCCTGATTCCTTGATAATTTATACTTTATAATAATTCAGCATTGTGCCAACCAGCGTTAAAATATGCACATATTGATTGAATATGTCTTTTCTGTGTCTGAATACTCTTTTCATGTCTGTGTTGAATTTCACTGTGGCCTTTGCTGCCAAACCAGGAAACCATTGGCACAGATATGGGAAGTGGGCAATTCTCCCACCCAGCAGGACAGTCTTCCTGACAGAAAATCACCACAGAGAAATTTGTTGTCACCTCATCCCTTAAAACTAAAGCCAGGATGGAGGAAATCTCCACCAGGGGGCAATGCGTCACATGATCAGAAAAAGTAATAAATTGATAGCAAACCCATATTTTGATTATAATAATTTTTATCTTGTTGATTTTTTTCTTTGGGGAGACAGGATCTTTCTTTCTACATAACTCTGGCTGTTCTGGAACTCTAAATATAGATGAGGCTGGTCTTGAACTCATGGAGATCCGCTTGCTTTTGCATTCCAAGTGCTGGGATCAAAGGTATGTGCTACCACATCTGGTAGCTTTGTTGGTTTTAAATTTTAACTTGAAAAATCACAAAATCTAGCAATTACTGGCTCTGCATTTCTTTACAATAACAACTGGTGTGTTTCAAACCAGTTTTCAGCCTAATTTGACTAGCCAGAAACTTTTTGGTACTCCATATCTTTATGCCCTGCCTCCTGCAGGTTACCTGCCTGACCCCTGTGGCATTTCAGCTTATGAATTCCTTGTGTAAACAAAACTATGACATGAAATATAATTGCAAGGAAGGTTATATAGATTGAACTTGTAGACTTTCAAATGAAGAAATGTTAACATCTTGTTTAAAAGTATCATTTTACCATCAAAGAATACAATAATTTTAGACATTAACACACAAATCAAACTATTTTTAGATTGATATGTTGTCACTAATGCTTAACTACTTTGAATTAACCTCTTCTAACTTTATCTTGTCCTCCTGCTGAAACACAAATTTTATATTCATCTTGAATCTACTTCTCGAGGAATCTGGACACCTCCCTTCCTCTATCCCAGGTATTTGTTGCCTAGTTTGGCATCTAATCACGGGTGTAGATATAAGCAAGAATTTCACAGTTCTAAGAGCTTGGACATTGTTTCCCAGCTCAGCTACTCCCTTCTCTTTTGGAGGGAGAAGAGGGCTGCTATTCTCTTCTTTAAATTTGCCTGCGATCCATCCAAAAGAAGCAGAGTCAGCATTGCTCACCAAGGCCCTGGCAACGAGACCCTCTCTCTTGCCAGACTCCTCGACTGTCCTCACTACTCAGGGTCAAAGACATTTCTGACTTCATAGAGCAGCTACTGTTGCTCCATGGAGGTGGTTTAGGGTTAGGAGGTAGCTCCAGCTCGAGGTCAGCAAAGCTTGTTTTGAGTTATTATTCTGTTCATTATCAAATGGCTTGCTATTGCATGCTGAGAATCTGTTTCCTGGATTCTAAATGGAGGATAATTCTTTTACCCTGCTGCTTTTCTGAAAATAATGGTTACTGCAATAGAGCAACACTCAGCGCAGAATGGTCTAGAAAATGCCCGAGGCAAACTGACCTGAAATGATCACTCCTCTAATCTGAGGGCTAAAGGAATGCAGATGCTTCTGAATGTTCTTTCTCATCCTCACAGCCAGGGAACTTTAGAGCAAAGCTGGTCAGCTGCTGAAGTTCTGCTTTTAATTTCATAAAGGACATAGACTGAAACATGCTTGTCATACGGGCCCTTCCACCAATCAGCAATTGAATAGGCGAACTAAACCTTGGACATAGCTCTTTACAGATCTTTAGGGGCTACAGAGATTGCCCAACCAGAAAAATGCTTGCCAAGAAAGCATGAGAAGCAGAGACAGATCGTCTGCCCCAAGTAAAAAGCCAGGCATGACACTGAACACCTGTAAACCCAGTGCTGGAGAAGTTCAGTGACAAACCCCATCTCTAAGATCAAACTCTGCCATGCATGTGTATATAGGTGCATATGCATGTGTGCCCCCCTCCACACCCCAAAGCTCTGTGTGGGGGGGCACAATGACACTGAACATCCTGTTTTTATCACGCTCTACCTTATTCTCTTAATACAAGGTCCGGCATTGAACCTGTAGCTAGATTGGCAGCTAGGAAGCCCCCTCCCACCCCTCACCCCCTACCCCCTGCAGCCCTGGTGTCCCTGCCTTCCACAGTCACATGAGCAGCCATGCCCAACTTTTCTTTTTTTGAATGATGCTGGGGATCTGAATTCAGGTCTTCATGCTTGTGCATCTCCTTGGCACTGAAAGATGACTTTAAAGAAAGTCTCAGCTGAATTTCATAGCTCACGCTACTAATCCTGGTACCTCAGAGACTGAGACAGGAAATTGCCACAAACTGTAAGCCAGGCTGTGCTACACAGCGAGTTTCAGACTATCCTGGTTTAGTGTGTGAGCGCCTCACTTCAAAACCAGCATAAACAAAAATCTTGTACTAGTTCTACAATTCCCACACTTAGATCCCCTTCCTCCTTCCCCTCCCTCCCCCTCCCTCCCTCCCTCCCTCCGTCCTTCCCCTTCCCTCCCTCCCCCTCCCTTCCCTCCCTCCTCCTCCCTTCCCCTTTCCCCTCCCTCCCTCCCTCCCTCCCTCCCCCCGGCATGATTTTGTTATGTAGGGCAGAACTCATGATAATGTCCCTAATGCAGGATTACCGGCACAAGTACTCGGTTCCTATGATTTCTCCAACTCCTCCCTGTACCTCAGAGCCATCCAGTCAGTGAATCTTTTTTCCACGAGTGAAGTGCATGTAAGTAACTTCCGCCTTCCTTCTTTTTAACCCTCCCCCCCCCCCCCCCCGACACTTTAAGAGTATCCCAGCCCTTCTCACTTGGGGCTTCAGCCATAGTCGGATCCTGCCTTCCCTACCTCCATGTGTAACAGGCTCTCCCGGTGACTCCCCTGCTGAGAGTCCTCTAGGGGTTTCCCGGGCTCCCTCCAGGGGTCCTTTCTCTCTCCCTGCCCACCTTGCTGTGCCTCTGACCTACAGCAGCTGTCCCTTCCTGAGTGCTCAGGTGGTGAGCCCTCAGGTCATCCCAGGTTCCCAGAGCTTATTGCCTGATTCCTTGCTTTGTGTGTGTGCTCATCAAGGCTCCCGTTGTCTTGTTCACTGCTCTTTCTACAGCACCGACTCCATGCTGGCACACAGTAGGGATCGGGAAATCAGTTAGGCAGTCTGATCACAACCTTAGAATGTGCAGATTGGAACCGGTCACCTCATCTACTGCCCAAAGGTTAGGAAGACCGGCAGTTTGCAGGTTGGATCTGATATATGGAGCTCTACTTTACAGACTCAGGCTCCACAGAAAATTTCTAATCAGCCATCTTCTCATAATTTATTATTTTTGAGTCTCCAAAGGAACTGACATAAAACTGTAACAAGCACTCAGGGGCTCCACTGACATTCATCTGAAGGAAATGAAATAAAACTGTAAGGGAGGTCACTGACATGCAACAGGTATCAACACTTTACCACATTTTCTGTCTTCTTACTCTCACAGTCTCTAGGCTAACACACACACACATATACACAGATACACAGACACATATACACAGATACACACACAGACACATATACACACACACAGAGACACACACATATACACAGACACACACATGCATATATACACAAATACACACACAGACACACATATACACAGACACACACATGCATATACACACACACACAAACATGCACGCCCACAGACACACACACCCACACACACACACCACAGTTCTCTAGAGCAGTATTGACTGCACCTGGATTGTAGGGTTTACCTCTATAAAAATAAATAAATTCTCAGATATTGTTCCAGTGTGAAGGTGCTCCTGTATAGTTGTTACCATAATTCTAACCTGTCCATAGATGTTTTAAGCTACATTGTTATTGGTGATACAAATGCTAAAAGCAAGAAAATCTTTGATGCATGTTTGACAAAGGAGAAGCATTTCAAGATTTCAAAATGTTTATTTCGATTTACATATGCCTTCAAATGCTCCCAAGGAAAGAGGCTCAGAATCAGGCTCCAAGGGAGGTGTTAAAGTTCTCCGGCCACTGATGCAGGCCCACTGTTACCCAGAGTCTATGTGGTCTCATTAGCAACAGAATATTCACTAGAATGTGTCCCTGGATGGTTTTAACTGTGTTTTTTGCACAGGTAAGCTTGAACTAATTTTCTGAGGAAGTTATTCATCAAAGGAATCTTAGTGAGCTAACCTTGAGTTTGAAATTATCCACAAGAATCAATACAAGAACAGGACAGACTTACAATTTCAGCTTATGATACTGATTCACAGCTTGCTGTGCCAACAAGGTGACCCCTCTTGAGATCTCAGTACTGGGGTTACTGGCCACTGATCAGACTTTATAAACTTGAATTGCTTAACAGTGGTAGCAGCATGTACTTTCAAAATGTTTCTATTCACTCATCTAACTTGAGTGACACTAAGCTGGCTAGTAACCAGGAGCTGGAGACACTGGCATGGAATGCCCTCCTTCCCACCGGCCAGCTCCCATTGGTTCCCTGGAATTCTAGTCCCTCCCTAAATGAGCAGATGGGGGGGGGGGTGAGCTGAAAGAAGGTGCTAGCTGAGAGAAAATGAAGAAAACACAACGATTAGCAAACTTGTCCTCCGAAGCTGGGATGAGAAGACAGCTCAGGAGTAAGGTAGGGCTGCCAGGGCCAGTTACTCAGAGCAGCAGACAAGCAACCAGGAGCACAAATACCAGATCCAGTTTTACTTGCCTTCCTTACACCCTGGTGGAGAAGCTTTATCATCCTTGCAATTGGGTTTCCTTTACCAGTTTGCAAAAGCATACAGCATATTGGATCTGAGTTTGATCCCTGGTACCCACATAATAGGAGAGAACTGAGTTCCGAGTCCTGAAAGTTGTCTTCTGACTTACACGTTACACACACAAACACACACATACACACACACACACATGCATGCATGCATGCACGCATACACACACATGCACGTATGCACATGTGTGCACACCATAGAACATGTGCATGTATAGGCACAATCACACACATAAACCCACCGCAGCCCTGACACAAATAAATATAATGTAAGTTGTTTACAAAAAATGCACTTTCAAGACTTCCAGGTGAATGTGCTGTGATTGAAAAGAAGATAAAAGCAACAGGTTTTCACAGTTTCCTCTACTTTAACATGTCAAATAAACAAAGTGTTCAGTCTTGGTCACTTTCGCATGATATTTTAGGATCATCTTGCCTTTCCAGTGGAGGGACTCAAACCCCAGCCTAGCCACATGGCTCTTGACGTACAATGTGTCTTCTCCACAAGATGTGCTGGGGTAAAGGTGACACAGAAATTACAGGACTGGCCAACCAATGACTGGTCCAGCCTGAGACCCCTCCATGTACTTCCTGGAGGGCCAGGACTCAGAGGCTGGATAACCCAGAGACTAGGATGGAACCAAACATGGCTGTCCAAAAAAAAAGGCAATGAAATGATTCTGCTATACTCATAGTGTTGCCATCAGAGAGGCTTCACCCAGCAACTGATGGAATCAGATGCAGGATGAGAGACCCACAGGCAAATATTAGACAGAGCTTGGGGAGTCAGGCAGGAGAGGGGAAGAAGAAAGGATAGTGGGAGCCAGAGGGGTCGAAGAAACCACAAGAAAACCCACAGGATCAACTAACCTGGGCTCATAGCAGTTGAACTGACAACCACGAAGCCTGGAGCTTGCATGGGACTGACCTAGGCCCTCTGCATATATGTGACAGCTGTGTAGGTTGCTCTTCCTGTGGGACTCCTAACAGAGGGAGCAGGAGCTGCCTCTGCCTCTGTTACCGGCTCTTGGAACCCTTTCCTCCTACCGGGCCACCTCATCCAGCCTTAGTAGGAGAGGGGATGCCTAGTCTCACTGCAGCTTGATATGTTATGGCTGGCTGATCCATGGGAGGCCTGCCCTTTTCTGAAAAGAAACAGAGGAGGAGTGGATGGGGGAAGTGGGGTACCTGGAGGAGAGAGGGGAAGCTGCATTTAGGATGTAAAGTAAATGAATAAATAATATTTATAAGCATGTTACCGAATATCAGTGAAGTTTTAAGAAATTGGCTAGAAAAAAGAGAAGGAAAAGAATGGTCTTGCCAGGCACAGTGACATGAGTCCATATTCCTGAACTCTGGGGAGAGTCAGGCGTCATCACAAGCTCAAGGCCAGAGCGCTCTGTGTCGTGATCTACAGGCCAGCGAAGGCTTCATAGTAGACCCTATCTCAAAAACCAAACAAATAAAGACTTATTGGTCATGTGGTGCCCCAAGTCTGTGACCTTGGTCATTGGAAGTGAACACAGGAATGTGCGTTCAAGGCCAGACTAGACTAGCAAAATCTTGTTCTAAAAAACCCGGGACTGTGGTAGCATATGCAGAATGCAGCATTCAGTCCTCAATGCCAAATGTAAATACAGAGAGCATCACGTTAGATGAGGGCTCGTTTTCACTTTCTTTCAAGTCTTAAAATGCATGGTTTTTCATAAGAGCAGAGCGCGTGACCTAATTTCTTCAAATACCGTGCGGAGGTAGAGTTTAAAGTCCACTTTATTTTTACTCAGCTCTAGTTTCCTCCGAAACACCTGGAAGCATTTTCTCCCGGAGAAAAGAAAGCAACTTGTGTGCTCGTGTTTATAAAAATTGTACTGTGAACCTAAAAACACAAACAAGCCATTGTGTGGGCCGGTCTAAAATGGGACCCAGAACCTGATAGCTTTTGGGAAACCAATCTGAGCTAACAGTAGCTGTCAAAACCTAGCTAGCAAGCGCTTGTTGCATAAAGTATCGTGGGGACACACAGCTAGAAATGGCAGTGTCACCCTCGACAAGGGCAGGTTATTTTGACATTTCTGTTTAGAACACAGCCACAATGCAGGGATAATGTGGCCAGCACTGGGAACCTCCTTTCTCCTACTTCCGTATCTCGGTCCCTTATTCCAGTTTCTTCTTTTCCTAGGCTCAGATCACAACTAATTGTTTATAATCTATTTTCTTTGAGACCGGATAACTTGATAAATTGACTCATACTATGATTTGTACTGTTTTTTACCCATTAAATATAACATGTTATATTTTAAAATGTCTTTTAGAGACAATATTTAATTTTTAGATGTATTTTTTGGCCTCTCTCTGAACCCCTTTCTTCCCCGCCCCCTCCCCCACCCCTCTCCCCCGCCCCCTCCCCCGCCCCTCTTCAGCCTTCCTGTGCAAACTGTCTCACAAGCCTGATTAATAGTGGGGCTTCCATCTGCACCCTGGAACTTTTGGCGCTATGTAGTGAGCTACAGGCCATTATTGCCTCCCTTTCTTGAGGGCTGTGGAGAAACAGGCTAAGATTTTGCACATCCTAGAGGAGCTTCTGAGATGTGCTCATGGCCCCACAGAGAAGGTAGGCCTGCATTACCTCTGCAAGATCCATTTTAAGCAGCACTGCCAGATTTCCACGGCAGGTGCTGGGGGACAAACATTTCTTAAGGCGGATGAGACTGAAGTTAGGTCTAGACAGTTTTGTTGTTCATAATGGTATTGTTCATGGTAGAAAATGTTAGCATCCCTTGCTTTATCCTGTTGAATTCTAAATGCATCTTCCTCTCCCCACCGCTGCCTGCCAGTCACCATGGCAACCAACATGCTTCCCACACATTTCCAAATGTGTCTAACAACACTGGTGAGAGCTATTAGCTGATCCCCCCCTCCTCTCTTCCCCCTGCCCGGGATTGAACTCAGGACCTTGCACATGCTAGGCTAATGCTGCATCCCTAAGTATTAGATGAGCTTTTTAAAAAGTCTTTCAAATATTATTTTATTTTATGTATATAAATATTTTGATTGCCATACATCCCCTAAGACTGGAATTATGGACAGTTGTGACACCATGTATGTGCTGGGAACCAAACCCAGGTCCTCTGAAAGAGCACCAAGTGCTCTTAACTACAGACCCATCTCTCTAGACCCAGATGACTTTTTAAGGCATTAGAAACTTCTCTACAGAAAGCATAAGATGCTCTGCTAAGCCTTCTATGAGACTTAGTGACCTTGGACCTCACTGATGGTGTCTTGGCCCATAATATAGTGTATGTGTTGGAGAGGCAGAAAGGAATCCTTTCCCTTAAGATTCTCAGGGAATCTAATTCCAGCCCATCAGCTCTTCTCTGAGTGGAGCCGTTATTGGGTGGAGAGTGGAGCTTACAGAAGGTTTGGCAGTTTGACATTCGTCTTTCTAATATTGTGTCTAATACTGTGACGGCAGCCTTGGAGAAATTATTCCATTTGAGCCTAGCACAATTTCAAAACTTCATCAAACTGAAGTTGGGGTTGCCGTCTGTCCCATGATCCTTTTCTCTCAGTCGTACGTACAGAAAAAATTGGGCTGGAAGTGTTGTACGTCACTTGACATAACAAAGCATGAAAACTGGGGCTAGGGATGTAGCTTACTTGGCAGAGGGCTTGCTTCCAAAACAGGAGGCTGGATCGCTAGCTCTGCACAGACCCAGCTTGGGGGTGCATGTCTGTTACGTGAGCACTTAAGAGGAAGAGGCAAGAGGGCCAATGTCACTGCCAGCTAGAGGCCAACCTGGGGTACCTGAGACCCTGTCTCAAAAATAAAGCAACTAGATTATTTTCATATCAGACCTCATCTCAACAAAAATAGCAAGAGCAGCAACCAATACTATGTTTGAAAAACGCACTAAAAGATTTGGAATACATATAAGAAAGCAGAATGGGAGAGTACCGTGAGGAAAAAAAGGAGGCCCGCTAGGGAAGGCCCCGAGAGAGGGAAACGGATGAGGCTAAAGTCTAAGGACACATAGGTATAAAGCCTGTGTGATGAAACCCTTTGTGTGCTCACCTAAAAAAATTAATTTAGAAAAAATATAAAATTCAAATAAATCATTTCTAAAGTTTACAGCAAGAGAATCCAAAAGACATTATTACGCAACACAACTTTGATGATTTAATTTCTATTGATTTTTCATGATCTTGCGATTAAATATCCATCAGGGATAAGAACTGCTACACACGGTCACTAACAAAACACATGGTGAGTGTATGGTGACTCAATCAGCTTCAGGGGCCATAAAAGGTTTCATGGGGGGGTAAAGTCCTTTTGTTTTCTCTGAGATAAGATACATGTGTAGGAGGTTTACGAATACTCACTGCGCCCATTTTATTAAGTAGTGTTCAAAGAGCATGATGTACAAGAAAATTGCATGGAGAAGAATTTCTAAAAAAAATTAACTTAAGTAAAACACGGAATGTAGCTAATTGTAGAGCCCTTGCCTAGTATGCAAGAAACCCTGGGTTCGGCCCTCATTCCCACATAAGCCAGGTGTGGTGCTACATGTCTGTAATCTGCCCTCGGGAGGGAAAGATGCGGGATCAGAAATTCAATGTCATACTCATCTATAAAGTAAGTTTGAGAACAGCCTGCTTGCAATGAAAGAGACCCTGGGGGAGGGAGAATATATCTGGAAAATATGAGGGAATGGGAGGTAGAGAGGTGTAGATTTGAGAGTATCTCTCTATATTTTAATAATACTGACTTGCACTTTAAATACAGATTATATGATACACAATCTTGCAGATCAGTTCCCCAGAGGTGGCTAAATTGCTAGTTATATTGAAAATAAAGTCAATTCTGTTTCTTCCTGAGGGATCCATAGGTTGGCTAGCAGCCAATGTGAGGAATGAAATCCACCACACCACGCGTTCCTTGGTGCACAGGATGTGTGGATTCCCCAGCTTCTATGCCATGTTTTAGGGGTTGGTGCCTACCAAGTCTAAAGGCTCTTGAAATACAAATAAGTGAAAAGGAATCCACTCCTTTTTAATGCCACAGCTACAAGCATTAGTCACTGTCCCTCTGAACCAAGATCACCCTGATAAACTGACTGCTAGCAATAGTAACCATCAACATTCATTTACAAATGCATCATTCATATGTGAAGGTTGAGTCATGTAATTATTCAAATAAATCTCATGGCCCAAGCATCAGTATCCACATTTTAAGTGAGGGAGCTGACTGAGTCTTAAGAGTTCGAGTTTGCTCAAGACAACTTGGAACCAAAATGCTGGTGGCAGAGACCTGAACCTGTGTAGGGAGGGCCTATTTGAGTGAAGCACTGTTCTAGGAGGTAGAGTAAGACACCGCCAGTCTCCACTGAAGGAGACCGAGTCTCATACAGCCCGGGATGGCCTTGGACTCCTGATCCTTTTGTCCACACTTTCCAAGAGCTGTTGACACAGGTGTGGACTCCACACCTGACTCCAGTGGATTTTAAATGGAAAGTAATAGAATAATAGACAAGTAGAGGAGGTAAGAGCAGTGACCTGCACTTAGAGGCTGCTGTGCTAGGGATACAGGATGGCAACAGCTTTAGACAGTGACTGTTCTGGATTCCCAAGGCAGGCAAATCACATAAAAGCAATGAAACCACCCAATGTGCCAGGCAGTGGTGGCACACGCCTTTGTTCCCAGAACTCAGAGGCAGAGGCAGTTGAATCTCTGTGAGTTCGAGGCCAGCATGGTCTACAAGGTGAGTTCCAGGGACAGCCAGGGCTACACAGTGAAACCAACTGGGTGTCAAACAGCTGTGTCCCCTGAACTGCTCAGGAGTGCTCCACTGTGGGGGTAGGGGCAGCGAGAGTCCTTTCCTTGAATGACCCACATGCAAGTCTTACGGAATAGATGTGCTTCACATACACCTCCCAACAACTTAAAAATGTCTCCCTCTTACTCCTTAGAGCCACAGAGGGGTGCCTCACATGGGGAAAAGGGCTTTCTCCATTTTGTTAGCGTCCCTCTTGTTAAAGAACCACCTCACTACAGCCTCCCGGAGCCTCCTCCGCCAGCAACATGAAGGTAAGCCTGTTAACTGTCCAGTGCGCATGTCAAGAGGCACACTCCCTATTCACCGCCTCAGCTGCCATCTCCGGGCAGAGCTTCTAGGTGGGCAGCTTGACTCAAAACCTCACCACTACCTCACCATTCTCAAGAGTTTTCTCTTCATCATCTTGGCTCAAACACTTGTCCAAACAGTGAGAAACATCTGTACACATCCAAAGAGAATGATGTCCTTTCTCTACCATTAGAGGGTGAGTAAACACATTTCCACTTGTTGACAGAAGTCTGGTCCCGAGTAATCTTACCAGAATAGTGTCTTGTTTAGGTTAAAGGTACAGTTTCATGCTTGTTTATTCATACTTAAAATGAATCACTTTAGTGGATCCCCCAAACAAAAATTAGAAGCTTTAAGTTCAACTTTGACGGAGACACCTTTTAACATACAGATTTTAAAGATTCAACATTTTTGTGTTAAGTCTGGTGGCTGAAACTGGTTGTGGCAGAGACAGAGCTGGAATCTAGGCTTTGTGATCCCAGCCCTTTCTCTGGGAAAGAAGGGAAGAAGGAGGTAAGAGAGATGTGGTCCAGCCCCCTACCGTGTAGGAGAATGAAGAATGGACCTCTCTGTGCTGCCTCGGTTAGCTTTTGGTCATTTTCTAGGTATGTGTCATTTCTGGCTCTTGAAATTTCAACACAGCCTACTCTTGTGCACTGAGCTCAGGTCTCTGTGGTTTTTTGGAATGCTCACTAAGAGCCTCTTTCAAAAGGAGAGCTGCACAGACAACCTAAACATTGCACAGTCCTCCTAATAGCTGCCCATTTGTTCTGCTTGAAATGATTAAATCACTACCAAGACTCGTTTTATTACAGTTTAGATTATACCTGAACCCCTTTCAATTTTTTCTTCCTAAATTCCTATGTGCTGAATAATTATCTTCAAATAAGCTATTATATGTTCCTTATAACCTAAATTTATTTACACATGCTTCCTACTTAGCCAGTTTCTGCATATTTTCATGAATGTTCAAGCCTTTTTCCTTGGTGCAGCTGCCTAGAAATAGTGCTAAGAGGGCCTGGGCTACTCTGCTCATTTCCAGCTCCCAAGTCTAGGGAAGGATCTTCTCATTCTTGCCAGGAAACAGAAAGCTACCTACACATGTGCAGCTCCAGGAACGCTTTAGGATGCTGAGGGTGAGAGGGTGAGTTTGCACGGCACTTTTACCACAATCCTGTTAAATGCCAGCAAGCACAAACTGCTTCTCTTGAGGCACAGAAAGCTCT
This sequence comes from Phyllotis vaccarum, assembly GCA_033318265.1. Classification (NCBI taxonomy): domain Eukaryota; kingdom Metazoa; phylum Chordata; class Mammalia; order Rodentia; family Cricetidae; genus Phyllotis; species Phyllotis vaccarum. Next base: position 2,225,478 of record JARWLC010000007.1, read on the forward strand.
CTTCCTTCCTTGGTAAAGATGGAGGAAGACCACTTACCTCTGATGCCTGATGGCTGTTAGGATGCAGAACCTCACCTAAGCATAGGTTAACACCCGCATGGTCGGCCCTCCGTGTGCATTAGACTTCACATCTGTAGATTTAAACAACTGAGAAGCAAGACTATGTAAAACAGAAAATTTGCATTGATACTCGTCATCCTCATACGTACTCCTGATTATTAACTCTTAAACAACAGGGTATACTATTTACAGAGCGCTCATATTTCATTAGGTCTAAGTTAAAAGGGGAGAAGAGGGCAGAATAATGGATTGCAGTATGAATGAGGATCGGCTGAGGGGCAGGAGGTGCAGCTTCTTTGTAGAGTGTTTACCTAGCACGAAAGGGATATGAGCTTCCATCCCTAGCACCGTGTACTGAGCGGGGGTAGTTCATCCTGTAACCTCAGCACGGAGGAGGATCATCCTCTGCTATCTGTCAAGTTGGAGATGACTGGAATGCACGAGACTGTCTGAGCACACCTGAGATTGGGAGTCCTGCACTTACTTCCAAGACCTTAGGAGTCTGCATGCCTAGGGCAAAGCCCAGGGCTTGTCAGTAGCTTCACAAGTAGGCCTGAGGTACATGTCTTTGAGAATATGGATTGGGATGTTAAATTGTTTATTGTCCTTTAAAACAATGGGGGGTAGTAAGGACCTGAGTCCAAATCCTCTGGCACTCATGGTGGGAAGGGGTGTGTGTATGCATGGCTGCATGTGTTTACAACCCCAGTGCTAGGAAGAGAAAAGAGGACCCCTAGGGTTTATTGGCCATCTAGTCTAGCCAATCAGTGAGCTCCTGGTTCAGTGAGCAACTGTCTCAAACTTAAGGTAGAGAGTAATAGCAGAAGACATCTGATATTAACAACCTCTGGCCTCCAGACACGTGTATCCACACAAACATATACTCTAAAATATTATACATATGTGTGTATATATATAAATATTAGCTATGGCTAGATACTATAGTTAAGAATATTATACAGGGATTGACAGACAGGTGAGTAGAGGACCAGATCCGTCATGCCCTTTCCTCCCCACATTTTTATGGTGCTATACTTGTTTAACTTCTGTGTAAACCGTATAAATCCACGGAATTCCAGAAAGCCTCTCTCTTCTGAGGACCCTACAAGATGAAGCATCGTGTTCAAATCTAGAAGATGCAAACCCTAAACCTTCGGTGTCTTTCCAGTTATTAGGTCCTAACCAAGGAAAACTCTCACGCCCCTCCCTCGTCCCATTCTGAGTATACTTGCTTGGTTTCAAAAGATTAGGATTGAAATGATCAGTTTCTATAAATGGGAGACAGGAGGAATGTGAGAACCAGGGTAAGCCTCGGAGACTGAGGCGGGATTTGGAATCGCTTACCTGTAGCTGGCAGAGCTGTGTGCTGTGATTGTGCAGGAGACAAGGACACCTCTGTGTGAAGTCCCACTGAGAAGGTGCTCATTCTAATGAACAGCAACAGAGCCCCAAACTGACTAATGACAGAATGGAAGATAGTCAGGGACGGTTTCTTGAACCCAAGGGATCATACATAATATTTTTGTAGAATTTTCCAGAAAGTTATTGCTATTTGAGACAATGTCTTGTTATATAGAGCAAGCTGATTCCATAGTCCTCCTGAGTCCTAGGATTATGCGTGCACAACACCAGGATCACAGAAACATAGAGAGGAAAAGTTGCCATTGAAAGCTGTTGTCAGCTGGGCATGGTGGCACACAGCTTTAATCCCAGCACTCGGGTAGCAGAAGCAGGCAGATCTCTGTGAGTTTGAGGCCAGTCTGCTCTACAGCCAGGGCTATTATTACAGAGAAAGACCCTGTCTCCAAAAAAAAAAAAACAAAACCCAACCAAACAAACGAACAAACACAAAGGGAGAGCAATGAGAAAATGTAGATGAACTGTGGAGTACAAAAAAGGTAGCTGGCGCTATGTTCTCACTAGGCAAAACACGAGATAGATGCTGGAGAAGAAGACCGGACTCCAGGGTACCTCCCAGTAGGTGCAGAGAAATTTTAAGTAAACATTAGCACGAAGCCTAACAAAGCAGACGCTTGTTCCTACTGTAGAGAGGGGCCCCTGTGAGCCTAGCAACCACTTCAAGTCTGGTTATTTCATCGAAATTATATGTAGTACGGTTTGTACCTGAAATGTCTGTTGGGCTTAGGAGCTGATGGTGTTATTGAGAGATGGCTTATATAAGGGGTGGGGCCCTCCTGGAGAATGTAGGTCACTAGGGGCGTGCCCCTGAAGGGTGTATCTTCTCCTGCTCCTTCTTCTCTTGTATCCTTCTTTACTTTCTGGTCCCCACGAGCTGCCTGTTTCCTCAGCTCCGATATACTGTCATATCACAGACATAAAAGCAACCCTGTCAGCACAAACAGGAACGTCTGAACCCAGGAGCCAAAAGAAATCCACCCTCTTTTTAATTTCTTTGTCTCATACTGTGGCAAGAGCTCTCCCACTGAGTTACACTGCCATCCTGCTCCTGTGCTGTTTAAACACAGGTGACACCCTCTCCCAGAGTAACACACAAATAGAGTGATGGAGTGCTAGATGGGTGAAGACACTCCAAAGGAAGGGGGGGAGGACATACTGCAAGGAAGACTCAGGGAAGCTGACAAAGTTCAAGGAGAAACTCTCAGCTTAGACAAAGGCAATGAATCTAGAAGTCACCTAAGGCAGTAAGGACAGGGATTCCTAGCAAACGCTTTGTACATTGCAGGAAATGGGCCACAGAGAGAGCCGGGATGGCCAACCCTGGGCTTCAAGCAGAAAAGGATGCTATGTTTCTCTCAGAGACCATGCAGGGGACAACCCTGTGGAAATGAGCACATGGACCTGCCTACCGCAGCCGTCTTCTTCCAGCTGTGCCTGCACTCTTCAGCTCTTATCCTCCACCTTTCTGTCAACTCTCACCCCCACCTCCTGGCCTCAAGGACCCAAACTCACGATGTCATCAACGATGACCCTGAACTTCTGGTCCTTCTGCTTCTAGTTTATCATCCGGTCTACCTTCAAATTTCTCCTGAGTAAAGTACCGTTTTTTTGCTGCAGAATCATCTGTGAATAAATGAAATAGATGGTATGAGAAGAAGAAGTGAGTCACACAGAACGTGGAAAAGGCTCGGGATACCAAGGCGTGACCATTCTCTTTTGCTTCTGGATATTTACTGGCTTAAAAAAAAAAAACACTCAAAATTTGCCAACAGATTGGCAAGGGCAATGTTCTCCAGTGTTCTTCTGGAGGGTAGAATGTTATCTCTTGGTGAATTTTATTTTGTGTTTTGATTTTTGAGGCAGAATCACATGCTGTGGCCTAGGCCTCAAACTCTGCAAGCTCTGGAGTACGGGAGCTGCAGGCATGAGCCTGCACCAGGCCAAGCAGGGCCATTAACTCATGAGTTTCAGGGACAAACACTTCCTGATGCTTCTCTAACCATGGAAGCACTGAGATGCTCGACCACTTAAAACCTGTAATAATGCCCAGCAGTGAGGAATAGCTACATGAGATTACTAATTTTCTTAAGTTCCCAACAGGGTGCGACAGGGGAACGGACATATACACTGAGGAATGACTAAGGTTTTGCCAGAAGCAGAAAGGAAAGATGAGATTTTCAAGCAGAACAAAGTGTGTGCATAAACACTGACTGTAGTGGATTTATGTCGCATTGTGAATAATTGTCCCACCTACTAGTTTAATAAAAAAACACCGATTGGCCAAAGGCAGACAGGAAGTGTGGGTGGGGCTACCAGACTAAGAAAACTCTGGGAACAGGAAGAACAGAGCAGAGATGCCAGAGAGAAGCCAGAAGATGCAGAGGACACCTATGCTGCTCTGAGAAAAGGTACCGAGCCGCACGGCTGAACAGGATAAGAATCATGGATTAGATTAAGAGCAAGAGTTAGCAAGTTATATGCCTGGGCCTCAGGTCAATCAGCGTACAATTAATATAAGTGTCTGTGTGTCTCTGTGGGACTTTAGGTCTGCGGGTCTGTGGATCCAAACCTTGGGCCTACATAAGCCCAAAAGTCCGGGCCAGAAACCACATACAACTGACAGCTTCCCAAATGACCATTTAGAAGGGCCTTCAAGGCAGCAATTGTACTGAATGGGTTGGTTAGGATCTGTTTGTATATAGCATTTTATATAAGACTTATAAAATATTAAATTGCTCGTATAAAAAACAAAATAGACTTTAAACGTGTTATAGGAGATAAACCCTGCAATCTCCCATTGTGTTGGGACTCTGAGGGAGACATGAGCTAAGTCTGGCATAGTTTGAAGGTCGGAAAAAAGGCAGCCACAACTGAAACACAGTGTCAGTGGAGATCAATTAAAGCCGTGGTTACATAATCAGAAAGGCCTTGAAGCAAACATATACATTTTTTATTTTCATTAAGTGGATGGCAAGCCATTGAGGGGTTTTAGGGGGAGAGTGGTAAGAGGGATGATTTTGGCTCCAGTTAGGAAGAACATAGATTGCAATGGACCAGGAGCTAACATCTGTGAGTTTCTGAGTGCCCCCCATCTCAAAACAATGTGGTGAGCGTGCACTGTTCATTTCTTGCAACTGCTGTGAGAAGTGTCTATGACGCCCTTCACTTATAGTCAGAAGACTGGGGTCCTTTTGACATGATGTAAATTTTCCTTGAGTCCAAGAAGATTCAAGGAAATATGAATCCTTCCTTCTACTGTGCATTGAATGCGCAGGCACAGCATACACTTCGTAAGAGCTTCCTTCGTGTTTTAGCATTTCTTCAGGTAAGGGATCCCACACCAAACTGCAGTGGGCCGGGAAGAGTTAATGCATATTTGCACAGCTGGAGTGTCTGTGATTCTGACTCTCCACCTGACAGATACTGGATATAACCTTGTACGGTTAAAACTTCTGGGATTCTGCTCTTAAAACCTTTAAAAATATTTTTAAAAATCAATGAGAAATGTGCAAAAGACCTATGTCCATCATTTGCAATGGTTTTTCAGGAAGTGGTTTGCTAGGAGTAAAATAATTGTATTATTTACAGAGAAGGGGAGCATAGGTCAGCTTACATTAAGATACAGCCACATACTAAGTGACTTGAACATTATTTTTAACCATTTTGGTGCCCGTCTGCCTGCTGTTTACTGGAGGCTATCTCTTTTCTATAACGGCTTTTGGAAATACATGCTAAGGGTGTCACCGCGGCACCGTCCTGGTGGCTGTTGGAGAAGTCTGACCACCAGGGCTCTTCAGAGCCACCAGCGGTTGCTACCAGCAGTGTTCACATGTACTTTCAGAGGTTTCAGTCCTTTGCCATGAGTGTGATTGACAGCTAACTGCAGGGTACGTGAATTATGGTCAGATACAGCTGCTCCTATATTCTAAAAACATTAATCACTGGGAGGAAAACGACCCATGACCAACCTTTTATCATCTACAGAGTTACTGTTCCATCTCCTGACAAGTGATCCCCATCCCTGAGGTTCATGATAGCACTGGGCCCTTTGGTGATGCAGATCATTGCCCTTTCTCATACTGGGCCCTAACATTTTTTTGATTATTAACAGTATACAGCCTCTATTGCTCTTGCAAAACTGCCATATGCTAAGCTGTTTATAGCCTGTGTCTAGTCACTACATTAAACATTCTTTAACCATATTTGGTATTCTGAGTGTGTCACCTGGAATTCCCATGACATCTGTGGGGGGGAAAAGACATGAGAATTTATCAGCGTGTGTCTACTACTCTCCAGATGAAACCTACAAGTCCATGTAACCAGCGCTCAAAGTCAAGGATCGGGAGCCAGGAGGCATCCGGAGGTCACATTGGCAAGATAATACTTTACAGATATGGGAGCAGAGGCACTGACGGGTCAGGACATTTGTCCAGGTCAGCTAGTTAGATGATGGTTAGTCAGAAAGACCCTGAGAGAAAGGTATACTGTTAAATGTTTAAATAAATAAGTTTATTTACTTACTTATTTATTTGTTTGCCAAGAAAAGATTTGTGTAGCTCTGGCTGTCCTGGAACTTGCTCTGTAGACCACGGTGGCCTTGAACTCACAGAGATCAGCCTGCCTCTTCCCCGCTGAGTGCTGGGATTAAAGGCATGCCCCACCACTGCCTGACTAATAAAAGTTAATTCTTTAGGCTTGAAATTAACATTATTTATTGACTTTCTCACTGAAGCAATGACTTGATTGTGGGCAGATTCTAGCAAATACATTCAATCAAGGTATGTCCATGGCCCACTTTACACAGAGGACAAACTACAATTATCAAGAGACGATGTATTTCTAGGATCTTCATCCTTATGCCCATGATCTCTTCTTCCTTTCCTGTCTGTGGCATCTTAGGTTAAGCAACCCATTCACGAGCCCTTGGCCTCCTGCCTGTCATGTCTAGACCTTTCCATTCCTCATTCCTGACTTGCCTGTATAAACTAATGCCTCTTCTCAGAGGATATTGGCAAAGCTTGTGTGCTCATCCACACAAATGCCTCCTTTTACCCCTCATGGGCTATTAGGGTTTTTATAGTTAAAAACAGTGGATTAAGACACTATTTCTGGAAAACCCTGTTAAAAAGCGATCAGTGTTAGCTGGAAGGTGTAACCATGAAGGCAGTCCTCCGGGAAAGCCAAACTGCTGGAATTCAAGTAGAAGGCTGTCTAAACCCAAATCGCACTCATTTTCCACAGTACTCGGCCCCTTGTAGTGGAATGTGTCAGTCAGTCTCAGCAAGAGCTTTGGCCAGTACCTTCTGACAGTAGAGATGCCTCTGAGTACTCTTCTTCCCTCAGGAACACAGCACACAGTGAGGTGGCCTCTGTCACAATACATGAGGGTGGATTGGACCAAAAGGAAATTCAATATTAAATGCATAAGATGTGCTTACTTGAATTCGTAGATTCAGATACTTCAAATGCTTTTTAAATGACCGTTTGTGGGTTGTCCTTTAAACGTGCTGCCAGAAGGCTAGCTTCTCTGCTTTGAAGTGCTTCTCCTACCTTTCTCTCATAGTGGATGGTTCATTTAGGGCAGAATATGTTCTGCTGTGGTAACAACGTCAAATTACAAATACTTGAAATGACAAACTTACTCTCCAAAGTACCACAGCAGAGAGAGCAGCCGCTAGCTTCAGACATTGGTAGTAGCTGTCACAGAGAATGGGAGATGGTATTCAGCTGCTCCATGGGTTTTTGTTTATTGTTGTATTTTCATATACAGAATTATGTGGGGCCATTTTTATTCATCAAGTATATAATACTCAGGATAATCCCTCTGCCTTCCTCTCCTTCCCCTTCTTCCTGTCTCCCTTCCACGAGGCCCTTCTGCGCTCTTAAGAGAATCTGCTTCTATTTTTATGTCATCTAGACACATATCATTGCTTGTGTCTATTTAAAATTTAGGACCCACATGTGAGAGAAAATGTGCAATATTTGTTTTTCAGAGATGGGTAAGTCATTTAATGTGATAATTTCCAGCTATATACATTTCCTGACAATTACATAACTTCATGGGTTTTTTTAATTATTGAAAAAAAATCCATTTATGACATGTTTTCAGTACAGAGTTTAGACTAGCCTGATCCTCCTGCCTCAGCTTCCTACAGGTTAGGATTATGAATGTGGTGCCATGGCCAGCCTGTCTGTTTTCTTTTAATGTTTATGATGACATTTCCCTGTTTGGTTCAAGTAGCATGGGTACATCCAACTTCAGCAAAGAAGAGACGGCGGTTCCACAAGGAGCCAGGAGTTGTTTCATGAGTGACATGTCAGGCTATGCAGCATGTCTTTGGGCCTGTGCAATTCTGTTCTTTTTATTCTTAGAACAGTGCCATTGCGATGGCTGTAGACCTAGAGTCTTTCAGGGTATATCTATATCATTTTATCTGTTGGATATGTATAATATACAATGCTTATATCCTCTAAAAGATGAATTTTAATTTTGTTTATATAGCTGTAACTTATCTACTCCTTAATTCTAAACACTATTATTTATCTGTGTGACTTTAGACCAACCTATGGTGGTTGATACAAGTATATAAATATGGTACCCATAAGTGCAAAATTATAGTAATTATGAAAGCTAATTTGTTCTAATACATTTCTAATTTCTAGTCAATAAACCTTAGTTTGCAATTCAGAGCCTGGGTTATGTTATTTTACATGTTTCAAGTGGTCTTAGGTATTCTGAAAGCCAATATAGCCTAAAACTAAATATTTTAAAATTTGAAACTTATAAATGTTTACATTTCATGAACACTCTGTGTTGGCATTGCTCAATCTAATACATGGCTAAAATACAGAGTGAATCATCCATGATTTCTCATAGTGTCTAAAATAAGAGTCAAATGCCCTATTGTGGTCTACAAGGCCTTACAAAAAGTATGCTTTGCCTACTCTTCCAACTTTATGCCCTCCATACTATCTCCCTTGTTTACTTTGAAAAATAATCTTTTCTCTTTTACTCCAAGCCCTCCTTAAGTTCTGTGTAAATATGAAAAATGTTTTAGCTATAAATTTCATAACTTAATCTCTGGTTTCAAAAGCTGAGTTGATGTCCATGGCTCCTCTTGTCACTGAGGGTCATGTAGATGCTCAAGGTCTGGTCAACTACCTGAGACCATGTTGGTGTCAGGGAGCTATGCTGCCATTAGGGTCATACTGTGCTGCCACTCAGGGCCATGGTGTTGTCCTGGCCTGGGCTGCTGCTGAGAGCCACGTCTGGGTTCATAGTCCCATTGCAGCTGTGGTCTGTGTTGATCTCCGCAGCCCATGTTACCACAGGAGGCCATAGGAACCATGGATGTTGAAACTTGAGAAATGCTCTGATTTTTAAAAAGTATGAGGGGCTGGAGCAATAACTTAGCAATTAAGAACAATTACTGCTTTTACAGAGAACTGGGGTTCAATTCTCAGCATCCACATGGTGGCTCACAACTGTCTGTAACTCCAGTTCCAGCTGGTTAAACACCCTCTTCCAACCTATGTTAGTGTCAGCACATATGTGGTGCATATAAACATGCAGGCAAAACACTCATGCACATAAAATTAAAATGAGGTTTGGTTTTTTTTTTTTTTTTTTTTTTTAAATTGAGCAAGTGAGAAGCTATAATAGATGCTGTGGGATATTGCTCTTGTTCACTGTAAAGATTTGCTCTTCCTATTGGTTTAATAAAATGCTGATTGGCCAGTAGGAAATATAGGCGGGGCTAGTAGACTAAGAGAATGCTGGGAAGCAGAAGAGCAGAGACGCCAGCAGACGCAGAAGACAAGAATGCTGTCCTGAGAAAAGGTTCCAAGACATGTGGCTAAACAGGATAAGAATCATGGGTTAGTTTAAGAGTAAAAGTTAGCAAGTCATAATCCTGAGCCACAGGCCAAACAGCTTGTAATTAATATAAGCCTCTCTACGATTGTTTGGGACTGCTGGTCTGAACCTTGAGGCTAGGCTGGGCCAGAAACTTCTGACTACAAAAAAATTCTACTTACGCCAAAGAAAGAACCCATGATGGTCAATCTTCTCTGTTGACTTGACATACCTGGGTAGAGGGAATCTTAAAGAATTGGTGTCTAACTTGCCTTCCTCAGATTGATCCAAGGACATGACTGTGAGGCATTTTCATTGCTAATTGATGTAGGAAGGCCCAAAGAAAACCAGGATTGAAATAGACACAGAAACTTCTGTTATATGGCTTTGTTTGAATCAATAGAATAGCTTAATGGAAGCCCATACTTAGTCAAATCCATTCAAATAGGAAGGTGATGTTTCATTTAACAAGAAGTCCCAGAGCTGAGTCACTTGCCCCAGAATTCCATGGAGCTTCCAAGTTCTTTTTTTCTAGCTTTCTCTTTGATTGGCTTTGATGATCTGGGTTTGCTACAAGGTAGGATCGTTTCCTGATAGCAGGATGGGAGCTGTAAATTTAAGGGAATTCAATGTTCATGTCTGGTCAGGACCAACAAAGGAAGGCAAAATCAGCTCTGGGAAAAGACATCAAAAAAGGTTCCATTCTATTACCACGTGGGCTATTCATAATAGAGCAGAACATGTCCCTGTGAGCCAAATTACTATTACAGATGCTTTGACTGCTGCCTCACTCTGCCCTAAAATGAGTGAACTCTTGCATTTAAAAGTCATAGAATGTAGTTTAGTTTTAAATTTTTTATTCCTGAATCATTTGGTAAACCCAAAGGTCTATCTAACTGTGTCCATGTTGGGTGCTGTTGCAGGTTCAATGGAGAAGTCCCAACTCTTGCTGATGTGTCCCTATTTGGTCTGCTTTGTTCAGGTTACCTACCAAGTCACACCTTTGAGGAAATTACTAGAAAGAAGGCGTTTTGAGCCCTTGGGTGCTTCTGTGTCTGTAAACATAACTTACATAAGCATTTCTTTGATGGTTCAAAAGAAATGAGGGCAAGGGCTCTGTCTAGCTGGAGGGTATGTCTTTGCCAACTCTATTACTAATTAGCCATGTGCCCTTAATAACTTATAATTTTTCTAGTCATAAAGTTAAGCAATTTGCATGTGCCACTGAAATATTACAACCTTCAAAGAAAGGATTTTAAATTCATGTTTTGTTGATGAATTGTTTATGTTTGAGCAAGCCATTAATAGTTTTCTCTACAAAGTTTACAGTTAGACATACACCATTATTGTATATCTTTTATATAATATGCAGTTGAAACAGTTTCATATGGATTGTTCTCTTAAAAAATATTTACAGTGTAGCTCCTTTGCTGACTAGCTGCATTGATTGCAAAATTAAACCCAAGAGTTGCCTTAAAAACTTTCATTTATGTTAGAAAACTATTGAAGAATTATTCACTTGCAATACATCATCTAAAGGATTAATGTTTATTGAGGCATTATATAAACACTCACTGATACAAATTGAACCTTAAGACAATTTTTGGAGAGTGCAGCTGTCCTGCACCAGATGGCTGATCTGCTCCCTGAGAATACAGGAACAGAAGAGTAAGGAAGGTCAGGATATCCAGGTCTCAATGGGATCTGGCCATGCCCCATCCAGGGTCCTGACACCCCAAAGCTATGACTCTAAGCTTCCCTAAATAATGCCTGAATCCCACTACATCTCCCCCTTTTGTCTAACTGAGAAAGTTCTAAACTAAGTATAAGACTATATACAGTAGAAATAATTATAAGGTAATATCTGGGGATGGGAAAGGCAATGACATAAACAAGGTCAAACTACAGCTAACAAACAGCAAACATAAGGTGTATCTTAAATGTCTAGAGTATTGGTAAGTGGCAGTGTACAGGGATTACTTCAAAGCTGTTTATCTTGAATAATATGAATCCAATAACTGAATGCTCTTTGCTAAGATATGAGATGGTAGTAACCTTAACTGTCTCGTCTTCAACCCCATCAAAGACCTGAGAAGGAAAATATATGACCTGAATAAGCTGGAGGCACAAGAGAGTAGCTTCCAAGATTTAGGAGAGGACAATGGGAGTCAGCTGCCTGGACAGTCAACTACAGCTTTTCTGCAAAGTTGGAACACCCAGCTTTTTTGGCTACAGGCCTAGGATATCTGACAGAGCTCTTCAGAAGCAGGACATTTTTGGAGAATGTCTTGTCCTGTCTTGGCAGGTTTCTGCAGTCTCTATCCTTCATCATGCTTGTCAGGATTGGACAGCGTGTGCACTGACAGCAGTCTAGGGCAGTTCTTTGTCCAACAGGCCATTGTTGGCCAAGGAAGACGAACTCCTTGATTCCCAACACCATCTTGGGAAAGGAACAGTGATACCAGGAGTTGTCGTAACTCGCATGGCCGAATTCTGAATAACAAAACATTAAATAGCATAATCTCTAGGTCTATGAAGTGGTTGAAGATCCCGTCTGACATCTTCTACTATATATAACCTACAAGTCTAAACAACATGACTATGACATAGCAAACCTGAAATTCTTCATCCTGAGGACTGAGGTTTACATTGTAAAAACAGGCAATCTATAAATGGGTGTATATTTTCTGAATAGTGACTTAAATGTCTAGTGCAAATGACACACTATGCTAAATATATATCATTATATAAAACACCTTATATATATATAGAATATATATATACTACAACTAGTATAATTATATATTATGACTAGTATAATTAAACAGAGGTAGAAATTGAATAGTGGGAATTACAATAATATGCTTAATATGCATTGATGTGCAAAATATCTTAAATAGAGATAGAAGCACATGAAAAATATGGAAATTACATAATCAATTTGGTATCAATATACAAATTACCTTAGAGATATAAAATATTCCAGATTTGAATTTGTATTAATATACAAAATACCTTAAGCAGATATATAAAATAATTTCACATTTGCATCAGTATACAAGAATCTATACCGACGTATAGATTGCTTCCTGTGGATGGCGTGGGGTCCTGTAAAAACTAAGATAGTGGTTAGGTCCTACTGGACTGACTATAAACATCTATAACCATTGTCAGAGTAAGGCATCTGGAATTCTTGTTAAAGACGTGATGTGAAGGATAATCATAGAGAGCTACCTTGCAACCATTCTGAATAGTCTATATTTCAAAAGCAGTCACTGAGTAGTACATACCAGTTGTTTGTTTATTATCACAAACCAGGTACAATTGTTGTTGTGGGTCCCTACCTTCTTTCTGGATGCCTTGGAGTGATGTGGGATGTCTTCCTGTATGCTGTGAATATCAATCATTAATGAAGAGACTGTTTGTGCCTATGGCAGGGCATCATAGAAGGAGGCGGGAAATCTGAGCATAGATAAGGAGAAGGAGGGCAGCCAAGGAGACTTGATCTAGATGCCCAAGAAGTAAGACGTAAAGAAATAGGTAAGCCATGGGCCATGTGGCAGGACAATTAATGAAAATAAGTTCAATTAAGATGCAAGAGCTAGATAGCAATGTGCCTGACCCATAGGCCAAGGAACATGTAATTAATATAAGCCTCTGTGTGCTTTTGTGGGACTGTGGTTCTGCGGGTTTGGATCACAGGCTGGACAGGCTAGAAACTTATTATTACAGAGAATTGTGGTAGCTTTCAAAACTGACAAAAATTCTCTTATTGCACTATTTCAAACAGAGTAAAAGCATAACACCCCATATTTGCCTCAGGTTTTTCAAATTCACATTGCTATTTTGAAAGCTCAATTACAATAAGGTTCCTTTCTCTTCATTCATAAAAATATGAATACCAAAGTCATAAGCATCTGCTTTACTTGGGATGATGACATAAAGAAGAAGTCCTTTCCTTGGACATGCCAATCAGTCTTGAAAGAGAAGAGAGATGGCAGAACCAAATGATGACATAGCAGTGGCGTGGCGTGGCATGTCCTTGCATGTTTCATCAAGGTCAAGTCTGAAATCCAAAAATGTGAAGTAATAAAGTGTGTCTTTGGGAGAGACACAAATATTTGGTGGCAATACTACAGTGTATCACAGGGAGCATTTTCTTCTAGATCAGGAATCACTCGACTAGTGTCTGGACTACTTACAAAAGCCATGGGCAGGTGCTAACACACTAGCAATAAGATTGTCTTATCTCTGGGATGAGGGTATTTGATTTACATTTTCTATGTATCCACAGAAAAATAAGAAAATCACTTATGCACAAATGCAACATAAAAGAATCCAACACATCTATGCATTAAAATAAATGTTCCACAGCATAAACAAATGTAACACATCTTAAAATAATATTCTACATCAGACTGTTCTAATGTGCTGCTGCTGTACTTAATGAAATCCTATTATTTTTGTGTTATTACAATTGAGAAAGGTGTAATTTCATTTATACAGATGAGATATTTGAGAAGCCCGTGAAGAAGCTTAAAATGGCAGATTTTAAAATGAAACTGCTATATGCTAGGATATCTGTGTGCAACATGTAGATTCCCCTCCCTAGTGGTTCTTTCTTAATTATTAGGTGTTTCTTTTTAATCAATCTTTAAAGAATTCCCTTAATAGTTTAAGATATTTTGAAATTTGTCTTTTAAAAAGTAAGCAAGTGTAGTATGAGGTTTCTGTACCTGACTTTTGGCCTAACCTCAAGGTTTAGAATCCACAGACTCACAGACCCACAGAGACACACAGATGCTTTCATTAGTTTTAGGCTGATCGGCCTCAGGCTCAGGCATATCACTTGCTAGATCTCTACCCTTCATCTAACCCATGTCTGTTGTTCAGCCATGCGGCTCGGTACCTTTTCTCACAGCAGCATGCTTGTCCTCTGCTTCCTGCGGCTTCTTTCTGGCGGTCTGCTCTGGCGTTCTGTTCTCAGAGTTTTCTTAGTCTGATAACCCCGCCCACACTTCCTGCCTGCCTTTGGCCAATCAGCGCTTTTTATTAAACCAGTGGGTGGGACAATTATTTACCATGAAACAACACAATACCCCTACAAGCAGTGATCTCCAGGGGTACTAGCTTTAATTTTTAAAATTTTCCAAGCGGCTTAAAATGATTTCCTTTTTGGCTTTTCAATAACGGGCATAAGAACTGATCACTTAGCAGAACAATTTACCACATTAACACCTGACAGAGCATCACTGGTATTGCTCTACATGCTTACATCTGTTGCTCATTTAAGGCCCGCAACAGCCCTATAAATACTAGTTTTACCCTCATTTTATCAATGAGATATTCGCAGTCCTTATGCAGACCCAAGTTTGGCAACTGGGAAAGCAATGAAGCCCTGCAGAGACTTCAGCAAGGCCTAATTAGGCCTGGAAAAGCAGGTGTGTAAAGATTCCCTGAGCCTTCTACACTTCAACTAGAATTTCAAATAAACCAGTAGAAAGATGCTAGGAAGGTCTTTTCATCCTTCACCTGAGGCACTGGTTCTCAACCTTCCTGATGCTGGGACCCTTTCATACAGTTCCTCATGTTGTGGTGACCCCAACCATAAAGTTATTCTCATTGCTACTTTATAACTGTAATTTTGCTACTGTTATGAATAGTGATGTAAGTAACCATCTGTGTTGTTATCTGATGCCCCCCTGTCCCCACCACAGGAGTTGTGACCCATTGGTTGAGATCTGCTGGTTTAAGGAAAATTACTTTCTGTCTCCTCTTGGACAGCAAACACTAAGCTCGCTATTTGTGAAGAGGAAGATGGGAACTATAGAGAAGTTATGTTACCATCTTGGGGCATTAGCCTTTCCTGATCATGAAGGACACAGATGCTCAGGGGCATGCCCATTAACATTCTTCAGGTTAGAGCAGAAGCAAAGTGCATACATTTCAGTTTCTTCCTTGAGTGGCTGATTACCTCATCAGGGCTGAGGGGTTGCATCCATCCCACGGGGCAGAGTGGACGTCCAAGAGTGTCTCTAACAGCCGAACCACACACTAACCTGGAGAATATTTCTTCTTGTGGGTATTTTCTTAGATAGAGTAGTTTGTTCGGGTTGAAGGTGGGATGGTTAACTTTAACGTAATAGAAATGCTGTTTCTAAAGTCGCACAATAAAAGTACCATTGATGATAAAGATGTATAAAATGAAGAAAAGAACTGAAGTGCTATCATGTTTTTATTCTGTAGTACTTTTGATCTGCTACAGTTTTTCTCACTCTTATTTCATTATTACCTTAGAGGGCTCAGGTCTTCTAGGTGTTACAAAGTAACATTTGTCCTTTCTCCTCGTTCATTCTGAAAAGTAGAAACTCTAGAAAATAATCTACCAATAGGTGCCTTTTTGTAGCCGGATGTTTTCCTGTGTCCTGCTACCACTTGGTCCCAAATCAACACACAGAGGTTTATATTAATTACAAACCGATCTATGGCTCAGACTTCTTGCTAACTAGCTCTTGCATCTTAACTCAACCCATTTCTATAATATATGTTTGCCACGTAGCTCACAGCTTACCTGTGTCTGCTCTATTACATCTTGCTCATCTAGCAGTGACTCCCTAACCTCTTTCTTTTCCCTCTCTCTCTGCTTGGGTTTCCCTCCTGACTGTAAGCTGCCTTGCTATAGGCCAAAACATCCTCTTCATCTTTATTAACCAATGGCAGCAATACATATTCACAGTGTACAGAAAGACATCCCACCTCACTTATCCTTTTCTGTCTAACCAAAAGGAAGGTTTCAACTTTAGCATAGTAAAAATTACATATAACAAAAGTTATCAAGAAAGAATTAGTTACAATATCTACTCTTTTTGTATTTAGGAAAATTAACGGAAACACTCTACCATCTATTTTATGTTTGTGAGTCTAAAGTTTTATATATAATTTACCTTTTAACACAACTAAGGAAAACTATAATTATCAACAATTTGATAGTATGCCATGATGCTTGATGTCTTTCTGTATGCTGTGAATAAAGGAACCATCTTGGCCTATGGCAAGCATCTTAGAAGTAGGTAGGAAAATAGGAGCATAGATCAGGGAAGGAGGGCAGAGTCAAAAGGAGACACCATCCAGCCACCCAAGAATCAACATATAAAAGTAACTTAGGAAAGCACAAGCCATGTGACAAAACAGATTAATGGAAATGAGTTGAATTAAGATGAAAGAGCAATATGCCTGAGCCATAGGCCAATCAGCAGGAAATTAATATAAGAAGCTGAGTCATTTTTGGGGTGGTAAGCAGTGGTGGGCACATCCAGGTCTTGGGACTGGACAGGGCCAGAAACTTATTATTATAATGCCATATAAACTGGACATGCAGGACCAATAAAAAAAAATGACTGTTGCCATTTACCTCTGAGTATCTAGAGTTTTTTGCTTAATGTTGTCCTTGTTGGCTGTAGTTCTGTTTTGTTTATGTTATTATCCTTTACTACCCCTGCAATACTTGGTAATCATTCTTACTATATATAGTTTTATAACCTTCTTATTTAGACAAAGGGGAAAATGTAGTAGGGAACGCATCTTCTTCCTTCCACCCATGGCCTTTGGGTACTGGCCCCTAGGGTGTGTTCTTTGAGCCAGTTTATGATCTGGGATATATATACATAGAGCCTTTTCTCTCTTGAGTACCTGGATGGTGAGCGCCCAGTCAGGCAGCATGAAACAGGATTCATCTCCAGCCTTCCAAGGACTCCATGACTGAATTTGTCTTGTCTTGTATCTGTGAGTTAGTTTCTCAGTAGAAATTTTAAATAAATAATCCACTCCTCAATAATTCGTGACATTCCTGTAGTACCTTTTTTTTTTAATCTTTTTTTCTTTTCCTATGTGTATGTATGCATGTGTGCGTACGTGTGCAGTGTCCTTGCCTCTGTGTGAAGGTCAGAGCGTCTGGAACTCACCAATTCAGCTGGAGTGACTAGGGCTGAGTACTAGGGATCTACCCCACCCCCACCCCAGCTCCAGGGCTGGGTTACAGACACACAAACCTCCAGGCCTAGCTTTAAGGTAAGTGCCTGAAACCTGATCCTAAGGCCCTCATGCTTGCTTGAGTAGCTGGCCCCTCTACCCAGTTATGTCTCCAGCACCTAATTGCTAAATATAGTAGAACCTTTAACCTTTAACGTTTAAACCTTTAACCATAAGAAGACATTTCATTGAGAAGTGGGAAATTAGGAAAAACTCATATGAAAACTGGATTTGTGAGTGGTCTGGATGAGGTTGAGAAAAAGCGGGCAGTAAAAATGGATAACTTGATGTTCCTAATAAATTGAACAACACTAAGGTTTGTAAACCAACCATAAATCAGTGGGGGAAAAAGTCAGATGTTATTAGGTGTAATATTTGCTACCTTGCCCCCAAAATGTGATGTTCTTTCCTAAATACATAATTTTGATTCACTAATATTGTCAACAAGTTCTCTGTCTCAGTTTGGGTTTTTATTGCTGTGAAGAGACACCATAACCATGGAAACTCATAAAGAAAACATTTAATTGGGGTGGTACACTTACAGGTTCAGAGCAGCAGAGAGCATGGAGTGCAGGCAGATGTGGTGCTTCAGCTCAGAGTACTGTACCTTGACTGAGAAGCAACAGGAAGCCAACTCGCTGTCACATTGAGGGAAGCTTGAGCAAAAGAGATCTCAAAGCCCCCTCCCCCCATGACACACATCCTCCAATAAGACCACACCTCCTAATAGTGCCACCCCCTTTGTGGGCCATTTTCTTTCATGCCATCACGTTCATACTAATAATAAAAGCCACCCAAGTAATTTGCAATTCTTTTTTTTTTTTCTCTTCAAGGTCACTTTCTTCACATTTTCCGTTTGAAGAGCAGATTAAAAAAAAGGAAAAAAAAAAAAAACTTAAACATGGCAAGCCTGAGTGTAATAACACTATGAGCACAGTCAGATTCTTTGGTTACTAATCTAGTTCAACATTTAAAGATTCATCGGATTACTAAATCGGGTTGCACCTTACATTTTTCCTGTCTAAAAAAATACCCTGCTGCTAACTTTGGTGGTCTATGCACTTAAACTTGTTTCAGGAAATAGTTTAAAAACATTTATATTCTGGAGAGAAATGTGTGAGCAGGCCCAGAGAATAGTGTTTGACCCACAGATCTAAGAGGATAAACGGACAATGTGATGCTGGGCTGAACCGGTTTTGAGAAATGGTATTCAGATGCTTCTATTTTAAATCAACGGGAACAGCCAAGAGAAAAAAGTATCTGCAATTCTGCCTTCAAATCAACCAGCATTGACGAAATTATCGCCGTTCAGAAAATCTGGAACATTGGTGTGCACGAAAAAAAAAATTAGGAGAGGAAAGCCGCCCTACTCCGGCCTCTTCTCTTTTCGTGGTCCCTACGCGCCACCGTCCTAAATGTTTTAAGTTGCATAGCAGAAAGGATTTTGCTCATTTTTTCCAAAACATTTCACTCCTGGGCAGTAGCCAACCATGGAAAGTTTTAAGCCCATTTGTGAGAAGGATGGAGCTCGTCAGGGCTGCCCGGGCAGGACGATGCCCTCCGAAAGGGCGGACACGTCCCCATCACTGGGGGTGGAGTGGGGGGGAGCCGCAGGCGTGGACCAGGCGACCAGCCCTGGGCGGTTCAGGCTCGCACGCTCCGGGGCTTCCTAGGCGGGAGCTCGAGACCGCGCATCTCGGAGGCGCACCTGCCCGGTGAAGGGCCGGACTCCGGAGCCGCGGTCCTCGCCCAGCGTGGCCTCAGGCGGCCCGAGGGAGGAGAGCCTCCGCCAGCCGGGGTTGGGCTGCGGGCCACACACGTCAGTCGCCCTTCTCCCCGCGGCGCCCGGGCAGACGACTTGACAGGCCCTCCGGCCAATCAGGAGGGAGGTCGGCGGGATGAGCCAATGGGAGAGCGCCTAGGGGGCGGGCCCGTCGGCGTGCTCCCGCCCTTGGCTGTTGAGCGCGGAATGTCTCCAGCCCTCCCCTGCCGCTCCGTCTCAGTGCTGAGCTCGCGGCGGACGGAGCGGCGGCGGCGGAGGAGGAGGCGGCAGCGGCGGCGACCACACCCCGCCCTGGACCCTTTCTTTCCTCGGTCCTCACTCCGCCGTGCGAGAGACCGTTCCGGGAGGAGCGCGGCCGCCCACGCCCGGAGCATCCTCTCCCCGAACCGCGGGGCCCCGGCGGCATGATGCGGCTGCGAGGCTCGGCGATGCTGCGCGAGCTGCTCCTGCGGCCGCCCGTCGCCGTCGTCGGAGCCGCCCTGCGGCGCGCGCAGCCCCTCGGCACCCTGTGCCGGCGCCCCCGGGGCGGGAACCGGCCGAGCGTGGGCCTGGTGTCCGCCGCGCGACTCCACCCGTGGTGGGGCGGAGGCGGCCGCGCCAAAGGCCCCGGCGCGGGCGGCCTCTCCAGCTCCCCGTCGGAGATCCTGCAGGAGCTGGGCAAGGGAGGCGCGCCTCCGCAGCAGCGGCAGCAGCAGCCCGGGGAGTCACCGTCCGCAACCCCGTCGGCCCCGGGCTCCAAGGACAGCCCGGGGGAGACGGACGCGTTCGCTAACAGCGAGGGCAAGGAGATGGTGGCCGCGGGCGACAAGTGAGTTGCGTGGGGGAGCCGCCGCCGAGGAGGCGGGGGAGGAGGGGTCGGGCCCGGTGGGCGGTGGGCGGTGGCGGCAACCGGGGGAAGGGGGGGGGGCGGTTCGCGGAAGAGAAAGAAAAGCGATGCCGGGCGGCCTGCGACGGCTGCGCCATGTGATTAGGCCCGGCCCCGCCCGCACCCCTCCGCCCGCTCCCACTTCCCCCTCCGCGTCCAGCGGGGCCGGCCTGCTGCGTGCAACCCTTGCTGGTGCCCCGCGTGCTCGGCGTCCCCGGCTCCGCGAGGGTGATGCCCCGGGGATATCCATCTCCAGCGGCTGACATTGAGGAGTGGGCCTCGCCCCCCCCCCCCCCCATCACGGGATGCCAGATGTGTCCTTGAGGGCCCTTAATCCCTCCGTGGTGGATCGGGTAGTTGGTTTTTTTTTTTTTTTTTTTGGCGTGTGTAGAGCCATCTGGGCCACCGGAAATAATGCTTCTGAAATGAGATTAGGCGGAATAAGGGACGTGTGGCCTAGAGGATGAGGCAGCAGCATGGACCACCTGTTCCTACAGGGACCGGCAGTGATGTCTTCTGTGAGGTTGATAGATTTAGGGAAAAAAGAAAAGGCAAAATGAGGTGTGACATAAACACAAAAGTCCAAGTAGTTTGGGGGAGATTGGGATAGAATGTTGACTCATTGTGTTTAACAGCGAGGGAATTTAGCCCGAACAAAATTGAGTTTTCTTAAATATGAAGCTTTACTGAATGCTTTTGTAGATTGAGTTTCCCCAGGTGAGCGATGCCAGGCTGCCTGCGAGTATTTTTCTTATTTTATACTGACGTGTTGTGCCCTGTTTTGCATTTTACTTCTTTTTCCAACTCGGGCACAGTAGCTTATCTCAAACTGAAAGTGTGAATATTATAACCTCAAGCTCAGGCCTGCTTAACGTTTCCTGTAATTGATGTGGGGACCTTCCAAAGACATCCTCGCTTATTTTCCCAGAGTGAAAAATGGCAATTTCAAAACCAACCAAACAAAAAGCATTTGATGATGGACAAAATTTGTGGTATTCTGTGGTAATAATGGCTTTGTGCCACAAACCAGCTTGATCATCCTGGGCACATTATTGAAATGTGTTGCATTATTAGATAACTCAAATCCCTTTTAGTGTTTTGTTATTTAAACTTAGACTTTTGTTAAATTAACGCCTGTTTTAGAAAGTAGAATGTGTATTATGTATGTTTGATCACATACAGGGCTCACCTTACCATCTGGCTTACCGGGCAGGTGGTACAAAACACATGTTTACACCTAACAATTGCAGAGTGCATTTATTACTGTTTAATAATAGTTAATACTCACAGGTTGCAGAATGGGAGGTGCTTTCTATTAAAAGTATGTCTGGTTCCATGATTCACCTCCCAATGGCTCTACTGCCCTTTTTATAAAGTCAGATAGGAAAATGAACTTTGTCTTTTGTTTCCCTATAAGTTTCTGGTTTCATTGCCCTATTAATAATATTAATAAATCATCTTGGAGGAGTAGCTTAGGAACACTGTTCTATCTAATGCCCCATCCTGTTCTCCCTCATCTTGCCCAGGAGAAAAATCCAGTTTAGGGAGGGAATTCCCTAAGAAGATTTGCTCAGATTCCTGGAGTGTTAAGTGCCAATAAGATAACCTTGTTTACTTTAGTTAAGGGACTGGACTAGTAGTGGAGCATGTGTGCCTCTGTGAGTGTGTGTGTGTAACAAAAATAGATGACAGCTATACAGAGGTTCAGAACCAATTCGAAAGGATGATAGTCCTGAGAGCTTCTAATCAAGGGGCTCAAACCATAGCTGCCATGGATTTATGTAACTGGAATATAGAAAAGTATTATAACTATATTGAAATTTCTATTCTGTTTCCCAAAAAAGTAAGGATTTCCTCTCCTGAGCACTCCATTTTCCCTGTGTAGAGCATTTCTCGCACTCCCGGAGGTCAGCTCTTATTTGACCTTTCTAAATGCTCAGCCTCCCAAGCATGAGTCTTCTTCAGTCAGCAGTCCATCTGTTTTGCCAGCACTCCTAGGGCTGCCAGATTTTATAGTGTTACTAAGACATAGCCATGTGAAAATTAGGAGCTGCTAAAATACAAGGCTTAGAACAATGTTGGGCATGTCTTAAAAACTACTCGGCTTTATTCACTAAATAAGAATTTCTTTTACTTTAAAACACTGAGTTTTGGGTGGGTGGGTGTTGGTCTTTGAATTTCAGACTCGTGTGACAGTTTTTATTTTTAGTTCCCAGAGAAAGTTTGTCTTAAAAAAAAAAAAAAAAAAAGATGTCTTATATGAAACTACATGCAGTTTACTTTTTAAAACTTATTGGGAAATAAGGTCAGAGCAAACAATGCTTAAGCATAGTTCATGTTGCTTTTTCCTTGGTTCGCACCTTATATTTTATGAACCTTATCTTAAGTTGTAGATGTTGGGATATAATCAAGTTGTCTACTTAGCTTTTTCCCAAAAAACCAGTAAAACTCTTTGAACCCGTATTATCTTACACTATATTATCCCCAGACCTTCTGATAAGTTGTTACTTGACTTAGCATAATAGTTCTTGCTCAAGCTTTCTCTGTAGTGATCTTAATTTTGCAATCGTTGTTCATTTTATCATTAAAAACCAGACAGCTTGACTTGCTTCTTTTCATCTTAAAACAGTTGTTAGGTCTGCTTTTCCGGCCACCTTGGGATGTCCTTCTTCAGCGAAATCTTTATTACTTTCCCTAATTAACGCCTTAACAGGACTTCCATTCTTTAGCTTTGATACTCATCTTTGTATGGATAAAATCTTAATTCTTAAGCCAGGCTCTGTCCTTATATTTGATATGATTTAAAATTTAAATTTTTGTTGCCATATTTCATTATCCCCCCCAGTTGTCTGTTACAGAAATTGACTTTAAAATCTTAGTGTAGGGCATGGCTTTTATAAAACAACATGGACTAGAGTGGACACTTAAGTTACAAGCTTTCACTGGTGCTTTAACTTGCTTTCTGGCTTAACAGACATTTTAAAAAGAAATGAGGTTTGTACCTCCTATTAAATGACATTCCTAATTTCAGCAAACCCAGAAATGTCTTTATTTAAGTGAATGATTCTTAGGAAAGGCTGATTTGTGTGTGTGTACATTAAATTACCTTTGGTTTGGACATTTTATTAGGAAAAAAGATTATGTAGATGAAATATTAGTATGTACTTTTTTACAAAATCTAATTTTTATAGGGTGTGATATTGAAAACATTCCATTAAAATAGCTTTGAGACCATTTTCCCATCAGTTTGACAAAGTAGTAGCAAAGGGAATACCTTGCATTGCTGTATAAAAGTATAAATTTGTTCACTATTTTGAGAGCAGTTTGGTAGTTGCTAAAAATCTACATGCCCCTTATGCAGTAATTATGTTTGGGTGTCTCTAGGAAGTCTGGAATTTAAAAAAAGATGCTTGTAATTACACAAGAATATTTAAATTTAAAAATAAAGTGTACACAGAAGTGACTTCAAGATTGAAATGGTATGGTATGTTTTCATAGTTCTTTCTTTAATGAAATGTTAGAAGCACACCAATTACTGCATTGTCTTGTGAAAATTGAATTTCAAAGTACGACTTATTTGCATTTCAGTACTGAAAATGAAATTTAGACAGTATTTGACAGCAGATATAGATTGGTGTTGGATAATAAAACTTCTGAAATAGGTAGCAGATATTTTCATGATCCTCCTGTATTACATCTACTTCGAATTCCTGAAGGTTAAAGTTTCCCATTCAGGGCTGGAGAAATGACTTAGTGGTTAAGATTACTTAATTCTCTTCCAGAGGATCAGAGTTCCCATCTCAGCATCATGTCTGTCTAGCCCTGTAACTCCAGCTCCAGGGAACCCAGCACCTGCTCCTGGCCAGTCAGGCACCTGCACATGCACTCACACAGACACTCATACTTCAAATAATAGTCTTTTAAGTGTTTGCCATTCTCTTTAAGAGGTAAGATGGAAAGAATAATTTTTTCTTTGTGCTTCTAGGAGTTAACTTTAAGTTAAATATATTCTCCTCTTTGTTTTCTGAAATGCAGCGGACTAAGCCTAGATCTTGCATAGACTTGCACATGTTATGCTACTAAACTACCTTTCAACCTTGTAGTTTTGATGGGAAGCGAGGAAAGTACCAGTCAAAAATGTCATATTTAAAACCATATATCTAGTAGTCATTGATAAACCTGTATATGACCTATAAGAAACTGCATAATCTAAACAAATTTGCATAAAATTCACTGAACATAGAAATCTGAGTCATGAAATTTCAGTTTCTTGCTTTCAGCTTTGTTTTATTGAGAAGTCTGCCACCCACACAATGTAGGGAGCTACCAAATGGAATTTCACCTTTTTAAGAATTGTTTTTTAATGCCTTTAGCCTGTGTGCATGTATGTACACCTTATGCATGCCTAGTGCCCTCATAAATCAGAAGAGGGCTTTGGATCCCTTGGAATTGGAGTTATGGATTGCTGTAAGCCACACTGGATGCTGGGAATTGACCATTGGTCCTTTGCAAGAGCAGCAAGTGCTCTTTACCACTGAGCTATCATCTCTCTATCTCCCTGTAAAAATAAGGTTTCTGGCCCGGACTAGCTCCCTGAAACAATGAGGTTTCTGGCCCAGACTGGTCCCACAGTTTGGACCCGCCTGCCGCAGCTTATCTGGACCACCAATCCCAAAGTCCCAAAGAAACACAGACACTTATATTAATTTCATACTGTTAGGCACATTGCTAGCTAGCTCCTCCATCTCAACTCAACCCATTTCCATTAATATGTTCTGCGATGTGGCCCTTGGCTCACCTATTTTGTGACATGTTGCGTCCTGGTCGATCTGTGTCTGACTCCGCCCTCCTCCTACTTATTCTCAGATTGCCCTGCCTGCTTTCTTATGGTGCCCGTCATGGGCCAAAACAGTCCTTTATTCACACTCCCACATCAGCTCTTGAGGCAATGATACCTGGCCCAAAGGGGGAAGGGTATTGTTTTCCTCTGAGAAGTGAATGTCACCTTCAAGAGCAAGTTTGTGAAGATAGTTGAGTTCCTTTACTTTTTAAGACGTTTGAAATTGGTAAAACAACAAAAACCAAAGAAATCTCTACTGTAGTCTTGTAATAGTGATGTGAGAAAACATTTTTTACATAGTAATCAAGGGCATATTTTATGGTTATGTGGGCATTCTCACCTACAGTAGCTCCTATGAGAAGAGAGCAAATAAATGCATTTTAAAATCTGTGATTATTGGTTTCTGTCGGTGCTGTACACAGTTGCACATACAGACATTTACTCCCAATATTACCCTAGACTATTCCGTTGTAAAGGATCTGGTTATGAGACGATGCTTAGAAGTAGTGACTTCTGACTTCAACAGAGTAAGAGTAAAATCGTCTCCTTTGGGAGGTATACATTCTCTGGTATGTGGCATTCAGTATTTACTGATTTCTAAAGAAAAGTTTATGCCAAAGTACTACTTTTAAAGCATAGAACTTGTTTTGTTATAATGAATAATACCAATTTTATAATTTTGGGAATGTATTTTCATCTGCTCATTTCCAGTGCTGTGAATGAACGTCCTGCATAGAAAGGAGAGACCATCACTGTAGCTTTTGCTCAGTCTGCATTAAAGTGTATTTCAGTATGAAGGAGTCTGGCACTTTGATAGTTTCCTTCATTTAAAACTGGTCTTATCTTTTTCATTTTAACAGTTGTCCCTGACACACCTATACCCAGTTTTAGGTATACAGTTCAGCATTAAGTACCACTCTCTGGCTTGCCCCACCGCGGGTCTGAGAGGGGTTTCTGATTCCCCAGTGACTCCAGCTTGCATCAGGTTGGTATATAACTAGCCAGCCTAGTACCAATAGAAAAGGCTAATTTCTTTTTACAGGTTAAGGTCAGAGCTTAGAGCAGAAGCCACAGAGGAGGCCACCTGAGAAGGTGCAGGTCCCCATGCCCAGGGATGGATAGGCTGGGACTCCCTACTTTAACCGGCATTTAAGAAATGTCTCACATGAGGCCAATCTGACCTGCTCTTTAGGGTCTCTTTTCCCAGGTGACTAGATCTGTGTCACGTTGACAGCTGAAGCTATGATAAGGCAGGAAAAAATAGTCGTCTAGCATATAGTTTCTAAAAATAGTGTTTAGCCTTTTAATTCTAATAGTAAAATGCATGGTTTTGACACCATAAAGGCAATAATTTAGAGAAAAATAAATATAAGGCAAGAACACTCTTTGGTGTGTGTGTGAAACTTAAGCTATAGTAATTTCTGTGGGTGTTTTTTGGGGGTGGGACTTACTCTACAGTCCTGGCTGGCCTTGCATTTAGAATCCTGCTTTCCCTGGCCTGAGTGCAGGGATGCAGGGCTTATAGATAGAAGCTGCTATGCCAATCTTTACAGTTTTATGATCATGTATCTTAGGCATGGTTTACATTTTTTTATGGATACAAATTCGTCTCTTTTAAGCAAGTAAATATTTACTTTGCTAGCTGTGTAATAAAGGACTATTTTAATTTTTTTCACTCTGTACCATAGGTGAAAGAAGTGCATATTTAGTGTTATTTACATAGCTTTTAGACAAAGTAAATACCATTTACTGATGTGAAAAATATGTAGAAAGCTTATTCTGCAGTTTTTAAAGTAATAAATTGCCATTATCTAAAGTTTTATCTGACAAACCATTTTCTGTAAATAATTGGTATGTGATTATTCTCTGATTTTGCCAGCTGGCTCAGTTTTTCTTTAACTCTTGGGTCATCGGTATTATTGAACTCTTGTTTAAAGCTATTAGATCTGGATAAAACCTAGGAACATTGTTGTGCCTTGGGAAGTGGCAATTAGGTATAAGTCAGAGTGGTGCAGTAGTAAATTTGGATCCCGTGTTCAGAATCCATTTCTGCTGTTGGGAGGTTCCTCACCTGTGAGCTTCTGTGGATAGAGGTAGTGTTACTAATTTTTGTCATCAAGTAAATTTGTTTAGTACCAGAAATTACACAGTAGTTTTGTAAGACTTGTATTTCTGTCACTAGATCATTAGTTAGAATGGATTAAATAAGAATGTTTATAAAACAGTATGTAATTGGTTTTCAGTTATTTAGATATTGGAGGTTCTTTTTTTTTTTTTTTTTTAAAAGCACACAGTGTTCTGCCTGCACATATGCTCCACTGCCTGAATGACAGAAGAAGGCACCATATCTCATTGCAGATGGTTGTGAGCCACTAGGTGGTGGCTGGGAATTCAACTCAGGACCTCTGGAAGACCAGGCAGTGTTCTTAATCTCCAGCCTTCTTGTAGGTGCTATTAAGGGGGGGGGGGGAGGTGTCCAATGTTAAAATTATGTCAGTATATGTCATTAGCATTTTGTAAAGGTTAATTTTTAAGACATACTAATAGTGATATTAGGGTTTTGTTTTTGTTTTTTTAAAGGCTGGAGCCAGTGAGATAAGGTGATAGATAATTCAGCTGATAAAAGCATTTGCTACTTAGGCTGAGAAACCTGAGTAGGATCATTGGAAACCCCATAAAGGGAGAAAACTGACTCCTGAAATATTCCTTCCTGCTCCAGGCCTACTCACACTCACACATGGTATTAATATAAAATTTGAAAACCTTCAAGGCTGCTACAGCAGTGTTTTGAAAAATGTAAATGATATTGATGCTAATATTAATGTTTTGTTTAGGAGAAATTTTTTGTTTTATGTATAAATTTACATGATTGTGAGTCAGATACTTTATTGTCTTTTAAAACACGTGTGTGTCACACTATATATCACACTAAGAGTGAGTTTGGAAATAATGAAATACTAGTATGTTTATTAAAGTTCAGAACTGTTATATAATCTTCAAATCCAGAAATTATTTAGACATGTAGAAAAGGTCTTTTCAATAACAGAAACAGTTAAAAACAGACATTATCTGTTATTTTTTTAATGAGGAATGTACATAATTTACCTGTGAAAGTTGCTATTAATACTTATGACTAATTGATAACATTTAAGAATTAGTATTTTTTTATTTTCTCTTTCCAATATAGTTATATTTGTGTGTGTGTTGCGTGTGTTGCTGAGTCATGGTAGGTAGGCGGTGGATCTGTCTGCCTAAGACCAGCAATTTTCCGTTTTGAGGCAGTCTCAACTGAAGCTCATACTGGCCTAGAATTTCCCTCAGTAGTCAGGGTGGCTTTGAACCCAGGGAGATTCTTCTCTCTGAGCCTCTCAGAGCTGGGCTTGCAGGTGTTAGTTATTTCTTGCTGGGACCTGTGATTCTAATCATTATAAAAATCAATCGCTGTATTTATGACAGTAATTAATAATGGAGTATGCTTTGAATTTCTGAAGACTTTCCCCCAGAATACATTAAATAAGTGTGTGATAGTTTGTTTACTTAAAGGCTGCTCATTGGATAGGAATGGTTCCTGTGTAGACGTTCGGTTACTTTCAACATGTTTTTGTTACATAAGTTAAGTTTTAGTATTGCTGGTAAAATTTTCCTCTAATGCTTGATGATATGTGAGGTTTTGTTCTTTTTTTGTGTAAATGGATTATGCTTTAGAAATAGCTGCAAGAGATAGAGAGATGAGCCAGTGTTTAAGAGCACTTGGTGTTATTCCAGAGGACCCAAGTTTGGTTCCCAGTATGCAACTCAGGAAGCTCACAACTGATGTAACTGCAGGCCTGTGATAACCTGATGCCCTCTTCTGGCCTCTGCAGGAACTTGCATAGTATGTGTGCATGGAGAAAGGAACTAGAGTTACTAATCAGTTAAATGCTTACAGTCTATCAGAATCTGCACAGCCATGCCTTTTATTCCTGTAGTATTCACAATAGCCAGGATGTTGCTACTCATCAGGTAGATAGATAAAGAGAATGTGTTGTGTTGTATATGTGGAATTTTATTGTGCTATAAAATAAGGTGAAATATTTACAAGGAAATGCACGTAACTGGAAATCATCATATTAAGTAAATAAGCTAGACTTTAGAAGACATACTGTATGTTTTCATTGGTAAGAAGAACCTAGATATATATGTATGTGATAATAAAAATGACTTCTTTCATTCATTAATGACTTAACTTTTTTCCCAGTGTGGTTTTTTAATGATACTGACTTGATTGGTGAATCGGTGTTTATTATAGATGGCCACAGTGTTTATGAACAGTGGTTATTTAATAATGGGTGTGATTTTCATTAGAATATTTACACAAGGATTAATTTTGTACTATTTTCCTTTCCCTGTAGTAAAATAAAGCAAGGTCTGTTACCTAGCTTGGAAGATTTGCTCTTCTATACAATTGCAGAAGGACAAGAAAAGATACCTGTTCACAAGTTTATTACAGTAAGTTTTTATATTTTTCTCTCAGCTTTCAGAGAAGCAATACTGTCAGTTACATACTATTGCTGAAATAAAGTCTTAACGTTTATCTGACCTGTAGGCTCCGACAGTGTTTCTCTTGTTTTCAAATTTTTACCATATTAACTTGAAGGTGATCAATGAAAAAAAGGAAACAATGAGAAACTTGTCCAGAAAGTGAATAACAGTGATATAAGTACCACATACATGATCAAGTCTTGTATAGAAACTTTTTATGTACAGGAATGAAACTTAGAGTTGGAATAAGCATATACATTATCTGGGCTGTATATTTACAAACTCTTATTTTTTTAAAAACAGGCACTCAAATCTACAGGATTACGAACGTCTGATCCCAGGTTGAAAGAGTGTATGGATATGTTAAGATTAACTCTTCAGACAACGTCAGATGGTGTCATGCTAGACAAAGATCTTTTTAAAAAGTAAAAATTTCTGCCGAACCTTTAATGGTGATTTTGTATGCTGATTTTGCTTTGAAAACACAGTATAACATTTTAAAGACCAGTGCTTTAGTATAATTGAGAATATCAGTTGTAAATACTATTTCTTGAAAAACAGTGATGGCATATTAAAGTTCTGTTATATACTGAGTTTAAATTGGTTGCAATGAAAGTTAGCTATAAATGGTGTTTTCTTTGCCTAAAAAATATATTCTGTCTGGGTGTTTTATTCTGTCTCTGTTATTTGCTGACTTCAATTTGTTTTGTGGTTTAGATGATGAGCATGAGGGGGACCTCAGACAGCTGAGTCCTTATTACATATTTGCATCACCTGATTCTCTCTTTCCAAATGTATTAATGAATTGGTCTTGGACTGTTTTTTGCTTTGGTTTGTTTTTGTTTGTTTTGCAGAACAGTTGAGAATTTAGGACAACTTTGAAGATTAAAACTGATTTAATTGAATGAGAACTCTACACTTTAACATTTAAACATGTTTATTAATTTTCTTTGCTGTATTTGTATTAACTTTTAATAGAGATACATGTTTATAATCCTAAAGAGTCAAATAATAATTTGTTAATAGTTGTAGGACTGTTCTGTTTTCTAAGCTACAGGCTTAAGTCGAGATGGAGCCAAGGAATTTCTGCATTTAAGTTTATTGTGTGTGTCTGTGTGCATGTTTAATTACCTTTCTTTTCTTTGGTGGATTGGATGGTGTGTTCTAGATTTCTCCTAGAGGTATCCCATAGGAGGGATAAGTATTTAAAAGGTTCTCTGAGGTTTCTGCATGCTTGTGACTTTGTTACCAATTCTGAATTCTCACCAGAATGCTCTTGGTTCTCTTAATGCAGCAACTTTAATGTGTGGCTATTAAGTTTACTTTGCAGTTGATATTAGGGATTTAAGTCTGTCAACCTGTTTATTATAGGAAGGGCATGAATTCACCTCTAGAGAGTAAGGATTTTTCTTAGGAACTATCTGAGCAAAACACTCTTATTGCCTGATTCTGGTGCTTTGGGGGAAGTTATTTTTGTTTATTTCTGAGCATAGTTAATTGATAGTAGGTTGGATTGTGAATTATAGGTATGGGAGCTAGCTTTGGAATTTTTAAGGGAAAACACTAAATTGCACATTTAAACCTGCTTTAAAATGTGCTTTTGAACATTGTTTCATTATGAAATTAAAAGCAATTTAAATATTCTTTTAGTTATGAACCCAAAGAACCACAATCATAAAATTCTGTTTGTAATTGAATTAATATATAATAATTATCATAACTTAAAATACAAACTCAAGCTTTAAAAAAAAATCTATGATTGTAATATAGGCAGTCCCCAACCTGAAATGGAAACATAGTAGTCTTTGTAGTAGATCATAGTCAAAATATTTTTCTTTTTGTTTCCAGAATGAGGTAACTCAAAACCTCTGACTATGAGCACTTTTTGGTCACTTAGAAAGGTGCAGAGACATTCCTTCTCTGATTTCAAGTCTACGAAGTCACCTAGTTGGGGTTGCCAAAAATAAACAATCTCATCTCTAAGTGTGGAGTTTTTAAAAGATATGAGTTCCTTCCTTCTGAGAGAAGTATCTATAAAGGTAGATGATTGGGGTTTGAGAGAAGGTGTTGATATTTTTCCTAAAATATAACTACTTAGCCTTTATAGTAGAGAAACAAGTATTGTGTGTGACTTTTAACATGTTGAAGACTGCCCATGCCTATTTATATAATCTGTGTTTTTATACTGGTATTCATTAAATTACAAGAGGAAGAAGTATTTGTGCTAACAACAAATTCTTTATTCACTCATTCATTCTTTTAGACCATAGATACAGAACTGTTTTATATGTGGTCATGGTTTTTAGATTGTTTTTAGAGACAACAAATGGTCTGCATTTGTAATTATTTGGTTTTCTGAAAGCTTACTTGTTACTAGTGAAAAGTTATGTGAGGGAAATTTTGTGATACATTAACGTGCATTGTATTTGTAAGGCCTAATTGTCAAGAAAATGATTGAACAAAGCATAGAGAGATTTTTACCTGCTGAAAGGCAAAAGTATTCTTTTCCTCAGAGTTCACTTTAAATAACTTCTGTTGTAGTATTTGAACACCGATAATTATATGTAGTTGGAGTCTTCTGAAAGCTGAAACTATCTTTCCTGGTAACTTCACATCTAAGGCTAATTCCATGTGGCTTTAGCTGATATCCTATGCAGAACAAACACCATACTCAAAATTATTGTACAGTTTTGTTGACTATAATTCCTCCTGAAAGATGTTTTAGTTTGTTTTTTATTTTTATTTTGAGATTTGTGTGTGTGGGGGGTGTTTTGCCTGCATGTATATCTTTGCATCACATGCCTGCAGAGGCCAGAGCAGAGCTTTGTATCTCTTGGCGTTGGTGTAACAGACATGAGCCCTCTTAGAGGTGCCGGGGATCAAGCCAAAGTCCTCGAGAAAAGCAATTGGTGTTCTTGATCCCGGATCCTGGAGTCTTTCCAGCCTCCTGATCAGTTTAAAACAATACTGGAGGGAAATAGTGGGCTGGTAATTTAAATCTGCTCAATAGTTCTCATGTTTTACTTGTAGCTTCTTAAAAATATATACGAAGTATGTTTGGTTTAAAAATTAGTCATTTGGTTTTAGGAATTACCTTAAGTTTGAGGAAAGTATGCTAGTTATATTTCCCTTGTACCTTCGATTATTTTTGGAAGTTGTATTTTAAAAGCAATATTCAATCAACAATAATATTTATTGGCATATTACTCAACTTCTTAATTTTATTTACTTATCCATGAAGTGGGGAAAACCTTCAGAAAATACTGATATTTTCAAGGTTAAACACAATTATTAACAATCTCACTGTTTTTCCTCAAAGCGTGCTAATTTAGTATGATATCATTACATAAATATTTTCTCAACAACGGTCTGAATTAGACATTTTTATTTTTTATCTATTATCCCCCTGCTCTGTGTGTGTGTTTTGTATCTTTACGTTCATATGTAACAAGCTGTCTGCTGTCAGTTAAACACTGTGGCTGAGTTACTGATACTCAGACCTTAAGACTATTTTTAGAAAGAGTTTAAAATGTATTATGGTATACATAGTTCTTCACGGTTACACTAACATGGTTTTTTTGGCTTAATCCTTTTCAAAAGAAAGCATAATATTGGTTAAAATCACCAGAGTGCTTACTGGTCTTTGAAATGATTTTTAACAGTGAAACATTTTTTATTATGTAATATGCTACATTTATATGTAGCTTGCCTTTGGTTTTGGCAATATAAAATTTATTATAATACTTCGTAAGAAATTTGTTATAAAGTATACATTACTTTTATAAACATAGTAACATGTTTTTCACTTAAGAAAACTGAGTTTGATCAAACCAAATTGGTTTTTATCTTACAAAGCTTTCAAAGTGTTATTTAGGGAAAATATATTTTAACTTTTTGTGAAATACTACCCAGTATTAGACAGGAGGTAAGAAAGATATGTTGGAGATTACTTAAAGTTGAACAATATAATCCCTTTTGTGGTGTTTTTAAAGGCTGTTTTGTTAACCAGATCCTCATGTTGAGTATCAATTCTAGATACAAAACTTATTCTAATGTGTAAATCTCAGCGTGCACTGCTGTCTTAGTGTCTGACATTAATTTATTTCTACCTGTTCAAGATAGATGGAAAGAAAGTAACAGAGGAGTGTTGTAAAAGTCACTCTGACTTTGTCCTTTAACAATAAAGTTACCATCCTACTTAGTGCTGTCAGCAGGCGCCCGCCCGCCCACTCTGTTTTTCTGTCGCATTCGCAGGTGTGTTCAAAGCAACATCGTTTTGTTGACACAAGCCTTTAGAAGGAAGTTTGTCATCCCTGACTTCACGTCTTTCACCTCACACATTGATGAGCTATATGAAAGTGCTAAGAAGCAGTCTGGAGGGAAGGTAAGGTTGGGGACACATTTTCCTATATATAAATATAAAAAAAATAAACCTGGATATTTGGTTTACTAATTAAGAAACTCAGGCCACTAGATTTGGAGCTTCTGAAACCACTTTAACTACTTAATTATTTTTTGTTATTCTGCCTAAAGTGAAACCAAGTTTAAAAAAAACTTAATTTTCAAAAAGGCTGAAATGGTTTATATTTTAAATTAATAAATATGACTTCTACATTTCTGCAGATCTGATGTTTATTAATATAAAGTAAAATATTTCTAGTTTTTAAAAATTATCCAGGGAAAGTCAGGTGTGATGGCGCCTACCTGCAATCCTAGCATTGGAGAAGGTAGAGAAAGGGTCAGGAATTCAGCCTCTACTGTGTAAGCAGTTGAGCAAGATTGAGCCCAGCCTCTGCTACAGAAGAACCTGTGCCACCCCTGCCCCAGCTGATTACTTCAAAGGGAGAGTGGTGGAGAAGCCACTTGATGTCATACTGATACTCATTTATGAATTAGTGTTCTTAATTTTCACAAGCATAATTAGAAGACAGACTGAAGCTCCTGAGTGCTATAAAAAATTAGTCATCAGTGAGAAAAAAAAAACTGCCTGCCTTGTGTCACTTAACAACTTTCCAATTTTTTGTGTAGGTTGCTGATTATATTCCTCAGCTAGCCAAGTTCAGTCCTGATTTGTGGGGTGTATCAGTCTGTACGGTAGATGGGCAAAGGTAAGTATATTTAAAAATGTATGGAGAACAACTGTGTAATCCTTACATTTTGTACAACCATAATCATGAATCAGAAAGGACATGATTTTGTAATTTTTGAAACTTTTGAGACTGCTTGATTTCATTTCACTCCCCTGAACTGACTGCAAGAGCAGCCTTGAACTTTGTAGCATAACCTGTTTCGTGATCCCAAAATAATTTGCAAAGTAAAAGTCAGTTGCAAAGCACAGTCTTTTATAAACGTCTGAAAGTCATATTTGAGAAGTGCTTGCATTTTCACCAACCTGCTAGTGAGTGAGTGAGGATCCTTGGAGAACTGTCAGAAAGTGCTATGATGATGGAGAACCACAAGAGAGTGAGTCGATTTAAAAATCTAGAGGAAGAGAGACCTCTGGAAAAATGCTACAATGTAAGAATGGTTTTTCAAGAACTCTTTTGGTGGAGGGTGCTTAGGAGAAGATAGCTGGGTGGATAAGATGTGAGTAAAAGGCCAGAGCTGGTCAGATGTAGTGGTTTCCTGAAATTCCAGCAGTTGAGAGGGGAGACAGAGAGATCCTTGATGCAAATAGGCTAACAAAACTTAAGGAGTAGGCAATCTCCATGTTCAGTGGGAGACTGTTTCAGTAAAGTAAGAAAATACGAGCTTGATGCCAGCCATTGTCGCCCTCACACACGTGCACACAGGTCTACCTACTTTAATGCAAAAAATTTTTTTTTTTTTTTTTTTTGCTGTAAATCAGACATTAAGGGTCATTGTAAACTTCTAATTTGGATGTCAGACAATTATGCCACATGTCCAGCTTAGAAATACAATCCTTCCTTAAAATTATATTTTAAGATGAAAATACAACTTAATATAAAATATATTCAATAAGTGTTGTTCATATAGCTCAGTGAATTTATGTTAGTGATAGAATTTTACTCTTTTTTTTTTTTTTTTTTAAATTTTGAGTGACAATTTATTCATGTAGCTGGGCTGGCCTAGAACTTACTCTGTAGCCTAGGCTATCCTCAGACTTTGTATCTTCATGCCTCTACTTGTGATTTGATTATAGGCGTGTGCCATCATGCTTGACAGTGCCCGAAAGTTTATAGCTACAAGTCAGGTAGATGTAGAATTGTTAGGATTTTCTTTTTAAGATAATGTTGAAAACTGTGTTATCTGTTTGTGATCTTAATGATCTGATCTGAAGTATCCTTAAGCCATAGTAAAAAGCATAAGTTTTTTTTTATTATAATAAACATGTTAATTTTTCTGAGGCTTACTCTGAAAACAGTAGTAAGAAAAACATTACAATTTAACATCTAATGGACCTTCCTTTGACTGCTTTATCCTCTTTCATTTTCTTTTCAGTATCCCTCTTAAAGACATTCTTTTAAATGTTTATACTCACCCCACACCCTCTTCTGAACACCAGAGGATAACCCCCAGGAATCTGTTCTCTTGAACTCCAGTGTCAGGCTTGGGGCTGGGAACCTTCACTACAGCGTCCCCTAGTCAGCCCCAAGTAAACATTTGTGGTTGAATTAAACATATTTATGAATTAGAATTAATGATGTAAGAAGAGCAAGTCCAGCCATGCAGCAGCTGTTTGTAGTTGGTGCTAACTGTTTTAAACCTGCTTTCCTAGGCACTCTATTGGAGACACCAAAGTCCCCTTTTGTCTTCAGTCATGTGTAAAGCCCCTGAAGTATGCCATTGCCGTTAATGATTTGGGAACTGAGTACGTGCATCGCTATGTTGGGAAAGAGCCAAGTGGACTAAGATTCAACAAACTATTTTTGAATGAAGATGGTAAGGAATACCTACAAGTTGTTGAAGAAATTTGAACTCTGTATTTGAAGAAAATTTTTCCTATTTTTTAAGAATGTGCCATAGAGTTTCTTTGATCTTTAGAGATAGTTTAATCACCTACTTTTCAAAATGGTTATTATAGTTATCTCTGGCCACTAGCAAGAGAAGTAAGTAGAGATAAGGGCAAGGAACGGAATCTACAGCTGGACCCAGTGACACTTGTCATTCTGTCTAGGAGGAGATGACACCAGGTCAACCAGGAGCTCAGGGACATTCTCAGCTACATGATAAATTTGAGGGCCACCTCGGCTACACAAGACCCTGTCCAGTAATTAATAAATAAGCCAGATTATAGTCACTTATGAGGGATTCTGTTCACACGTCTAGAGTTTACTTACGAACAATCCAGTGGAGGCAGCTTGTAGTTCTGGGGTAGTCATAATTATTGTGAATGGGTTGCCAATTATTTAAATTTAAATTGGTTCAATGAGCCTGTTTGTCAGAGGCGAAACAAACAGCTAGATTCTATTTCCTTACCAGTTTGATTGCTAGAGGCTCTGACCTCATTTGTCCACAAACTGTATGGATCATTCTATTAAATAAATATCATATACTATAAAAGGACATTCAGAAATGAGCATGGCTTTATTTCATGGAGCAAGTTTGGGTAAAGGGTTGTGGGTTTTTTTTT
The DNA here is from genome assembly GCA_033318265.1 of Phyllotis vaccarum. Lineage (NCBI taxonomy): Eukaryota > Metazoa > Chordata > Mammalia > Rodentia > Cricetidae > Phyllotis > Phyllotis vaccarum. Next base: position 2,262,443 of record JARWLC010000007.1, read on the forward strand.
GCCATATTTGCATAATGTGTGTGTGTTCATATGTTGCTTTCATACTTGAGGAAAGTTCTATACTGAGCTGAGGCTAAACATGAGAGCATATTGTGTTTATATACTGTGGTTTTAATGGTAGATAAGATAATGGGATTTATTGCTAAATGGCTTTGGTCTTTCTCATTCATAACACTTGATATGTGGAAGAAATGTATCAGATACTTGGATTGAAGTCTCATTTCTTGAGACTCAGCATTCAGAGGATTGAAGACAGTAGTGCTTCAATCTCAGGTTTTAAATCTGAGCCACGTGTAGCTTGGTTTTGTTCCTGTAGGTCGCACTATTTATTCTGCAGGTGTATAAAGGTTACCTAATGATTTAAGGTACATCATTGAAGGAAGTAAGCAACGTTTGGAAAAATTGTAAAAGGTGAACTTTATTGTGCTCTTTCTGCCAATTTTTTTAAAAAAATGAAATGTCTGGCTCATTAGTATTAGCTCTTCCAGTAGACTCATAGCTGTTCTGTTTTTCTTTCTATGTTTTAGAACAGCTGAATTTTTTCTGTATTTTTTACCATAATCTTTCTGTTGTTACCATGATTTATGCTAATATAAATTAGCCTTATCGGTAACTTCATTATGCTAGTATAAATTAGCCTGTATCATAGTGTGAAATATTTATTAGGCCTATTGACATCCAGGTTTAATGAAAAAAATTCATTCTGTTATTCTGGAAGATAAGACATTTAATAATATAATCAGTACTTTTCTTTGGAAGGCAAGAAAGTATAACTTAAATTATTCTGGCAGATAATTGATTTGGAGGAAGAGATTTAACTAAACAAATGTGGGAATTTGAATGCTAGATATCTTTTTGAAGGGCTGTTTAGATGGCTCAGGGACTAAGCACTGGCCTATCTTTGAAAGAACAAAGTTTGTTTTTGTAGTACCACATGGTGGGTTAACAACTGTGTGCAGCTTCAGTTTTAGGGCATCAGATAGCCTCTTCTGGCCACCTCCATTCATTACCAGACACACACATTGTGCAGAGACATACAGATATCCAGGGTAAACACCCATACATGTAAAATAACAAAATATCTTATGAAAAATTTAAAAATAGTCATGGGAAAAAATTATTGGGATAATGAATTTAACATTATTAGCAAAATGTTTGCCAAGTTCATGAATGGTTTTAAAAGTATAATTTATTAGTGGTATGGTCTGTAAGAAAGCAATTGTGATGAGAACTCAGGATTTTAGAACTAAAATATAAAACTTAATAAAAGGTCTTGTCTACCAGCAATCTTGAAAGGGATGGTAAGAAGGTTTCAGTACCCCACTTGCTCTGAGTTCTCAAGGGGTGCTGTGTTAATTGAATCATGGTTTATACCAGTCCCAACATAAGACAGTTTGAAGATCTTTTTTCATTTAAAATTTCACTGGTAGATTATTAGTGAAGCTATGTAAACAGATGTGTTTGTGCCTCTATTTACTTCAGCATTATATGGTTATAAATATCTCTTGCTATGCAAGATAATAATAAAGATTAATGTAAATATGATGAGTAGATAAGCAACAGTGGTAGTTACTTTATAGGCATATGTAGTACTTTAAAGTGGTTGAGGTGTAAATAATTTTTATCCTGAAGTTGGAGTTGATTGATAATTTTTACCATCATAAGTGAAGAAACATGTTTATGAAGATGGCAATTTTGGAAAATACCCTTTAGGAAAAGTATCTTTTTTAAAAAAAATTTGATTTATTATTATGGTGTATAGTGCATCTAATACATGAGAGTAGAAGACAAAGTTAAGCTTTTCATAATCATATCATCTCTGATGCAAAACTTTAGAAGACAAATTTAAGTTTTGCATATTGTTAATGATCTTAGATCAGCTAAACCAAAATATGTTAGGTATTCAGGATTTGAGAAGAAGAGTTGAGTTGATGTATGTTATGTAAGATGACAGGGCTGAGTTACTAAGAAGGAATGAAGGTTGTGTAATTGGGGAAAATACTGTTCAATTGAGCTGTGTGTAGAATAGATTGAAAACATGCCCTCATGGGATAATCAGGGTTTTTTAAATTTTTATATAATACTGCAAATTTTAGTATAATACCTAAAATATGAAGATCCAGATTAAACCAGGTACTTTTCAAAAATGCTTTTTAGTTCTTTAATATACACATTAACAAACTTTAGTATACCCTCACTTATGAACCAGGTTTTCATGTAGTCCTTATTCAGAGCAGTTTGAAAAAGTAAAAAGGTATGAACCAATTCTGTGCATTATTCATGGCCAAGTGCAAGTAGATATTTGTTAAAATAAAAAAAATGTTCATAAATTGCAAATGTTTCACGTTTATTTTGGGGGGGGGGGGTGGCAGTTGCCAAGCTCTAATGTGTGCTTAAAATATTTGAAAAGGTAGCACATTTGTTATTTTTATTGCCGATAAATGCTTAGGAATTTTAAATTTTCTTTTATTTCTGCTTTACTCAGGTCACAATAGTAAAGAAGTCTTACTTAGGTTGTTCTCCTCCATCAGATGCCTTTCTTGAACCAAAGATGTTAGAGTACACGGTAGATTACATGCCAGGAAATAGTTTAGTGTAATTGAGTGCGATTTATGTAGCATTTGCTCAATATTTATCATGTCCAGATATTTTTATATAGCAGTTTGAGTATATGAGACACGTTGGCCACCTTCTAGTCCAGGGAATTTAAAGCTAATACTGTACAAACCAAAACTAAAGAGACCTGAATTAACAAAGCAGCAAACTTTTATGTAAGTACATGTATAGTGTAATTTAATGATTGAGTTCCTCTGTATTCTGCTTTCCCTTTGCTTGGAATTTTTCTTTCAAGTCTATATAATATTTATAAGTACTTGGCTTTTTTTTTGTTCCCTCTTGAATGAACATACATACATACATACATACATACATACATACATACACACACACACAAAATAATAGTCTTCTGAGAAAGCAAGTGATATCATTTTATATATGTTTTGGGGAAGCATATTTCTCTAGGTCAGCATTATTTGGGGAAGGTAAAATCTTAATTGTATTGAAGTGTTCAGATATAAAACAATAGGCTTTATGATAAGGAACTTAGTTATTTTTCTTATATTTATTCAACAATTATAAAGCATTGATGGGGTATAGCATGTGTCTTGCACCATAAAAGGATGTATCAAATTGCCATGAGTAGCCGCACAGACTTATTTACAGTGTGAACACAGTTGTTTCTTTAGCACTTTTAAAGCTTATACATTATTACTAACTGTTGTCATCATATTACTTATCTAGTCTCATCTATAATTTTTTTCCTTGATCGGTATTTCCCCATTTCTCTCTCACCCCCACAGCCCTGATAGCAGCTATTGTTTTCTGTTTCTGTGAATTCCACATTTTTAGATCTACAATAAAGAAGATCATATAACATTTGTTTTCTGTACCTCCTTTTATTATTTTTATATCTTTTGGGTTATTTGTGTTACTGGCTCTTTTTTAAGTCCAAGTGATATTCATTTATTCAGTCACCCACTGGTAGATACATTACCAATCTCATACCTGAGCTCTGAATATTATAAGGAACACAGAGGAGTTATACCATACCTCTAGTGTAAAGTTCTCATCTCCTTTGCATAGATATTCTTGGAACCAATTGTTGGATCCAACACGTGCTATTTTAAAAAGTGATTTCTGAATTGTTGACTCTCCTGAAGGAAGTGGACTATATTTCTAGAATGTAATTTAAAAAATTTAAATTCTTAAAAATTTTGAATGTTTTAAAATTAATTTTAAGATTAAGAGTTGTTAGAAGTTAAGTTTTTAAAAGTTGATTTAAGAATTAGAAAAAGGATTATGGAGTAACTTGAAAGTTAAATTTTGTTTTAAAAGAGAGTCTGGAGGGAGTTGGGCCAGTGGTTAAGAGTACATACTTGTTCTTGCGCAGAACCCAGGTTCAATTTTCAGCACCTTACATGGCACCTCACAACTGTTTATGACTTCAGTTCCTTCAGTTCCAGGGGTTAGACATAGACATGCAGGTAAACACATACAAAATGGAAATTTGTCCTTTATTGGAGTAGAGTGCAGAAGGTACAGTCAGTATATGTAAACCATGTGTAATCTTATGATTTAGGCATGTTACTAGTGTTTGTATTTTGTACATCAGTGGATCTACATACACACACATATACATAAGTACAAGAACTTTTGTAAAATATGGGATCACAGCAGGTGGGCTTTTTAAATGGTGGGTATTAGCGTTTCGTGAACTGTGATTCTGTTACACTAATTCTGAGAAAGACTGAGCATGCAATGTCAGGGCTACCAAGTTCAGAAGTGCTTTTAACATAGTCCTAGGTATAGACACTGCTTTGGTATGTTCCTTACTCTCAACTTTCATGTTTTCAGATAAACCACATAACCCCATGGTAAACGCTGGAGCCATTGTTGTCACTTCACTGATAAAGGTAAAATGTTGACATTTCCTGACTGAGGAATACAGATGTATTTTGAGTGTTTTGTAGCACTGTCATACATTTTCTCTTGGAATGAAGTAAATGGTCTTATTACTGGGCTAGGGTTTTTATTTATTCACCCCCAATGATGTCATTTCAAGGACAGAATGAAAACTATATGACTCACCATAAATCCAAACCATTAGCTTATGTCTGGATGCAAAGCCTTGGCACAGATTTAAGAACTTTAAAGATCAGTAGAGTTGAGGGTTTTTAATAATTTTCTTTCTCTAAGTTTCTAGAAAGAAGCATCTTCTATGTAGCAACTTTATTACTAAAGTAATAGTAGGGACAGAGTGTTCTAATGTGCGTTTGCTACAGTGCATATGTTATATTAAAGTGGGGATGACAGTTCTCATAATATTTGTCTCACTTGTTTTACATCATAACCATAAATAAAGGAAGTAAAGCTCCTTCCAATTATTACAGTATTATATTTCTGTGCTTACATTATATGTTGACTTATTTATGTTGGTGTTTGTATTGCCTTAATAATTGGAAGCTAATGTTTTGAAATGAGTATTTCAAAATGGTTCTGTTGTGTGATATTTTATATTTATCACACAACTTAAGATCCCTCCCTATTCATTTTAAATTTCTAATCGTGTTTCTTATTAAAATGAATTTAATATTTGGGACACTTATATGTTCCTCAGTAAATTTGTGCCTGTCTATTCTATGTTAGAATAAAACATAACTCATGGGCTTGTACATGGATTACTATAGATGGGGTACTCTGGGTACAAAATTACAGGTGTAGTCTTGTGTTAACTGTCAATGAATTTTTAAAACAGAAAACTATCTTAAAAATACATCCCTATTGTAGGGCAGTGATGTATAAGCATTGGCCCACTTAACTCTAATTAAGCATATTTTATAGCCAAATGCCTTTTAATGTAGTTAGTTTTAGTAAGTTAAGTAAGGTGAGAATTATTGTAGAAATCAGCAGTGCACATATACATATATGGCACAGCTCTGTGTTAGGTGTCCTTAAGTATGAAATAGAGAAGTAGGCCCTTATCACTGAATCCAGTAAATGTTATTAAAGAAAGTCTCCTAATTCAGAGTTGAGCAAGCAATGAGTTAGAACTAAGGAAAGTTAATCTACAATCTCTGTTAATGGTTAAACTTTGAAAACACTAGAATAGCTTTCAACCGTTTTTGAATCTTGCACAAAATGTCTAGATTCCATGATTTTACATATATTTTGTTGAGTTCACTGAGCACCTTGAAGGTGATTCATGGATTCCACCTTAAAAACGACTGCAGTGGAGACTGTAGCATTGAAATCAGACTTGGCTATAGGAAGGAAAACCCTGTCACAAAGCGGGTGGCTGGTCAGCTGAGAGGATTATATGGAAAGTATATGTAAATGATTTATAAAACAGCTTAACTGCATGTAGCTAAAATACTTCTGTTTGATTTATGGGCTCAGTCAAGTACACTGACGTATGCATGTGGGAACTGCACGTCTGGTCACACACACTATCATTTCATTAGTCTCACTTACCATGGTCAGTCACATGTCATAACCACATTAATCCACATTAGTGTGAGCAATTAGGAACAATAAAGAAACATGTAGACAGCATAAATGAGTTCAGGGTCCAGTAGTAAAGAAAAGTCATTTGTATTTATGAATTTGATCAGTTTTAAACTCATAAAACTGGCAACGTTGGCAGTTCATACTTAAATTTATTATCTTTGAGTCTTTGTTTTCAGACTATGTATCATAACTTTTTTTTATTCTCTGAACATAATTTAAAATCTTAAAAGTTAGAAGCTTGATATACCTGTAAAACTGTCCTAAAAAGAAGACATTCCTTAGGTTAAAGAAAGAATTTAGATTTGTTAGGTATTGTTATGCAGTCTCTGTATGATTATATGTTTATAAATTGGTAATAGTTTGAAGTTGAGTTAATAAAACCCAGCCAAACAGCCCAGTTTTCTTACCCATAGGAAATGGATGCTGAATGGGTTGTATCATAAGTAGAACCTGGTTTTGAGCTCAATCTTGTATTCTATTTGTTAGAAGTTACTGTGCCATATTTAAGTAGGGGATTGCCATTCACGTAATGTTGTCTTTGACCTTAGCAGTCATAGAAGCAGAAATAGTGTGTTATTTAACTTGTACAAAAGCTGCATCTAGTATTTAAATGGCTGTATGGAGTCATCATTTAGACTGAATGCAAATTGGCTCCTTCCAGGGAGCTTGAACTCAAGTTCCTAAAGCTGGTCTAGTTTTCATGGCTGCCAGATGCAGCGATGCTTTTAGCTCTTTCCTTGATCTTATGACTGTTTTGTTTTTCCATTCAAAGTTTGGGGCTTGGTTATGGTGCCATTGCAACAAATCTCATGTTACATTCCTCCAAAAAAAAAAAAAAAAAGTAGAGTCTTTAGTAAGACTCTTTATTTCATAATTTTGTAGTATTGATATTTTTTCCTTGTAGGATTGATGGTGATCCTCAGGAAATGGGGGACGAGGCAGAGCAAATGTTCAAAAGGATTAGCAGATTGTGGAGAAAGGAGGATTTGGACAGAAGGAACCTGTTGCATTAATTCTTAACCACTAAGCTTATAGGAAAACTCCAATATTTAAAATTTTAAACAAAGCTATATAGGTAAATACCTTTTTAAAAACAAATGTAATTTTACACTTAAAATGCACATAATAAAGAGACATAAGGGTTACTCTTACTTGCTTCTCTCCTCTAGTAGCTGCTAACTTTAAAGTCTATTTGATCTTATGATAATGTGTGTTTGTGTGATTTAAAGGAAAGAATAAGAGGATAGATATGTTTAGATGAAAAGAGATTTCACATGCATTTGTTTTTCAGTGATAAGAAAACAACCTAGCTTTATTGTAAGTCTGATGCCTTGAGTATTGGTAGGAAACCGAGGGCAACATATTTCGCAAAATGATTGTCACCATTGTATTTTAATTTTAGAAATGGTAACGATGTGATTTTTCTTTGTCTCTTCTAGTGTTCTTTTCTAAGTTTTATTACTTGAAGAAGTTTGCTTGTATATGGGGTTTTGCCCTTGTTTTAGGAAGCAGTCACATTTTTTAATTAAAACATTAATGATTTTAAAGTGTTGCTCTGTAAAAACTCAAGAAAAGTTCATCTATATGATACTTTCCATTTTTCACTGGCAGATTTTTAAGTAAAACCCATGTCTCAAGTGATCTACCAGTTTAGTAGTGCATGATGCCCTGAACTACATTTAGAACACAAGATTTAGTGTTTATTTATTTGAGATTTATATTATTAGACAAATTTGAGGGTTTCTTTTTTAAATGAAAGGTGGGTTTTTTTTTTTTTTGTTTTTTTACAGCTGAGTTAATTGTTCTGTTCCTTTATTTTTAGAGAATGTATAAAAATACTAGATCAGCAGGGCACAGTGCCACATGTCTTTATCCCAGTGCTCTGAAGCAGAGGCAAGTGGATCTCTGTGAGTTGGATGTCAGTCATGTGTATATCATGAGTTCTAGGCCAGCCAGAGGAAGTAGAGTCCTGTCTCTAAAAAGCTCTAAAACCCTGATCTAGAACAGTGTTATTGATTACTTTAATACTAACTTGTAGTTTAGAAATGTTTAGTTTCAGAAGATTCTTCTGTGGCAAGACTATTTTATAAAATCCTTTTCTACGACCTGTCTTCCTCTTCTGTGGTCTCTAGTATCTAATTGGCTTGCATATCCACTCTGTGACTATGCTTCATGATAATTGATTAACATTGCTATTTAATAAAACATTCTTTAGTGTTGCTAAGTATATTTGTTGCACAGTTATTAATTCATTCATGAATATGTTGTACAATCAGATACAAAAATATTCCAACATAGTTAACATTAATTCTTCCAATTTATTTTTTGTGATGCTGGATATTAAACACAAGGTATGGGTCTAGGTGAGCTTTGTACCCTGGCACTTAAATCAGTGTTTTAATAGACTGTGTTAAGGCTCCATCATCTTTGCTACATTTTTACTTAACACTTTCCTTAAGGAGATATAAATTCTATAGCTTAATAGAGATACAAGATACATTTTTAAAATTTTGTAGCATTAATCTTTTTACTACTCTCAGACCACTAAGTTTGCTTTTAAAAGTTATTTAGTAAATAGACTAGAATTTTAAAATATATTTTGCCCAGTTTAATTTTTAAAAAATTTTTCTAATTATATCTACTACAAATTTCTTTGAAAATTTTCAGAATTAAAGCAACACAATATGTAACAATGCTTGTACTGTGAGCTTCATGCTGGAATAAATACATCCCTGGTACATGAAGGATTAAGGGGCAAGGAGCATTAATTAGTTTAAGAATGTGACTTTCCATGTGTGTTTCCTATGTGCCCTTAAAATAATTTGCTTCTGGTTTAGGTAGTTTCCATCTTCCTAAAGAAAGGCCCGTGTCATATGTTCACTGCTCGCTGGTAAAAATCTTGATTGCTAATGAGACAGCACTTTAAAGTACTGAAGGTGTGAGTAAGATTAAGTGATGCCTCCTAAGAGTTGTTACTACCAATAACAGTATTCTAGGTGGTTTTCCTTTGCTTAATTTAACAAAATTGAAATGAGGCTTAAGCAGGTTGAGCTTAAGTACAGTGCTGATCATTATGTGATAAGGTCCAGGTGTGAAGTACTGAGGATTATTGCTGTTACAAAACCTTGTTCCGTGTCAGTCTGCTCATTGATTATGAGAAAGGGTTTTCAATGTCTTTATAAACTATAATGTGAGAATTCTTAGCATGTTCTGTCAGTAGAAACTATCAATTGGCTTATGAGCTAAAAATCAGTTATTTTGAAGACCAAAGAAAATGCTCTAAAAGATAATCATACGAATTTATGTGCAAGATGATTAGCAAACTAACACCATCTTCCAAACATTTTCCTATGAAAAATTTAGTCATGAACAGACAGAACAGAATGAACCGCCCCGTTTACCCATCCCCGTTTCGGTCATTATTAATCTGTCCCATCACCCCTCAACTTACTATGCCATAGCAAATTGTCTTTTTTTTCAGTTTTCCCCCCTTTGAAAGAGCACATTTACTCTGATTTGTATGCGTATAGATGCTTTTCTCCTAAGTGCTTTGCACAAAAGCTTTTTATTTAATACTCTAGTATTATAATTAGGTCTCATCTGTTACATGAAATCTTTCCAAGACCAATGGAGCAACTAAACTGTAAAGATTTAAGTTAAGCATCAGTTTTGGGGTAGATATAAGAACAACATTAATCACATGCCTTTACATTTAAATGGAAAAGAGATACTCTTTTCAGTCATTTTATCTTTCTCTGCTTTTATAAATCTGCTGGGGACATTTAAGATGCTCCCCCACCCCTCAGAGATAGGGTTTCTCTGTGTGTAGCCCTGGAACTCCCTCTGTATATAGACCAGACTGGCCTCTAACTCACAGAGATGTACCTGCCTCTGCTTCCTAAGTGTTGGAATTCAAGGCGTGCTAGGTTCTAAGAACAAGATTCAGTTTTTGTAAGCCATAAAGTAGACTAAGTATGTGACCAAGCCTAGTGTTTAAGTATATTTTATATTAAACTTTATAATGCAACAAAGAAAACTTGTATGAATTTTACAGGGTTCAGCTTAGGTCAGAATTGTTTATTTAATACTGATTAGTTTTGTGACCAGTGATTATTCATGTGACAACACAGTTGTGCTTTTTTTTTGTGCTCTTTCTAAGGTTAAAAGGTTTTCGTGGCTTAAATGTTGTTACATATTTTGCAGCATTAGGATCTATGGAATATATTGACAACTGCAACAGTTCAATGAAGTTGGTAATTTCTTCTTTTAATTGTTTTTCATTGAACAGCTTTGGAGTTACATGTCTACATTTTAAATTCTGGTATACTTTAAGAAAGTTTTAAAAATGTCAGGATGCTTTAGAGAAAATAGATAAGCCCCTGTTGTAACATAGGAGTTACAATCTAGTTGTCATTAAGTTGTTTTTACATTAAAGTTTTGTTAGTGTCTAGTCTTGATGGTGTACTCTTGGTATTTCTTCCCGCTGCTGATTATTATGTATGTGTGATTGTACTTTGTAAATAGCTTGATTTGTAGGATTTTACATATTTCTCAGTCATAACTTGACTTCCCATAGGGAGAAATGACCTCTTTATTCTGTAGATGATAGTCTGGGACAAACTCGGTATAACAACATTCCAAATTAAAATGCTTTGGAACTTTGCTTTCTAGAATGGTTGTCAGATTATTTTATTTGAATCCTGTTTTAGAAATTAGAGATGTATTGTTTCTGTTGGGTGCATATCACCAATTAATACGTTTGATTTCAGATCTACAGCTTACTGCTTTGTAAACTTCGTCGAGGTAAAATGAAACCATTTGGCTACTTGAACTGAACAGGCGTTTTCCTATAACATTTGTAGTAGATACCATGTCAGAACTAGAGTAATGAAACAATACATCTTCCACTCTGAATTGGCATAATGTTAACTATAACTGAGTTAATTTGGTTAGAAGTATAAAGCATTTGTTTAGCTCAGATCATATTACTAGTGACAGTTACTGAGGGTATTATGTAGCCAGCATTGCGTATGTTAGAATTAGAAAAGATCAGTTTTCTAGCTCAATACTGGTTTAAAGAATTTTCTTCTTAAAAATACATCGTTCTTAATTGAAAATCATGCTTATATATTAATTATATTTTAAGGGCACCCTCTTAAAAAAAGTTTTTTAAACTATGAAATAAACATTTTAGCAAACGATGTGCTGTTATGAAAGAAAGGTTTCAGGGTAACTTGTATTCTGTAACTCTGAGATTAGCAAATACGTTTATAAAATAGATAATTTTCTTTGTAATTTTTGATTTTTTTTTCTACATATGGGTGTTGACATGTACAAAAGTTTAAATATTAAGTTACTTTAGAAGGATTTCCTAAATGTGAAAGTACTGTGCAGTGCATTAAATGCAATAGTAGCAATTTGAAGTTTTTATTGTATTAGCTTTGTATGTAACCTCAGCAGTGTCTGTATTAACATCTTTGCCTTTCGTTTCTTTGCAGCAAGGAGTAAATAATGCTGAGAAGTTTGACTACGTAAGTACAACACGGAGTCATGCTTTTGTATTGCGTCCCTCAGGTATTTAATTTTGTTTACTAATACTCCTAATTTGTTTATAGGTGATGCAATTTTTGAATAAGATGGCTGGTAATGAATATGTTGGATTCAGTAACGCAACGTGAGTCTAATTTTTACTTGCACTTTGATAAACTAGAGTTTTATTTTCAAAACCGTTTTACTTCTTATATATACAGTTATTCAAGCACATACCTGCATGTATGTAGGTACATGCACACAGTCTACTTATAGCCCTAGAACTTACTTCAGTGAATAGTTAATTGTTTAGAATTTGGTCTTCAGAGGGGAATTGGTCAGGTCTAAATTACCTGAAAGAAATATTTAAAAGAAGCATAGACACACAGCCAGACCTTAGCTTAGACCTCGGGGAGTCCTCTGGAAGGCAGGGAGGAAGGAATGTGGGAGCCGAAGGGCTGAAGAACAGCAAAGGAAGAAAACACAAAATCAACACACCCGGGCTCCTAGGCCTCTACACATCTGTGCAGTGGTGTAGCTTGGTCTGCTTACAGGACAGAGAGCAGGGCTGTCTCTGCCTTGGTTACCTGCTTTTGGGACCCTTCCTCCTGTTGGGTTGCCTTCTCCAGCCCAAATAGGAGGGAGGTGCCTTGCCTTACTGCACCCTGATAGGCCATGTGGCTGTTGTACAGAAAGAAGAGGAAAAGTGGGTGGGAGGCAGGGGAACTGATCGAGTTGGAGAAAATGATTAGTAATTAATAATAATGAAATCAAGGAAAAACATTTAATCTCAAGATACCTGGGCTTATGCTTGCCTTACCTCATTTCTTTAGGCCTGGTGTGTGTGCGTGTGTGCATGTGTGTGTTTGTAAATCCTCTCCCTTTTTAAACTAATATATATATATATATGGTCTATAGAAAAGTTGAAAGAGTAAACAAATTTAGGAATGTTGTCTTTTTTTCATTTTTAAAAATCTTAGTTTGTAGTGTATGTGTTGCGCGTTTGTGTGTGGTATGAATTTACATAGCACATGTCTGGCAATCAGAGGTTGGTGTTGAGTATATTTCCTCATTTGCTGTCAGTATTTATGTTTTATGTATTTTGAGACAAGGTCTTTTCATTCAATCAGATGACTGGCCAGTGAGTTTCAGGGATCTTCCTGTCTCCTGGTGTTGTCCAGCTCTGGGGTTGCAGGTGGGCAGACACCACCATATCTGGGTCTTTAGTTGAGTTCTGGAAATGTGATGTCAGATGTTTGTGCTTATGCAGCAGCACTTTACCAAATGGATCTTCTTCCTAGCCTGCTGTGTCAGTAGAGGCATATCTATATCTTTCTTAAATCACCCAGCATGTATTTCAAGAATAAGTATATATACATATAAATTTGTATGTACACATTTATTTTTTAATGGTGTGCATGTGTATGTCTGAGTTAAGGTACCTAAGGAAGCCAAGCTGGGTTCTTGCAAGAGCAGCAAATGCTCTTAATCACTGTACACCTCTCCAGCTACCTGGAGGTATTTGTTATTCTACATGATCACATTACAATTGATACATTCAAGAGCAGAACATGAATTACTTTATAAAATGATTTAGCTAAATGTCTGAATGATGTTTATGACATTCGTAATTTAGGAGCTAATCTGAATTTGTTTGTTACTCTGTTTACTTCCTATAGCAAAATAGCGTAGATTCTAGACCTTGCATTTAAATTTTTATTTTGTGGAGTTGAGGTATTTTTATTTTATTTTTGAAGGTTCAGCCTAACTGTAAAGAGAAGAGACAGATTTTTTCCTTGGGTGCTGTTTACCTCAGCTTAACTACTTTTTCTAGGAAGCTTTCTTGGGATCTCATGAAGAATTTTTGTATTCAGTAAATTCAGGCTTTTGTTTTTGATACTTTAAGGAGATAACAAGCTGAGCCTAGTGGCACAGATAAGTCCTAGCTGATCTGGAGGCCGAGGCTATGAAGTTGCTAAGTTCAAGCCTACTTGAGCTGCAGAGTGAGTTTAAGGCCAGCCTAGGTAAAAGTAGTAAAGCTATCTCAGGATAAGAAGTCAAAGGAGGAAATAGGTGTTGGTGGCCAACTTCCCTAAAATGTCTGAGGAAAGAGAGGGAGAAAAGGAGGTAAGAACTTTTGCATATTTTATTGTTTTCTATCGAAATGTTCGTGTGTCCACCTCAGTAATAGTGAGTGTCACTCTTACTTCTTGAGCAGACACATTGTTCGTCTTCACAGTCTTTTAGATTGATCTCTCGGATGCGCCGTGTAGTTTGCTGCATGATAGTGCATTCTCTTCTCTTAGCTTCCAGGGTCTCTGTGTGTCTGTCCTGTTCGCTGTCTATGTGGTTGGTCATAGCCCTCTTGCTTCAGCTCTCATTTCAGGATCTGCTCTATCACTCAGGCCTTTTTATTCCCTTTCTCCAACTGGTGTCATTTATACTTTCAAAGTACGACCTGACATGGAAACTCGGTTTCCAGCCTGAGTTTTGTGTGCATTTTAATACCCTTGGGAATTTGGTCCCCAGGGTTGGAGAAATGAGGTGGCTCATGGGTAAAATCTTTGGCTACTCTTCTAGTGAAGTTGGGTGCAGTTTTCAACACTCAGATGCTGGCTGACTGCCATCTACAACTCTAGGGGACGTGATGATCTCTTCCGGCCTCCATGGGGACCAAGCACACAAATGGTACACAGACACACACCTTCCAAAATATTTGACAGCTGGGCTGTGGTGCTTTGTGTCTTTAATCCCCGCTGTTGGGAGGCTGAGGCAGGTGGATTTCTGAGTTCAAGAGCAACCTGGTCTACAAAGCACGTTCTAGGACAGCCAGGGCTGTTACACAGAGAAACCCCTTCTCCATCCTCTCAACCCTGATTCAAATGCAAGACTGTCCTGTGATTTGGTCCTTACATGGTCCTCCACTCTTCTCCAGATACATCAGATATTAGCCATTTTATCATGCTTGGGTGGTGGTTGTGCTTCGTGGGATTTGTCACTGTTTAATTCAGTGAGTTCTCCAGGTTCCCTTTTATGGCCACTGCACCAACATTTCCGTCCCTTCCCTTAGCTGATTCTGCTGATTCTGCGGGGCAGTTTAACAAGCTTTCTGTTTAGTTTACTTACTTTGTTCAGAATGTATGAAGTTTAACAAGGATCTGAGTTCATGACAATCCTTTCACATAGTAAGTAGTTACACCCAAGGCAACGCACCTGCTTTGTTAAGAGAAACAAAATCCACAGCCCTAAGGTTAGCGAGATCACTGTCTTTATACTCCGTTTGCCTGTACAATTCAAGAACAAAGTTAAGCTTCTTTTTCTTTTAGGTTTCAGTCTGAACGAGAAAGTGGAGACCGAAATTTTGCAATAGGCTATTACTTAAAAGAAAAGAAGGTTTGTGAATGTTTGTTTTATTGAGTTATTTTTGTTTAAGGAAATGACATAGAAGGACTCAGCAGTGGCTGACGTGAAAAGCTTTTACAAAGCACTCAGTCAGGTGTTAACAATTACTCATGTTAACATTAAATGGGTGTGTCTGGTAGCATTTAAATGTTGGACAGTGTTAGTGTAAATTCTGGTCCAAGTTTGTTGCATTTTATTTTTAAAGTTTAATGTTTAGTGTTGATAAATCTTAAAATTCAATGATGATGATAAATTACAAATTACCTAATCTTTGTCTTTTTAAAATAGAATTTAGAACTTTATGTAACATGATATAACGTATTTACATTTGTGTTCTTTATGGACTGACTCCCTATTATAACGTATTTACATTTGTGTTCTTTATGGACTGGCTCCCTATTATAACGTATTTACATTTGTGTTCTTTATGGACTGACTCCCTATTTTGATGTGAAGGGAATTTTTATATATCTTAAACTTAACACTGATGCTTTAATGTGCTTCTTGTTTGCCTGGGTTTTCCTTCCTTACTTTGTATTTGGATTTTGCTTTTTTCAGTGTTTTCCGGAAGGCACAGACATGGTTGGGATACTAGATTTTTATTTCCAGGTAATTTTTACTCTTGATTATATAATTTATAAAATAGAGATTTCTTGGAAACACTGTCTCTAGCCCATGAAAAAAATTTCCATTGACTTTCAAAAGATGTCATGAAAGACTGCTTAATGTTCATAATCCCAAAAATCTACACACCAGAATTTAACAAGAAAAACAGTGTAGAAATACATTTAGATAAAAATGGGTAGTTGCAGAAACTGTGGGTTTTTCTACCCTGTTTTCGTAGTATTTTTATTTTGCCTACAAAAAGAATTTGGTTTTCAGAGGGCTTCTGTGAGCATTTTTACACGCCATTCTTTTGTAACGTCTTGCTATCTTCTCTAATTGCTGAGAATTGTTCAGCACGTGTCTTCAGTGTCCTGTAGTATGTGTGTTCTTCTAAGTTAAGAAGAGTTCTTCATTTTTGTGTCATGTTGGGGAACATCCCACACTCTAATTCCTTACGGTACAGATACTAGTTTAGCAGCCTTCTGTGAAATCCTTTTACCTGATCAGGTTGTGATAGGAATATGCAGACTACATCTTTACTTTGATTAAACCTTCAGTGTCCTTAGAAGATGTTTACTGGAGGTTGGTAAGCTGCATTGGGAATCTGCTCTACCCATATAGAATTCAATTCAATAATGACCTGTTTGGGTGCGAAGCTCTGTTTCGTTCACCAGCAAGTACAATTGTGACTATAGCATGAGATGTGAGTAACTCCTCAAAACTGTCACTTGGAAATGGTGTCAGTTTTACTCTAGCCAAAAATCATTTTACGTTTGCTATTATCGTTTAAATAGTATAATGCAAGTGTTAGAGCCCTGGAGAGAAAGACCCAGCTCTGGAGGGAGGTACCTGGGGCTGGGGTGAAGGGACAGTCCACAAGTGAACCTGCAGAGGGACTGACTTAGTAGGGGTGAAGCTTCTCAGGGAGAAGATTTTCTGCTCAAGGATTGGTTAGTTTTGTTGGTCATGGCAGAGTTACCTCTGATTTCCCGGCCAAGCTGTTTCTATCACTGGTCATTTGTTAGCCTTTGGGCTCTAACTTCAGGACCAGGGCATATTTCTTTCTCTGTCTCTGATTCTAGGGACACAGTGTATTTTTTTGGCGCAGGTTTTATAGTAGGGATGTGTCTTAGCTTATGGGTTTAGGGCTAAGGTGTTTTACTGGCTCAGGTCTTAGAATCCAGCATGTGTTTCTTTCACTGGCTCTGGTTTCAGGGCCAGGGCAGGTTTCTTTAGCTGGCCCCTTTTCCCTACACTACTAATCTAATGTGAAATTTCAGTTCTTTAGTACAGGAATCAAGAGACAGCCATAGAGGTACTCTCTTCTATGGAGACCTGAATTTAACTACGTGAGCACCAACCCATCAGGAAATTGTTCTTAGATTGGCATTTTTCTAGTTAGGAGACTATTACTTTAAGACAAGCAAAATTTGATTAATACTAAGTATGAATTAGGAAATGATTATGGGAATTAAATTTTGTTTCTGAAAGCATTTCTCTAGTCAGGCAATGATAATTGGACTTCTGAGGCTGGGTCTAGCTTACCTAGAAGTCACTGGGGACACCACTGGCCTCCATCCAGCTCAGTGCTGGGTAAAGGGGTGGATGAACATACCTGGCTAAGCTTTGTTATGGTGAAATGACCACACCCACAGCCCCTGCAGGCATGCACTTAGTGCTCATTTCCATGAATGCTGAGAGTATTTTAAGAGACATTAGTGGCTTATTTCTCACTGTTACATTAATAATGTATGCTAGAAAACATTAATATTTAAACAAATTTGAATACTGTATAGAACATAAACAGAATTTAGGGGGTTTGGCTCTTTTTAACCCTACTCAGTCACCGAAATGTTACATACATTTGGACGAATCTGGATAAGTGTTAAGATGACTAGACCTTTAGTCACTTGAAATCTTAGAAACATCATCTAGATAAAAGTCATTTTTTCAAAGCCATCTTTCAGATTTGTGGGCTCTCAGATAAATAGACTGTCCTAAATTTTCGTGACTCAGTTTCCTTCTCTGTTTTAGCTGTGCTCCATTGAAGTGACTTGTGAATCAGCTAGTGTGATGGCGGCGACATTGGCCAATGGTGGTTTCTGCCCAATTACTGGAGAAAGAGTGCTCAGTCCTGAGGCAGTTCGAAATACACTGAGTTTGATGCATTCCTGTGGCATGTATGATTTCTCAGGGCAGTTTGCTTTTCATGTAAGTAATTGCTGCATAGTTTTCTCTTGTGAGGAACTAGTCTAGATTGGTCCTTTTTAAAATGCAGTTTGAACTTTGCTTCTAAAGCTGTGTTTTATTTTTGGAGAGAGACTTATTTCCAGGGTTAATTGGTAACAAATGAGTAAGAAGCAGAGTTAAAACAGTATTTGAGATGTCATTAAAAATTCAGTGACTTTTAATGTATAAAAGGTCCCCACTGTTGTTCTGAAGGCCTTTTGTAATATAAGGTTAGTCCAGGCATTGCTGATGCTTAGCATTATGGCTGTGACTCCTCAAGAAGTCCTTCAGCTCAGAAAACGGACACACAAGGCCTGAGTCTTTGCTTAAGAGTATTTTTCCAAGACAAATTTCTCTATGTTTGAATATGTTCTTTAAGCTTTGTGTATTTGCACTTGAGAAATATGCAGGCATTTCTTATTTTATCTTATTTTCCAAAATTGCTTTAGTAACTACTACCTTTTTTTTTCTTTTTTTAAAGAAATTGTTCTTTTTCATATTTGTCTAAGCCTTGGTTCCAAAGATTGAACCCAGGCCACTGTACTTAGTGTTCAGCTCCATACTGAGCCATTTTTCAGACCCTGCAGTTTTCAAGTGTAGTACAATAGAAAAACGGATTTCATATTATTCATCATTCACCTTTGATAATTATGAATATGTGACCAGTCTTGTTTGATCTGTATGCATGCTTGCTTTTTTATATATTGTTACACTTTAGTATGTAACTGTAAATACATTGCACAACATTATAGTACCATAAAATCTTAATTATTGGATATACTGTTAATGTTATCATTTAGTATTATCACGAAATTTAATATAAAAATACTTAATTGTTGAGATTACTTGTAAAGTACTATAAATTGTGGTTATAGTTTTATATTTTGTTTGACTGATGTGGAAAGTAAATTAGGCTCATAATTGGTTTTAATCTTATTTTTTTTAACAATCATTTTTTTCTGAAAACATTGAGTCATTTATTCCTGTTGTTTCTCTCTGCACCTGTTTTGTTTTACCTTGTGTTTCTTATAAATTGGTAGAGCTGACCTGATGGTTTTGTTTAGTTTTTGCAAGATTATTGCAGTGCTATATTTCTGTCGAGCACTTGATAGTCTGAATCTTAGTTTTTTACTAATGACTATTTCTCTGGTGATGCTAATTTTATACTTTATTATAATAATTTCTCCATTATGCAGTAATATCAACTTGCATAATATAAATTTAAGTTTTTGTAGGGGATTAATTTGTATTAATATTTCTCTATTCCTCGGCTATTTCTGATGCTATACTACAGAAAATCTTATGAAAGTGCAATTCCCCTTCATTTTTTATAAATGAAATTTTTTAGAAAAGGCTTCTATTTAGAGTCAGTCTGCTTTTTTAGAACAATTAGAAAATACACCTGTAAAATAACAACATTCATAGCCCCACAGTTCACATTCAAGTACTTTAAGTCACAAAATCCTTTCCATTTTTTTTTTTGTGTTCTACTCATGTCCCAAGCACTTTTGAACCTCATTTACTGTATTGTAAATACATTGAATAATGCATATCTATGCAATAGTTTTAACATAGAAATGGTCTAATTTGGATATATACTATTACTTAAAATATTTTTACATTTTATTTGGAAGGGAAAGGGCTTGGAAATGTATTTCTTGGGGTAGGGAAGGTTTGGTAATTACTTACTGGGTAGGGGAAGTGTTTGGAATTATTTGTCTATTGGGCAGCTGAAGGGTCTGGAGGTCGGTCAGTCAGTCTTTCCTCCTTGTGTGGAGGCCTCAGGGATTGAAGTCAGGCTGTCAGGGCCCTAATCGTGAAACAGTTCCCAGATGTAACTTTTCTCTATCAAAGCATTTATATGAATGCTCTTTTGTTAAACTATTTTCAGGTCGGTCTTCCTGCAAAATCTGGAGTTGCTGGGGGTATTCTTTTAGTTGTCCCCAATGTCATGGGCATGATGTGCTGGTCTCCTCCTCTGGACAAGATGGGCAACAGTGTTAAGGGCATTCATTTCTGTCATGTAAGCAAACGTTCTTAGTAGGTGGGGGGGGAGGGGGAATGTCCTCTTTTATCTTTTGGGTAGGGCTTTTAAATTTATTATTATTTAATTTTTCCTGTCTGTGAACAAGTTAACTAGGTTACATTGAAGGTGGTTGTAGAAGATCTTCAAATTGCTTCTAAAAATGGGTCCCGTTTAATTTTCTTTGAGAAAAATCTGTTTATTTTATATTTAATTTATTAAAAACTTCACTGTATGTGTATGGGTATTTTGCCTGTAAATGTTTTGTTCTGTAACTGGCATCTTTGGAGTTAAAGAGAGTTGTGAGCTGCCATGTGGGTGCTGGGAATCCAACCTGGGACCTCTGGATAGCTTCGAATACCCTTTAACTGCTGAACATTCTAATTTTCCAGTTATAATTTATTTTCAGTTTTTAAGAACTCAGCAATAAAGAATTAAAACTGAAATTTAACAACAGTTATTAAAGCAGCTTACCTGCAAATAGTCTTAAAACTTAGGTGCTTTTGTTTTTGCTAATGTTTCAGCTTTTGTGTTTTGCCTTCACCTATTACTTTCAGAGCCCTGGTGAGTGCTGCACATTTTTAGGCTTCCCAATTAAAATCTGGTTAATGTTCAAATTTAAGTATTTTACAAATCTAAAGAATGGCATTCATTGTATTTTGAATGAGTGATTTTTTTTAAGAGATAAATTTTATAGTATTTTTGTAGTTATTTTACATAAGTTCTGTCTCATGAAAGAATGAGACTCAGGGATTGATCTCTGAAGAAGTTGGAGATACTAGAGGGAATAAACACCACAGTCAGATCTTACCCAGCTGTCTTCCAGCTTCCTCAGCCTCACTTCCCTTGGAATGGCTTTTTTCTGGGTTTCAATCCTATCTTAAGTACTCTTTCAGTAATTAAGGCGTGGCCCCTCCACACCTGCTTGGGAGCCTGGAATTCCTTCTATAATCTGAAGTGACCTTGACTCAGTTGGGATTAAGGGTTGTAGGTCATCACTCCCAGGATACTCCCTGTGCTGGGATTAAAGGTTTAAATCACCACTCTGATTTTCCTAGACTGACTGTGGTTAGAGCTCTGGGACTTCTGGAGCTTTTACTAACCCCACACATAGACTGTGGGTAGATTCCCTCTGATATCTCCAAAACTTCTGAAACTTTATTAAATCCCCGCAAAGTTCCCTTCATGTGACCTAAAGAAAATTAGAACTTGAGTGGCTGAGCCTTAATGTTTAGTTCTTACCCTGATGCCATTTTCTCTTTCTGACTCACTATTGGGCTGTTTGATGAGCTGGCAATCATGAAGCTGCATAGTATAAGCAAAATTTGATGGAATAGGAATAAAAATAGGAAGTGAATAACTGATTTGTGTAACTCTTTACAGGATCTTGTTTCTCTGTGTAACTTCCATAACTATGATAATTTGAGACACTTTGCAAAAAAACTTGATCCTCGAAGAGAAGGTGGTGATCAGAGGGTAAGCCAGTCCTTTCTTAGATTTTTCTCCATTGTTTATTAAGGCAGAGGAAGTAGCCTTACCTGCTAAAATAAAACTTCAGTTCGTTACAGTCTTATGTCTTTGCCAATTTCAAATAATTAGGTGTTGACATAGATGTTAGAATCATTTTTAATATTTAAACTGAATGGTTAGCTTAGCAGCAGTGCTGGTTTCTGCTAATTGTGCAATTGTTTTATAATTGATTATATTAAAATAAGATATTGGAAGATTTTATGTACTATCAATCAAAATTTTAAAGCCTTGGGTTTACTCTTAATATTTGTAAACTATTGTTTGGAATTAAATTTAGTTCATTGTCTACTTTGTGAATGGGTGTGTAAATGGAAGGCACATTAATCTTTGTAACAAAAAGGCCACTGAGTACAGAGCACTTTTTCCAGAACATGTTTGTTTAATGATACAATGTTGTTAGAATCAATAAGAAAGCTCCATGCTAAATACCCTTAAGGTCTTGTTTATTACCACTGTTTGTGGCCTCATTATACATAAGCATTTTTGTTTTATTTTATTTTAAATCTAGTATTAAAATCTGTACTTAATTTTCTTTTCATTGGACCAAAGGACTTGCTGTTAAATTTTAATAACCTTCCTTTGTATCCCACGTGAAGAATAAAGTTAACTAATATGCTAGAAAAGCACTTACAAGTAGTGACGTTAATACATACTGAGTACATTTTTGTAAGTGCTGCTTAAATTTGTATTAGTTGTAGTCAGTTACCTTTGATAATACCAGAGAACTTTGAAAAGCTGACAGTGTAGGAACCTTCCTACCAGTCAACATGAGTAACATGTAACAAGATGTCAGGTGGTGGTGGGTGAAGATATTAATGGATCTTAATAACTTTCATTGAAAAATACCATTTTATAGCTTGGACCTTTCATCACTCAAGTGCACTAATAAATTGTGTATGTTGCTTGAACAACTAGCATTCCTTTGGACCATTGGACTATGAGAGTCTCCAGCAAGAACTTGCTTTAAAAGACACAGTGTGGAAAAAAGTGTCACCTGAGTCAAGTGAGGACACCTCTACAACTGTAGTGTATAGAATGGAGAGTCTGGGGGAGAGAAGCTAGAGAGATGAGCTCTAGCTGCAGAGTGTTTCTTCTTCTAATCTTGGAAACATCTTTAGGCCTTTTCCCCCTCCAAACCAGTATTTATTCAAGTTTCATTGTTATCAGCCTTGGGTACTGGAGCCATAAAACTTTAAAAAAAAAATTTCTTTTTGGCTTATAATATTTGTGTAAAGATTTGTTAATTTTTAGAAGAGCATTTACAAATAAAGCAAATGTGCTTTATTTTTTAGAACTATAAAATGCATTTTCTTTAATTACATTAAAAATTTTAACTATGTAGTCAGATAACCACATTGTCCTTTTTTAGTTCTAAAACCTACCTATTAAAAGTATTGTTGGATTTGTTTTTTCTTTTCCATTTATATATCCTCTCCTATGCCTGATAGAATATTGGCCATGAAGAAGATCTTCATGCTAAATACAAACTAAAAGGCCACATAATCCAAACTATTTTATTTAAAAGAGCAATAGATTATAATATTAGCTTTGCTTTAAACATGTGCCAGTTATAGAGGTAGATTGGCTCTAAATATTTCACATGCGGTTACAACTTGTCAAATACTTTAAAATAGATCCTTAACTCCTCTGTTCTGTCATAATCACAGTGTGTTAGGAATGTTTCATATTCACTGAAACAATCCAGCCAAAGAATTGCAGATGTGTGAGAATGGCGTGTTCTGGTGTTTAAAAGCTATAGTGGTTAGTTGCTCAGAAAAAGAGACAGTAAATATCTTCAAAATGGATTGTATTTTCATATTATTCCTGTAATATTTTGTTGTATTTAAGTATGAATGGTAAATTTTGTTTTTTTAGCTTTTAGTAATTCTATTAAGTTTCATAAGTGCTGATGATATTTTATGATAAGTTATGACATTTATAAATTTTTTCTTTTTGAACTTTTATTAGAGTGGATGAAATGAATTTAGTCTGAAGGTATTAAGTATGCAACTCAAATATATGTTAAATTTGAATGCTTCCGTTTGTTTTAAAAATGCAATATTGAGAATCAAAACTTGTTTTCAAGAGAACCACAGGTTCCGTTTAATCTGATGGAGAGCAATTATACATATTACTTTTACATCTCCTGGCAAAGTGATACTAAAGTTCTGTAGAATTTATTTGCATTTCTTCCTTTATCCATGTATCTTGTTTTTCTCACAATTTCAAGTTTATTTTTTCAAATTCATTTTTAAACTTGTAAATTTTAGGCAAGTTGTTGAGAATAAAAGCCTTATAGCTTTTTAGAATATAGCATATGTACAGTAGGGCAGATTCTGTCAAAGTAAATACAGTGCAGGATACTAAATCAGAAGGTACAGAAACGTCCTGGTGATCTGTACCTTCTGAGATTGGAAACTATGGTAACAAGAAAAGTACTGCCTAAAAAACCTCGGATTAATTCAACTATTAAATTTTGCATTTAAATAATTACATGGTGAGCTTTAGTAAAGGCCTTTCTGTTATTCCAATGTTGAGACACGTTTCATAACTGGATGCTCCATAAGCCTTTGCCACTGTCCTTCCTATGGACATTGGGCTCTTCTTTTACTTACCCAGGACCATTTGTGATCCAGGTATTAATTGGGAAGAAGATTTTAGTTTTTTCCTCTGTTCTCTACACTTAAAATTTGTTTCATTCAGAAGTTGGCTGTACTTTACAACTACTCTACAAAATTTTCTTATCATGTGCTTATTTGTATAAATTTCAAAATTACTCTTAATTTGTGGCACTTTTTATACTTAATCCTGGTAATGCTCAGATGTACACTTAATTAAATCTGAAGTGGGATTTAGTCAGATGCTGTTGAGAACAAGCTTTCAGAAGAGTATGGGCAGATTAGTGTGAGTGTGTCTGCAGACCTTACAGAAAAGGAGGGAAAGCCCCGCCTTTTGGCAGGTGCAGCTCAGTCTTTCTCAAAGCTCTACAAGTTCCCAGTGCTGTTGGGTTTAATTTTTCCTGCCATTATTGATTCTTGATATTCAAGCATTTACAACATGATAGCTTATTTTTTTGTTTTCTGGTTTTTTTTCCTTTTTTGCCATTATTAACATTTCATTTGAAATGCATATTCTTCCTAAAATATTTTGGTTTTGGCATGAATGTTGTGCATTTTATCTTAGTGTTTGGATTAAAGCTTCTGTGTTGTTTGCTTTCTTCATTTGCTTTGTATATTTAATAATGTACCTTTATTTTCCAGTATGCCTACTTTTGTATTGTACAATAAATTTATTTTAAGCTGATTTTATTGTTTTCTTTATATATGTAAAAACACCAGTGACATTTAAAATAACAATAAACATTTGGGCTTTTAATTTAGAAAAAGGTATCCTTTGTGATGATATTGACTCTTTTTAAGATTGCCTAGAAAGGAAACTAAAAGTTCTGGAAAGTCATTCGGGTTTTTATATTTCGTGAAGTATAGTAGGGGAGGCGTTTTCCCATTGGTTGCACTTGAATTATTTTAAATAAAGGCTTAACACCACCACCACCCACGCACACAGTTTTAAAAAACCCAAAGAACAGTTTATTTGCAGGCTGTTTCTGCTTCGCTTAGAATAACATTGTTCTCAGTAGAGTAGACTTTATAGAGTGGCCCGCTGTAGTTAGTTACCCTTTAGCACTGTTGATTTTCACAGTGGTTCACAGTACCATCCAAATTACATATAAGGCATGTTTATTGTCATTTTTCTCGTTGGCTAGATCTGCTGTTTTCTTTTTAGAGATTCCCTTAAAATATATTTTAAGATTTTTGAAAAGGAAGGATTTTACATTAACATTAATATGTGTTGTTTAAAACTAGCTTTCAGTACTAGTTAACAAGTTTCAATGTGATAATGTGTGACATTAGTTCATAGGAATACATGCATATGTGTCTCTCATAGGCTTATCTATTTAAATTTACCAATTCTGGAAATGACCACCTGTTCTTGCTATGTATTCTGTACGATACGATTTATTGGATCCCTGTATTCCTGCTCCAGGGTTTGCCAATATCTATTAGTATTCGTGTTGACTTTAAAGACTGTTTTGTTCCTGTTGCTGTTCCGATTCTCTTGACAGTGCTGTCAGCCTGTCTGAATGCCTGTAGGGTTTGTTTGTTTTATTTAAAGCACTGTCCAGTGTTTATTATAAAGAATTATTCAATTTAAGATAAGTGATGCTGCTATCAGATGAACAGTTCTCATTATAACTTGGTTTTATTTAGTTCATTGCAAGTTTTAGTTATGAGAATTTTCTTTTCATTTTAATTTTTTTTAGTTCTGTGTGCATTGGTGTTTTCCCTGCACGTATATGTGAGGGTGTTGGATGCTGGGAATTGAACTCAGGTCATCTGGAAAAGTAGTCCCTGCTCCTAACTGCTGAACTATCTCTCCAGCCTTATTATAGATTTTTTTTTTTTTTTTTTTAAGTCTTGGCTTATCTCCTAAATGGTCTTAAGCTGAAGAATGAAAATGTTTAAAAATATTTAGGATTATTTACTTACATGGCACCCCCCCCCCAGTTCTCTACTGCTTTTTATTAAATCTTTTACACGTGTATTATGTGATGAGCCAAAGCTACCTGAAGGTGCAGTGTAAAAGCTTATTGTCATGCATCAGTGAGGTCTAGAGTTTAGTTTACTCAGAACAGACACACTTCAGTCAGTCCTTCTGATAAGGGCCATTACATATGAACATATATTTAAATATATTCATGTTTCATTTGAGATTGCAGTGTGGGTTCAAAAGTTACCTTTTATATTCTTGTAGATGGCAGAAATTTAGATGTATTGAAGGTTTTTCCCCCTTTCCAGATTCAGCAGTTTGCTAGTGTGAATACTGTATCTAATGTAAATAGAGCTGACAGATTTGATGTTTCTTAAATTTCTTATGTAAAAGAGAATGCTTTTAAATCAAAAAATAACCTATCATAAATATTTTAGGTAATTACAATGCTGCGTTTTTAAGTATTGATCTTACTTTGATGGAGTGCTTTCAGTTCTAAAATTACATATTTTGAAAGGGAAAAAATTACCTGAAATAGTCTCCCTTTTATATCACATTTCTGGTGATTTTGTTTCTGTAATGAAACTTTTCTGTCCTCAAATAATAGTAGAGTATGTAATATTTGTCTCCTATTAAATTGCTAGAGTGTTTTTTTTTGTGTGTGTGTTAAAAATAAAATCAGTTGAGTCTTTTATCAGTCTTTGACATCCTATGACTTAATCTTATCCTGTATACCCCTTTGTTTTGTTGAGAATCACTGGTTGGTTTGATGTGATCTTTGAGGCTCCTTGGTAGAAGCGCCACTCAGTGGTTCTCTCAGTGCCCTGCTTTCCCTGTTTGCAGACGTTTTAAGGAGAAGCATGACTAGCAATGGTAGGACTGCAGGTTACTACCATCAACATATATATGGTGGTGGTCGGACACACCCTTTATCTGAGTGCTCAGGAAGCAGAGCAGAAGATCTCTGCAAGGCTAGCCTCCTCTACAGAGCTAGTTCTAGGACAGCTAGGGGAACCCTTGTCCTGGAAAGCCAAAATAAATTAGACTCCTTAATTGTATTCTCCACTAAGTAATAGTGCACTAAATCCAGTCAGGTTAGGACTGAATGCTATAATTATACCTTAGTTCTAAAAATAACAATACTACCCTGGGACTTTTGCGGGGCAGCAGAAGTGGGACTCTAAAGATAAACATCCCCGTACCTCTGCTTTAAAAAATCAATTTCTTAGGCGTTAAGTACAAACAAGACTGAAAAATACAAAAAAATAGAAATTGTTGAAATTAAAAGTAGTGTCAGCAGAAGCAAACAGCCATTTTTCTTTCCCCAGGAACATGTAAAATAATAAGCTGCTGCTTCTCACTTTTATTTCTTCTGTGAATGGCTGCAACAGATTTCTGGTTTGTTTGTTTCTACTCCATATTATCTGTGAATTTGTAGTTAGTTCCCCAATTTGTGGTTTGAGAATTTTTTATTGAGAAAAATTATATACAGTGGGCACTTGAAATGCATTCATTTTCTAAAGATTTTATTGACTTATAAAAATGTGAGACTTAGTTACTGTCCAAAAGTGTTATTCTGGTAGATGAACAGCACAGTGTCGAGTTTTGTTCACCCTGGGTTCAGTCCTAGCACCAGGAAGTTTGAAGAGGGGAAAAATGCTGGTTTTATGTCTTAAGTCTCTACTGAAACTTGCCTAGTTCACTCTTCTCCCTCAGATGTACAGATACACACATCTCGGCTTCTAAGAGTCTAGCTGTATTTGTAAATCTTGCCTACATACCAAAATTAGGAAGCTGGCATATTAACATTAAAATATGTATATATATAAATAATCGTGGTCAAACTATTTCACTGTGACATTAAAATCTCAGTCTTCTGTCTTCTTTTATTTCTCCTTAATTGTAGTTTATAGTTGAGTCTTGAGTGTTTTATGTGTGCCTGTTCACAGGTCTTTACTGTGCAGTGCATTGTACTTCACAACAGAGTATTTCAGTCTTAGAATTTCTATCCATAAGTGAAGTGAATGTGTAAAACAATGGCGTACATGATTAGCCTGTTATTCTTTCTCCACTATGCCCAAATTAAAAATCTTCACCAAAAAGTCCAAGATGTATTATCTTTGAAGTATTCCTGTTTATTTTTAATCTCTTCATAATTTGTCTCTGTCTTAAATTTTGTCATGGTTACCCTGACGGGATTTTTATTTTTAAATTACCATATTCATGTGCTTTCTTAATATTTCTATTCAGCAGTGTTGGCATCTGTTCTTCCTTTTTCTTTTTAACCTTTTAAGAAAATATACATGAACTTTAAAGCCTAAATTTCTTTTATTCAGCGTAGTATAACTTGGTCTTTATTTTACATATTCAGTCTGCATCTTGGGTTCATGTCTGTGCACATAATATACAGTTTAAATAAAAAATGAATGGTTTGAGATGTACACGTTAACTTGATACTGTTCCTGTAATATTTGCTTTGCAGATTTTTGTCAGGCACTGTTGTGAGACTGGGACTAAGTATTGGGTCTTCTCCAGAATTTTCAAAGGTGCTGGGTAGTTTATTGTTAGTGTACAGTGTCCTAAATGGTACACATAGGCACATCTTCATGTTTCATCATCCACCACAACCACACAACCACTGTTTTAATATTTTTGACATATGTTACTATGGTAACACTGACTGAAGGTTTCTTAGCCCAGTCTGAGTAAGGCGTCGATGTGTTCAAACACCGTAACTTGCTTACATGATCAAGCTTTCTGCACATGGTCCCTTTGTTTTTAACGTCAACAATTACAATCAACTCTATCATCAAGATACGATGTGAAACACTAGCAAAAGCTGTACAATGTTAAAGTTTGAATAATTTGGCTTCTAAGGCCATTGTAGTAGCTAACATATATTTTGCTTACTGTGGGGTCACCTACACGTAAACAGTATATTTTGAGAATTATTCATACCCTCATGGACACTATGAGGCAGATGCATAACACCACAAAATATTTTATTGTCTCTAGATTCTGGACAGGTTATATTAAATTCTCCAGGTTCACACAGCACCAGGAAAGCAGTTCATTCTTGACAACTGACCATGCTTTGTCCTTTTGTGGTTCATAAATCGCCATTAAAATGAGAATGCTCCATGAAAATCAAAGGACTGACACTTTCAGAAAGCCTTTGTAGATCAAGAATTTAAAGTAACTATGATTTTCTGTAAGTTAATTTTGCTAAACTTAATTGTGTAATATTGTAATAATGTCACCAACATGCTATGTTTGTGTGTGGTGTGTGTTATGCATTCACTCACAAGGAAAAAAATTCTCCAAAGATCCTCTTAGCTAAGTGTGATGAGAACCTGTGGAAAGTTTCATCAGGTGTCCGTTCCAAAGCAGAAAGCTCCTATCCAAAATCAATGGTGACATCCCAGTCTACTTACTCCTTAGGCGATAGATATGCATGATTTCCATTGCTTAGAAAGTTTTTTGCATTCACTACCTCAACTGCAAGTTTTTAAAATTCATCTGTCTCTGAAATATCTTCTCAGCCTAATGTAATTTACTTAAAATTTTACCTGTTATCATGTCTTCGGGCTCAGAATAGAATTTACATCTGTTCTAGATCTTGATTATGAATTATCAATCTAAGAGTAAGTTTATAATGATTCAATGACAATGAATTTTCTTTATTCACCAAAATATATTATAGTTGTCCTTGTATAATTGTTGATTTGACTTTAGTGATGAAATTGGCTATACAGGGTGGCTGTGGGTGGTTAGCAGAATCACATTGTAAGTCCATATTACACTGCAGTTAGGGATATCCTTTGATATCCAGTGTGCCCACTGCCTTTGTAGCAGGCAAATGTAGTACAGTAGTTTAGTAGTTCAATCTTAGGAATTTCTGTCCTGCTTGTGTGATTGTAAGAAACATGATCTCCGGGTTTCCACAGTAGTCTCAGGCTGTACTTTACATAGCTTCCAAAAGGTTTTTAGTCCTTTCTCAGTAACGGTAACGGTATTTTGTTTTTGTTTTTTTTTATGTTCCCTTCACTTCAGGTAGTACACATGTATGCATATACATACAGACATACATAATCCATATACATTTTCCCCCTGCTGGTGTCCAAAATTATGTTCCCTTTATATAATGAAAATGCATAGCCTTTTAAAGCTTTTCTGTCGAGAACTAAAAGGGGAAAGGTCATTACTACTCTTAGCATTTCACTATTTTAATTCAATGGCATAATTTCAGTCTAATAAATTAACCTTGGCATTCTTGTGTATTAGTCACTTATTGATTTCATCCAGCCAGTATATCTTTTTTATTTTAAAATCATTTAGTTTTTTAAAAAATGCATGAGTATTTTGGTGCATATATGTCTGCACCACGTGTGCCTGCTGCTAGCAGAAGTCTAAAGAGGTCATTGGATCTCCTCAAATTATAGTTATAGACAGTTATGAGCACCATGTTGGTGCTGGGAATTGAACCCATGTCCCCTGCAAGAACAAGAAGTGCCCTTAACCGGTCTCTTGGCCATCTCTCCAGTCTCTTGTCGCTAGACTTTTTTTTTTCTTACCTATTTTATATGATTGATTAAGCATAACATGGTCTATTGTTCCATCTATTTTTCTCACAAATGGTGGGGTCTTAATATGAATGCGTGAAGACCCTCAGTACACATAGTAGGGACCTAGGTAGGTTTGGTCTTTGTCCTGTTGTGAACAGTACTGCAGCAGAGAATGTAAATTTTTACTGTGCACTCCAGCTCTTCGGTAGGTGGGGAAGTGTGTGTGCAGGGTCTCTCTCAGGGATAGGCTCAGCATCCAGTGGGTAGGTGAGGAAGCAATGTGTGCAGGGTCTCTCTCGGGGATAGGCTCAGCATCCAGTGGGTAGGTGAGGAAGCAATGTGTGCAGGGTCTCTCTCGGGGATAGGCTCAGCATCCAGTGGTTGAGAAGCGTCTGACTCCAGGCACCTTGAAATGTCTGAGGTGAGCAATGGCAGTAAAGCTGGCACCTTCATCAGACACCACAGAAGCAGAGCTTGGGAGGAGAAGAAACGGGCTCAACTCATGCTCTTAGAAAAGTTAGGCCTGGCTGTAAGTATCAAGGGTTTTCTAAAATAGTAAGGGTAAAAGCCATTCTGTGACTAGTACTTTCAGCAACCTTAAATCTGTGCCTGTCACTTATAAACTGGCTGCTTTACCTGAGCTGAATTGGCATTACTGAACTCATGGCAAAGTGGGGAAGGCAAAAAGAGGCACCTTAAAAAGCTTTCTCAGAAACCAAGTTGGTATTTTTCACTCCAGTGATGGGACTAGATCTAAGGAAGTAATTTTATTTGAGCACATTGCTACCCTTAACATGGATTATGCTACTGCACCTGGCGCAAGTGGATACTGATGTGACAGCAGTGTTTGGGCTATAGGGCATGTACTCTGAACAGGTATAACTGTGTGACCTGTAAGCCAGAAGTTTCTGATTGTCTTAGCCTCAAGGTCTTGGCACATGCACAGCCACTTTAGCCCCAAATAATCACACAAAGGCTTATATATTAATTACAGACTGCCTTATGGATCAGGCTCATTACATGCTAGCTCTTACAATGTAACCCACTTCTATTAATCTGTTGTACTGCCATGTGGCTTCTGGCTTGCCTGTACTTATACTTTGCTTCTTTGGTGGTTGGATCATGACTCCAGACTCCATCCTTTATCTGTGCCTCCTGCCTCTAAGCTAGCTTGCCACAGGCCAAAACAGCCTCCTTATTAGCCAGTAGTATTCACAGCATACAGAAGGACATCCCACATCACTTCCCCCTTTCTGTCGAATCAAAACGGAAGGTTTCAATTTCAACATAGCAAAATTACATATAACAAAGCAGCTACCAAACAAGAATTACAGTTAAAATACCTAGTTTATTTATATTTGGCAAGGTTAAAGAAAATATCTCCCTTATCCCTGTAAGTCCAAAGTTGCATAATTTACCTTTTATTATAACTAAGGAAAACTGGGATTATAACTATCTGATCTTCAACTTCATCAAAGACCATGGGATATAATATTACTTGAGTAAACAGGAAGTGCACTGCAAGCAGCTTCCAAATTTTAGAAATGACAGAGACATGTGGCTGCTTGGACAGTCACCCAAAGTTACATTGGGGCATCCTTCTTCAGCCTACAGGCCTAGAGTTTCTGGCATATCCTTCAATAAAGCAGGAAATTTGAAGAGGTGCCCCACCCTTTCTGACATAGTTTGTCAGTCACTTTTCCTTGTGTCCTGTAGAATGTCTGTGAAGCAGGAACATGAAGGACCATCTCTGCTTGTTCTGGCAAAGTTCAATGGCCATTTTTTTATGGGTCCTGCATGTCCAGTTCATACAGCATACTGTCAAGCAGTCAAGTCACGGACAGTCTCTTGCCCAGTGGCCAATTTTTGCCACAAAGAAAGTAAACTCCATAAGGAGTTTTGCCCACCATGTTCTTGGGTGTTGCCAGGAGCAGACATGCCTCACTGTTGAGAAAAGTCGTAAGTTTTTAAAGCCATTTAAATGCCATATTCTCTAGGTCTTTGAAGTGTTTGAAGATTACCTATCTAATTGAAATATGTCTTTGTAGATCTAAAAGTCTTAACTGACATGACCAGAAGTTTGACTATCATAGATGATTATTCTGTATTAATTATATATTACAATTTTAAAGAAATGAGTAGAAATATGCATACAGTGTAACAAAATTAGCCTTAAATTTGCATCAGTAAACCAAAATCCATACCAATGTATTTTGAGATTAACAGTTGCCTTTTGTTCAAAGTAGATTCAATACTTCTTATCCATATCATATCTCCTTTGATTGACTATGACCATTAATCACTTACAATTTTGGAATTTGGGTGTAGCTTTCCGTTATTACTTCCTGCTGATTGGGGACATTGGCAATCTTATGAAGGTCCTGAGCCTGGATCATCTTAACTGGCAACCTTGAAACTGATGTGGCCATCCCTTCCCATCAGATTTTTCTGGAGGTCTTCCTTGATCAAACCTGATTTTTTTTCTTAATCCAGAATGAATCTACAACCTCTCATTTTCTGTGGAAATAAAAAGAAAACCTCTTCTCTAAAGGAACATCTTTTGACTTCAATTTTGAAGTCAAGGCTTACAAAATACATAGGTTGGATTAATCCAGCAGCATTTATAATCAAACGTCTCTTTGTAACTCTTGATCCTTCCTCAGCGGTCAAACAATTCAAAGAGGACACAGCATACAGTATCCAGACTTGATATTTTCATCGTGGCTTATTATTTTTACTCTTAATTCTTTTTTCTTTTCTCTCCCAAGCCCACATGTGTTTTTTTTTTTTTTTTAACATACTGTAAAGCTTTTAAACCTTTTAAAGGGTGGGATTTTTTGTTTTGTTTTTTTCTTTTTATTTTGTCAGAATCTGTCTTTACTGAGCATCCCTTATCTTTTCTTGACCACACCTTTAATGATAAACCTGGCTGGAGTGGCTGGCTGGCTTCACTTGGCTCTTTAGTGAAGCAAAGGTACTGGCAGGAGCCACGTTTACTACCCTAACTTTGGGGAATTTTAGGGTCTACATTGCTACCAAGTAGAGCGATGCCACTCACTGCTCATGAACTCCATTTAAGTGTTTGGCAGCAGGGCCTCTTGTTAAGAATCATGGTTTTTCTGCCAATGCTGAATAGGAGCTGCACCTCTGCTTGCCAACCACCAAGTAGAGCCCTCCTGAGAAAATGCTGATACTAAGAAGCTGTCTTTGACTCTGTTTCTCTTTTGAACAGAAACCTTAAATCTGTTATAAGGTGCTCCGGCTAGCACACAGGCTTCTGTAAGACTGCAGGAACACAACATGTTACCGATCAGGCGGCATGCACCAATCCCACCATTATGTAACTCAAGCCTGACTGCCAATCTACCACAATCCACTTGAGAGACACAACTAGGAAGCTGCTTTGTCTCCATCTCGGCTCTAGAATCCTTTTTCAGTCTTTATGTGGATGTTCCTGCTCCCTGTTGGGCACCATTTGTAGCTAGAAGCTTCTGCCAAGTTCTGGACATACCCATAGCACTTAGTTCCAAATAATCACACAAAGGCTTATATAATTATAAACTGTTTGGCATGTGGCTCAGGCTCATTATTTGCCTTAGAACTTAACCCATTTCTTTTAATCTATTGTACTGCCATGTGGCTCATGGCTTTACCTATACTTTTACATCTATTCTTGGATGGTTGGATCATGTCTCCTGATTCTGCCCTCCTTTATTTATGCTTGGATTTCCCACCTATCTTTAAGCAGGCTTGCCATAGTCTAAAACATCCTCTTTATTAACCAATGGTGTTTACAGCATACAGAAAGACATCCAACATCGGTGAACATGAGAAATTTAGTACAGGGCAGTAGGTGGGGTCTGAAGTTGCTGCTTAAGGAGACAGTGACAAGATTGAAGCAAAGCAGACCTCAGATGGAGCCCTAAGAAATCCTCATCTGTAGGATAGAGCCGAGTGGACCTTCACTGAGGAAAAGTAGCTAGTAGACAGTCAGCAGTCTAGAAAAGTGTTTCTGACAGTTGGGAATATTGAACCAAGATGAAGGCTTTTGGTCTCATGCCACTTCATGGGTTTAAGGTGCTATTTCACTTAACAAGTCTTTATTGTTGCTGAGTAGCCAAGCTCTGCCTCCTCTTTTCAAATAATTGTTACTGGCTTTGAAATGTAGAAGTCCTGGATCTCTTCACGGCTGACAAAAAAATTACCCTGTCAAGGAGACCCAGAAAAGGTAGTGATGAGGGAAAGCACCTCCTATAAAACAGGACAGGAAAGGCAGAGGCATGCTGGTAGATATGGTTGGGTTCAGAAGTTGTGTTAGTTTGTTTTCCTAGAGAGCATGGGAAGGGCTTGCTGTTGAAAATAAATCATGAGCTTTCAGATGTAGAGAAGGAAGAGCAGGAGACTGTTGGGGTAGTGTCCATGGCAGCCGGCCATTGGGAGTGTACCATGAGTCTAGATTCAAGCAGATGGCAACTGCAGAAGGTGGGAAAGCAAAGGGTTTACAGTGGTTTTTAGACCTCCTTTGGATTCTTTCCACCCAGAATACATGGCTTAGCATGTTTTAGATTGTTACCCTGCCCCCTTTTAGAATGTGGTTTTACTTAAAGAACTTTGCATTGATGCATGACATACTCAGAGTTGGACTGTGTTTACAGAGTTAAGCCCTGTGCCATGCTCAACCACTTTTCAGAATAAAAACATTCTTAGAAGAATGCAATCACAGGGCCCAGAAGGCAGGAAAAAGCATTGTAAATGCTAGAGTAAGAACAGTTGCTAGGTGATGATGTTGGTACATGTGTGTACGCACACATACCAGAATTTAAACTTTATTTCTGAAGATAGTAAAATATTCCTTTATCCAGAAGCTTTCTGTATGTGTTAGAAGTACTGACGTTGTGAGGAATGTTCAGATTAGAGTGGCTATGAAAATGCCCTGGGAAAACATGGTCACATCCACGTATATGATCCATAAAGTACACATTGAGCTTTTTACAGAATGGTTGAACCAGTGAGAATTAGGATTTGCCCTTAATGTCAAGGCCATTCATGTGTGTTGTCATTGACCATCTGTCAGTGTAGTAGGCATTCAAAAAGGAGTGGTCATTCGATTCTGAGTAAAAGCCACCGTTTAATGGTAGCAGTGTCATGACTGTTTCTCAGAAAAAATAAGAGTTCCATCCCTTTTCAGAACCTTGTTCGTATTTACCGAAGTAGTAACATGTAAGTATTTGGTGACCAATTTTGTTTCTTGTTTTTTTCTTTTTTCCCCATCTCTAGAGATTTGATGGCCTTTCTTTTAGCAGATGTAGTACCTCTGCCATCTCACACATGCGGTGTCTTGTCTCTCTAACACCTATGTTGCCCGTCTTCATGAAGCCTTATAATGGTGTGTATGGAGAAGTCCCAGGATGAAAACTGTTCTCAGAACTATTCAGGTTCTCTTTGGTCCACATGGAAAGTGCAGTTTTGCTGTTTGGAAGAGTAGACTGCCTTTGCTTTTAGTAATGTCTCCTTTTCTGTTTTACTGCCTCTTTGCTAAAAGTGTGATACTCCAGAGCACACAAAATTATGCTGCTGGCTGCTTATCTAAGCCAGCATAGACGGGGGATGCTTCTGAGTACACTGCATCTCCCAGGCCAGTCACTGGCATTGGCAGAGGCATGTGACCCATTGAGATAAGAAGCTGTTTCTTGCCAGTATTTCTTACTCAAATTAACCCAAAACTTGATTTATTTATTTTTTAAGAGAATTAAATGCAGAGAACAGAGACCTTTTAACATCTTTGCATTTGCTATCAAGCTGAATTCTTTCTTGTTCTTTACATCATTAAAAAAATTTTGATTGAAACTAATAAAAATTAGGATAGCTGACTTGCTGTCACAGCATGTTTTCATCTTGAATTGCAGTTTTTGTTTGGAGAGCTCTTGGCCTAATAACGGTCTCTGGCATTAGGCAGACTCTTCTGGACACTTGCCTCTTTGACACCCAACCCAGCCTGTCACTTAAATGTCTAGCTGGCAGTCTCAATACTTAGAACTTTTAATTCAGCCAAGGAGAGGAAGTGTGTGTGTGTGTGAGACACAAATCTTATTTTTGTTTGTTTAATGAGTAGTGATTTTTTTTTTTAATCTTTAAAGAAGACTTCTTCAGATTTCTTAGATAACACATTACTGAGAAATTTTAACTGGTCTGCTTAACAATTTATTTTTGACCTAAATGAGATGTAGAATACAGTTTAACTTGTATTTTAAAAGTGAAGTTTTTGTAGAGTAGGAACTCTCTCTTTAGAATAAAGTTGACTATTTGCTTTCTCTATTGAAACTGCCATAGAACTGTCTCAGCTGGTAGCGGGGAAAATGGAACTCTGGCCATACAAAGGCTGCATCCGCCCTCCTATAAAGGACTGTGTCATCTCCTCATCTGACCGAGTAGGTCAGCCTGCATAAGCTCTGTCTATATATAGCACATGAATAGCTTTGTCCCAGTCAGGTGCTGGAAAGCTTAGGAGCAGGTGGCCTCCCGCTCAGCCTACCTGATTGTACAAGTGTTCAAGTGTCCTTGCTGATAGTCAGGTGGCTTAGACGTCTCAACATGTCTGCTCACAAATACTGCATGGGTTGATTTTCTACCTTTGTTGGCAAGGCATTCAGTTTCCATGTATTGTCAGTTTTAATCTTGAAAGGAGGAAGGTTTTGATGACAGAAACTTAAGAACTTATTTCCACTTAATGCCCAGAGCCTTTGATTCAGCCAAGGAAAGATGTTTCGTGTTTTATTTTTGTAAGGACATAATCTCACCTTTTTGTCTGTTTTAGCAAGACTTCATTACGTGTTACTGAGAAATTTTTGAGTGAGACTTGTAAACAAAATAGGATCTGCAGTCACAATGGTTTATTTAGCAGGTGAAGTATCCATTCCATGCAATGGATACTGCAGGGAGCAGACAGCCTTTCGGTCACCTACTTAGAACCACTGTAAGAGAGCTGGAGAAGTCTTATGTGGAGACAAACTAAGGAAGAAATGTCAAGGAACCAGTTTCCAGCTGATGACAGACAGAGCTGTAACAGCAGTTGGGGTAAAGGGAAAACCAGTGACCCAGTCTCCCCAGCTCTCCCAGTCCCTCTCTTCCAGGATTTAGCAAAGGTCCTTTAGGAACTGGAATTTACTTGTTCAATTGCCCTTTTATCTTTGGCTAGGAACATAAGGTCTTTCAAGGACTCATACCATGATCAAGTGCAGAATTGAGAATGCAGATGCCTGATCACTGATTGTGTAATGTAACCTCAAGCCAAGGCTCTTACCGTCAGTAGCATTTAATAGATAAAACATAGCCATCAT
Organism: Phyllotis vaccarum; assembly: GCA_033318265.1. Taxonomy (NCBI): domain Eukaryota; kingdom Metazoa; phylum Chordata; class Mammalia; order Rodentia; family Cricetidae; genus Phyllotis; species Phyllotis vaccarum. The sequence continues at coordinate 2,300,278 of JARWLC010000007.1, forward strand.
CTGGGCTGGAGAGATAGCTCAGAGATTAAGAGCACTGGCTGCTCTTCCAGAGGTCCTGAGTTCAATTCCCAGCACACGCATGGTGGCTCCCAACCATCTGTAATGCGATCTAGTGCCTTCTGCTGTGCAAACATATGTAGGCAGAACACTGTCTACATAATAAATAAGTCTTTTTTTAAAAAATGCAGCCATCTACATATTTTAACCTGGCCTGTTGGGGATCAAAAATAACTGTAAATGTTGACTTTTTCATAATTTACCCACTACATAAACTCAACATGGTACATAGTTCTAGTAATTGTTACTTACAGGTGTGCTTAGCAGGGTATTTGAGAAACAGAAGTCACACAGGAGAAGACATTAGGATGTTAGGATTTCTGTTATCTTAGAATAGTAAGCTTAATCTCTCTCTCACACACACACAGAATGCCAGAGTCAGGTGAACTCAAGGGAATGGTCACATTTTTGTTCCCCTGCTGTCACAACTTTGTGCAAATAAACTAAGATAACCGTGTCTGGCTGGCACTCAGAAAGATTTGATTAAGGGGAACTGGCAAACATGAGAGACTTGATCTTCGGGGGCTCCTGCCCCTGCCATGTTTGGTCTGTGTTTCTGTTACTAAACAGGTTTTATGCCTCTGGCAGTCGCTGTTAACCCATGTTTTCCCGACCTCTAGTGTCAAGCAGAGAAGTGAGGAAGAGCCTCTAACTCCTTGCACACCCACGCTCTCACGGTTGGCCTTAGCATGGATTAGAGTTGTGCAGTGGCTCTTTCCTTCAGCATCCTTACTTTGGTCCCTCTGTTGTAGGGCGTTTCAGTTTAACTGAACAGAGCAGAAAATAGACTGCCCCTAAGTAATGTGACGTTCCTCTTCTGTCTTGAAGCTGTTGGTTTCTTTTGCTGCTCTGTTCAAAGCTCATTATATGACATATATAAACTAAATTTAGGTGGTATAGGATATAGGTGGCACATCCCTGTAATCCCAGGAGCTCACAAGCTAAATGGGAAGGTATGAGTTTAAAGCCAGCCAGGAATTCAAATAGGGAATCAAAAACAGAAAAGCTGTATGAAATAAAGAGGCATTTGTGGTACCCAGGCATGTGATACCTTCTAGTGCCTCCTTGTCTTGGAGACACTTTGTGATCAGACTGTCTACTGATTGGGACCACATCCAGGCCTTCTGTTTTAATGAGAATCATTTTAATGAGATTCATGGTTCCCCTCTAGTCAGTTTTGACAAGGCAAGCTAGTGTCCCTCCTGATACCACAAAGATGCTGTTCATACTCATTGCTGTCTCATTCATTTTCAGTTTGTCTTAATCTCTGAACTGAGACATGCTTGAGGATTAAGTGTCAGTAAACCTCAAGGAGACTAATTATATTGTAAGCTGAGTGTGTCCTAGGCCGTGTAAGAACTTCTTTTTATCAATGGCTAAGTGACTAAGCCAGGCACAAAAACTGTCTTCAAAATGCTTGATCTAAATTTGTGGTTTTAAAAGGCAAGGACTGGCACGCCCCTTCCTCCCGTGTTTTGGGCCCCAGCCCTGAAAACAAGCATTAAAACACGAGATTTGTTACTGCTTAGGAAAGGTGACAGTTGAGGACCATGGGGAAGATACAAAGTAAGTATACCATAGGGTCATATAATGTTCCATAAGGAAACAAACAGTATAAGGATTAGTGTTTACAGGGCACCAATGACATCGAGAAATGGATAGAGGGGTGATCCATTCACAGACTGTGCTGTGGCTAAGGAGCAGACTTTGTTTTTAGGTCATGGATGGGTCCTGGTACAGGCTGTAGCAGGGCAGGGAGGAGGCTGAATGGATTCAATATGGAGAAGAGAGACAAGATAGCTCTGTTGTGTCCGAATTGAGAGGGAAAAACAGATTAGCCAGACTGAAGAACCTTGAAGGCTGGGCTAAAGCTGTTCAGCTCCAGACATTGGTAATGCTGAATGTTAGATGCTTTGGGAGAGAAAATTCATTTAGTGTTAATGGACACTTGTGGATCCACAATGGGCTCAGGTTAAAGTTAGGAAAGAAAAGGAGATTTCTGCTCATCTGGAGCTTATATTTAATGGACAAAGATGATAGATAAGCTAGGAGGCAGATAATAGTTACCCTGTATAGAAAAGTCAAAGCGGTAAGTCTGCAGTAGTCGACCTGGATAAAATGAGGGGATTACCTCACAGTGGGAAAATCATTCCTGGGAGAAGTGGAGGCTTTGGAAGCAAAATGAGCACAAACTTGGTGATGGGGTAAAGCTGTCAGCTAAGAGTTGGTAGGGGCAGCATGTGGTGCAGACAAGGCATAAAGCGCTTGAGTTGTACATGTCATGGTAGAATGCAGTCAGGTTGAGAGGGAAGGCTGGCCGTGTTTGTCTCCTGTGCTGGCAGTTAAGCAGGTATAAGCAGGCTGTCGAGTCCTCCATATGAGGTAAGGCCTAGAGCAGCAGTGATGGGTGATAAGGAGAGGTAGTGTTTTCAAGGATTGATCAGATCAGCTAGGTGCTGGGTCATAAGCACAGAAGTGAGTATTGTGTGGTAGACTTTCCAGAACCAGGACTTCAGCTCTCGGTTCCGCTGGGTAGAATAAGCCACTGTATATAGGACACTTGGTGACAGGCTGATGCTGAGTACCCTCCTTGTCTTCAGCTAACCTTCCCTGTGCAGACCCAGCAAGCAAATGCATCAACTCTTGGTGCCTTCTGGGCTTTTAGAAGGAACAAGTACTGAATTGTTGACTAGGAGAGCCTGGAGGAGAGGAAGGCAGTATAAACCAAGATCCATTCTGGACATGAGGATAAGGTGCCTGTTGATTATCCTGGAGGCACTGGCCATTCAACAGGTTGATGGAGGGTTCAGGCCTGTCTTCGATTCTGAATGTGAAATGTTAGATAGATGGGGGGGGGGCATCAATAGAGTTAGAAATTAGAAATAATTTATAATAAACAATAGAGTTAGAATCAGGTCTATAATGGGAAATGTGGGAGATTGTGTTGTTTCATTGTAAATAATTGCCCTACCCCACTGGCTTAATAAAAAGTGTTGATTGGCCAAAGGCAGACAGGAAGTGTGGGTGGGGCTACCAGACTAAGAAAATTCTTGAGAACAGGAAGCACAGAACAGAATGCTAGAGAGAAGCCGGAAGAAGCAGAGGACAACTATGCTGCTCTAAGAAAAGGTACCGAGCCCCATGGCTGAACAAGATAAGAGTCATGGGTTAGATTAAGGGTAGAGAGCTAGCAAGTGATATGCCTGAGGCCAAACAGCCTAAAACTATTAAAGCATCTGTGTGTCTCTGTGGGTCTGCCGGCCTAAACCTTGAGGCAAGGCCCAAAAGTCCGGGCCAGAAACCTCATACTAAAGAGAAGTTATCCTGACCAGAAGAATCTGTGAACCATCCGAGGGACACTGCTAAGAACAAGGATGGTGGCTACCTTTGGCGTGTGACAAGACCACGGGGAGAGGACGGTGTTCAGGGTGCTGCAGTATCTCTGGAGAAGTCATGAGGATTTGGCTTGGGAAGATGGGAGCTTAATTCTCAAGGAAGGAAAAAAATGTATTTAGAAAATACTTCCTGAGAGGGGAAAACTGAGGATTAGATGCCTAATGAAAGGGTTTTGTGTGTATCGCGACTGCCTGCGCCGGGTTTGAGGCAGGAACTGGACGAACAGAAGCTGGTTTTGATTAAGAGTGAGGGGAGATGTGGAAATGGGTTTATGTGGCCAGTGAAGTCGTGATCTGTATCCACTTTTAGGGTCCTAAGCTTTACCCGCAGAAAGTATAAAAAAAGCTAATGAGGAGAAGAAACTGAGCAGGGCCATGGGGAACGGAGGTCTAACGGGTGATGAGCCTCAGAGGCCATGGGGAACAGAGGTCTAACAGGTGATGAGCCTCCTGGGGCCCTTCAGCACAGGGCAGTCCTGGGCTGGAGCAATGGCTCGCCTGTAAAACATGAACTATCGAAAGTGATGTGGCTTAAGCCTTGGAGCATTCAGGTGCAGGCTTACTCTTTAGGCAGTGTCTTATGTTTTGGGCGTGCCTCAGTTTATCAGTCATCTGGGCAATAATCATGATTCCAGTGAGCAGCTCTGTTAGGTTTGCAGTGACATACACTAACTTCTGTTGCTCAGATTTGCAAAGAAGTGGCTAACTAGTGGGACATTAATGCTGCCAGGGATGAGACATTTACATAGCCCGAGTTGGTCTCACTGTGATGTGACCTGCCCGTATATTCTGTGATACTCGCTATATGAGGTTTTTAAAAGGATTTTCAGTCATTCTAACTACAGATGCCAGTGTTACGAGTTTCCAGCCTGTGTCAATATTCTAGTCTCTTCCATATGTATCTTATTACTTAGTTTTCTATCTGTCCTGGTAAAAGAAATGTCCATGTGCGTTCTTTAGATTTGCACTCAAGATAATCAGCTGAGGCTGAAAGCGCATGAAACCACACAGCAAAGGCAGTGCTTGCTTCCTCCTGCAAATGTCTGTCTTCTCTCTGTTCACAGGTAAAGTCGGTAATAAACCTTCTGTTTGCTGCGTATACTGGAGACGTGTCTGCTCTCCGGAGGTATGCTGGCTGGGTGGATGTACTGTGCCTTCTTCTCAAGGACCTCTCTTAAGGTTAAGGTCTCACTCACACTTGTAATAAAGTCCCCAAACAAGATGTAAGCTACACCACTTCCCGTCCCCACCTCCAGTGTCTTGGACTGTAAAGCCCAGCTCTGTGGTAACTGACCTACTGATTAGTGGTTCACTGGAACGGATCTCTGTTGAGGTAGGAGGCAGGGTGTTTGGTGTTGTGGATGTTGCCAGGATTAGAAAGGCCATGAACCACCGAATACGGAGAGTGAGTCTCCTTACAGAGTTGCAACTAGCCTGTAAAGTGGACATGGCCAGGTTGGTTTCCATGCTGTTTTAAAGTCTCACTAGTGTGTGTAACTCCAGGCACTATAGGATGGAGTGGATTCCTACTGAGGACATGCAGCTTTCCTGTGCCTCTTCAGTACTATTCTTGAACTTAATACTGTAATGAGGCTTAGTTCTAGAGAGACAGATGTTTACCTTACTTCAAATTAGCAGTGCTCTGGAAGAGGTCATATGGCTTTACCCACAACTTTGTACTGGGTGAACTGGTTACCAGTAATGAAGCTGGTAGAGTGTGGAAGCTGAGTGACAGGCCTCGATTGAACAGATGGAATAAATGTTCCCACTGAATTACACTCAGATAGTGAATAGCTGTCTATGGATTTTCAGATTTGCTTTGTCAGCCATGGATATGGAGCAGCGGGATTATGACTCCAGGACAGCACTCCATGTAGCTGCTGCAGAGGGTAATACACGAACTACTTATTTATAGTTTTTACAGATTTAAGTTCTACTCAAGACTAAACTCTTTTTTTTGTGTGTTGGGGGGTGTAGGTCATGTTGAAGTTGTTAAGTTTTTGCTGGAAGCTTGCAAAGTAAACCCTTTCCCCAAGGACAGGTGAGTGTTCACATTACCTTCTAACAATTGTTAATACAGTTGGAATACACAGGAGTGTAGTGTTGAGCAGTGGTTACATGTGAATCTGCTAAGGGGCTTTTACATCTGTAGTGACACAATACCTTGAATTCTGTGTGACAGTCAGTCAGCCCATGTGAACCCTGGGACTAACTACACAGGACAGACAATACAGAGTGTGTTGGAATTGGTACTCCTGGATTTGGTGCAGTTAGTTTAAGAAGGCGCCGTGGAAGCTGAATTTCAGTGGTCCAGTGGAGGAGAGGACATTGAAGGCCCTGAACGAGGAAGGGGGTTGTGCTTGCAGTGGAAACGATTGCCTAGGGCAGTGCTCCTCTGGGCCTCCTCGAGGCCACATGGCCACTTCCCAGCCTGGGGCTGAAGGCGGTGCTAATTGGGCATCCCCTCCTAGCGTGAAGCATCATTGCAAGTCCCATATTTGGTGGTGTTTGATGAGTAAAGTTTGGAATGAAGCCCAGAGTTGCACCAAGTTTGGAGCAAGTTGACTATCTCCCCAGTCGATTACTAAGCCTTTGTTTGGGGGACTAAGTCTTCTTGGTTCATCTTGCAAAAAGTGAGAAGTTACAGTGTCCGTATCTGAAATTTACTAGGAATTTTGTAAGGTGGTTAACATGTTGGCTGTCCCTCCATTTCAGTGGTTGTTAAAAAGAATGACTGAAATACATTATATTGGCAGTCCCCTAAAATCTCCAGGTGGTTGTTAGTTCTCTCCAGAGTAAGAGACTGAATCAAACATTACTTAAAACATATTGGAAATATTTACCATGTGAATTTTTCTACTCCAAATTTGCCTCTAAGAATGTGGAAATACAGGTGTTCATCTTACAGGCAAGGTAGCTAAGTAACTTGGTAACTGTGTATTAACCCCATCAAATAATCAGTATCCCCTAACTTACAAAACAGCAGGAATCAAACAGTGTATTTGTTATGTACTGGAAGAGATGTAAGGAAGATGACTTAGCAGATTTCTCCCCCCAAATTAACACAAATGTTTGGTCACATTAGAGCCAATGACCTAATGAAAGCCATACAGAAGAGTTCAGCTCATATAAAATGTTACTTACCTGATTTTAAACATTATCAGCAGGCCACTAGAAACATTTAAAGTGTTAAATAAGGCACTTTCGTGGTGTTGTTTTATGTTGTGACCTATTAAGGAGAAAGGTTCAGGGTATATACAGAACCAACAAAAGCAGGGAGCTGAGGAGCATGCCCGGTGTTTGCTGGGCCCTGGGCTTCTGAAGGCTCAGCTGACTCATTGTCTCCCTTCAGTGTGCACAGGGCCCTGGTCAGGAAGTGAACCACTTGAGCCTGCAGCCTTCTCCCCTTGTTGGACGCAGCAACAAGGTCACTTCCTCTGGGCAGATCTTGCTTATCTAACATGTATTTAATGTCATGAGGTTATCAGAAACCTGGAAGACTAGAGTTGATTGTAACTTTTGAATTCATAGGAAAGTAAATTTTCTGTGAAAGGTTAGGATGATGAATGTTACTATCTGATTTTTAAATATCTGCAACACTAACTTTGCTTCCAAAGGCCCCTCCTTTAGCACTTTCCATAGAAGTCATTCTGTTGTCCTCATTATCAGATGGTTCACTCAGACCAGTTTCTGAACTCTTAAGTTCTTTGTGTGTTTTGCTGTTCTCACTTGAAATACTGTTAATGTGGCTGAACTTAAACGGCCATGAACCCAGACTTAGAGCCTAGGGATACTGGATGGCCGTCTCCATGCATTACCTAATGCGTGTAATTGAGTAACGACCCTGTGGCTGAACTCAAACGGCCGTGAACCCAGACTTAGAGCCTAGGGATACTGGATGGCCGCCTTCATGCATCACCTAATGCCCTGTCTGCTGTGCTGCAGGTGGGACTTAGAGCCTAGGGATACTGGATGGCCGCCTTCATGCATTACCTAATGCGTGTGATTGAGTAACGACCCTGTGGCTGAACTTAAACGGCCGTGAACGCAGACTTAGAGCCTAGGGATACTGGATGGCCGCCTCCATGCAGACTTAGAGCCTAGGGATACTGGATGGCCGCCTCCATGCAGACTTAGAGCCTAGGGATACTGGATGGCCGCCTCCATGCAGACTTAGAGCCTAGGGATACTGGATGGCCGTCTCCATGCGTCACCTAATGCCCTGTCTGCTGTGCTGCAGGTGGAATAACACCCCTATGGATGAAGCACTGCACTTCGGACACCATGACGTCTTTAAAATCCTCCAGGAGTACCAAGTCCAGTACACACCTCAAGGGGATTCTGACAACGGGAAGGAAAGTCAGACCGTCCACAAGAACCTGGACGGCTTGTTATAATGGTCTGAATCCCAAGACTCCAGTTACTTACCTATTTAACTGTAGAACATGATAGTCTATTTCTACCTGGGTAGTGATGTGTATTTTACATTTGTCATTCAGTGTTACTGGATCTTCTTCATTGTGCGCACAGGACAAATCTGATTTCTTTGGGGAAAAAAATAGAAATGAAACAACCTCCCTTCATAATGTGAGCAATAGTTACCTCGTGCATTGTACAATTTGATGTAAAAGAATAGTTACCAGTGCTAGCTGAACTGTGTGGTCTTCATGATCTGTGTGTTTTGTAAATCTTCAGTCCCAGGTGATGATATGCATTTATGAGCTAAGCTTTGCTGTGCAGTCTCACAGGGTCAATGCTGTCATTACAGGGCAACAGTGTGATCTTCAAGACTTTAAATACAGCTTTAGTGTGAGTGTTTGAACAATTATCTGCACTTAGACAGCTGAGTGTTTAAGATGTCTCCTCTCACCCCCGCTTCAGTGTGACTCCTTAAATATTAAAATAGTTACTAACTATTCATAGAACTCGCCAGTTCTGACTAGATTTTATCAGGGAATCTGTTAAGGTGTGTTTGATGACCAGAACGTGTATGAATACAGTTCTAATACTTCAGAAATCTTTCCTTTCTATATAGCCCTTGGGCCAGCCCCTCCGAGGTATTTAGCTGGGACAGCGTGTGCTGGCATGCTGGATACTTTCCGTGTTTCCTCAGCGAGTCATCACACCTCACATTCCTAGCATCAGAGGTAGAGCTTGGCCATTTATCTACAGAGCTACTGTGGAGTCGGAAGTTCCATCTTCTACAACAAAGAACAATTCAGAAGCGTTTTCAGTTACCAAAGTGATAGTGACACATTGAGGAACAGCACCGGATAGCACTGACCTTTAACCCTCCTGTCAAGTGGGTGTTGGCTGTTCTCGTTCTGGAGGCCCCACTCTGTACTTCTCTCCCTCCGCCCCATCAGTGGACTATCATTCCGTAAGAAAAGATCAACTCATTGTAAATTTAAACACTATTTCTTTGTTTTGCAAAGGTAATTTATGATTAACTTAGAAAGCAAAGTAAAGGGCCCTTAGAACACAATTTTCTAGGAATTGAACATACTGTCCTCTATTATACTTCCAAGAGATGAGGGGTATGTTAATGAGGACTTCTGATAATTAAGCACGTGTGCATATACATACACACAGAAACGCACTTCTTGGAAACTGCTTGTGTAATATGCAAAATTCTCAACTACACCATCAGCAGTGGTGATCACATTAATACAGCGTCTCCTTTGAGCCTAACTACTAACACAGACCACATCCGAGCTTTATGATGCCTAATGGCACATTACCCAATAGCCTCCAGCTGCTTCAATCCTGGTTTCAGCCATCCCCTCCCTTGATGAAATGGGCTACTGTCCCTTCCCTGAGCCAGGTACCACCACCATGTTTCTAAGTTCCAGAGACTGGGGAGGGTGTGGGTGGTACCCAGCCCTGTCAGTGTCTACCTGTTTCCATAAGCCTCTCAAGACAGGTAGACGGGGTTATATGGAACAGTCTATACAGGGACATCACCTCCAAAGTTCAGGAGTGAGGATGTTTTAATTGGAATCAACTGAGTAACACTACTGTAAAAGTAGCTGGTTTTGTGTGGTTCAATGCATGACTTAAATATACCAGTAACTGAGGCTTCTCTGAATATTATTCTGTATATTATTTGAAAACAAAGGTTGTCATCTTTTCTGAGATCAGTGCTTTCTTGTATCGTCTCTGTAGCTTGGTTGAATATGCTCTTTTGCCTCAGGCTGTTAAGACTATATGCCAGGTACTGCTCCAGCTGTTTGCTATTGGCTGATAATACTAAGACCACTTGTTTAAATGCTTGAACAAGCTGTTACTGCTGCCATCAGTAAACTCCAAAGATCTTTTTTGTTTTGACTTTACAATCTTGTGTAATTTTTCTGTATCATAGAAACATTACATGGTCATGTTAGTTTGAGGCTCTGTTTACACTGCTCTTTCTGCTGTCCCCGTTATGACACCCAGGTCTGGGGAGACACTACACCCCACTGCTGCCCACATTGCGCTTTAGCTGCACAGCTGGATGCACTGTTAATCCTGCTGTCTGTCAGGGACTAGATGACTGATGTTAGATTTAGATCCCTGGGGGTAGTCCAAAGCTATGAATGTATTTACTTCTGATGTTTCCCAAAATGAAATCTTAAACTATAAATTGTAAGTATTCTGAAACTGGGGAAATATTTATTTTAAATGAGATCAGGTAGTGTTGCTTTTTACGGCATAATAAATACACGTATTGAAAACAAGTTTGAGAAATGAATTTCCTTAAAATAACTAAGGTTTTTTTCTGCATTGTGGAGTGGTAAGTCTGTAGCCATTTGACATCCAGCCTGCTATGAGCCAGGAAGCACAGAGATTCACATCAAGTGTTTGAACCACAGGATCAAGGGGAGAACTGAGGGCTTAGCTGTTGATATTAGTGGTGGGCAGCTAGTTCAGCTCTCCAGAAGCTCTGCACAGTTAGAGCTCTCAGGACACGCTGCTGCACGTGTCAGTGTAAGAATCCTTGAATGAGAGCATTGTTTCCATGAAGCCTTGAAATCTACCTGGAGAGCTGACCCAGTACTGCAACTGCAGGATCTGAGTCAGACTAGCTGGCAGCTCTCCCGAGTTGGTCACTTGTGGGATTGCCTTTCAGTTCCAGTGTCCTCTTGGGTTTAAAGTTAGCATCTGGTTTTCCACCACAGAGAAGGTGTGTAAACACCATACCAATCCCATTTTTATTTTACCAAAGTTTTGTGCCACAATCCATACTCCTTGGTTATAGGAGCTATGGTGAAATGATAACATGGGGTTCTTTGATCTAATCCACTCTTTTACTGATGAAGCTGGGACCCAAGAGTGGACCACAATATGGAACTCTTTCCCTGAACCCTAACACACAGTAATAGGTAAAATATTCATCTTCACTCACATTAGCTAACAGTTACTAGTTAGTCTCGGGTGAGTTTTGGGGACAAGCATGTGTCAAGTCCTGTAACATCAGCCACCTCCTGCTGCACATGTTTATCTGTAGATGGAAGCTTGGTGACAGTGTTGAGTCCACAGATGACCCCAACAGTGAAAAGGCATATTTGTTGATATGACAGTGATCATTCTGTTTTTGTGGCACTTTTTTTTAGGAGTTTAGGTATATTTATTTGTTAATCCCTATAGTAGCCTGAATAAGTTCATAAATCATGGATGACCAAGGAAGCAACCCATGGGTATAACAGGTGGCTCTTGCACACTTCTTACGAATGGGAAATTATCTCGTTATGAAAGGATGTGAGTTAGTAGGCTGGAGGGTGTATGTGTTTGGGGATAGAAGATTCTAGACATAGTAATAATTAAGGTAGTTGTTTTAGGAGGGGACAAGCTAACACAACAGGCATTACAAGAACTAAGGTCTCATTCTATTCTGGAACTTGACCTGACTGAGTCTTATGAGCCGGCCTTACCTCTTGCTGCCTTTTCACAAGATTAGCAGACTTGTTAGGAAGCTAGACAGTCAGGACACCAAAATATCATGACTTCATGTATATACAAGACATGGGAATAGCTGCCAACACACCAACAGTAAAGAATTAAGTGTTAGAGCATTATAAAATATAATGCACAAGTGTGATGATAGGTATGTGACAGCTCTACCTTTTTGGGTAGCTTTACTTTGTGTACTCAGTATAACTGTAATAGATTATGATTATTTTCTACAGTAAATCAGGTTGCACACAATATACAATCTGGAGTTAGTTTTGTAACCTGAGAGGTGAGTCTCTGTGATTCTTGCTGAACAGTCAAGGCTTTAAAACAACACCGAGTAGCCTTGGCTTCCTACAACAGGTTTAAATGTTATTTCTTAGAAATTACGTATACTTTCCTATAACATTTCTATTATTTAGCTTTTGACTAGTTAAAAAAAATAGGTTATGTATGTAAATGTTTTGCCTTTGTGTGCGTATGTACATCACCTGAGTACCTGGTACCCAAGGAGCCCCTGAAACCAGAAGTATAAATGCCCATGAGCCACCATGTGGTCCTGGGAACTGTACCCAGGACCACTGCAAGGGCAGCCAATGCTCTAATCCACTGACCATTGGCTATTTTTGCTTCATAAAATCTCTGTTATCTTTAATGTGTAAAATGGCTACTGAGCATATGGCCTAGTACCTGAGAACATCTTACAATTATGACAGTAGGTTGTTTATTTTGTTTACGGGTGTCTTCCAAGCATCTAGAATAATGCATGGCTCAAGGCAGATACTAACATATTTGATGAATGAATGAATGAATGAATGAATGAATGAATGAATGAATCTTAAACAAATGATGCCTTGGGGTAAAAAAAAAAATACCCTCAGGATGAGGAGCAGCCTCCCAGCTCCTAAGGTAAACAAATTTTCAACTTTTCAGCTTTGTCTGGCACCTTCCTGGGGCAGTTGGGTGTCATGGGTCTGCTCTGTTTGCTGAAGCAAGCCTTCACATTCCACATTAGTCAATGGATTCCATTTATATAAGGCCACCTCAGAGAGTGCCTAAACAAAACCACTTTATCTGTTCTTGGGAAATAGCACCCTACACATACTCAAATACACAAACAGCCTTAAGCAAGGGCATGTTTGGTGACGTCTCACCAGTCAGTGACCTAAGAATGTAAATGGATTGTCTTCCTCTGACTTAGGTCCCTGCCCTCTTTTTTCCAGAGTTATGATCTCATGGATCCATGGCCTTGAACTTGTTATGTAGCCAAGAATGACTTTAAACTCCTGATCTTTTTACCTCTGCCTCACAAGTGGCCTCACTGTGGTGCCTGCTCTAAACTGCCATAGTTACTGTGACTACTGGGGCAGTGAGCAAGGTTAGCACTTAGTAAATAGTGTTACTAATCTTATTTTAAAATAAGCCTGATACATAAATGAGATACATATTTAACCAACTCACAGTACTAGACATTTTAAAAATCTTCATATTAAATACTGATAGGAGACCAACATCTTTTTAATATTTCTTAAAGTCTCAATTTAACTGAACGAAACCGTAACAGCTGTTCTCAACAGACAATGATGTAAGCAATAATTAGTTCTCAGCATTTAAAAACAGTATTTTATAAATGTTTTGTTTCTCAATCATTTCAATTTCAGAGTCTGTGAGACCAGCCCAGCAGATCTCCCTCTTTAGGGAGAAAGAGGTGAGGCCCCTGTTTGCATTCCAGGCTAAGGAAAGGGCCGTGCACACGCTTACTGCACTACACACTTGCTTTGGTGTTTGAAGTGACTTATCTCCGCCAAAGTAGAACAGAGGGCTATGGGACAACACAGCTGCGGTGATAACAATGGAAGGCAGCTACAGCCGTGTGGACAGCAGTCTATGACAGCTGCCCAGAAGAACCTTGCCAACCAACACAACACAGGAATGTGACAGCTCTACCTTTTGGGCAGCTTTACGTCCCTGAGGGAAAGATAGCACATGCCACAAAACATCATCCCTCAAACACATGTCTGACAAAACACAGGACAGACAGTCAATGGAACTGTCAGAAAAACACATTTATCAGTGAAAAATAGCTTTCAATACCTTTACATAGGATGTGTTTTGAAATTACTTGATACTCATATTTGGCTAGTGACTCAAGTCAGTCAGTACTTTCTCCAATTTTATGGCTAATGAAGACAGCCGGCTAAAGCAGTGGACAGCCCACTTAGTGACATGAATTAAACTGCTAGGTTTGTATCTGTAAACTCAACTTAAAAAATACTTGCCTTAAGAAAGCTGGCTTCCTTAACGGATGCGCAAAGATAGTTTTATTCAACCAATGACCGAAACGGCAGAAAAACCACATTCGTGGTGAATATTAAACAGAAACTACTTGTGAATTTGGAAAATGTTATTTCTTATACGGGTGGACACCGACAGCAGGGCTAGTTCCCTAAAGAAAGCTTTATGCGCCCTCCCACTCAGATGAAGGATGTCCACTATAGTTTGATATATCAGTGCATATAAAGTTGGCCATAGGTAAAACAGTATAAGACTTCCAGCCACAAAGCAGAGGACATACCAGTATCTTCAGGACAGAAACATTCCTCCATCAAGAAGGTCCCCCATAACTGTGTCTGTCCAGGGATGGGCAGCAGTTGGGCACTGAGTACGATGCACTTACTAGATGTTACTACATTCCTTGCCTTTCCCAACACTCACATTCTAGTCCTGATGTCTCGGGTGGATCACTGTGTTTTGTTCACAAAATCTACTTTGTGTAAGTGACTTTCCATTTCACCTTCAGTAAGATGCATGAAGTCCTTCAGCGTGGCAGGTTTCTAATTAGAGAAATATCCACTTGCTATCAACGGGGTGAAACAAATGGTCTTTCTTGCATGTCCCTAGAAATACAGCATGTGAAGGGTCAGTAGCAGGAGGAATCACAGATGGGAAGACATGTCTCGGAGAAGAAAGAAATTCATGTTTATACTGTGTTCATCTGCAAAAAGACAAAATGCAATTAGGTTCATTACTTGGATGCCATGACATGCAATTCATGTGTCTTAACGGCACTGCCCTTAGAGCAGAAGGGTGCTTCCTACATCAAATCACCACCATAAAACCGTGACCTGCACTTCCTGAACTAATCAGAGCCACTTGCATCATCTAAACTGAGGGTTTATTACTCTCTGGCCTCCTGGATTCATTTTGTGACTCAACTCAGACAGACTATATAAAGCTTTCTGCTGTTAAGCCTGGGGACAGCATCATAGCAAATCAGCTCATTCAAAATGAGTGTGGGGAAATGCTGAGCCATATACTAAAGAGAGACAGGGATAAGGGAGAAATGATGATGTCCCCTTAAAGGCCACTGAGTAGGCAAAATAAACAAAGCCTGTGTTTCAGATGTGGGCCAGTGAAGTACAATCACTATGAAGCACTTCAGCCCCCCACCCCCACCCCAGCCTCCCCAGCTGTCCTGGATACAGGAATTTGTAGTCCGTGAACTGTCCATCAGAGAACACTGGCCTGACACTGACTCTGACTTCCATGCTGGTGCAGTTCCAGATGTCTCCACAATGGTTCTGTCCCCTGGATGCTCTGAAGGCACTGTTGACACTGCAGGGCATGCATGTACATATGCTATTGGCATCATCGCGAGGGTAGAGGCCAGGGTGCTGCCAAACATCCTTCGGTGTAAGGCAGCCCCACAACAGAGTTCTTCAGCCTCTAATGCCGGAAGAACTAATACAGACCACAGGGCCTCTTGAGAGTTTTAGGAAAGCAACTTTAGACTGAATAGCACGTTAAAGGGTTTGCCCTGAGGCTGCAATCTGGTTGAAGAAGAAATCTGTACTTAAAATAGTGCACTGTAGGAGCAGGCAGAGAGAGGGAGGGAGGGAGAGAGAGAGAACCTGCATCCAGATCCTGCCCTGTGTAATTGGCTTATTAACCTCAAGTTCATGTACAAAGTACTAAGTTGGTTAAAAAGCACCTTACAGCTGTGATAAAGCATATGTAAAATGTCCATCTCAACAGAAGAAAATAGCACGCAATGTTAGTATGAACTCTGGTGAGCAAGCTAGTTCTACCCCAGCCCGAGGGGCAGGTCTATTGCATGGAAATGTTAGGCTACATAAATACCCAAGACACATCATAGAAAACCCTGGTATTATTGTCCCTCATGGGCAGTCACCTCAGGAGCCTGAGCACCAAGGCTGGACCAGCCGGCAGCCCTCACTACCTTTTCAGCCCACGGCTGCTACCTCCTGCTACCTCCACACTTGGCAGAAATAAGCCAGCTCAGAGTCAAATTCACCTCAGCACATACCTAATTCCGTTTGTTTTGTGACAAAAATCTATGTAGCCCAATATGGCCTCCACCATGAGAGCCCCCTCATGAGAGCCTCAAGACTGCCAGGATTTCCGGCAAAGCAACCTCACTTAGCTCTCATGTTCTTACTCCAAGAGTTAATATTTAATAGAAGTCATGAAAAAGGTTGAGGACGGAGCACACTGTGGAGTAGTTATGCCGCTTGGACAGGCCAGCCTCATCCTCACCTTGTCTAATGAGAGCAGACCTCTGCTAGAGAGGCTCTGAGATCATAGGGGGCTCACCTGGAGACCGCTCTGATGAGAGGATATTTATCACATACTAATTTATTATATCTATATATCCTATGTATCCTGTGATTTATGGAACCATAAATCAAACAAAATCGCTAAAAGAGAACGGTTACAGGGGCCACCCAAAGACTACAAACCATTTTCTGGAATTTGTTTGTGGGTGTAAAATGCCCTGTAGTGTCACCGATCCAGGATACTACGGTATCCTGAGTGCTCACTGCACAAATGGAGGAACTGACCGCTCGGTGTTTGTAGGTCCCAGGGAACAAGGGTGATGACAACTTGGACTCTGTATGCCAAATTTCAGCTACAGGCTTCTTAACAGCTCTGCTTTGCCTTCAATAGCCTGGCACATGGTAGCCATGCTGATGTGACAGGATTTTCTGAGCAACAAAGGAGGTGTAAAAACTAACCCTCTTCTTGGACCCTTTGATCCATTTAACATTTTTTTGAATCAAGTTTAGCATTACACCATTTTTGTATGAGATTTATGAAACACTTCACAATAATAGCAGCGTGCTACTTCACACAGACTGAAGCTCATTTTCCCAAGAAAACAGCATTATTTTGTGTTCACCTAGCTGAGCAATGCTCAACAGCCCGGAGGCTCTAAGAAAGAGTTTTCTAAGCTTTTCAGCCTACTTCATGAGGTGTTTGAAGTCCAAGTCACACACGAGAAACAGACATCTCTGAGGTGACACTCCAGCATTCCCTGAGCACAAGAACATCTCTGTGTGAAACTTTCCACATGTTCCTCACCCTCTCTCTGTTTCCTTCGCAGATGCTCTCTTTACTGAGCACTTTTTGCTAGACACAAGGTATACAACGATGAAGAGAGGCCATGCCATGGCTAAGAGAATTATTTTTGAAAGCATTAAGCAAGCTTTGGAAAATGAACTAGCCTAACTCCCTGTGAAAGGGGGCTTAAGATTAAACCACATCAGCAAGACTGCCAGTCACCCAGACAAAACACGTGGGGTGATGGGATCAGGCTGAAAGGCAAGTGGTACTGTTGAATCTGCTGAAAAACATTCTCACCAAAGAAGAGTCTCTCTTTCACAAACATAGATGGTGAAACTCATTAACTCTCACCCCAACCCATTCACTGTGCCGGTCTGTCCTTCACAGCCTGAGGAGCTAAAGGATCGGTTAGATCTGATCTCTAAAGCTGACAGAACTGCCCCCCAATGTGAGCTAGTGTGTAACCAATAGACATCTGTCCTTTCCTAAGGATAAGTCCTTCACTGAGGCCCCAGGTCAACACAGCAGCTGCAGGAATATATCTGGAAACCTTGGTCTCTTATTGTGTGAGCTCTCTACACAGCGAGACCTTTCTACTTCATAGAGGAAGGGAATGTGAGCCCCTGGAATACTAGGGCTAAAATCCTGCTGATGATGCGGCCATCTTAAATACAGATTCATCTATCAAAAAGGGGGGAGAGGGAGGGAGAGAAGGAAGGAACGAAGGGTAGGAACAGGCTGCCATGGTACTCACCATACGATCAAAATCAGGACCCACTATCCGGGACATCTCATCAAACTCTTCTGGAGACATGGGAAGCAGGTTGTCCGTGGTCTGAAGTCTAGAAGGGTGGCTAGAAGAGAGACGGGAGGGCAAGGTTATCGTCAAGTCAGGAAGGCGGCAGAAGCCCTATCTTTCATCTGCAGCTGAGTGACCACTTCATATTTTTACTTCAGAAAAGTATATGTAAGTCTGAAAGAGTGGAGACCACGGGTAGTTTCCATTCCAGTCCAGCCCAGGGGGATACACTAGGCTTTGGACATGAGTGAGCAGCTGCCAGCCTGAAGTCTACACCACAGCTGCTTGGTGAAGCCTCGGTGTGAGCATGTGCAGTGTCATCCTGAGAGGGCAGACTCCTGAGGCTGGACAGAAAAGCACCCGAGAAATGTCTGGGGGATCCCTCGTCCCTACCTTGAGGGTTGTATGCGGATAAGGCTGCTCCACAGTGTTTTTACATGAAGGCTACATCCATTCACCCCAAGACACAATGCCGCAAGCCAAAACTGACAATGACTTTCCAAAACTCTACCTTTTATGAAACGAAACAACAGTATAAAGCAAGTGGAGGAAAAGTATCCCAGTTATGACTTTGGCCTTTTCTTGACTGAAAAGAACTACTTTCCCACTCATCAATTTTTGTTGATTTTATTCATACTTTTTCAAAGTATCAATTAGGGGAGAAAGTATATTCCTCACATACAATTTTGTTTTATTTTTATTTTGCTTATTGTTGCTTTATTTGGGATTTTGTTGTTGCTTATGTTGAGGCAGTAAAATGCGGGTAAGCAGTCACACTGGGACTACTTAAGGATCTTTCCAAAAAGTCCAACTGTGGTGGCAACATCAACTACAAACCGGAAAGCAAGCTAGAAGTCAGTGCAATCAGTGGACCCCACCAGGAATGAGGCTGGTGTGAAATTCTGGACATGTCAGTCTTCTGTGCTCACTTACACTTCAGACACAGAAATCAACTCAGTCTTGATGTATCCCGTTCGCTTAGGGTCATCGAGCTCCATGGGCTCTGGTGCTGGAAGCAAGCACATCATGTACACCTCACGTTAGCAGAAATTACATGGGAACAGGACAGTCAATCTGAAGGACCCACTCTGACTTGACAGCTTACTGTCTTGAAACTTTATGGGGTCATGACCTTCCCTCCTAAGTGGTCTGAAATCCTAGTGGGAATGAAGATCCAACCAGGAGAAAGCCAAGGTCAGTCCATCCGCTTTCCTCTTCCACTGACTTATAATCCTACAAGAATATGAAGGAAGTCCAGGCATGCACAGGTCTTGCTGGCCCAGCTGGTGGAATATGCACAGCTATAAGGTAGGCTAAAGGCATCTTCGCTCCAGACTCAAGAGACTCCTAGCTAGACTTCAGAATTCAAGAAGCTATTAGCTTCGTAGGCATGTTCCAAAACTGAGTGGGTCTAACTTGAATTTTTCCAAATGTAATCCTAAGACTGACTGAGAGGCAGACTTGTATCCAAGGAGAGTTCCTGTTCTTAACAGTCCCAACAATAGACTCTCATACCTAACTGAGTGAACCACTATGTATTCTGCACCTCAGTATCCTCCTCTTAGGCCAAGCAGGCTAGAGGAAATGAGCTAGCCTTGGTTCCGATCCTTTATAATAAGTATACAAAACCAGAAACAAAAAAGTGTATTCATTTCTTATTAGCCACATCAGGCCAAACAATATACTTCATTAACTTTATTGAATTTATGCTGTTTTTAAAAAGCCTGCTCCATCAGTTCAAAAGTGATGGGTTGGTGACACTAATGACATGGGTTGGCGTTTGTGCCTTCATGATCCACATAGGATGGTGAGGACCATGAGTTACTGAACCTGTCTGGGAGAATAAGCATCAGGAAGGACCTCACTGCACTCTCCCTCACAGGGAGCTACAGCTTGCTTCACACTCACCTTCCTTCGGTCTGGAGTAATACTTCCCAAAGGCGTGATCTTTGTCAATATTGGGGTACAGATACTTCAGGGGATTCTCTGGAATATTCTCAGCAGCCATCACTTTGTAATTTCGAATAATGTCTGGGAAGGTAACAGCTGAAAGCTCTTTCTTCGTGTAGGGTTCAACCGCATGGAAGTCGGGTTCTAAAAGGAGGAAATCAGTGAGGCGCAGTGAGTGCCAAGCACCTCAGAGGGGACTAAAGCTCTGCAGACAGAACCCAGTGAGAACCAGGTCCAGCCTGTGAGGTCTGTGCACCCAGGGCCTCTGTGTTCTACAGGTACAATAATCCTGCCTCAAGGGAGGGAAAGCCTTCACTGTTTGGTAGCAAGGCACCGGCTGCTCTGGTCAGGGGCTAATTCTAGCCCAAAGCTCGAATCCTTAACAAAGCCATGCCCGTCCAAACATAACCGATCACTGCCAGGGTCACTGGCTGCAGACTGTGTTATTGAAGATAGGCTCCTTCCTATGTCTCTCATATTGAAAACCCTGTTTCATTAAAGTAAGCCACCCTTGAAACAAAACAGAGATGCTGTAAGTTACTCCTTCAGTGGGCTTGGGAAATCAACTACTAGGAAAGGTGACACTGGGCAGACCTAAGTGCCTGATTCCAGGCCTTTTCATTAAAAAAAAAAAAAAAATCAGAAGACTATCCCTTCTTTCTGTATCTATCAAGAGAAAAAAAAGCAAAAAAGTCCTAGGGTAATCCAGCTTCTCCTCCGTAGGAAGCCATAAGCAACTACCAGTTTTTACTATTTTCCTCATCTGTTCTGTTCTCTCACAGGAAACGTACTGTAATAACCAAGGTTTTGAAGCCTTTTAGTCATGTGGTTAATCAGGAATCTAATATACAGCAGGGAGAGATAAATGTGCAGCTCCTCTGCCTGAAGCTCGTCATCCTAGCAGCCCTTTACCTGTGTGTGGAGAAACCTGCCGAACATCTCACAAATGCCCAGGCAAAGTATCCTGGAGAGAGTTAGGTCTGAAATCTTACACTGTGGGAAATGTGATCCCTTCCAACAAGTGGGTGCAGACAGTATTGACTCATATCCTTGACCCGCAGGCAATAAACTGAGAGAAAGGGAAAACTTGGCCCTAGTGCTTTGAAATGTGTCATTTCCACATGTTAGGGCAGCTAGTCACCAGTGTTGGTGGTTTGTGGTGGTTTAAGGCTCTCGTGGAGAGCTCCATTGTTAATTATAGGATACGAGATTTCAGTAGCAAAGCTATTAAAACGGACCTATCTACAGTGATGGGTTTCAGACAGGTGTGGCAGGCCTGCATGTGGGCAGACAGGCTTCACTCACCGCCATTCTGGGACCGCTCCACCCACGTGAATGTGATGGCCCCTTCCCGGGAGCTCTCACTGAACCTCAGTAGGAATGTCCCTGGCTGCTGGTCCTTGAGCAGGGCACGTTCTCGATCCTTGCTGATGAAGCCCATGATGCACCTGGACATTAGAGATTAATGGAAACATTCTGTATTTAATTCATGAGTTTAATTTTCATTTTGACTTACAGTCTAAAAAACTGCTGGCACTTGAAAACAGAACACATTATAAAATGTACACTTTGAAAATGTTTAACCAAGGCTTAAAAGAAGCCTCTCCCTTACACATATGTATGCTCAAGTAAGAATCAGTATGAATGGCACTTCTGTGAAGCTCTGTAAATAGCAATGGGTCTTCTCCTGTTACTTGCTGATTTTAAGCACCATGAAAATGTCTGCACATGCATCTCATACTGGAGACACAGCTTCAAATGATCCATGTCTTGTCAGTGGAAAGCTAACAAATTAGCTAAACATTTTTCTTTTATTCCTTTACTTTTCTTATTATTATTTTAAGAGAGAGTCTCACTGTGTAGCCTTGGCTGGCCTAGAACTTGCTATGATCACAGAGATTTGCCTGCCTCTGCCTTTAGAGTACTAAGATTAAAGGCATGCACCACCCCACCTGGTAGGTTCTGCTTCTTTACTAAAGTGGTTCAGTAAATAATGACAATATTTGTAGCAATGAATAAATACATCAATGGCACTTGGAGGCTTTTGTTTTACTTTAGCTTTAAATATATATATATACATACATACATATATATAATATATATATATATATATATATATATATATATACATACATATATCCTAAGATATGCTGTCCCCTCTGACAAAAGCCTGACATCATGAGTGTGCAAGTTTGTAAAGAAAACAAAAATCCTTTCACACAATTGAAGTCCAACTCAGACCTGGTCTCAGCCTTAAGTGCACATGCTAAAAATGTTTCCAAGTTCAGCACTCAGGGACCCTTACCCATCGTTCCAGAGGCAGAGTAGGTGCTTCTTAATGAGTTCTAGGATGGTGTCGATCCAAGGCCAGAAGGAAAAATTTTTATCATTAATATTCTCCTGCAAGTACAGAAATGCACTACTGGTTAAGCAAAGCAGTAGCTTGCCCTGCCCCTTCTAAAGAGCCCTCCGGCTCAGGCACCAGTGGCAGTTGTCACTGAGTGAAGAATGCCTGGGTCTCTTGACTCTGACTTCCTGGCTCTTGATTTCCCTGGCTCCCTCTCCCAAATGTAGCACCCCAGCAGGCACAGTTTCCCAGCTGACTAGAAAGCAAGAGCTGCCCTCACACCAGTAGAGGCCAGGGTGAGCTGCTCAGTACCAGCTGGTGGCCCCAGGGGATGTCAACATCCTGTGCAAGTGCCCTGAGCCTGAGTGGTTCTGCACAAGTCCCTACACACATTTCACACGGCCCTAGCCAAACCCTGCTGATTAAGAGGTGGTGTGAAGGACTGGAGAATGTTATCGCCTGGGCAGGTGTTTCCTGTCTGGCTTTGCTTGGAGACAACTGCCTGAACTGAAGGAAAGTAAACAACTTGCCCTAGAGGATGTGAGGGGGGCAAATAAACATGCCAGGATAAGCAAACAGTGAGCCACCACAGTGAGAAATAGGAAAACCTCCCCAGAGTAGACAGAACACAAGGTCACGGCTGTAAAACCCACGGAACACCCACCTTACAGAACCTTGTCCATGGAATAAGACCTTCAGGGCCAGCGTTAGGACCTACGGGGAGGGAAATAGCTTTTTTACTGACTGAAATTGATCTGATACTCTAGTCAGAGCAACAGTTTTGTATAGTTCCTGAAGATGAAGAGCTTATTGCAAGGGGTGACTATGTCGTGGTTGGCTCTGGTACGTTAACTAGAAATGAGTCAGAGTGAGTGGACACTATTAAGTAGTCTAAAACATTTGAATGGTGGCTTTATTTCACTTGTTATTTTGTAAGACAGGATCTCCCGATGTAGTCCAGCCTGGCCTAAAACTCATCACCCCTCCCTTGCCTCTGCCTCCCAAGCACTGAGATTATAGATGTGCACCACGCGCCTGTCTGTTGCCTTGATTCTAAAGCCATGAAGGAATGGGTCGGCATCTGGTTATGAAAGTATGCAGAGAAAGCTGAAGCATTACAAAGCCCTAATCTGCTGCCCCTTCGCTCCCTTCTCATAGAGAGGACAAATCTGTAAATCTCTAAATGACACTCCTGCTAAGCTACTCACTCTGGTATGATCCCTGCAAGGCTCTCTGGAGCAGGCCTCTGTCTCACCCCATCCAGCATGATTCCCGTTGCTCCCATAATTGTCTACATGAAGTCTCCCCACAGATTAATCAAACAGTTCAAATTAAGACGGAGATCACCCCCAGTGATCAGTTGAACTGGTCTTGATTTTATGAGGTTGCTTTAGAACTTAGGTATCTCCCACCACCTTCTCACAAATTGGACAGTGGTTCTGACGGACAAAACCATAATCATGATTTGCCATAAGAATTAAAACAGCACACTGGTTGAGTTATGTTAAGTCCACTGTTATTAAAAAAAAAAAAATCCTTGCATACCATCAAATGCAGATACCGAACAAGGTCTTTGACCTTTGTTAACTCAAACATTTGAGAGAGGGCAGTGGTGAGGATAGCCTGGTTGAGAAGGACCCACTTCCTACTTCCGTCTATGCCGCTGGCTACACAGACAGCAAATTTAGACAACAGTGCGATCTGTCAGTTATGACCGAGTTTTTGATTCATCAGCCATTCAGAGAGAATTACCCACCGTGGTCCAGACTGTCTGATGGACAAAACTGGCCTTGCCTCCTGCAACATGGGCCCACCCTGACCCAAGAGTCTGGGGCTTTTAAGCCTAGAACATTATTCTGTGTCAGGGACCTTCTTCATTTACTTCCTGAGGACAGGCATGATATCACCTGTCTAATCAGTAACTTATTTCAGGCTCATGTAACCTATTTTCATAATCTGAAAACTTTCCATTAGGATCCTGTCTCAGAAATGTTATGGGAGTGGTGGCGGCGGCAGCCATTCACTTTTCCTTTACCAAGACAATTTTGTTTTCAAAGCATTGATCTCACTTAGCTAGAATTTAAAAGCCAGCTGATGTTTAACATTCTCCTACTTTTAAGAAACAGAGAACAGAGAGAGTCAAAGAGAAAGCTGACACATGGAGCATATTGGCCATACCCAGAAGTTTCTCTCCCAGCATGCTCAGCTGGTCTGCGTTGAGACCTCTCTTGGTGACTGATGAAAATTGCCAGCTCAGCACCTCTGAGAGCTGGGACCAGCGTGCACACGGTGGGTTCAGGAAGAAAGAGAGATTCTAGAAGAAAACAGGCTTGGGTCACATGGGAGCCATCGGCCACAAACAGTACAGGCACAGCCCACCCCAGATCTCAGCTAGCTTATGTGACACACAGGCTGTCGTGGCTGGGGAAGAGAACTCTCCGAATTAGAATTATCAGAACCTGTTTACTCACTAACATTTGCTTATAACTCCAAAATCAATATGCGAGACAACTTTATGGTCACATATTGGTGTTTCCAAGTGAGAAGGAGCAAAACAATATTCTGGTTTTTATTGCAGCTCACAATTGTCTTGGCCTCTCTGGTGTTTTGAAATTCTTGTTGATGACTTCAGTGTTTAAAATGGTGCCAAGCATTGTGCTGATGTAGAATGATGTGCCTAAGCACAAGAGAGCCAGGGGTCCATTATGGAGAGAATGTGCCTGTTAGATAACCTTGTGCAGGCAAGAGTTACAGTGCCCTTGGCCATACAGTCATGGTAGCAAGTTGTCAAATACATTAGATAAGGTGCCTTTAAAAAAGGAAGACACTCAAGCTATGTATGGATGGGCTGACAGAGGTGAACTCTATTTCCCCTGGAAGTA